>LR999991.1:10000-635000 GCA_905220455.2 Deilephila porcellus | reverse complement strand
TCTTTACCCCTCCTATGCTAGATATGTTGATGATGTTACCTTTAGTCTTAATCAGTTCTGGTGCTGCTAGAATTGAGATGTGGATCGCAGCTCGAAGGTTTGTAGCCATTACTTCATCGTACACAGCGAGCAGGTTGCCTTCAAGGACGCTTGCGTTGCGAGACATTCCAGCGTTGTTTACTAAGACATCAAGCCTGCCGAATCTTTCAATAGTGCGGTGTATCAATGAGGCAGCTTGCTTGTCATTGGCGATATCAACGCGTAGAACTAGTGGCTTTATCAGACCATCGAACTTAGCCGCAACTTCATCTAGTTTCTTCTGGTTTCTCCCCACTAGGACGACGCTAGCGCCTTCCTTCGCGAAGGCTAAAGCTGCTGCCGCTCCTATACCTGAACTGGCACCCGTTACAAGAACCACTTTGTCAGAGAAACTCATTCTAGAACTGTTTGGTCGAAAGTAATTATCTGTCTGCATTTTAGACACACTGTGCGAAATATGATAAAGACTGTTATATAACTGATAACACATTTTCAGTAATTCTACACATCACGTCATACCACTGCAATATAACTAGATTATAAAATTTACCGACGATGTTTCCAAAGCCTTAGATACACCACTTTCTTTGTATTTGAATCTGAAAGCCGAAAGGCAGTTCCGAAAATATTTTTATACATATACTGGAAAGACAAAGTAGTCACTTTTATTGTAGTCACAATACTCCTGAAAAGTTGCGAGAGATCGTTATATCCCACCCACCAACACAATTACGCTGGACTGCTCAAAACAGCGTGAACTCGAAATGAGGCAAATTTGCGTAGATCATTACGACGAGATTTTCAACATTGTGTACTGTAGTTGTATATAAAATATCCTACCTCCAGCAAATCTATTGAAACATCTTGATTTTGCATATACCACGAGCGCCGTTCTGCGGATGATTTTGCAATAGACGCTGCAATCTTGAACGTATCACTAACCATGTCTTTAGAGTTAATATAACTGTTTTATTGTTTCTTTTTAAATGTTGGTGTACAGTAAACTATATAAATAAATAATATATAAAAACAAATTTATGAATCAATAGTATTATAACAAACTGTTTACATTGGCATCATATTTTTATCTTATCCTCACTAATTGATATCTGACCTTTTTACGGATTTCGCAGCATATTTATTCAAGGTGAGCCGCTAGTTTCGTTAGTTGTTCGAGTCGGTTCAATCGCACGATGAGTTTCTCTGGCAAAGTTGTGTTAGTGACGGGCGGTAGCTCTGGCATCGGTGCCGCGACCGCATTAGCTTACGCTAGGGAAGGTGCCAAAGTGGCTATTGTTGGCAGGAATGAAGCTAAACTGGCTGCCGTTGTTGCCGGTTTCTTGGGTCTCGCTGAGCCACTTGTTCTTCGTGCTGATGTTTCAGACGAAACACAAGCTGCAACTTTAGTACAGAGGACTGTAGACCACTTCGGCAAATTGGACATTCTCGTCAACAATGCTGGAACTACACAGAACGCGAGTATCCTCGAAGGAAATCTACTGGAAACTTACAATAAAGTGATGGACACAAACCTCAAAGCACCAATACATCTTACTATGCTAGCAGCTCCACATTTGATCAAGACTAAAGGAAATATTATTAATATATCGAGCGTGGCTGGATGTACAACCGTCCCGATTAATTTTCTGATGCTATACTCCGTGTCTAAGGCTGCAATCAACCACTTTACAAAGACTTCTGCTTTGGAACTAGCACCTCATGGTGTGAGGGTCAACAGTATCAGTCCTGGGCCTGTAAGGACAGATATATTAGAGAACACTGGTGTGCCAGTTACGTGGGACGATTTTCAAAAGATGACAGCTTTGGATAAAGTAGCGGAATGTGAGGAGATTGCAGATTTGATTCTGTTTCTAACGAGCGATAAAGCGAAGAGTATTACTGGATCCAATTATGTGTCTGATAATGGATTGCTTTTAAAATCGTGATTGTTTTAGGAGTTATAGTTTTATCGTTTCTGTAAACATCCTGTTAATTCCTAAGAGCATGTGACATGTTTCAAAGTACTTATCATTAAACTGTTAAATTATCATTAGCATTAATTATCACTTACGATGTATTATTTTTTAAGGTCGTTTAAGCTATTATATAAATATATCTTACTTTATCGTTGCAAATGCACTTTGTTATAATTATTTGTAATGTACTTTGTTATAGTGTTAAAAGTCTGTGAGATTACAAAAGAGATTATTGTTTTGTTTTAAAAGTGTTTTAACGTTATTTCTTCATATGTATCAATGTCTCGCAGTTTTCAGTGTAACTCTTTTTAAAACTAAGTATTTACTTGAACAAATTCTAATTTTCTGTGCATTTTATGTACCTACATTCCAAAACTACTATTTCACTTATAAATATAATATAAATGTAAGGTTTTCGCATGACATCATCTATACTAATAATATTAATGCTCAAACCAGAATACCAAAAAACTAAGCAAATAAATCAAGTTTTCTTATTGAAACAAGTTTTTACGAAGTAATTTACTTACATAACATTAATATATATTTATAAAAACGCTGAGTGGTCGTTATTGTGAAACAGGTATTTATTATTTAAAATCTATTTTCTGGTGCCTCTTGCAAAAAATAGCAATTCTGTGTATTGAAATAATAAACTCAAAAAAATTGCGTTTGTTATTTTTTACCGGCTAGGTATAAGCTTAGGAACTTCAACATTTAAAGTTTACATGTTCAATACATTGTTTTCAACTAGACAATAAAGTTAATTAAACAAAAAAAATTGTGCAGCACCCAAGAAGTTTCTTTTCTAGAATTTATTCCAGACACATTTTTTCTTTCTTCTTTTTGACTTCAGACTATTCATTTTCCTTGAAAAAGTGCTAAAAATATTATTTGCATAATTTACTATTGACATTATACTCTTAGATAGCCTTATCTTTATATACTTGTATTTGATGAAGAAACAAGCACTGATATGACCAAGACATTGTAAATGGCTGTTATAAATAATTAATACTATTAAGTGTTATTACAAGAACTTCCGTATTACTATAGAGATTTTTGGAGAAGCCTATGTCCAGCAGTGGATTGCAACGGTCTGATGATGATGATGATGATAGAGATTTTATTTAAATCATGAGAACCAAACCTAGGAAGTTTTGGTTCTCGGAATAAAACATTACATACCCAACGATCACGCACTCTCGTCGGTCGTTGTACAACATGTATGGACAGTAAGCCGTATAAATAAATAAATACACCCAACAGTCACATACATAGTTCTGACCCCACACTATGATCGAGTCTTGTGTCGTAGGTATCAGAAACTACGAGAGACATTTCGGTCTCACAAACACCCAGACCCGAAACAAATCAAATCAAATCTAAATCAAAATATTCTTTATTCAAATAGTCTTTTGCAAGATCTTTTGAATCGTTAATTTCTGCTACCTCCACTTCGGAACGTGTTGTAGCTGTGAAGAAGCAACGGCGCAAGAAACTCCCTAACAACACGAACTGTCTTCTTTGTTTGCTTTTCTTTTCTTTCTTTTTCTTTTTTTAAAGTCCATTTATAATTACAATGATTTCATTTATAAATGTCACAATAATGTATAATAATACATGTGGATTACACAAATATTTGTCTCGGTGCGGGGATCGAACCCGCGGCCGCACGTTTCACAGGCCGTATGTAAGGATCAATTTTAGAAGAGACCGAACAGTTCTCCTAAGTGTTTTTCAGGGTGGTTTGAGTCCGGCAAAGCGATAGTCACGCCCTTATGACATTCGAGGAAGAAAACAAGCTTGGCAAACTTTCTATCATTAACAGTAATTTAATCATCATTTTAAAAGCCAAATAAAGAAATCACAGTTTTGGAGTTTTTTATTTATCGTTAAGGTTTATAAGTAAAGAAAATAAAAGTAATATTATGCAACAAAATATAATTATGTAATCAAATTAAACACGAGAAAATTCCGTAGCAAATCATCATATTTGTAATGATGTCTTAAAGCATTTATATAATGTAGTAATTGGTGAAATGCAATAGAAAAACTAAAGTCAAATTGAACTTCATAATATTATATTGCTATATAATTTTTTACATACCAATTTTAGCTTATTATAATAAAGTTTACATATGACTGAAATTATTCTTATTCGACATAGATTAGTTTTTATTGTTAAATAATATTATTCATACAGGTTACTTCCAACAGGTTGTAGTGAAAATTCTTGATCAGAGGCTTTTTGGCACCAGCAGATTCCGTATTAAAAGAACGATAACAATAATTATTATTTTCAAATTTTATAACATTTATTACATAAATGGCTCCAAAACTCAAGCAGAATTGAGCAGCATTCCATTATCAATTACATAATTGGATCCAGTAATACTCTTCGCTTTGTCACTCACTAAGAACATGATCAAATCTGCAATATCATTCGGTTCTGAAACTCTTTTCAAAGCTGTGTGTTCTTTAATGTCATCCCACGCTGCACTAGACGCTGTGTTTGTAAATATATTAGTCATAACCGGTCCTGGACTGACAGAATTGACTCTCACTCCATGTGGTGCCAGCTCCCTAGCAGCGTACTTTGTAAAATGTGCTACACCGGCTTTAGAAACACAATACGACATGTAACTAGGTATCGATGTACAAATACCTCCAATGCTGGCTATGTTTATAATGTTTCCTTTGGTCTTGATTAAATGCGGTGCTGCTAAACTGCTGAGGTGAAAAGGTGCACGAAGATTGATCTTCATGATTGCGTCGTACGTTTCAAGGAGATTTCCTTCGAGGAGACTAGCTTCACGTAGTATCCCGGCGTTGTTGACGAGGACATCGAGTCTGCCAAATTCGTCAATGGTGCGTTGGACTGCTTCTACAGCTTGGGTATCTTGGGAGATGTCCAGGTGAAGAACTAAAGCTTTGCCATTACAAGCAGCTGCTACGTCAGGAAGCTTGGTTGCATTTATATCAGCGATGGCGACATGAGCTCCTTCTTTGGCGAAAGCTATCGATGCAGCCGCTCCTATACCGGAGCTGCCGCCGGTCACTAATACTACTTTATCAGTAAAACTCATCGCGAGCGTCTGATATGAACTGCAAGCGAGCACTGCAGAACAAATTGTGTAATTGTCTTATATCTTACAAAGTGCTAATATACTGTCCTTGCACGCGACAAATGATAGCATCCGTGGTGCAGTTGGTTAGACGCCAGCTGTGTAACGTGCGTGCGTGGAAAACGTTGTTGCGGGTTTAATCCCCGCACTGAAACAAATATTTGTGTGATCCACGGATATTAAAAAGCCTATACTCAAAAATCAAAATGCATACATTTATTTCTTCCAATAGATACATATCCATCATTTCATAAAGTTACTGTTTGTTTGACCCGAGATTTCACCGGGTGGAAATTACGCCCAAAACTTTCCTTCCGGAACCGCGCAGTTTCTAGATATAAATATTATATTATAGTACCTTATGTAGTTTTTAGACAAATAAATGATATCCAAATCCATCGAACGCTGTGTGAATTATTGACTAGTCATCTTAATAGATTGACCAAACAGTTATGTGGTATCAAAAGTGTTCAGTTACATCATTTCTAACTTATCTTAAATAGACAAAGTTTGGTCTTCCTATAATTTATTTATTTTATTTAATACTTTATCGTACACCAAATATACCGGGTATATCAAGACCGCGACCGAAAACGAAACCTGGTGGTAGTTTTAGTGGCTATAGACACAATGCAACAAAAAATTTCGCAAAATAAGAGATAGATTATTTTTTACAATTTTTTAAAAATCATAGTTTTTAGGTGGTAAATCCTTAGTTTTTGGGAAAATAGTAATTTAAACCCTTACGTATCATTGCGTCTTTAAAAATAAAAAGGTGTACATTATTATTTTGGAAAAATATGTATTTATCACCCAAATACGACGATAAGTAAAAAAAATAATTAAAAAAAATTGCGATCTATTTTGCGGAAATTTTAGTTGCATTGTGTCTGAACTCACTAATACTGCCACCTGGCTTCATTTTCGGTCGCAGTCTTGATATACCCTGTATAAAAAGTAGATAACAAAACAAAAAAAATGTAGACGTGGCGGTCTTATTGCTAATATAGATTCGCCACCGCCGCCACCACCGCACACTAATTTATTGGTGGTAGGTCTCTCCCATGTGAGACTTGAGAGGCTGCCTGGGTAGGTACCACCGCAATGTCTATTTCTTCCGCCAAATAACAGTGTAAATGCACTGTTGTGTTCCAGTTTTAAGACATTGTAGCCAGAGTAAGTTCTACTGGACGTAATGAGACTTGACATCTTATGTCTCAGGATGGCGAGCGCAGTGGAATGCCAAGCATTGGTGTTCATGGTGTTGTTTAGATTTGCTACTGTCAATGAGCAGTCGTATCACTTACTATCAGGCGAATGGCATGCTCGTCTCGCCATTCATCGCAATAAAAAAAGCAATTTCTGCCAGACAACCATGGGATGGACATACAGGAAAAAACGAAATTTATGGTAGCTTCAGACGTACGAATATTGTAACATATATTATTATAATTTTATACATTTATATATACACACGTACATACATACATATATTACAATAAACATATACATACAGATTACTTACATAATATATCTATGTATTGCTATCAGTTAATGGGTTTTCCATGCAGACTTATGTTAATGACAACAAATAATAAAACAAACATACTTATTACATGCACATATTAAATACAATGTAAATAAAAAGCAAAAATATTGCGCAATTAGTAGAAGAGAATCAAATTACTGATATACGGCGCCTGTTGGATACTTATAGCAATGGCGTCAGAAAGAGATTTAAAAAAATGCATGTGTTTATTGTTTTTAGTAAGTGTAGTGAACTTCTCTATTGCAGCTTTATGAATCTATCTTGTATATTGCCAAATCTTATCTTACAGGTTATTTGTAAATTTACAATTTAGATTTGATGAACTTATCACAACACGGCGTTTTAATTTGGTATTTCATAAGCAACATATTATCAAAACAGCTGGTTAAAGCCTCTGAATAGGCAAAAATGGCGAGTTGATGTTGTCGAGAAATAAAAAAGACGCAATAGTCTTGTCATAGAGAGTGCTAAAGTTAGGTGAAGTAAAGAGAATTGAACAGCAAGGTGGACCTCGCGACCAGTTTACAATATTAGTTAATTAGATCAAAGTAAATATAACTGATATTTTACAGCGCATAGTACACTTGAATTGGCGCTGCGCCGGCTGTGAAACGGAAAGCAGTGAGTTCGATCACCGCACAGTGACAAATGTTTGTATAATTACAAAATATTTGTGTGCCGATGCAACTTGAATTCAGGACAAACAAACTATGCCAATTCATTTGCTTAAAAGGAGATGGTCCAGAAATGTATGGACCTTGGGCCATAGTGCTGTACAGTACATGAAATATAGTTCGTGAAATTGGCTTTCGATTTCCGTATTAATAACTGTTATGCGTTGCTTATTAACTTTATACAAAAATAAATATCAAGCCAAGAACAGCAACACTACAAGCAATATGGCGACAATAACGGCCATATTGTTTTGCAATTGCAGCATGTCAAACATTTTCGTTCTTTAACTGAAATCATGAAATATAAATATAATAATAAAAGTGACGCTTTTAACAACGTATATCAACTTTTGACAACTTATGGACTATAGTATCAACAGATAAATATATAGAAAACAATTATAATTAGTAGCGGGTTTTTAAAAATAAGACAATTATATTCAAGTTAAAGATAATGGGTTTGCGCATTTTTGAACGAAATGACAATTAGGCATCATGGAGGACAGATTATCGAAGAAAATATTGCTTCTGTACTAAAACAATCACATTTTTGTATAAAGCCCCCCGTTGTCTAAGAAATCTAAATGTATTTTATTTGAATTCCACATTTTTTTCTAGTATTTGTACTAGACGTACACAATACGGCCCAAAATGAAACATCTCCTTTAATGTGTAATTAATAGTGGTATTATCTTTTATTTCTCTCCTAAATCAGTAGTAAGAAAGCTGTCTTCTATTATGGATATCAGAAATTACAAGGGAGTTCTCAGTTGGAGCGTAAAAAAATTGTTCGGCTTTCTCTGCGATTGAAATAAAAATAACAAGGTGGACATATCTTTGAGATTCGTATTGCGGTCTTACAAATTGTTTTTCTTCGCGATATTTTCCTTCAACCTCAAAGTGGGGAAAATTAATACAGGGTATATCAAGACTGCGACCGAAAACGAAGCCGGGTGGTAGTATTAGTGACTTCAGACACAAAGCAACTAAAAATTTCGCATGAAAAATCGTAAACATTTTTTTGGTAATTTTTTACTTATCGTCGTATTTGGGTGATAAATACATATTTTTTCCAAAATAATGATGTACACCTTTTTATCTTTAAAGACGCTATGATATGTAAGGGTTTTAATTACTATTTTCGCAAAAACTAAGGATTTACCACCCAAAAACAATGATGTTTAAAAAATTGTAAAAAATAATCTATCGCTAATTTTGCGAAATTTTTAGTTGCATTGTGTCTATAGGCACTAAAACTACCACCCGGCTTCGTTTTCGGTCGCGGTCTTGATATACCCGATATATAAACACAGACACATACATATGTAAATTAAGAGTTGTTTATTTTGGGTAGAACACTTGAAATTTATTTCGTCAACCCGGTTCGTCGCCACCTGGGTTATCTTTCGCTTATCGCTACCTAACTATAAACAAATACTTTGTTTGTCATAAAATTATAAGTCTGAACATTATGATCGCAGCTCTTCATTGTTATAGAAAAAAGTTCGTAACTTGTTTTCATTCTTTTTATTATTTTACACCTTGATATTACAATCAGATTAAAAATTTCATAAAATGTGTTTTAAGCCTTGAGCAACATTCCATTATCCGAAACATAATTGGATCCAGTAACGCTTCTCGCTTTGTCACTCGCTAAGAACATGATCAAATCTGCAATTTCATTCGCATCCGCCACTCTATTCAGAGCTGTTAATACTTTAAAGTGATCCCAAGTTCCATCGAATCCTGAGTCTTGAATAATATCAGTTACAACTGGTCCTGGACTGACAGCATTGACCCTCACTCCATGCGGCGCTAGTTCCATAGCAGCGGCCTTAGTAAAATGAATAAGGCCGGCTTTAGAGAGACAATACGACATGAAAGATGGCTTCGAATCTCTGCCTAAACATATACCGCAAACACTGCATATGTTTATAATATTGCCCTTGGTCTTGATTAAATGAGGCGCTGCCAAGCTGCTGAGATGAACAGCTGCACGTAGATTCGTACTCATGACTTCATCGTACGTTTCAAGTATATTTCCTTCGAGGAGACTAGCTTCACGTAGTATCCCGGCGTTGTTGACGAGGACATCGAGTCTGCCAAATTCGTCAATGGTGCGCTGGACTGCTTCTACTGCCTGGCTTTCTTTGGCGATGTCGAGGTGAAGAATTAGAGCCTTGCCATTACAGGCAGCGGCTACATTGGGAAACTTGTTTGCATTTCTATCAATGATAGCAACGCGAGCTCCTTCTTTGGCGAAGGCTATCGTTGTAGCCGCTCCTATACCGGAGCTGCCACCGGTCACTAATACTACTTTATCAGTAAAACTCATCGCGAGCGTTTGATACGAACTGCAAGCGAGCACTGCCGAATAAATTCTGCAATCTTCTACAATCTCACAAAAATATATCTACTTTGATAGCATGCCACAAATATTTGCGGAGTTTAATCTCAGACAGGTTTTATCGGGCTGCAATTTGCTTTATTCCTCGACACTATACTATCATGCTGTACTGTATCCACCCATAATCGCCAACTGCTGGGCGCAGGTTTCATCTACAACGGAGAGTTTGGCTCACTTTTGAGTCATTAGATTAGGAGTAATTAGGTCATAGTTCACGATACCGGCATAGTGCGCTAGTACTGTTACTTTCTGTTCCGATCTTTGCCGAACCATACTGTGCCATCCTATCCCATCTTTAGATAGGGCGGTAGAAGCACGCTGTGCTAATACGTTCAGTCCAGCTCAGTTTAGTTTCTTCCAGTCCACTCATTAATATGAGTTTGGAGTTAATACTCCCAAATTACAAATTCCCAATATATTTATCACAAAATCTTTTCCACTACCCTGCTTTATTTAGGGGCCGGAGGTATTTAAAAGTAATCTACCAGAATCAGCCAATTTTCTTTACTATAGGTTCAGATCTAAGATGTGTAAAGCGAACAGCGAGCAATAGGTAGGTATTGTCACATTTATAGACTGTGGATGTCATCGTATTTAGATAAGGAAGTCCACGTATGCACAACTATATGAATGCACGATAATCATAATTATGATCGTAAAAATACAATTGTAATGAGGAGAAATAACCAGATAGTATTTTTGTGAACTCTTTAATGTTTTTTCGACATTTGATGTACGGTAAAGATTAAAAAGAAACTTAACACAGTTTAATTACATTTACTTTATTTCAATTAATACCTTTCAAATTTTTCTTTGTAAGTTTTTTGTTTGTTTGCAATAATGTTCTTATCCGATAATTCTGTAATTTTATACGTCCATAATGGCCCGCTGTTGCACACGGTACTTTCTTACAACAGAGAGATCGACTGAAGGGGGTTAAGCCACAGTTGATCACGACGGCCTAGTGCTTCACATACCATACAAAATCTTGTTATAATTTCTATAGTATGCATGTTTCCTTACAATTTCTTCTTCAACCTTAATGTTTTTTATTATACCTGTTAGAATTCTATTTACGAAAACATTAATTATATAACCACATTAAAATGTGAATAGAATACATTAAAAGATCGAAATTAATTTTCGATATTCATACATCCCTTACTTTGCGCCTGTGAAAAAATAATAGCAATTGCCACGGATGTGCAATAAAGAAAAAAAATAAGGCGAAGATTATTATTAACGTCGACTTCTCGGCATTGCAAATTTGCTTCACTTAACTCGATTTTTATTATGGTTTCTATTGTTTATTTTTAATTAATTATTACTCAGTATAATAGTGTCCTTGTATTTTTATTATTTTGTGATGTGAAAATATTATGTATGTTCTTGAAGAACAAAATACGATTTATTTTATTTTCAATTTAGAAATATCAATAACATTTTTTTTTCAACACAGTTACGATCTAACCTCTCTTTTCAGAACTGTTTTAAATCCATTCGCTAAAAGAAAATTATTACCTATCTACTAATTTTTTATGTTAACTAGGCGAGGCCGGCCACTGGTCGGAAAGTCGAATGAGAGCACGAGTAAACATACAGGGTATATCAAGACTGCGACCGAAAACGTATACATGATAAAATCCACTGAAACGATCATTAATCATTATAATTTTATCAACTATAAATAACGAATCATAGATATTTCTAATATCACTATCATCTCATACACAAGATTTTTATTTGCCATATAAAATTTCCGTACGGAATAAAAACTCCAGATACATTTATGTACATAAATGCTGAAAAAGGCAATATTAAATGTTTTAATTAATTATAAGAACAAATTATTTAATTGAATCAATTAAACGCCTGATTTTGAATGGGGAAATAGACCATTAACTGTTCTGTAGTAATAAAATAAAATAAAAGTAGTATTTATTTCATATTTTATTTCATACATCTAGATGTATTGAACCCACAATGTCATTGAAAGCTACAGCGTTTCCGAGCGTCATTCCATTGTCAGAAACATAATTGGAGCCAGTAATACTTCTCGCTTTGTCACTCGCTAAGAACATGATCAAATCTGCAATTTCATTCGCGTCCGCCACTCTATTCAGAGCTGTGAGTGGTTTAAAGTTATCCCAATTTCCCCCGAAATCTGTGATCTCAATAATATCAGTAACTACTGGTCCTGGGCTAATAACATTGACCCTCACTCCATAAGGCGCTAGTTCCATAGCAGCGGCCTTTGTAAAATAATTAAGGCTGGCTTTAGAGACACCATACGAAATGAAAGCTGGTTTCAAAGGTGTACATATACCGCCAACACTGGAAATGTTTATAATATTGCCTTTGGTCTTGATCAAATGAGGCGCTGCCAAACTGCTGAGATGAACAGCTGCACGCAGGTTCGTGTTCATGACTTCATCGTACGTTTGAAGGATATTTCCTTCGAGGAGACTGGCTTCACGTTGTATCCCGGCGTTGTTGACGAGGACATCGAGTCTACCAAAATCTTTAATGGTGCGATGGACTGCTTCTACCGCCTGGCTTTCTTTGGAGATGTCGAGGTGAAGAACTAGAGCCTTACCATTACAGGCAGCGGCTACATTGGGAAGCTTTTTCGCATTTATATCAACGATAGCAACGCGAGCTCCTTCTTTAGCGAAGGCTATCGCTGTAGCTGCTCCTATACCGGAGCTGCCGCCGGTCACTAATACTACTTTATCAGTGAAACTCATTGCGAACGTCTGATGCGAATGCCGATCTGATAAGTACTGCAAGCGAATGCTGAAAAAGTCCGGTGTTATAGGTTATCTCACGATGTAAAAATATACTGTCTTTGCCCGCCCCAAATATTTACTTATATGTATTAAGCCCTGACCGACCACACCAGTGTACAATATACCACACTGGGCCTCTTTCGGTTCCAGTCTATCGCAAATCCATCCCATCCTATTTTAGGATAGTTCGGGATGAGTACAGGCCGACTGCAGTTTATGGCATATAACTTCTGTCGACTCTACTTCCTTTCAATCTACTCGTACTAACACTAAGTTATAAGTTAATCTGAGAGAATAGGCACATACATGCTTCTCTTACATTTTACACAGTCTTACTCCTACACACCCTTGAAAGGGAGTTCCGTTACTATAGATTCAAAGACTTGTTCGTAATGAAAAAAAGTCTATACAGCTAATATTTTTTAATATAATTTATTTAGTGCATTGCTGAATTGAATTTTAACGGTGAAGGAAAACATCGTGAGGAAACCTGCATACCGTAGCGATTTTAGAGAATTTCTACAGTATGTAAGTCCGCCAACCCGCACTAGGCCAGCGTGGTGGACTATATGGCCTAACCACTCTCAATCAATTCCCTCGATTGTAGAGTAGGCCCGTGCCCTGCAGTGGGACGTATATGGGCTGATATAGATAGATAGAGATTGCTAAATTATTTATATTTTTAACACGCTTCTTAGTATCTCCGGCTTTATGTAAGTATGTAACGGATTCTTTGAAATAGATTTTCGAGCACTTCAAAACTTCGGATTGACTTGAATGTATTGTATTGTAACTCCATTTTCTATCACTTAATTATTTTCTTGCATTGTTGGAATATTTGCTAAAACGTGTTTTTTAGTTTTATAAACTATAATTTTTACACTCCATATTTATCCAGACAAATTATCTGTATCAAAAATAGTCCGGTGTGCCGTGGATAACGGACAAACCAACTTTACAATTTGTTATAACGATTGTTCAAATTAAAAATATTTTTGTTTTGTCGTCGCAAATTGAAAAACGGTGACTTTTGTTGGGTTCCCATCAATTGTATTCAATGCTTTTAATTTATTAGTTGAGAATTTTTCTGGAAAAATTATAGTTCCGGCATGTTATAATAACCTACATTAATTATTCATATACATTATTAATTGACAACCTCCTGGCGCAGTTGGTTAGACGCCGGCTGTGAAACAAGGGTCGTGGGTTTGGTCCCCGCACCGAGAGAAATATTTGTGCGGCCCACAAATATTTCTTTCGGGTCTGGGTGTTTGTGAAAGCGCAAAGTCTCTCGTAGTTTCTGATACACGACACAAGACTTAATTGATCTTAATGTGGGGTCAGGACTATGCATGTAACTCTTGGGTGTATTTATTTATTTATCCATACACCTATAAATATAATTAATTTGTAACCGATCGATGTCTGTACGTGGAAGATAAATGAGCAAATTTAATATGAGGGTTCTTTATTAACGTTACAGAGCCCAAAACAATTATTTTTAGAATTTTTGCCTGTTTGTCTGTGCCTTAGTGCACGCTAATACCAGAAACGTCTGATCCAATTTCGTTTTGGTATGAAGATAGCACCCTGGTTTAACACATAGGTTACTTTTAATCCCGAAAAATGTTGTGTTTTTGTCGGATGAGCGCGGAATTCATATATATGTAGGAATAGTTCCGTTAGGGTCAAAATCAAACAAAGATTGTACAGATGTTCTTCAGTATAATTATTTCTCTTTTAATACGTCTTCGTCGTACGTCGTTCTATCGTCTTCCAAACTGTTCTCTTTTATTCTGTCCTTTCATATTTCAACATCTTAATCATTCATCCTGAGGAAACCTGCATACCGTAGCGATTTTAAAGAATTTCTATGGTATGTAAGTCCGCCAACCCGCACTAGGCCAGCGTGGTGGACTATATGGCCTAACCACTCTCAATCGATTCCCTCGATTGTAGAGAAGGCACGTGCCCTGCAGTGGGACGTATATGGGCTGATATAGATAGATAGATTTAGTTGGTGGGAAAATCGTTAGTGTGGCGCCATCTGATGTCTAATTTTCAAGCCAATTCAAGCCCTTTTTGCAGAACCTCAACTGTTTTCTGAATAAGAAAAACAGATCTCATTACTAATTGTATGATTTTTCGTCTCATGCGCGGAACCCCATTTTTTATATTTAAAAGCAGCCACTAACTCTCCCGCAACAATTTGCTACTTGTCAGTGTTGTTCTCGATTTTTCCCACCTATAATAATTATGCAGCTGCTTATTATTGCGTGTAGTTATTATTTATTTTAAAGCTGCTATTTGCTGGAAAGTACTTGAATGGAGACATGTGTTGTCAAGCTTAGCGTTGTACGATAACCTACAAATTTATTTCCACTGAAACGAAGCATTATCATTGTAATTTTATTAACAACATAATAAAACAAAGATATCTTAGGTATCAGCACAGTGTATGAGTAAGAAAACATTACCACTTTCCAAACATTATTACGAAATTCACTCTGCAATTAATAATGTTATTGATATTTTAAAATGTAGATATATACTTTTTTGTTTTGTATCTTTCTTTTTATAATTTCAATTGACAATTTCCTATTGTAATAGAATGTAAACTATCTGTTGTAACCTTTGAAACGCCTCCTGTACTTATGTAATCACCATTAATCTATCCGTAGAAAATGTTGTTGATTGCATATTTACCTATCCACTGTTAATATAATCATATCTTGTGTACAATTTTGTAATATACAATTGTTTGTTTTCCCTAATAAATAAAATAAAAATAAAACAAAATCAAACTGGAAATAAAAAGATTTAATTGTTGCCATATTAATTATGTAATTAGCTCAATTTAATGGCTCTTTTTAATACCAATGTGTACAACAAAACTGTAAAGTAAACGAAACGTCGGGAAGTTAAAAAATGTAAAAATTAAACCAAATCTGCGATAAAATCTGTAAAAATAGTTTTATTTCAATGTGTAACATTCGTGGACATCTAAGAAACCATTATGGATCCAAAATTTTACAAAATGTTAGTCTTTTAAATCTTGAGCAGCGTTCCATTGTCAGAAACATAATTGGAGCCAGTAATACTTCTCGCTTTGTCACTCGCTAAGAACATGATTAAATCTGCAATTTCCGTCGCGTCCGCCACTTTATTCAGAGTTGTGAGTGGTTTAAAGTTATCCCAACTTAGAACTCCAGCGAATCCTGAGTTCTCAATCATATCAGTCGCAACTGGTCCAGGACTAACAGCATTAACCCTCACTCCATGCGGCGCTAGTTCCATAGCAGCGGCCTTTGTAAAATAGTTAAGACCGGCTTTAGAGACACAGTATGACACCATAAAAGGCTTTAAAGGTGTATGCTGTCCTCCAATGCTGGATATATTTATAATGTTTCCATTAGTCTTGATCAAATGTGGTGCTGCTAAGCTGCAGAGATGAATAACTGCTCGAAGATTGGTGTTCATGACTTCATCGTACGCTTCGAGAATATCGCCTTGGAGGAGACTGGCTTGGCGCTGTATCCCGGCATTGTTGACGAGGACATCAAGTTTGCCAAATTCGTCAACGGTGCGTTGTACTGCCTCCACTGCCTGGCTTTCCACGGAGATGTCGAGACGAAGCACCAGAGCCTTGCCATTACAGGCAGCGGCTACGTTAGCTAGCTTGGTCTCATTTCTGGCGACGATGGCGACGCGAGCTCCTTCTTTGGCGAAAGCTATCGCCGTGGCCGCTCCTATACCAGAACTGGCGCCGGTCACTAATACTACGTTATCAGTGAAACTCATTGTAAGCGTCCGATGCGAATGCTCGTCTCGTTGGAACTGCAAGCGAATACTGCCAAAATGTGTGGCGTTATAGATTATCTCACGATGGGCAAATCTGGTTTTGCCCGCCACAAATATTTACTTAAATAAACCCAGAGTCCAGATCGATCACACCACTGTATAATTTACTATATTACACCAGATATCCCATACTGGGCCACTATACCCGGCTCCAGTCTTTTTTTTTTTTTTTTTTTTTTTTTCTCGCGGGGAAAATCCCTTTACGGACCATCCCACCCCCGAAGGGGCGAGGGTGTGTCGGACTCACCGGCGCCTTCCGAGCCCAGCGAAGATGTTGTGCCGCCCGTGGATGTGGACGGGGGGCCGCTGGGTCGGGTCCCTACCGTAAATCTACGCGCCGAAATACCGACTAAAAACCCCGCGTCGGCCACCATCGGTGCACTTCAGAGACGGCCCCGGGATACCGTTGATACAGAGCGCGCCGGGACCGCCTCCATGCGCACTGCCGCTTAAACGGCGCGGCAACAGACGCGTGTTGCGTCACGTCTCGGGGGCCGCCAAGGTAGGGACGGCGGCCCCATGTGGCCTCTGCGGCGCCGGGTTAGTTGTTGTCCCGGCGCCTCCTACGTCTCCTGTGGCGACGGGCGGGATCGGTCTGCTCCCGATCCCGCTCCGCGCTCTCCTTCCGCGACATGACACGTTCGCAGAAGGAGAGCACGGCTCGCCACGAACTCCGGCTGCCGACCATGGCGGCGACCACGGCCGGCAGCGAAAGGTCGCTTCCCACGACCGCGATGAGAGCGCTGCGCTCTTCGTCCCAGGCTGGGCACTCTTCCAGCGTGTGCTGGGCTGTGTCCTCACGGCAGTTGCCACAATGGTGGCACACGGCGGTCTCCTCGGCTCCGGCTATGCGACACAGGTACGCACCGAAGCAGCCGTGCCCGGTGAGCACCTGCGTCAGCCGGTATGTCGGCGCACCGTGGCGCCTGTCCAGCCACTGCTCGACCCGGCTCCAGTCTATCCCAAGCCACGTCATCCCATCCTATTTTAAGATAGGTCGGGATGAATACATGCAGTGTATGGCAGTTTTGCAGTTATAGGTAAATTCAGTCGACTCTATTTCTTTTCAGTCTACTCGTACTAGCACTAAGTTACAAGTTAATCTGGGAGAAGAAATTGACACATGTAAATACTTCTTTAACAAAATTTACCACGGCCTTACTGGCCTTTCATTACTATCGGTTCAGAGATATTTTCGTGATGAGAAAAAAGTCAATACAGCTAATATTTTTGAATATTTAATAAAATATTTACTGCATTATCTAATGATTGATATTAAGACTGCCCCCGTGGCGCAGTTGGTTAGACACCCGCTGCGAAACGAGAGCCCGCGGGTTCGATTCCCGCACCGAAACAAATGTTTGTGTGAACCACAGTTATTTGTTTCGGGTCTAAGTGTGTGTGAGACCGAAAAGTCTCTCGTAGTTTCTGATACCCACGACACAAGACTTGATCTTAGTGTGGGGTCAGGACTATGTATGTGACTGTTGGGTGTATTTATTAATTCTTTACGCTCCAAATCTATCCTAAAAAATTATCTGTATTAAAAATGATCAGTGAATTACGAGGCGTGAATTACGAACACACAAACTTTAAAATAATAATGTTACAACAATTATTCTAAATTGAAAATATTTTAAGCGCTATTATTTTGGTTTTATCGTCGCATTTTGAACAATTGTGAGTTTTTATTGCGTTCCCACCAATTGTATTCAAAGCTTTTAATATATTAGTTATTAGTTAATTCGTATTTCCTGAGAAATTTTCTAGAAAAATTACAGTCATAATATGCAGTGTTTCTAATATATTATTCCGCCGTGGTATAATAAACGAATATTTATAATTTGTGTATAATAATTTTGCACTTAATCTATTGTGTTTCAGAAAAGAAAATGAAAAAGCATTACTTAATTGTATTTTAGATTTGTAATTGTATTAATATCTCTTTTTTAAAACTTTGTAATTGCGCTCTAAAAGCTTTACTTTGTCTATTTGTAACTTTATATTTTTCATATTTTATTACTGGCTACAACAAACCAGAACATATTAATATATTTTTAATCTTTATTTTTAAGGGAGCTTTGTTCAAAACTGAACGTGTCAACTTATACAAATATAACCATAAATATAATCTAATCATACATTTGATTAACTTAAGTACTTAATCTATTTTTAAACCTATATAAGTCAATTTATGTAACAATTTAGCTACTACAGAGAGGGAAAGACAAAAAAAAACCAAATATTTGAACACATCTCGCGGGATAACCTATGTGAGAGGTCTTACAGTACTTAATTCAAGCTAGTCTATAACACTTGTAAACAATTTAATTTATGATTTAAGTAACGTACTATTTAAGGAACCTGTAAACAAATTTAGTTAATAAATGTTATTTTTATTTATTATTGTTAATTATAAAATTAGCTGTTACTCCCGATTTTTAATATGATAAGTAATTATACGTTTAAATATATTTTGAATTGTTAATAAAATTATATGAAATGAACGTGGGAAATGTAATAATTTAATGGATAAGATCGATGTGTACTTTCAAATAGCCGTTAGGTAGCGCCTGACGGAAAATCATAGCAACTCTTTTTATTTTATTTTATTGCTATGAATGGCGAGATGAGCATGCCATTCGCCTGATGGTAAGCGATACGACCGCTCATGGACAGTGGCAAAACCAAACAACACCATGAATTACAAAGCAATCTTTGGCATTCCACTGCGCTCGCCATCATGAGACGTAAGTTATATAAGTCTCATTATGTCCTGTAGTTACTCTGAGTACAATGTCCTTCAAACTAGAACACAACAGTGCATTTACACTGCTGTTCGGTGGGAGAAATAGACATTGCCGTGGTACCTACCCAGGCGGCCTCTCACATATGAGAGACCTACCACCAGTAAATGCATGAAAACATGTAGGTGTTTATTGTTATTAGTGAATGCATTCCCGTCTTCTATAATACGCTTTAAATTTGCAATTTGTTCTCCTAACTATTATTTTTATTTACCGTAAAAACATTTTTTTTGGTAAATCTAATATCTTGTATATCTAAATATTATTTCACGACTAAATAAGTTACCTCCCTCTTATTGATATCGAAATCGTTAACAAATATTTATGTTGCTCATAAGATCGTTAGTGTGGCGCCATCTGATCTCTGGTTAACAAGCCTTTTTTGCGGAAACTTAAGTTTAAAAAAAAAATCGCAGTATCTGCTGAATTCACGAATTCCGTACTAAATGTTCCATCTCAAGAAGGTTACATACATACATAAACTCACGCCTTTTCCAAAGAAGGTGTAGGCAGAGGTGCAACCAGGACACTCACGTTTCGCCGTGTATTTTTCATCCTACGATGTGATAGAGGGCGAGCCTATCGCCATATCGGGCACCAATTCCTGACTCGGGGCTGATAATGAATAGAAATGAGGTTTCATTTTATGCCCGTAACCCCATTTTTTTAATGAAAAGAAGCCCATGACATTTCCGCAAAAAAAGTCCTTCAATGTTGTTATTTTGCTGCGATAAATTGCATGTTTCGAAGGGTGAAAGTTGATCGAAGTCCCTGGATGCAGTTCGCTTTCATAAGATCGCTGTGGAAATACTTGGAGGCTTACGTTTAGTGGACTTCCTGTGTCTGATGATTACAAAGCTGATAAGTAACTTCGCTAATTATGCAAAAAAAAAAAACGAGAAAAATGCATTTTTTTGTAAAATGTGTCGCTGGTATCAGAAACTACGAAAGACTTTTCGGTCCCACAAACACCCAGTAATGAATTTTTGAATTAAAAAGGCACTGGCAATAAAGTCCCTAAGGCAAACTAGGCACGTGCCTAGAGGCGCGAGGTTACGCAGGGGCGCGAGTGATTTCGGATATCTTCACTGATTCATATAATAGTACAATCACCAACTATTCAATAATATGGCTGCTAGAGGGGCGCCTTTGAGGAGCTTGCCTAGGGCGCTCCCAACATTTAATCCGCCCCTGATCACCGTAATATCAATATTTCGGAGAGAATATCTTTTTTCGATAAAATAATGTCTATAACTATTTAAACATTTTAACTATTTAAAAATTTTAACAAGCGTGAAATAATATAAATCAATTCATAAATAATATTTTAATTGTTTCCAACGTTGTGGATGTCAATTATTGGGAAAGAAAGAAGAGAAGAATTTCAAAACAGCGTGAACGCTAAATGTCAACATATTATTTTCAACCTTATTGATTCTTTGTGTCGCTTTATTTACAATATCTGCTGCGCATATACATATTAAAAACTTTATTGTTAAGTGACATTTTCATTTTATGGATTATTTTTTTCTTTAATGACATAACGTCTTTAATGCAAGTATATTGTAAGATATAATAAATTTTATTTCTTACTATTAAAGTTTATTGTTACCTGAAGTAGTTTTTATTTTAAGACTATTTTTCTACATCTCGTGGTTCAAAATACAAATGTATAAGTATAAGCAACCTCGGGCACTTTTGGCATGTAATTTTGTTCCCGACACTGTATCCCTACTAATATTATAAATGTGAAGTTTGTTTGTTACGCTTTCACGCGAAAACTAATCAACCGATCATCATGAAACTTTGTAAACATATTCGTGGAGGCATTAGAAGTAACATAGCATACATTTTATGAAAAAAAAAAAATTTTTACGAATAATTTTTTTTTGTCAAAATATCTTAAAATCTAGCTACTTCAACGCCATCTAGCAGTCCAGTAATGAAGTTCCAACCCTGAGTACTATAATACCGTTGCATTGTATTATCGACGTACACGTCAATATCCAATCCAATTGACTATAGTTTCAGCTGTTTGGGATTTTTCTTTATTTATTGTTATTTTTTTCTGTCATTATATATGCATTAAATAACTAATTGAATTTTTGAGGTTCGATGTCAATTTTGTGGATAGTTGTCTGTGCGGTTGTGCGCGATGAACTTAGAAGCAGCTTAACGATGAAATTTGGTATGGAGGTAGCTGACACCCTGTATTAACAGTTAGGCTACTTTTTATTCCCAAGAAAATAGTGTTCCCGTGGGATCCCGATATATTTGTTACTTTTTTATACTCAAAGGGATGGGATGGGCCTGGATAACATGCCTTGAGTGCGAATGAGACGGGATAGGTGGGATATAACGGGACGGGAGGGGTTGGGATGGGAAATTCCAATAAAGTGATTTTTTTTTCAAACAAAATGGTGAAATAAAAGTTGTAGTATTGTTTTGATTTATTTTATTGTATACATCCATTTTATAATTGGATCAAAATTCCATAAAATATGAAAGTCTTTTAAGACTTGAGCAACATTCCATTATCAGAAACATAATTGGAGCCAGTAACACTTCTTGCTTTATCACTCGCTAAGAACATGATTAAATCAGCAATTTCCGTCGCGTCCGCCACTCTATTCAGAGCTGTGAGTGGTTTAAAGTTATCCCAACTGAGGATTCCAGCGAATCCTGAGTTCTCAATAATATCAGTCTCAACTGGTCCAGGACTAATAGCATTAACCCTCACTCCATGCGGCGCTAGTTCCATAGCAGCGGCCTTTGTAAAATGGTTAAGACCGGCTTTAGAGACACAGTATGACACGAAAATGGGCTTCGAAGGCGTATGCTGTCCTCCAATGCTGGATATATTTATAATGTTTCCTTTAGTCTTGATCAAATGTGGTGCTGCTAAGCTGCAGAGATGAATGACTGCTCGAAGATTGGTGTTCATGACTTCATCGTACGCTTTGAGAATATCGCCTTGGAGGAGACTGGCTTGGCGCTGTATCCCGGCGTTGTTGACGAGGACATCGAGTTTGCCAAATTCGTCAACGGTGCGTTGTACTGCCTCCACTGCCTGGCTTTCCACGGAGATGTCGAGACGAAGCACCAGAGACTTGCCATCACAGGCAGCGGCTACGTTAGCTAGCTTGGTCTCATTTCTACCGACGATGGCGACGCGAGCTCCTTCTCTGGCGAATGCTATCGCCGTGGCCGCTCCTATACCGGAGCTGCCGCCTGTTACTAATATCACTTTATCAGTAAAACTCATGACGAGTGTCCGATACGAACTGCGAACGAATACTGTCAAATATGCGTGCTATCTTGCGGTGTGTTAACAGTCTGGCTTTGTACGTCACAAATAGTTATTTGCTTGCTGATAGCAAACACGGGCCTCGTTTGGGGCCTATATTTTTATCGATTTCACTTCACACTTCTTGGGGAGTTTAAATACTGTGTTTTAACAGTTATTTATTACTTTATTATAATAAACTTTATACACTTTAGATGTGTGGGTTCGCGGCGAAGGCCGAGTGTTATCGTAGGCGATAGTCCGTAAGGTGCGCGGGAGCATATCTCACGCGAGGTGAGCGCGCATGTCCGATGGTCAACATCGAACGACTGTCGCTCGGCCGTCGCGTCTAGGGACGCGTTCCCGAACAACTCCGCACGCTCCCATTGGCTATCCCGGCTCGTACGATATCGCGTGAAGGCCGCCGGGAACTCGGGGCATTCGGATACACGGTCGTGTCATAGTGTGTATTAAGCAATTTTGCTGTGGGGTCTGTGCAATGAGTTTGCTACACAATCATTCCATTAACACAATGAAATTCTGTCTAGGAACATTCCTTCAGAGGCTGAATTTTGTGATGACAATTAGTATACCTATGTAATCTTTGGTTCGAGCGTAACCCTCTACCAAATGTTGCTATGGCAGATACACAGTTTTGGTTGATTATGAAAAGATAACAGACAAACAAACGCTAATAGTAACGTTGGTATATATGATACTACTGTGGATATTGGCTTAGATAAGCTAGTCCATATCTGAGAAAATATTTTAATGAACAATAAACATTTTTATCTATAAAACGATTAGACTAGCGTAAGGAAAATGTTAGCACAGACAATTTATTTTTGGAACAGTTTCATATTGTTGCCACGTCTGCTTTGGAAAGTGTCCAAGGACAAACCAAATATTTTCCACAGCTTGGCTTTCTAAAGATTTGTTAAGAATATAAATATAAATAATATAATATGAATCCCTTTGTTAACTATCCACAATTATCCACATTGTTAGAACATTTCACGGTGATGGAATTACATTGCAAAATTGGTGCTATTTCTTAGGTACTTATATTTATTTTATTTATTTATATTCTTTATTGTACACAAAATGTAACAAAAGGTATATAGAGACGACATTATATCACCTCTATATTTGCGAATTGATTGATTGATTGATTGAAATAGTAATGGGCAAGTTTCGGTAAGCAGCGACATGTCTATGCCCCTAGCATTGCAGAGTCCATGAGCAGCGGAAGCCGCTTACCATCAGGCGGGCCGCTAGCTCGTCTGCCTATCACGAAAATAAAAAATATATCCGAT
Source organism: Deilephila porcellus (assembly GCA_905220455.2). Taxonomy (NCBI): domain Eukaryota; kingdom Metazoa; phylum Arthropoda; class Insecta; order Lepidoptera; family Sphingidae; genus Deilephila; species Deilephila porcellus. The sequence continues at coordinate 611,168 of LR999991.1, read as the reverse complement.
CTCAAGATTTATGAAATGGTCTCTAAGCTTTAACTGAATTGTCACTAGTCTGTCACACACTATACAATGATATCTTGCGTAATAATTACTCACTCAATTTAGTCTAATACCATAAATAGCTATCCATATTCCTCGCTAATAAAGATAACAATCATATCGCTTATCATAATAAAGCGCAAGTTTTACTACATTCATACGGAAATGGTGTTTTTAGAATCATTTATAAAGTCGACTACAATGTTTTATTCCTTTTTTGACCAAGAAATTGTAATGTATTGTATCAGTCCATACACATGCGGGCACGCAGGGCACGGGCCTCCTCTACAATCGAAACGAATGTAAGGGGTAAACCATATACTCCACCACGCTGGCCTAGTGCGCGTTGACAGACTTTACGTACCATAGAAATTCTTACAAATCTATGGTACGCGATTTCCTCACGATGTTTTCCTTCACCGCTATAGCACAGAAGTTAGTATTCTGTGGTTATAGTGCGTGGTGATTGACTATCAAATTGTTACATATTTTAAATTTGGCGCCTTTTTAATGTGCATCATAGAGTGCAACAGTCACTTGTTTAATGTTGCTATTTTGTTTTACTCTGTGCTCTCTGTTCTCTGCAATACGCGTCCATGTACAATAAGTATTTTTGTACATCCTCAAGTGTTAATATATCAGTTATTATCTTTCAATAATCGTTTAATTTATCACAAATACACACATGACTCCGGAAAGTCAGAGGTCTGGCCTGGGATTACCAATAGGACTACCAATTTAAGAACCGATCTTGACCAAGAAAAGAGTAATAATTTTACTAGTCTATATACATATATTTTTAATGAATATACTTATGTTTCCCTCTAGCGTCTACACTAGTCGACTTACGTCGATAAATTTTGTTATCATAAAATCTAGTCTTAATTGTTTTGAACAGAATAATGAGGTTTAAATAATTATGTGGGATAACCAATCAGTTACGAAATAAAAAACAACTAAACTTTAATCAAATGTTTTCATTTTTTGGGTAATGATTGTTGTTTAATAATTATGGAAGGTATATTCTGGACTATAACAACATGTGTAATGTTTTAATATTGTATTATTGAAAAAATGACATTATTTAATGCCATGTGTTACCTTCGTTGCATAAAAAATTAACTATAAAAATTGTACATACATGAGTTTATTGGCCCATTAAGCTTTAAACCAAAACATGGCAAGAAAATCTGCATACCTGACATTTCTTAACAAGAATTTCAAGGATTTGTAAAGTCCATTAACCCGTACAAAGCGAGCGTAACTAAAACGAGCTGATGTTATTATAATATGTACAAGTATATTGACAGGCTCCGTGGCGCATTTGGTTAGACGCCGCCTGTGAAACGAGAGGTTTCGGGTTCGATCCCCGCACCGAGACAAATGTTTGTGAGAACCACAAGTATTTGTTTCGGGTCTGGGTGTTTGTGAGACCGAAAAGTCTTTCGTGGTTCCTGATACCCACGACACAAGAATCGAACTTAGTGTTTTTTTTTTATTGCTATTAATGACAAGACGAGCCTGCCATTCGCCTGATGGTAAGCGATACGACCGCTCATGGACAGTATCAAAATCAAACAACACCATGAGTAACAAGGCAATGCTTGACTTTCCACTGCGCTCGCCATCCTGAGACATAAGATGTTAAGTCTCGATATGTCCAGTAGTTACTCTGGCTACAATGTCCTTCAAACCGGAACACAACAGTGCATTTACACTGCTGTTTGGCGGGAGAAATATACATTGCGGTGGTACCTACCCAGGCGGCCTCTCACATATGAGAGACCTACCACCAGTGTGGGATCACCGATCAGGACTATGTATGTGACTGTTGGGTGTATTTATTTATTTATTTATATCAAATATGAAATAAGTACTATTCTGTACTGTATCAGCTCATATACGGCCTACCGCATGACACGCGCTCGCTCTACAATCGAGAGTACGATTGCGAGGGGTTAGGTCATAATCTAACACACTGGCGTAGTGCGAGTTAGCTGGGATCACATCTCACCTTAACAAAGGTCATATAAGGAAAATAAAAGGTGTATGTTTGGTAAAGCCGGTAGGACCGGTCTTACCATAGAAATAAATATTTCTGTGGGTCTTACTCTTTACAAAAAAATAATGTTTTGTATGCTAAACTAATTACATTTTGTGAATATGTAAATACATAAAGTTACATGTATGCCCAAAGGGGTAGGCAGAGATCTCAATAGTGCCACTTAGAGTCCACTCAGTTTATTTCTGTCCGTACAAAGTGTATTGCCTAATTTAGGAATCGAAGTCAAAAACCCCACGATTTGAACCCAAAGTTATCTTTAAATTATTGGCAATAACTTTCACTATATCTGGTTAAGTTAGGATAATTTTCTTTACGACTAAAAAAATACTTATAAATGTTAAGAACTTATTTAATGCATTTTAATACTAATTAAATTCACTTAAGCTAATAATCCGCCATTGTCAATCACATAATTCGATCCAGTGATGCTCTTAGCTTTGTCTCCCGCCAAGAAAAGGATCAAGTCACTAATCTCCTCAGGATCCGCGATCCTCTTCAAAGGATTACTCGCTGCGATCTGATCCCAGGTGAGACCAGTAAACGCGAGGAAATCAGTCTTCACAGATCCAGGACTAATAACATTGACTCTCACACCATGAGGCGCCAACTCCGCCGCAGCACCTTTAGTAAAGTGATTCAAAGCAGCTTTAGATACAGCAGTCGATAGATTGATAGGTCTGATGGCATGCGCAACTCCCCAAATGCCCGAGATGTTGATGATGTTCCCTTTGGTCTTGATCAGATGCGGTGCTGCTAAAGTCGTAAGATGGACTACAGCCCGTAAGTTTAAGTTCATAACTTCATCGTAAGCTTTAAGGAAGTTCCCTTGGAGGATACTGGCTTGGCGCGTGATCCCGGCGTTGTTGACGAGGATGTCGAGTTTCCCGAACTTTCTCACGGTCCCTTGGATCGCGGCCGCTGCTTGGTCTTCCTTAGTGATGTCGAGATTGAAAGCAACGATTTTGTCTGGACAAGCCGCTGAAACGGCAGCTAGCCTGGTCTCGTTCCTGCCAATGATGGCGACGCGAGCTCCAGCCCGCGCGAATGCTATCGCTGTAGTCGCTCCTATGCCGGAGCTACCACCAGTAACAATCACCACTTTATCAGAAAATTCATTTGCAAGTATCTGACATAGACAATGCGCAATTACTAAAGTCAGAATATTAAAGGAAAAATGCATTGTGGAGCCGCGGTTTTTGAAAAATGGTATGCACAAATATTTTAAATTATTTTGCACGTAGCTTGTTTATGTTGTGATTCGAAAGATGCGGACTAAATGTGAATGAGGAAATATAGTTTAAACGTTTTATATACTAAAAACGGGTACAGTCGGTGACAAACAGAAGAAGACGTTAAAAACAAAGTTCAATAACACTCAGGAATAACCTCATGTCATGCGATGATTTTTATATTCCCTTATTCTCCAAGTAGTTTCCCAAATCGTTCGGTACGGAGTAAGACTTTAAGGTAAAAGCCACATCTTTGAGCATAAAATCATTTAAAAAATCCACAAGAGTAACCACAGGGAAAAGTAGAAAACTGTGCTCAATTGTCGGTGGATGTAAGTCATAAAGGCGAATTGAGGTGGAATTTTTAATTGGCTATGGACATATGCATATATAATATATCAAACAAAAAGTGACACTTTTTCCTATGTAACCGTATGTAACGTATGTATCATATTTTTTCTTATTTTACAAGTGGAAATATTAATGATAGGAACGAAGCTTTTACCTCAACCACAAGTCTGTATTATCGTGTCCTCTACAGCCACTACCATGACAGTTCACACAAAGGGTAAAAAGGCATTGATTTATATAATCGAAAAAAAAATTGTGACTGCATTTAACAATTTGATACTGATTGTACATAAACAGGTTAACGTGTGACATAGAGGTAAAATAAAACCACCAAGGAAAACGGAATACCTACTCAATTACATTAATTATACGTGATTTTTCAAACATCGACAACAGCATTTTACCGCGCTACAATTCTAACAGGAAAATAATAAGATTAATTTTTAATAACAAGTCTGCAGTAGCATCCATGGGCTATTGATCAAAGTTCCGAATTTGGTTCCCAGGCAGGCCAATAATGAACTTTGTAACAAGTATAAAATTTAAAAAAAAAGATTTTATGACTGCCTCGTTGGCGTAGTTGTACGGTACGATTGCAAAGCTGAAGTCTCGGGTTCGAATCCTGGGTCGGGCAAAGTGGTATTGGCTTTTTCTATTCATTGTTTTGAATGGTATGAGACTACCGTCTGATACCATTCGATACTCTATCTGGACGGCATTTGCACTTACCATCAGGTGCAATGCAGTCACTACGCTGTGCCAGTTTAAAAAAAAAAATATATATCAGTCCAGAGTCACGAATTTATGCCCGATATGGCGATAGGCTCGCCCCCTATCACATCATGGGACGGAACACACAAGGCGAAATGTGGGTATCCTGGTAGCACCTCTGCCTACCACTTCTGGGAAAAAGACGTAAGTTTAATCTTGGATCATCTCAAAATTTATGTAAATGGGGATTTCCGCAATCGCTTTTCCCTTAAAGAATCGACGCCAAATAAACGGGTTAAATAAAATCATCGCCTGCATCAACTTTGTTATTAAGATTTTAGTCTTTTTTTTTATTTTTTGTTATCAAGTTTTAAGTGCGAGAAAAAATAAGATAAAAGTTATATTACAATCGAAATACTATAGTTAAAACGTTGCAATTTTATGATTCATTGTTTGATTATTGGAGAAATAAAAAATAATTGAATGCATTCGTTCGGATGTCTGTAATACGAGGTCATGTGAAATTGTACACACAGTTTGCATAAAACAATATATATATTTTTCTGTTACAATAAGTTACTTACTTGAAAATTATAATTTACAGAGCAATGAACCCATCTACATAAAGAAAACAATTGAAACAATAAATATAAGTCAACAATACCGAAATAAATTGCAAAGAATGGAATATGGATTCGGAACGCAAATTCCTCATAATTGATTGAAATAAAACACGATAAAATATTTACTTCAACACCATTCCATTATCAATTACGTAATCTGATCCTGTGATGCTCTTGGCTTTATCACTAGCTAAGAACATTATTAGTTCTGCTATCTCCTCGGGTTCTGATATCCTGTTCAAAGCAGTCATATCTTTAAAGTCATCCCAGGTTCCTGGGTATCCCGTGGTTTCTAGAATACCAGTCCTCACAGGTCCCGGAGAAATAGCATTGACCCTTACTCCATGAGGCGCTAATTCTAGAGCAGCACCTTTGGTAAAGGAAACTAAACCCGATTTCGATATAGCCTCTGTTATAAAAAGCACATCTGATGGTAGTTGTATAGTCCAAATACTAGAGGTATTAACGATGTTCCCTTTCGTCTTGATCAAGTGTGGTGCTGCTAGTGTTGTTAGATGGACGATAGCTCTTAAGTTCGTAGCCATAATTTCATCGTACGCTTCGAGTAAATTCCCTTGGAGTATGCTGGCTAATCGGGCTATACCGGCATTGTTAACAAGGACATCGAGCTTACCGAAGTGGTCAATCGTACGTTGAATGATACTGACAGCTTGCACATCATCAGTAATGTCTGCTCGCAACACCAGTGGTGGAACGAGTCCGGTAAATTTACTTGCAACTTCAGCTAACTTTTCTTCATTCCTACCAACAATTGCCACACGAGCTCCTTTCTTAGCAAACGCTAAGGCTGTTGTTGCGCCGATGCCAGAACTCCCCCCAGTCACCAATACTACTTTATCGGCAAAATTCATTGCGAGTGTTCGGGACAAGAACCGCTTCAATACTGAGGAATGTTGCGCTGGGTTCTGAGTGAAATACTTTCATTTTATCTTTTTTATCTAGAGTATGATACTTTAATGACGAGTAAAATTCGAAATAATCAGTGCATTGACTGTTTCATCATCCAATGGCCTTGTTCTTATCTATGTCGTTTACGACCAAATTCCTGATTGAAAATCTTGCAAATATGTGCACGCATTTGGCACAAAGAAGTTCTTTAATTATATAAAAAAATAATTATATAAATATACGCATCATTGCCATAGGCTAGCAGTTGAATCCCGAAATAATCAGTACTGGCTGCAATCAATTGAACCGGGTCGGAACAATTGTCACATAATAAACGGAAGTGTAATGACAGGTTTTATTATACTTCGATCGGTCATGAAGAATAACGAAAGTTTCCTCGCACCATCAATATTAATACTTTTTCCCCTTATTTTCCGAAGGCAAGCAACGCATCCACGATCTAACTGAGTGTTGCGTATATTAGCAGACGTCACAACTTATCATTGAGCAAGCCGCTTAATTAAACACAATGCAGATTAGTTGCAATACGAGCAAAATAAATCCGAAGTCAAATACGTTTATCTCAATACCTTCAATTGTTCTGATTGTAAACTATGATATCTGCACTGTTTATACTTGATTAGAAACTTGAAATTTAGTTATCATTAACCTTGCCTTATATTTAAAATTCTATATTTTATCGTCATATGGATGGATGCGATTCGGTTTTTACATCCATCGAGTTTTAGATTTTCTATATTATTCGTCCTTACCCTCGTTTTGAAGGCAGTAATCTCCTGGTAGAAGGTTACTTGTTTCTATGTTTTAGCTTTTACGACTTTCCTGTATGGCTATTGATTCGGTTACCCATATGGCAGAGTGAGTGTTCTGCACCTGTTTGTAACTATACTGTTCCTCAATAAGGTTTCTAACCAAAGCTGACTAACTGGATTCATGTGGTTCTAAGTTATTCACTGTAATATAATTAATTATGTTTAATCAACTTATTGGGTCGGCACGACTGAACTGAACTGTTTAATTGTGTCATTGTGTTCATTTAGTCAAATAGTATGATAGCAATGGGACATCGTGTAAGATCGTGTCATTTAGATGTACCCCTCTTTACATAATTTATTATAAGTATGTATTAACCATAGTTTTCAATTAAAAAAACACGCACCAATATCCTTTAATAAAAAATAATAACACATAATAATAATAACGTTTACAGTAACACCATTTCATTATCAATGACGTAGTCGGATCCTGTGATGCTCTTAGCTTTGCTTAACTAATCAACAGAATAACAAAAAAATGTGCAGTCTTGAACTACAAAATAACAAATTCTAAGAAAAAGGAACAAAGAATGATGACTACATTTCACAGAAATTATTTATCACTAACAAATACTTTATATTTTTTGTTCTGTTGTTTAACCGAATAATTGACAGCTATCTCACACCTGTAAAGATGAAAGTTGGCGTTATTCCAACTAAAGATAATGGCATGAGTATAATTCTTATCACACTCGATCTGTAGCCAATGCCGGATTATCATCAATTACCAACTTGTATGTACTACCACCCCAGACACGTCCCATTGCAGGGCACGAGCTTCCCTTACAATCGAGAATACGATTGAAAAGGGTTGGGCCCATATAGTCCACCACGCTGGCCTAGTGCGGGTTGGCGGACTTTACATACCATAGAAATTCTTCCGAATCGCTATAGTATGCAGGTTGCCTTACGATGTTTTCCTACGCCGTTTTAGCGCATGGTGACTGACTATCAATAAACACATGACTCCAAAAAGTCAGAGGTGTGCCCTGGGATTAGAACCCGCGACCACCGTAAGCATGTTGGCAGTCGCGTCTGGTCCGTTTACCAACAGGCCACCGCGCAATTTTATTACCATGTTATTCAGCAAAAACGCCCGACGCATACATAATTAGAATCCTTAGATGCTGAGTAATCGTGTAGTAATACTTTTGTAAATTAATCAGGGCTGAAAGTTGAGGCTATTTTACGATTACATTCTCCTTTACGAGAACTCTTTCCCCAATTCGATGGACAACACATTCCAGCGTTGTGAATGTTCATAAGCGATAGTGATCACTTACCATGAGGCGACTGTTTGTTTGTTTGCTGGATCAATGCAATAAAAAAAATTCCTTCAATTTTAGAGTCAAACGTTCATTGCCTGTGATCAAAGGTTTTTGCTTTTAGCCATTTGACCTATGCCTCAGCTGTGTGCCCTTCAGGTATTTTTGAAATGTATCGATTGGTGTATTTCGATGACTCAATATAAACATTGCAACATTATGTCTAATGAATTATAGTGGTTTTACGAGACAAACAACTATAAGGAAAAATGCGTAAGATGTGGGAATATCCGTTTAAGTCAGTAAGATTTCTCTACCATTGAACAGGCTTTCAGGCAAATGCCTAATCATATTACAATATTATTTGCTCGAAACTGAAAATTTTTCAGTCTTAATATTTCAAATCTTAATATCAGTGGCTTAATTAATCAGCTGCGTGCATAAAAAAATATTGTTCCTGTCCCGTATTATTGCAGGATAAAGACAGGTAGAAGAGGATTTAGGACATCAATATATTAATGAATACCTTCGACATTATCACAAATTGTATATATGTAATTGTTTGAGTTATAAAAAAGTATTTAAAAAAATTGTAATTGTCAACTGTCAATTGTGAGACTTGTGAAAATTTGTAAAAGAAAAACATGTAAAACAAATTGAAATAAAATTATACAATACATAAAATGGTCCAAAATCGAGCCGGATAACACGACAAGACCCTCAAAGCTACGGGTTAGCCACGAACAAAAGGAAAGTGTTGGATATTGTTGGTGATTAAAATGGCTGCAGAAATGCAAGAATCATTGAACGTAGTTGAACATATTGCGAAACTATTAAAGAATACCCTAGTGAATCTTAAGAAGTCTCCAAAGGTTAGATTAACTCGAAGTTATGTGGAAACGCGCCTTAGCTGTGTGGAAGATTATTGGCAGAAATATCAGCACGCTTACGAAAATATAATACGCAATGCATCGACGGAGAAAGAAGTGAAAATACGCTACATCGAAAAAAACGAGTTTTACGAACATGAAGAGTTGTATATTTCTCTAAAGTCGGATCTTTTGGAGTTATTAGGACCAAAAGAGGTTACAGTTAGTGCTCAAGTAAGTGAACATCAGCAAACAAATGTGATGTTACCGAAAATTCAATTACCCACATACAGCGGACAGTATGAAGACTGGATGTCTTTCCATGACCTTTTCAATACACTTGTGCATATGAATAAGTCCCTGAGTAATGTACAAAAATTGCATTATTTGAAAACAAGCACTACCGGGGAAGCTGCATCTGTATTGAAAAATATACAAGTAACAGATTCCAACTATGAAATAGCCTGGAACACATTGAAAGTGAGGTACGGTAACAAACGCATAATCATTAATGCTGTTATGAGGAAACTCTTTTTGCAAAAGAAAATAATATTAAATAACTCGAGCAACATCAAGAATTTATTAGATACTACTTTTGAATGCTTGCATCATCTCAACAATATTAAAGTCAATACAGAAAGCTGGGACTCAATTATAATATTTGTGATTGTCCAGAAATTAGACTCCGAGACACACAAAGATTGGGAAAACTATGTGAGTAGCAATTGTATCGATTTTAAAAGTCTACCCTCCCTTGAAATGCTTCGGAAGTTCTTGGAAAATCGTTTTCGTACATTGGAACTTACAGAAACAGGAAAACCAAAGACGACATATTATGCTCCCATACGCGAAAAGACATTCTATGTAACAACCAACGAAGACAATAAGATATGCAAAATGTGCAACGAACAGCATACAATCAGCCATTGTAAGGTATTTGGACGACAAACACCAACACAACGAAGCGAATTTGTCAAAACAAATAATCTCTGTTTTAACTGCCTCGCAGCTGGACACACTGTAAGGTATTGTCGTATACCAACATGTTGTCAATTATGTAGCAGACGTCATCACACTCTTCTTCACGAAACAGTTGAGAAGAATAAAAACACAACAGGCTATATTAAGAACACAGCATCTAACCAACCCGAAGTGGAAGTACATACAACAATGAAGAATATTGAAGAAGAAGAAGATGATGTAACAATGGTGGCGTCACGCATTTCAGTCAAACAGAATACAGCACTATTAGCAACAGCAATTGTTCAAGTAAGAAGCGAAGACAATTACAAGATTCCACTACGTGCTTTGATTGACCAGGGCTCACAAGCAAGCTTTATTAGTAAACGAGCTGCACAATTACTCAAGGCAAAGCGATATCCAATCAAAGGCACAGTAGTTGGTGTGGGGTCAACTAAAGAAAACATCAAACAAGCAGTACAGCTCAACCTTAGTTCAACATGTGAAGACTACAACTTAAAAGTGAAAACATATGTTATGGCTACACCACTTACAACCAAGATACCATCGCACAAAATAAGGATAAACAATTGGTCTCATCTAGAAGGGCTTACTTTGGCCGACCCTAACTACTTTATACCAGGTGACATTGATATGTTGTTGGGCGTTGATGTGTATGCCCAAATTATACAAAGTGAATTAATTAAGGGCCCACCTGGCACACCATGTGCCCATAGAACTAATTTTGGCTGGATTTTGTTCGGAAGAGTAGAAGACACATCGCAGCAAAGAGGTTCTGTTGTTGTTATGCATCATCAGATTGTAGAAGAAGAACTTTTGAAGTCACTTTGGGAAATAGAACCAGATTTGAAGAGAAAATATACAAAAGAAAATCTATGCGAAGGGTTATATGAAGAAACCTATAAAAGAAGCACTGAGGGAAGATTTGTAGTTAAGCTCCCATTTCTCCCAAAATACCCTTTATCACCCGACGGAAATACAAAAGAAATTGCTTCAAGAGGTGCATCAATCTTAGAACTGCAACATAAGTCACTGTGGTGGAATGGCCCTATATGGCTTGCTAATCGAGACATTGAATATACTAGACCTTCAACACCAAATATAGATATTGAAAGAAAAGGGGTCATACAATCCTGCATACACACAACTAATTATGAAGAGAAATGTTTGTCATTTGAAGAATATGAATCATTGACCCAACTATTAAGAGTCATGGTATATTGCAAGAGATTTTTAAGGAGTAAAAGTAAACCAGAGAAACTGAACATAGATATTACACAAGAACTACAAGACGTTTCAGATATCTGCATTAGACTAGCACAAGATGAAGAATTTTCAGATGAAATAAAAAGATTAAAGGGCAGGAAAGATGTAGGGAATTCTAGTATTTTAAAAACATTGAATCCATTCTTGGATGACCAGAATATCCTCAGGGTGGGCGGTAGATTAAGACATGCTGTCATAGAAGAAAATTTTAAACATCCCATAATACTGGGTAAGAAGTCAAGTTTCACATCCCTTGTCTTGGCAGATGCACATCTGAATACAATGCATGGTGGAGTTCAGTTAATGATTACTTACTTGTTGAGTAAATACTGGATTATCAGCTGCAAGAGTTTGGTAAAGAAACACATACATGGATGTCTTACCTGTGCCAAGCAACGAGCTGTTAGTAGACAACAGATGATGGGTGACTTACCTGAGGCAAGGGTGAATCCTGCACGGCCCTTTTCTAGAAGTGGTGTGGATTTTGCCGGTCCTGTCTATGTCTTAAATTCTAAAGGAAGAGGAGCTAAAACGAACAAAGCATATATTTGCATATTTATTTGCATATTTATTTGCATGGCTGTAAAGGCCATACATTTGGAATTAGTGAGTGAATTGTCAGCCGAAGCATTCATAGCAGCTTTTAAACGTTTTGTGGCAAGAAGAGGAAGATGTGTTGAGATTTGGAGTGATAATGGTAAACATTTTGTGGCTTCTAACAAGGAGTTATTTGCAATGTGGAGAGATGCAGGACTTGAAATACCTAGCTCTATATCCAATCAATTAGCTAATGATGGCACAGAGTGGCATAACATTCCACCATATAGCCCAAATTTTGGAAGTTTATGGCAGGCGGGCGTGAAATCAGTGAAACAACACTTAAGGAAAATATTAAGTTCAAATTTAACATTTGAAGAATTTAGCACAGTACTTGCACAGATTGAAGCATGTTTAAATTCTCGCCCTCTAATACCAGTATCTACAAACCTTGATGTGATCGAAGACATACAAGTACTCACTCCTGGACATTTCTAATAGGAGAAACTTTAATAACTGTACCTGACCGTGACTACACAAATATAAATATAAATTTGCTATCCAGATGGCAACATACACAAAGACTTGTTCAAGGGTTTTGGAAGCGATGGCAGACTGAGTACTTGTCACGACTCAATCAACGACCTAAATGGCTGAAAAGAACACGAGAATTTGATATTGGGGACATTGTACTGCTAAAGGATGAAAGCATGCCCCCCAGCAAGTGGGCACTAGCACGAATAACTGAGAAACATCCAGGCCAAGATGGCATAACAAGAGTATATACAGTTTGGTATAATGGCAAATTAAGTCGGAGATCAGTTTCCAGATTGTGTGCCTTACCAATATCTACTAAAGATTGAATTATTGTTTTTTATGCATGTCATAGTATTGATATTAATGTTGTCAAAGTATATTAGTTGTTATTAGGTATGTTAAGGTTTACTGTTTTAGTTTGCAAATTTAAGAATTTAATTTATGTTTTATTTAAGTATGTATTAATAGCTAGTTTGCGTAATGTGTTGTAATTGAATAGAGTTTCAGTTCAATGAATGTTTAAGATTCGTAGAGTATATTAACATTGCATAGTATAAAGAAAAGGTCTGAAGGCCCTTTTGGTGGGCGGTATGTTTGAGTTATAAAAAAGTATTTAAAAAAATTGTAATTGTCAACTGTCAATTGTGAGACTTGTGAAAATTTGTAAAAGAAAAACATGTAAAACAAATTGAAATAAAATTATACAATACAGTAATTGAAAATATAACAACAAAAGCAATAAATTCCTACATTACATTATCACAGAGTTGTAATAAAAGTTTAATTTTAATATTAACCTATAGCATATAATACTAAAATTAACTTATCACAACAACAACATACCGTTATCAATGACATAATTCGACCCAGTCACGCTATGAGCTTTATCTCCTGCTAAGAAAAGCACAATATTCGCTATCTCCTCAGCTTCAGATACTCTATTCATAGCGGTCATACATTCAAACTGGTCCCAGGTGTAACCGGTATCTGCTATTATATCAGTTCTTACGGGTCCCGGACTGATAGCATTCACCCTCACGCCATGAGGAGCTAACTCCGCTGCAGCTCCTTTGGTAAAATGATTTAACCCAGCTTTCGTAATAGCACTTGATATAGCAGAAGGGAATTTAGGAGTCCCCGTTCCCCAAACTCCTGAAATGTTTATAATATTCCCTTTAGTCTTGATCAAATGCGGTGCTGCTAGCACAGTTAAATGTACAACTGCTCTTAGGTTTACTGCCATGCATTTATCGTATGCTTGTAATAGATTGCCTTGAAGGATAGATCCGGTTAGAGTTATCCCTGCGTTGTTGACGAGGATGTCTAGTTTACCAAATTCTTCAATAGTACGTTGGATAGCTGTAGCTGCGTCTTCGTCATCAGTAATATCTATTCTAAGTATTAAGGAATTGTTACACTTCGCAGCTACGTTAGCAAGTTTCTCTTCATTTCTTCCAATGATCGCGACGTAAGCACCTTCTTTAGCGAATGCTATGGCTGTCGCTGCTCCAATGCCAGAGCTACCACCAGTCACCAACACCACTTTGCCAGCAAAACTCATAGCTGGATGGTCTGCATTAATAAAATAAATACTGATTTATACAAGTAATTAAATAAAAAACTATTGAGCAGAACACTTGTTTACTGTATTTGTCGCCTGATCGATTTCATGGCAGCATGTAAAGTTGTTAAGCGCAAGCTCCTGGGATCGGTTCTTATGTTGGGCAATCCACTACGTGTATTCTATTAGGTAGGAAAAGTCTCATATTAATTATTATATGCGTTACCCCAACCGAAATTCGTGCCGGATTATAGGAAGGAGGGAACACAACGAAATATGCAAACTCATCGGTGATGAGCACGTAAATTAATATAAAGATTATAAAAATAATAACATTAACGAAATGTGTATGTATAAGGAAAATCGTTGTTGTTATTCTCATAATATTGATGACGTGTCGAAAAAATGCCAACAAGACCCGTCTTGCAGCTTGCTCAAGTTGGTCTCAATGTCGCAGACCTTAGTTTTCGAAAAATGTACGACCACTTTTTGTTGTTGTCTGTCGACATTTTATACAGGGCAATACACTATACGAGTATATAGTAGTTTTGGCGTTCTACAAAGTGGAAGGATGACATAACATTGCAGGAACTGGCTGCAGGCCGCTTTCAATAAGTCAATGTTGAAATCCTTGAGGGAGGCGTATTCTGCTGTGGATTTCCTGTGACTGAACAGAGAAAGTAGTTATGAGTTGATATCAATTACTTTCAAAATTCTCACGGATTTATCTTATTTTGTCTCTCTCCACCCAAAGGAAACCACTGCAGAACATAGGCCTCCCTCAAGGCTTTTATGGAGACCCTGCATCCTGCGATTGTTATTTTTTAAGAAGATATAATAACTAAGTTAGTATTAGCAAGATGTACAATTTAATTGTAATGTGAGAACTTAGTAATAATGGATGGAATCTGTAGCGCAGTGGGTAAAGCTACAGTAAGAGACTACGGGTTTAATTCCCTTACTGAGTAAAATAAAAGTATATTATTATTTTATATTCTCCTTTTATTTGTCTGTTCATTTATTGTAAAACGTTATTATGTAAATTTGTAAAAAAAAAAGATCTTTCTTTCTTTTAATTAGAGTTGTAAATAATATTAAAGGATTTAAACTACGCTATTTCCTCATCAAGAAATATTGTTATAGTTACCAACAGTGACATCTATTGACACACAGTGTAATCATTACGTAAAATTATAAACAAAAACAGCTTCAAAACTCGGAATCAACGAGTTAGATCAAAACGCAGTAGATGGCGCTAAAAAAATGTTGGTAGCAAACGAAATGACGATAGGATAAATGCCTTTTATGTTCCTTTGTTTGAGTTTTAAGGACACTGAGGGCAGGGATTACTGTGTGTACTTTAGATTCTTTGTAAAGCTCATTGGTAGGAAAGAGAAAAGCTTTGGACATCATGACCTTTACGACAGCGCGCTGAGCCCTTTAGTGGCGCACGAGGGTAACACATTTCTGTTCTTACTCCATGGAGGCCAATATGACTGCTTTGAACGGAAAGGAATTTAATAAGAAGAACATAAATAAGCTCACGCCTCACACATGTGTATGCGAGATAGGCAGCCAGAAGTTTAGCTAATTGTACACACAGTTTCTCGAACTTGAAGATGTGATGATTACCAGTGTTAGACAGAAATTCCCGACCTAGGCAACTTTTCAAAGATTTTTCAAATTGTAAGACTCACACGGTGAATTGCCCGACTTGAATATTAAACCCAGGCTATCACTATTCACATTTTGTACATACTGCCAAACACTAATGAAGACATGTTTTCATTACTTTGTAGAAGTTAATTTTCTTGTGTTTATCAATCCTTTAATAAGACCATGTAACCAAAATAATTAAAAACTCAAATTAATAATGATATAAGTCGAACTAAAATCAACAAAAGAAAAATAAACGCATGTGAAGTATGCCAATCTAATATGGTGGTGGACCATGGCCTCAGCCCTCTTTAGAATCCCGATTCTAGAGGAGTATCGTGCTAAGAACTATATGGGCAGATTTATCATTAAATATTTTATTTAAAAACAACTACTTACTACTAATGAAATGAATCCTGATGACGACTTCAAAATGACCAACAATGTTCCTCGAACTACCTTTTATACAATTCTTACGTTACTACCTTTTTATTAATATCGTATTACCAACAAATGATAATTGCACATGTAATTATAATCTCACGGTGCAAGGCTAATGAATAAAAAACGCATTTAAAGACAAAGAATGCACTGGCTGCTGCTGGCAAATACAGGGTATATCAAGACCGCGACCGAAAAAGAAGCCAGGTGGTAGTATTACTGATTTCAGACACAACGCAAATAAAAATTTCGCAAAAACAATCGACAACTTTTTTGTCGTATTTTTTACTTATCGTCGTATTTGGGTGATATATACATAGTTTTCCTAAAATAATGATGTACACCTCTTTATTTTTAAACACGCAATGGTACGTAAGGGTTTAAATTTGTACTTTCGCAAACCAAGCAACTTTCGCAAGCCAGGTCTGAAGCTTCGAGTTGGGGTATAATAGGAGAAGTTTGGGGCAAGTTTTCAGCTTGCCTCAAATACCTACCCAAAAATTGCTGCCATCTATCCTACTATAAGACATGTAATAAAAAGTATTTAAAATACTATGTTATAGTAGGAATAATCAAATCTTACATTGTCTATTATAAAATATCAATTACTTTTGTTTCCTGATTTATCTAGTTACGAATGTGAACTTTAAAAGTGGGCCAATTTTACTCGCAAATGCTGCATAATAAAAAACGTCCTCAACGTCTTCCATCCAGTTCTCTCCTGTTACGTCCATCCGTACTTCGACATCTTCATCATTCATCCTCTAACTCTTTCCATCTTTAGTACTTTTATTCATCATCTCTTTCACACAACACATTCCATATCAGTCAATCATCTCAAGTTTCATTCTACTCATCTTTTATCATTTTCCAATCCTACATAGTACATACATAATACAAATGCTTAAACTAATGAAGCTAAATATACTACTGTTGTATATAAATGTAGGTAATTTTCAGTACTTTCGAGCGTCGGAAACTATTATCATAAATTATGTAGCAAATGATTTATCTAGAGATAAAATATGATCGAGTGTGAGCGGCCCTCGCAATGATAAAGTACCGTACTTTCAGTATGACGTTTTATTACGATTGGTTCACTATCCCAAATATATACTCGTAATACTTCTTGTACTAAATATTGAGTAGTTTGTAAATGCTTACATATTATAATAATCATGTTTTTACCTGTATCCCGAAGGCAAGAAGTCTGGATTACCACCAATATGTCTAGGCGAGATTTTACATTATAAGGCATATTGCTCTGACTGCCTCCGTGGCGCAGTTGGTTAGACGCTGCCTGTGAAACGAGGGGCCACGAGTTCGACCCCCGCACCGAAACAAATATTTGTGTGATCCACAGATATTTGTTTCGGGTCTGGGTGTTTGTGAGACCGAAAAGTCTCTCGTAATTTTTGATACCCACGACACAAGACTCGATCTTAGTGTGGGATCAAGACTATGTATGACTATTGCGTGTATTTTTTTATTGCAACATTACATGTAACAATTTGAATAAACATTCATGAAAAATAAATAGAACATTTGCGGAATAAACATTTTCTTTGTCACGATAATATAGTACCGTTTTATTTCTTAAAGTACGGAACCATAAAAACACCGAATCCAAAATATTGTTGTTATCCAGTAAATTACCAATTATAATACCATTTGTAAACACAGTCGCATTCGACCTATAGGACATGATACTGTATCTATACGATAAGATAGCCGCAAGTTCAATATTTTAAAGTCAGTATAGTTGTTGCGGGAATATTTCAGTGTCATAACTGGTTTTGAATATGGAAGTGACTAGTTTTCCCTTAGAAGAAGAGTACAAGAAGCCGACGGGAATCGGTGCGGACGACATCGCCAAGCTTCGGCAGTGGTTACAGACGCAGCCGCATCTGCCTAGCGAACATATTACGGGTGATTTAACGGTTTTGTTAATGTATAGACAGTTTTAAAGCTTATTTTAGTTATCGAATGTTTTGTCCTCTACGCTCAAACTGAATTCTAAAGTCGTTCGAAAGAGACAAAACATTCGATAACTAAAATAGGTACAGAAGAATATACCTTCTATATTTCCTACCATTTATAAATACTTATTATTCCTTTCTAGATCTGGATTTGATCCTGTTGTACCACAGATATGGCTGCAGCATCGAAGTGGCGAAACAGGAGTTGGACAATCAGTACACCCTCAGGACTTTGTTCAAATCGTTCTTCGAAGACAGAGCTGGTTGTAAGAAGGTCGAAATTGCTTTGGGTACAGTGTAAGTTTTATACATACATACATACATAAACTCACGCCTTTATCCCCGAAGGGGTAGACAGAGGCGCCACTAGGACACCCACATTTCGCCTGGCATGTTCTGTCCCACGATGTGATAGGGGGCGAGTCTATCGCCATATCGGGCACAAATTCCTGACTCCGGGCTGATAATGAATAGAAAAATCCAATATCACTTTGCCCGACCTGGGATTCGAACCTGGGACCTCAGCTTTGTAACCGTACCGTAATACAACTACGCCACCGAGGCAGTGTAAGTTTTATCTCATTCTATACCCCTCAATATACCGGGTATGTCAATACTGCGACCGAAAACTAAGCTAGGTGGTAGTTCTACTGCTTACAGACACAATGCAACTAAAAATTTCGCAAAAAAAAAGAACGAAAGATATTTTTTTGCAATTTTTCAAATTTCATCCTGTTTGGCTAGTAAATACCTATATTTAGCGAAAATATTAATTTAAACCTTTGCGTATTTTAAAAATAAAAAGTTGTACATTATTATTTTAGGAAAACTATGTATTTATCACGCCAATACGACGAAAAGTAAAAAATTAAAAAACGAACCCTCTTAATTGAGGAGTCCCGTTTATTTTTTAAAACATCTATTTTTTTTTACAGAGCCGTGACAATTCTGCCGAATCGTTCCAAGGAAGGACACACAATATTCTATGCCCGCATGATTGATGACGATATTAGTAAATTCGACCTGGGCGTCGCCATCAAGTAAGTCAATAATTATTGAATTATATATTACATAGGAGCACATAGCACAAGTATTATCGATATGAAGTTGTGTCAGTCTACTGCCACCGTGGATCGCGTATGCAAACTCTAAGCACACACCACTTCTCATAGCTACGTGTGTGGATACTCTGGTTTAATTTTGTATTCATTATTATTATAAAGGATTCATATTGAAAATTGCGCAATGATTGGAGGCAGGTTTGAGAGAGTTTAATATTTATTGCACCATATTTTTCTACGGCATCGTTTAGGGTCCAGTCGTTGTCTGTTTCGTCTTGAGGACACGCCCGCGCACAATAATAGCAGAAATAGAGAATTCTAATGTTATTTTTTTAGTATTTTATTGTGCAATATAATTAATTAATTGATCGTTTGGATTCAATGCGACTTTCAATTATTCTTTCTTCACGTGCACAATCTGTCAGTACTAGGAGAGCATTAGTACGTAGTAGCATAAAATACCAC
Organism: Deilephila porcellus; assembly: GCA_905220455.2. Taxonomy (NCBI): domain Eukaryota; kingdom Metazoa; phylum Arthropoda; class Insecta; order Lepidoptera; family Sphingidae; genus Deilephila; species Deilephila porcellus. The sequence goes on along the minus strand of LR999991.1, from coordinate 591,790 downwards.
AGATTAAATAATTGAAACAATAGGAGTTAGTAGCAGTAGGTACATAAAATTCAAACGTACGAGTATATTAGTTTAAGCTGTGGCTTCGGTACCTTCATGGGGTGGAGTCTATTTTCACGCAGGCGCTTTGCATGTTTCAATCTGTGGCACGTCTTAAATAGGTATACGAGGTTCCGCTAGGATACTGGTAGAAAGCTTCGGGTATTGCGTATGTAATGTGTTACAGCAACGTCACTCTATTAATATATGCTACCCTGGTGATTTTTATTGACACGTGTTCCACCCTAGTCCACAACCGCTCTTGTGTTTTTTTATGGGTCTAGGATGTAATGGGTGTAATTATTTAATTATTATTTATATTGTTATTGTTTCAGGTTAATTATTATGGTATTGGACCTATGGCAGTACGAAGAAGGCACGTGGCCTGGTTTCATGTTTTTATACGACCTGCAAGGAATGAAATTGGGACTGTTGCCTAAATTAGACATGGAGAATGTCAGGCAGTTTGTTGTTTATTTTCCCGTAAGTATTATTTATCTTCGAGCAAAGCGGCGACCCATTTAATAAGGTACTTTTTTACACCTTATAGTCCTAAGTACTCCACGCTATAAGTCATGGTTCGTGGCTATCAAAAACTTTATGAGATTATGTCGATCTTACAATTACCCAGACCCGAAACAAATAACTATTATTTGTCTATTGTATCACAAAAAAATGTCACGGTGCAGGGATCAAATGCGCGATTTCTCGTGTCTCAGCTACCGTCTAGCCAAATGCGCCACGAAGATAGTCGAAAAGTTTATACTTAGATGGAATTTTTTTTTGAGACACAACTTTACTGTAGTCTGTACAAAAACATACTCGTAAATATTGCCTAGTTTTGACACTTTGTACAACGTCCGATATGGTCTAGTGGCTAGGATACCTGGCTCTCACCCAGGAGGCTCGGGTTCGATTCCCGGTATCGGAAAATCTTTTTGTAAAAAAAAAGCTCATGGATTTTTTTTGAACAGGATTTTACTTATATAAATTGTTGTGCCCTAAACGGAGGGAGAATGCGTACATAGGGCTCGCCTATGTCTAGACTAACTTTTTATAGATATAATACTTAAATATTATTTTTACATAATATTTTCACATAGCATAGTTTATAATCTTAAAAATTATTATTTTCCATGGGAATTTGTTTCATATCTTTAAAATTAGTTAATTTATTCCGAATTAAAACCTCAAAACCAATCATAAACGATTTATCTCAATCTCGATTATACCACTAACGCCATCTATTGTCATTTTACGGAACTGCGAGGTTTTCATATGGAATAGTGGAATAGTTTACCTTCTTCAAAAGTATTATTTTACACGGGAATTTATTTCTTATCTTTAGTAAAAATAATTAGTAAATTTATTCCCAGTGAAAACTTCAAAACACGCCTTAAAATAATTTATCTTAATTTCGACTGTACCACTAACGCCATCTGTTGTCAATGTACGGAACTACGTGGAACAAGTTTCACACAATTTTATTTTGACTATGAACATAATTTTCTTTGCAATATTTTCTCCTCCCTTTCAACTCATAATAAATAACCTCAGGTTGTCGGAATAGGTATTTACTGTCAAATATTTATCTTAATATGGCTCCATACTCAGTCAAATATAACAAAGAGAACTCCTCATGTGTAATATTATTTCAAAATATCCCACAAATCGTTGTACAAATAAATAAAAAGTAAATATACTTTCAGGACGCCCTCCTAGTGAAATTAAAAGCAATCCACTTCATAAACGTGCCGCCGTTCATGGACCGCCTGAACACTTTGATGAAGAAGGTGATGAACAAGGAGTTCAACGACCTGGTGACTGTACACCCAGCTGGAGACCTCAGAGGACTCGCCAATGTCTTGGACTTTGATATACTGCCCAAGGAACTGGGTGGGAAGTACAAGACATGCGAGGAGATTAGAGGTGAGGGTTTGGGAAAAGATGTAGGGGTTTTGTCACATTTTTTAAATATTGGTATGGCAGTGTGACTACGAAACCTTAGGTGATTTATCGTTTAAACTAGCACGACAACGACAGTACAATGCGCCTCATGGTCTGCACAGAGCAGCCCAGACAGAAGGTCAACGGGCACATGCTGGCATAATTGTGTCAGATAAATGGAAACCGAAAATCTGTCTGTATCAGCCCATATACGTCCCACTGCTGGGCACGGGCTTCTCTACAGTCGAGAGAATCGATTGAGAGTGGTTAGGCCATATAGTCCACCACGCTGGCCTAGTGCCGAACCGAAAATACACAAGTTAAAATCCATAACGCGACCCCTTACTCGGGTCACTCTGATCTCACTCCCCAAAGGAAACGCAATGTGTTTTCTGCGGTACTGTTTACTACCAGGTCGAGCCAGTGTGTAACTGATCGCACCGCAATATTAGCAGGTGTGGAGTGCCTGAGTAATCGAAAACTGGATTACTAGATCAAAGAGGCTTATAAAACAAATAAAGTATAGAGTGTAGACCATTGGTGTACACACAATTAATAACTGCTATGCTACAAGCATTGTAACTCTAATATTTTCTTCATTATCAGATGAGACTCTAGCAAAAGTCAAGGCAAACCAGAGCTACTTCGCTGCGGAGGGCAAGAAGAGGGTCCAAGAGGCGCTCAGGCCGGGAAAACCTAAGACCATCACTGATGTATTTGGCAGCGTTGAGGGCTCCTTCAAACAGTTGCAGATCGACTGATAATATACATAGTTTCATAACATGCAGTTTTACTTTGCCTTTTTCTAAGCTATACCAAGATATAGGAAAATATTATTTTAATATTAAATTATTACTTATAATGTTTTTTTTTAATAAATACACCCAGCAGTCACATATGTACATAGTCCTGACCCCACACTAAGATCGAGTCTTGTGTCGTGGGTATCAGAAGCTACGAGAGACTTTTCGGGCTCACAAACACCCAGACCCGAAACAAATATCTGTGGATTACACAAATATTTGTTTCGGTGCGGGGATCGAACCTGCGGCCTCTCGTTTCACAGTCGGCGTCTACCTAACTGCGCCACGAAGGCTGTCAAAATTACAAATGAACTGCTCTGAATTCAACTAAGCTCGACTCATGTATGATCACTGTATTGTAAACTTGTTTTGAAAAGAGCAACGCTAGAGTTTGCCCGTTCTTCTCTGGCGAAGAGAGCCTTGTGAACCGGGTGGTAGTGATAATAAGTGACTGAATCTAAATATTGAATGACATTTTATAGATTCAATAATTTTCGTTTCCTTTTTATCAATATTGCTAAATTGCCTTCATAGGTATATGAATCTGCGTACCACCTGAAGGTAAGCAGATGCCATCGCTTATGGACTATGGCAGTTTACATAAATACCCATTATCAATTTTATATAGTTTATTTTTTTAATAAAACCGACTCCTCTTACTCACATCATATTCTAAAATGTTCTAAAAAGAGTGAACATGTATCATCAAGTTCTGATGCCCGACTTCAGACCCCATATCACCCTCTAATCAAAATCAAGTATTACTGGTTCAGTAGTTTCGGAATGAGAGAACAACAGACAGACAAAGTCACCTTCGCATTTATAATATTAGTGGATTAAAACGAATGAACTGCTCCCTAGCGATTGCTAGGCGACTGCTATTGGCTACTGCCAATCAGCGAAATTGTTATCTAACAATGATAAAAAGTAATTTACGATAAAACTGCATGACACGTATTTTCTTTATTTTATTATATCATTGTATTTTCTAATCTTAATGCCCTTAGTTGAAATAAATATAAATAGTAATAAACTACACACACTGCAGCTCTAAACGTCATGGTTCGTTTTCTAAGTTACATTATTTGATGACATTGGATAAAGCAAAACATATCAGAATAAATAATATCGTGAATATACCCGACATTGCCTAAAAAATTCTCGAATTGAGACCACGTAGCGGAAAGCGCAGTGTAGGACGTCCACCCACAAGGTGGTCAGAAGACCTGGTAAAGGCCGCGAGACGTCGCTGCAACAGGCTGCCTGCAACAGCTCACTGTGGAAATCATTGGGGGAGGCCTACGGTCAGCAGTGGACTTCCTTTGGCTGATGGATGGATGATGACACGACATTGCAATTCCTAACGACAAATATTAATCTATCACTTATATCACTATTAATAGTGGTTCGCAAAGAATTCACAACCAACACGGCGAGTCTCTTAAGGATTCTAAATGCAGATGGTGCCTAAGGCACGACGAAATTAATCAGAAGGAAAACAAAAACGAGGAGTTAGAATCAAATATTATGCGTCTTCTCTCTACTACAGGGTATCGGGACACTAGATAACTACTGGAAATTATTATTCTGCTATTATTTGTCCTATATTGTTCCAAGACTGTGGAGACTAAAAAATCTTCTAATACCAGCGGCTTTGAATAATGTATTTCGCCCACTAAGAGCTTTGATTTTCGCTGCCACTGATACTACAAAAATCATCTCGATTAAATGTCAAATATGAGTTACTCGAAACATAACTATATTCGTAACTTTATATTAATCAATTCAGACTGCTGAATACCTCGAACGAAATTACAAATCTCTGAATCAAAATTACGCAGATACTTTGCTTCGTATATACGCTGATATCAAATTAGATAGCTCGTATAATAGGAATAAAATAAACATTGCAATATCGCAGTGTGTTATAATCCCTCACAAAAGATAGTCGTTTTGTTGGTGCAAGTGTTCTGCTTGTATCATTTCATCTTATTTACTATACTATATTATAATCGGTTGACATCTAACCCCTGTGCGTCATCAGTTGTAGGTTTCCGTGTGCAGATTAAATTATAATGGGCTTATTTTGAAGTGTTGTAGTAATCTTGCTTAGTGATCAAAATTATTGCAGTGTTGGCTTGTGCAGAGACGAAAGACAAAAAAGAAGAGGATTTAATGTAAGATTTTTGAATATATCTTTGAAGTCATCAAAATATGCCGGAATAAATTATGTGAATTCATAATCATCATGTTTAGCCGCAGAAAGTCCACTGCTGGTGGTAGGTCTCTCATATGTGAGAGGCCGCCTGGGTAGGTACCACCGCAATGTCTATTTCTCCCGCCAAACAGCAGTGTAAATGCACTGTTGTGTTCCGGTTTGAAGGACATTGTAGCCGGAGTAACTACTGGACATATCGAGACTTAACATCTTATGTCTCAGGATGGCGAGCGCAGTGGAATGCCAAGCAATGCCTTGTAACTCATGGTGTTGTTTGGTTTTGCTACTGTCCATGAGCGGTCGTATCGCTTTCCATCAGGCGAATGGCAGGCTCGTCTCGTCATTCATAGCAATAAAAAAAAAAAAAAAAAAAAATAGTAATAATAGAATCCCATATTTTTGTAGTGTCAGTGGGCTAGGCACTTAGCGCGATGAACTGGCGAAAGATTCTGGCATCCAGGCCACTTACAGGCAAGCGAAATTTCAGGCGCCCGCCTACAAAGTGGCCAGACCAACTGGTTAAGGTTGCAGGAAATTCCTGGATACAGGCCGCTTCTAACAGGTCGATGTGAAGATCCTTGGAGGCCTATGTTCAGGAGTGGACTTCCTATGCCTGAAGAGAGAAAGAGAGAGATATTTGTCCTAGTGGTTAGCGCGGATCTCATCTACAATTATGGGGATTTAGCATTCCCACCGCCTGGCTTAATTTGGTTGTTGTGCATGTAATTGACTTGATCGGTATCCTGGCACACAAAAGTGACTTGGTACTTAATGCCATCTAAAAATATCCGAACGTTGAAGCTCACTGAAACCCGGAAACATTGTCGAGGATACAACGGTGATAACCCTTTACCATAAAGTATTCTATGTGAATAGCATTTAACTTACCATCACGCACATCGGAAATGTGTAATCAAATTGGCGTAACAGTTTTAGAAAATCCATCTAGAAGTATTACTTACTCACTTCTCACAGTCGGGTCAGAGGCCTCAGATCCCTATAATTTATTTCTTAGATTTACGAAAATGTTACACATTGAAATAAAACGAAATTATACGGATTTTATCGCGATTGGTTAAAATAAACATTTTTTAACTTCCCGACGTTTCGATTCCTTTACAGCTTTCGTGGTCACGGGGCAGACTGATGACCCTATATTTTATGATAATTATCAAATAAGTAATGTATTTAAAAAAAATTAAGATGCCTACTTTCAACGAACGGCGATAGGCCGACAGTTATAGAAGTTTATTAATACATACCCATTTTTAAAATAAGGCCATTGAACTCAAGATTGATGAGAGCTTATCAAATTATAGCTTACTGTAGCTATTCCAGTAGTATAGCGCTCATTTGACAGTGCCTTTGTAAAGAAAAAAGAAACCATAACTTTTTATTTTTAAATAACAGACTATAAATAATAGAAATTTATTTCCAGTGGTAATATCAAAACTATATCACAAATGGAGTCAAAGGTTTAACGTCTATTAATTTATGTGTTCAAGTGCGTTTGAACTCAGCTCGTACCAGCTCGGATACTAAAGTACCTCTATATATTATGTACATTACAGCTTCTATTTATACTAATAATTAATCACAACACAATAAGCAGTCGATGAATATCATTTTTGCATAGGTAAGATATAAGATATAGGAAAGTGTGTGGTGGCCTGTTGCATGCTTACGGTGGTCGCGCTTTCAAATCCCAGCACACACTTCTGACTTTTCGGAGTCATATGTGTGCTGGTAGTCAATCACGACGCACTATAACCGTGAAAGAAAAATCACGAAGAAACCTGCATGTCACTCGTAGTTCCTGATACCCACGATACAAGATTCGATATTATTTATTAGAAATTCGATATTATTCGATATTGTTTCGCGGTTCGTTCATGACCTGATAGGACAAATCAATTACGAGCTTTAATGGCTGACGTCAATAGATAAACAGTTTGTTGTTTAAATTAATAGCTTCAAGGATACCACAAGGATTTTGTTTGGGGACCGACATATTTAATATCTTATTTATTTAATAGTAGCGGCCTGGCCTGTCAGTAACGGACCAGACGCGGCTGCCTACATGTTCACGATGGTCGCGGGTTCAAATCCCAGGGCACACCTCTGTCTTTTCGGAGTTATGTGTGTATTGATAGTCAATCACCACGCACTTTAACGGTGAAGGAAAACATCGTGAGGAAACCTGCATACCGTAGCGATTTTAAAGAATTTCTACGGTATGTAAGTTCCGCCAACCCGCACTAGGCCAGCGTGGTGGACTATATGGCCTAACCACTCTCAATCGATTCTCTCGATTGTAGAGTAGGCCCGTGCCCAGCAGTGGGACGTATATGGGCTGATACAGAACAGCGGCCTGGCTCAAAAATTCCCCTAGAGTATACTATCCCGTTTTAACAACATTTTTCATTTTGCTCCGCTCCTATTGGTTACAAAATGATTTTACATAGCCTATGGCAAGCGTCGCTAAATGGGTTATCTAAGTCCAATATATTTTTTTAAATAGAGCCAGCAGTTCTAATATTAACGTGTACAAACGAAATATTCACTTTTATTAGTTCGTTATTACAGATTTAATTTAAGTCTAAAAGCAATACAAACCATGTTTCATGTTCTAATTCTAATGCGCATTTAATTTTATCAATTATTATTAGCCTTGCTAAATCGATGCATGTTAAACAGTAAAATAACAATAAACAATTATCAAATACGTAAATACCTTATTTATCGTCATAGATAAGTATGGAATCCAAGCTAAATAGCATATCAAGGCTGATTTTAGCAATACTGCCAATTGGTAACCGTAACTATCTTTGGGAAACCTTGAAACATTATTCTATTTGTTAAACAGACGTGTGTTGATTTTTTTATTGTGATGTATAGCGAGATGAGCATGCCATTCGCCTGATGGTAAGCGATATGACCGCTCATGGACAGTAGCAAAACCAACAACAACATGAATTAAAAAGCAATGCCTGGCATTCCACTGCGTTTGCCATCCTGAGACATAAGATGTTAAGTCTCATTATATCCAATAGTGACTCTGGCTACAATGTCTTTCAAACCGGACTACAACAGTGCATTCACACCGCTTTTTTATTTTAATCTAGCGCGGCAAAGTGACTGTTTTGCACCTGATGGTAAGCGCTAATGCCGTCCAGACAGAGTATCGAATGGCATGGGACTGCCGTCTCTACAATTATGCCAACCAGATGAGATGCTTCTTCACACGACGGCGGAAAGACCCAGGATTATATGAAGAAGGGAACACGTGTGATGGCAAACTATTCCGTCAAGGTGCGGCACAAAAAAAATTGGCGAACCTTTTGGTCCGTGCCGAGATTGTTTGTAACATCAAGCCATGGCTTCGCAAGCCAGCACGCGTAGGTCTGTTTAGGAAAAGAGAGGAGGAGATCGAATTAAACAATTACTCAAGGACAAGGATACTCAGGTCATTTCGCAATGAAAATCATTGATTATAGATCTTAAATAATATTATTCACATGATTTTAATATATATATTCATTGATATGAAAAGTCAATTTACGAGTATAACAAAAATCGAAGCGGCTGTTAATTAAAAAATTACATACTACTACAGTAGATTACAATGTGTATGTTTTTTAATTATGTTGATATCTAGAGGAGTTTAACGTGAATTTAAAAAGTATTGCTGTACAACTGGGCATAAAGAGTAATATCAAATGAAGTTTTATTTGTAATAACACATTTGTGCACTTTCTACTCGAAGTAAACAAGGGTTTCGCCACATTTTTACGTTTTTAAGATATTAGATAGGTATGTGCAGTCTCCTTCAGCCTGGAGGACTACAAATCCTATTTTCAAAAGGGTTGACGCAGACCTGGCGGCGGCGGGTTTAAACAAAATAATTAAAAAAAATAAACGTTCTACAAAATAGATACTGTCATAGTGCTTCTGCCCTATCAAAGTAAGGAATGGGGGCAGACAGAAGAAGACTATGTCTGAATGCTATTTTAATTTTGTTCCAGGAACATGAGTTCACACGTGATAACCAGTTTCCCTGTAGAAGAGGAGTACAAGAAGCCGACGGGAATTGCACCGAAAGATATCGCCAAGCTTCGTGAATGGCTCCAGACACAGCCGCATCTACCGAATAAACATATCACAGGTAACTACGAGTGGATTTGGGGCAGATGGTTAGGAAACTGCCTGTCATACAAGAGACGACGGGTTCTGTCGGCTCACTATTATTCACGTGACCAACAAATATTTGCTTCCGATCTGGGTGTCGTGGAACCGAAATGTTTCAAGTGATGTCTGATACCCATGGCACGAGATGAGTTATTGCTTTGTGGTTAGAACTATACGTGTAAGTAGTGGGTGTAATGGTTGATTTATTAAATTAATTTTAGGAACAAAAGTCACAAGATGATCCGCAATATCTTGATAGAAATACCACCAGTAAACCAACAATAATTGATTGAACTAAAATTAATTCAATTGATTCCAGATCTGGACCTGATTCTATCGTTCCACAGTTGCAAGCGATGCTTGGAGACCACCAAGAAGGTGATCGACACCCACTATACCCTCAAGACTCAGTACAACACCATGTTCAAGGACCTAGTAATGAATGACAGGATGGAACTTCTTCTCAATACAGTGTAAGTACTGTACTGTATCAGCTAATTATCCCCAACTCGTAGGCACGAAACTTCAATGGAATTTCGACTGACAGGGGTTGGGACATTGTCCACCACACTCGCCTAGTGCGGGTTGGTAGATTTCATATTCCATAGAGTATCTTGTTAACATCTCTATGGTATGCAGATTTCCTCACAATATTCTTCTTCACCCATAAAGTAAGTGATATTTGTCCCCACACATAACTCCAAAACGTCAAAAGTGTGTGAGGAGTGATTACATCGTGGGACGGAACACACAAGTCCTGGTAGCACCTCTGCTTACCCCTTCTGGGAAAAAGGCGTGAGCTTAAGTATCTATGAATGATATTTTGTTCTTGCAGATTACTGAAACCGCTACCAACAAGAACGAAAGATGGCGATGCAGTATTATACGGACGCCTGCTCGACACAGATACCAAAAATTACTTGTATGTAGAATCATTAAGGTTAGTTGTGTTCGGACCTTATTCGATACAATAGATACTTTTATAGAGCAGGCTTCTTATTACTATGTTTACTATAATAAATAAATAAATAGTGATTATATTAGACACCGGTTTATTCATGTCTTGCTTTCCAGCATAGGCCTCATAGGCATCATACCTTATAAATAATTAGTATATTCATATTTCTACGACGTCAAATCTAAATAATTTACCGGCTGACATAATCCCTCCTTAGTCCTTCCTAAGACTCAAAGGCAGAAGCTGTCTTAAGGCCCAGTTGCATATAATCACATTGACATTGCAAATGCATGGGATTGGCATTGTCAAAGTCAAAGCTATGGGCAAAGTTAGTTTGTGCAATTGGGCCTTAAATGAGGATAAGTAAAGTTCCAAGTTGACACTTAAACTGGATGGTATTGAATTCATAGCTGTCAAATTGGCTAGTAAGCTCTTTTGTCGTGAAACCGTACTAACACAAAAACAAAGATTTTTATCCTTGTGGTTCTAATACCAATTTACCATATGCTATGGGATCCCAAAACCACATTAAAATAATGGATTTACTTTCCACGATTCTTCCACAGAGCAGTAATGATGCTGTTAGAGTTGTGGCAGTACGAGGAAGGCACGTGGCCTGGCCTGGTGATCATCTTCGATCTCGATGGCGTCCGGTTTGGACACATGTTCAAAGTTGATATGGATGCTACGAGACAGTTCTTGGTTTTTCTCGAGGTAATTATTTTTAGAACGTTTTTATTAAATATAAGCACATCAGCAAGCGGCAGACGTCATTAAAAGATCACTTTTAGTGGCACATAATAATCCATCAGTATAACTATGGTAAAATGGGGTAGCTTGGGAGAGGCCTATGTCCAGCAGTGGACTGCAACGGGCTAATGATTATGATGTTAATTATGGGTTTAGCAGGCCAGCATAATTGCCTCGATCAGCTATATACGACTCTGTCTCTCCTGAATAATCCATTTAGTTTACACTACACTAACCATAACCTAGAGTTTTTGAAATGTCTAAATAATACAGTTGACTTACGGCTTTTAAACATCAATGCTCAAAAATTATATTTAATTTTCAGCAAGCAATCTTTGTCAAGGTGAAAGGCATACACCTCCTGAACGCTCCGTATTTCATAGACTATTTCATGGGCTTTGTGAAGAGGTTTGTGAAGAGTGAGCTTCTAGACGTATTTAATATATATATGAAGGGATCCAATACCCTCGAACAATTCATGGATATTGCAGCATTACCTAAAGAAGCCGGGGGTAACTACAAATCTTTCGAAGAGTGTAAAGGTACGTTGGTGTTAACGACACCTTTTGTTCTATTATCGAAACTTTGTTTTTGGAAAACACCAATAAATGGCATTGGTGCCCTCTATGGGGGACTTGTTAGATATTTTACGAATTCGGTATACTGTAGGTAAAGCATTTTCTGCTGCTTCATTGGCGCAGTTGTACTACGGTATGATTGCAAAGCTGAGGTCCCGGGTTGGAGTCCCGGATCGGACAAAGTGATATTGGATTTTTCTATTCATTATCAGCCCGGAGTCAGGAATTTGTGCCCGCTATGGCGATAGCCTTGCCTATCACATCGTGCGACGGAAAATACATGGCGATATATGAGGTACTGGTTACACATCTGCCTACCCCTTCTGGGATAAAGGCGTGATTTTATATATGTAATGTATGTATGTCTTATGCTTTCTTTTACAGAAGAAACATTAGTAAAGATGAAGTCAAATGAGCAATTCTTCGTCACGATGAATAAAAAACGCATCAATGAATCATTACGACCTACACTGAAAGAGATTTCTACGTCGGGATCGAATAATCAACCTAAGAAATAAGACATTACTTAATCAACAATGAGATTTTGATAACTGAAGTAACATTCATTAATTTGTATAAACTGACAAGTTCTTGCATGACCCTCCTGTGGAATGAGGGGCGTTGAAGAGAATGGAGCAATATGTCATTTTCCAACCAACCAACCAGCCGCCAACGTCTTAAGGTTTTCTCTCACATTTCTTATTATTATTCTTATTTATCTTAATTATTAACATGTATAATAATATAGCGTGTTTCAAAGAGATCCTAAGAGAGGGTCATGCGGAAGCTTGTAAATCCGATTAAATTTATAGCAACACCGTCAAAATCTCAAAGACATAAGCATCAATTATTACTGTATTAGACTGTTTTAGTTTATCACAATAAATACATCTATGAATAAAATATTTTGTTTTGGTTTCGTAATCTATAGATTAAAACATGAAGCGCACTTTGTACCACCTTTTGCGAAAATTGTGCGGATATAGGAGTGAGAAATCAACAAGTCATTAAAATTTAAAAGGCATCTGCTAAGTTTATATCGAGAAGAAGTGCGGAAAGCTAATATATAATTAAAATATGAAGTGCAAATTCATTACATTAAATTAATTAAATCGTTAAGATGGTATGGACCGGTATCAGCACTGTTGAACAACTATTCCACCTGGCTAAGGACAGGGAGAAATACAAGAAGCTGACGGCCAACCTTCAGCACTGAAGAGGCACTCCAAGAAGAAGAAGAAGATGGTATGTCTTTGGTTGCCAGGAAACGTGAAAGACGTTTAAGTTTGAAGATCCAACGAACATAAAAATGAGAAAGAAAACATCGTGTGGACACCTGCATAGCGATTTTCAAGAATTTCTATGGTATGTAAAGTTCGCCAACCCGCACTAGGCCAGCGTGGTGGACTATATGCCCTAACTCCTCTTAATCGTATACTCGATTGTAGAGAAGGCTCGTGCCCTGCACTGGGACGTATATGGGCTGATTCTGTGACAGAACCTTAAATGCGATACACGTGTTTGTGTTAAGACGTGTTTTCCACCATGGTGAACGCTGATCACCCCCTGGGAGGATACAGTGTCCTCACACTAGCTTTCGTGCTTCTTTTTGTCAATTACAATATTTCGGGACTGAAATATACCCGGCAAAATAAGGGTTTAATAAAACATCATTGCCTGGTCACTGGTGCCTACCCTACGAATACAGCATTAGGCTTAAATGTATGTAAATACTGTTAGTTTTGTGACGTGGGTATCAGACACTGCGTGTGACTTGTATGATGGATGAATGGGGTCTAGGTGTTGTGACACCAAAAAGTCTTTCGTAGCTTCGTAAGCCCCGTTTACACGGGGAGTTTCTCGCAGCGAGAATCGTATGCGATTATCGCATGACAAAACCACCATAGATTATCATGTTCTGAAAAATATTTACACGATGCAACTTTTTAAATCTTTACGATGATCGTATCTTCGAGACGAGAACTCTTCCCATGTAAATGGAGCTTTATACCGACAAAATTGTAATCTTACGTGGCTGGTGTATTTATTGTATTTTTTATTATCATCCACGTACATTTCACAATCTAATCCGTCATGTTATCTGAGGAATTATAAAGTGCGTAACGTCGCGTACATAGGCACTAAGTTATTGTAGGAGATAACAGTACCACTCAGATCCAACTGCCCCAGAGGTTCAAGGTCAAGAGTCTACAGTCAAGACTTAAGTGGTTTAATCATTTTATTATAGAAATTACAGTAGAACGCCGATTATCCGAATTAATTGGAACCAGGGTCGATTCGGATAATCGGACATAGACTGTTAATAAAGAATAACGAACTGTCACACACAGAATTCTTTACTTTATTAAGTTTAATTAACACCTTCTTTATTAAGCTTTCAATCATAACAGTTGAAATATATTTGGACTCCAGTGAATTCCAACTTCTCACAACAAAAAAAAAGAAAATTTAATTACTTGGTTTTAATTTTTTATATAACGCTTAGGACCGATTCGGATAATTGGCGATTCGGTTAATCGGCGTTCGGATAATCGGCGTTCGGATAATCGGCGTTCTACTGTACTCCATTCTTGTGGGATAATGTCCTTCGCGAAGCCTGTGTGCCGTTACAATCAACAAGCCACTCTTTTAATATTAAGTAGTTAGTAGGTAGTACACAGCGCACAATGGTGAAGCATGGAGATGTCAAGTGACTCTCGTGTGGTGGATCGTTTCCTATCTTGTTTATGTTGCGAGACCGACCGGTCCTTGTAGGAAATTGCACCCCCTATCGGCTCCTCGATGCAAATGGACCAATTGGCTTATTAAAACTTCTGAGTGTCGTCTATACAATTTCAATCCTCAGTAATTCAGTGTTCGTCGGAACTTTAAGGATTCCGAAGACAAGAATGTGCATGAGGATTTTAAAGGAGTTAACTATGAATTTAATTTGAATTTTTATTGGATATTTGTAATTACTGTCTATTTATATATAATTAATCTGTAATCCCTTTTGAGTCTGGTGATTTAACCTTAACGTTAATTGAATTGAAATGTTGCTAAATTTCGGAATGTAATTTCGATATTAATTTTATTATTCATAGCAATTAAGTAGTTAGTAGGTACTTACTTGTCGAATTGGATAAACGACGCGACAGCAAAGAAAACTATCCAATCCACACAAACTAAATTACGCAGTTACGGTATCCATTACGTTCGAGTTTTAACGAGTAAATTCTAGTTACTAAATAGTTAAATACCACTAAACATTCTTTTGGACCATTGACACTAAAGAAGTGACAATGGCTAAGCTTCTTGAAGTTATAAATGTAAATCGCCGTGTTTTAACTAATTTGCGTTCTAAGTTTACCTGCAAGCACCGACATTCTCGTTTCTGAACAATGTTTTCTTCTCATTGTACACATAATATCACAATTCACAACACAACATCCTCACTTATGTTATTTTTTATCGATATTAAAATCAAAATATTTAGAAAACTCAACGGAAACTTTCTACTACTAATTCATTCTAATATCACACGATGTTAAAAAAAATAACACGAAAACGTACAATTTTAATCACTTTGTTGTCACATTATGCTAACATTCACATAAATTAACAATATTCCACGTTTATACACGGATTATTAGTAGCTTTAAACTTATATTGAATAAAAAACAACGTGCAGTTCACACATTCACGGTTACCGGCGAACTGAAATAGGTCAAGGTCTTAACTCTTGAGTCTTGTTGATATCAAAGGATGCGCCGACGCACCAGGCGCCAGCCGGCACGCGCAAAAAATATTCTGTCTCTTTCTTACATTCTCTTATTAATTGCATATAGTGTGCATATTATAATAGTGAGCTGAGTAATTGCAATTTGTAAAATATTTTTTTGGATAAAAGAAACAATGAAATGAAATGATTAGGGAACCTCCCTAAGCTAATCCGTATTTCGATAAATAGTCAGGAAGGATGCGATCAAGTTATTTTTATGTTTTGCGATTTTAAATGAATATGTACAACGCATATTTTGTGGATATCACCACTTTTCACCTTATTCCTTTGCTGCAAGTAATGCTCGTAAGAATAAAAGAAATACACATTCTAAATGCAACACACTTCACACACCATACATTGTGATAATAATCAACAATTTCATCCAATCCGAATTGGCGGGACTGTTCAAAATACACAAAATTGGATCTACTACGCTCGAAAAATATGTTGACCTTGACCCAGTAGTAAGCATTTTTGCCGAAAGAATTTGGCGGTAATTATAATGTATAACTTATGAACTTAGGTAAATATTCCGTACAGCGCCATCTATGATAGTAACTTCTATAATTTAATGATTGTATTAAATAACAGAGGGCGCTGTTACTATATAACAATTTTCACGAGTCGGAAAATGTGTCCAGGGCGCTATAAATATATTTTTTGTAGCACGAATTAAGCTGAAAATTAAATCGAACAAGGATTTTTTGAAATGTACTCAACAAATGAGTATTAGTGTCAACGACCGCAGATGAATTGCAATATTTCTGATAATGGTCATCAAAAATATGAAAATCTTATTAATATAAAACCAATGGCTGTAACTGCAATGTCTATGTAGACCCTTTCCAAATAGCTATTTTAATTTTACAATGATGGTAATTTCATATTTCGTAAGGAATGTGAATGACAATATAATTGAATAGAAAATATTTTAAATACTTTGGTTAATGACCAATGGTAACAGATAGTTAAAAAAAAATTGGATGAAACATGAAAACCCAAGGTATTCACATTGAGGATGATCAAAATAAAACAAAAGATAAAATTTGTTGCAAATATATTTCATAGAAACATATTGTACTGCAGTTACTCTTACATCATAATTGGAATAACGACCAGCGCCGCGTACTCTGTGGACAAATATAAACAAACATTACTTTTCTGCTAACTAAAGTTTTAGTTATATCCATGTTTTTTTTAATATACTGGTACATTTGTAAACATTATACTTTACTGTTACTGTACACATTTTATTGTTACTGTGGCTATCACAAGCTGTTTTCCATTCCTAAGGGGGTAACAAATTGGTATATTGGTCTCCAGCCTTTCAACCTGGTCCGTGATGTTGCCTGCATCACACACATTAAGGCTAGGCTTGGTCCCTTGCCAAAATCCTACACCGGCATACGAACAACAACTCTGGACATCAGTTATGGTTTTAAAACGATTGACCTTGATGAAAGACCCTGCGTTTGTGTAATTTATAAGTAGTGTTGATAAATTGAGACATTGCTTTCGTGAATGATGTTCCCACCAGTATAGTCGGGAAACTGGTAAGTAAAGAGATAAACTTACCAGTTATGTGTTTAATCAAAGAGACCGAAGCCCATGTCGTCGTCAGACTCAGAGTCCTCCTTCTTCTCTTCTTTCTTTTCCTCTGCAATAAAAACATTATATTAGATATGTACGGTCAAAGTATATCCTTATTGGAAGTAAAGGATCATCAGTGTGTTAAAGTAACAGCACGGCTTGTCAGTCGAAAGATGGTGTTATTGTAAATCATCATAAAACCTTAACCAATATCTGGTGTACTGAACAGGTATAAAGTGCATATAATCGAAATTTATAAAACTTTCATATGCATATATATCTTGTTAAATAAAGTACTACAACTAAAAATAAAATTATGAGAAAATTCAGAAGAAACCAGTCTTGTTTCTTTTCAAATTATCACTTTGCAATAAATCAAAATCACATAAAAATTAAAATATCATACAATATACATGGATCTTTTTTACTAGCCAACATTAAAAATATTGACCATGATCAATGAAAACCATGATACAGGATCAATCCGTAAGAATAATCTATGAAATGGAAATACATCCAAAAGGTTCCAATTCATCAAACTGATGGAAAGTATCACATACCCTTCTTCTCCTCAGCAGCGGCAGCAGCGGGGGCGGCTCCGGCGGCGGCGGCAGGAGCACCACCACCTACTGGCATTGAGGACAGCTTCTCGCGACCTAAGCAACAGTATCTGATATTACTGTACATAGTAAAGATAAAAGATAGGTTGTAGTGTAGGTGTACTTCAGATGTAAAGTGAACAGCAATGTTGTTCAGACGAAAGATGGTGTTAGTTGTTGAATCATCATAAACATGTGGAGTAAAATGAAAATATGACTGTATGCACAGCAAATGTAGCTAAATAAGTCTTTCACATTTTGAATTTACTCTAAGTGAAAATCAAGAGCTGCTTGATTTGCAACAAATACTAGGCTATATTTCAGTATTTGGCCTACTCAGCTACTTGCTTCATATTCAGCAAAATACCATTTATTTTGTTAATATTTAGTTGATTACTGAATATCTAATATTCTTGTTAAAATCTATTTATTACAGCCTCACATCCATTGCACATAAAAAAGATGAATGCACCAACACTCAACATGTAAAGCTGTAATAATGATACAAGTTTACAAACTAATCTGCTTTACATTAATCAAACATTACTCACATTTTATACATCACTTTTAATACATCAAGTTTAAAAAAATCACTCACCAGCCTCAACAAGCTCGTCTACGTTCTTGCCATTGAGCTCAGAGATGACCTTGTTCAGTTTCTCTGAGTCTGCCTCAATGCCCACCGAGCTGAGGATCTTCTCGAGGTCCGCGGCGGCTGGGGACGCCTTGCCGCCCAGCACGGCTAACAGATACGCGGCCACGTAACGCATTCTGGAAATTACATTTATGAGAAAATTAGAGGTGTATTGAGTATTGAAAGGCCAGATACATAGCTAATAAATGAGTATACTAGAAGCATATTGAGTATTGGGTGGCAGAAAGTGGTCTGTTGATAAGCCTCACTATTTACCATCATGTATAAAAATTACATTACCAAAATACTATTAAATAAAAAGGCAATGTACCTAAATAAATAGATCTGGTATAGGTGGTGACATGTTTACAGCTTTTGTGAAGTTTTTTAACTTTACATTATTAATTCGATCCAAACTTCTTGGGACGGGATCACTTCTAATTACTAAAAGTTATTCATTGATGAGTCTCACTATTTCTCCTTTGGACTTGAGTGTCTTGGGAATTGCCTTTAAAATAAAAGCGGGTGGCAGGTGGGATGTATATTTCAATGAGGTGAGAAATTCACCAAGCTTGGAACTCCACTTCAATTGCCTCCACGCGGCAAGGCAGACTAGTATGAGACACAGTCGATAAACAAACTTAACTTTGAGTTTTAGTGTGGCGTTAAGTATTTCCAACCAACAGATTCATGACTCGAAATAGTAGGCGTGCCAATAATAGCATATGAAATAATTGAAAACAACACTAAAATCAGCGTATTGGTTACATACCAAGACATGTCGAAATAAAAACGAAAGCATTTTCAAAACGTGGTAGAATGATCCAATCAACAACATAAACATTGAGGTTATTTTAAAATAAAATGTTAAGTACTTATTGCTTGAAGTGTTTAGAATTAACAATAAATAGATTTGATCTGCATTTAATGAAGCACCGTTGTTAAAAACTTAGAAAAACTGAACCAATATAGAAACACCGACTATGGCGCGTAGTATTTTTATCCAACTCAATCTTTTACTAAAACCGCCAAATTTTCACATTAAACTATTTTTGTAGATACCACACAGTTTAAATATTACAAATACGCAAATATTTTTCAATAAAATCACTTACATTTAAGTCGCTAAGACACGAAACGTGTTATGCCAAAAATGAACGTTCGTCTTGAACAAAATGTCAAGAAGAAAGAGCGCGGCAATTGTTTGCCGTTTGACAATTGACAGCTATTTTTCTCTATGGTAGTTAGTGATGTATTACTGTACTCTATGGCGGTCATGTTCGAATCATTTATTAATCGACTAACAAATAATTAAGCTACAAAATTCAAAATATCAACCTGTTTTATGTCTATGTTTATATATTTTATGTGCAAAAATAACTAGATGTAATATTAACTTTAAATAAAGTCGGTGGAAAATTAAGAGACGAAACATTTTAGTTGTAATGATCGACTTTTTAATACGGCATTTCAGATGCTCATGATTCGTTCCATTTCTAATGTCATTCACTTAAGTTTAACCACCACGTTACTTTATTTTCACTTTTGAAATCGATGGAAAATACTCTGCACATTTACTTGGCAATTAACATTAATCAAAATGTAACTAATCAACGGTTTACTTGAAGATGGTGAACGAGGGCCTAATTCGTATAGGCATTTTTATATTCGGGTTTAACTGTTTAGCCCGATATGGCGATAGGCTCGCCCTCTATCACATCATGGGACGGAACATAGTCGAAATGTTGGTGTCCTGGTAGCACCTCTGCCTACCCCTTCTGGGAAAAAGGCGTGAGTTCATGTATGTATGTATAGTAAATAAATAAAAACACCCAACAGCCACACGCAAAGCCCTGACCCCACACTAAGATCGAATCTTGTGTCGCGGGTATCAGGAACTAGGCGAGACTTTTCTGTCTCACAAACACCCAGATCCGAAACAAATACCTGTGGATCACACAAATATTTGTCTCGGTGCGGGGATCGCACCCGCGGCGTCTTGTTTCACAGTCGGAGCCTAACCAATTTTCACGGAGACTGTCGAACTGGCTAAAATACCCTCTGGGATAAAAATGCTATACAGCGCCACCTGTTGTAGATATTGTAAACTTTCAAATAACGATAATATGACTCGACACTAGCAACGAATGATAACGTAAGTTCTGAAGGATTGGTACCCAAAGAACTTACGAGATGGCGCTATATCGAATTAACTTATTTTTGTATAATTTCCCAGCGAAGTTGTTCATAATACTCGGATAGGCATATTGTTTGTTATTCATGAAGATAAAATATATATACCACAGGCCGTTCATGTTCAACGTCTTATTGCGAATATGAGCAGTCCGCGCATCATATACTTTGGCAGTGTAGTCTTTGGCAGTGCATTTGAGATGGAATGTCTACTTACCCAGGACAATCATTTATTGCTGCAGATGACACAGATTTTACGGAGACTTGAGACTTAATAAACACGGGTATTCCAGTAGCCCAACACACATGTCTTGAATTCTAAATAACCATGGCGGATTTTCCATTTAACATCTTTGTATGCACTATATTGCAGTTGTTTATGTGGAAACGAAAATCATAGCAACAGAAATAGCAATCAAAATGTATACTTTCGTCGACCTGGCGATTCTTTGTTCAATATTAATAGAGATTGAGTAATGATATCGATAAATTGCGGTCGGAGGTCGTAAGGAAACGGAAGTCTATCAACTCTGATATATTGTTATTATCATCATAAATGTGGTTCCCTTTTTTATTACTTCGAACAAACTGGCACGAAAATTGTTTCATAGATTTTTTGGTTCTGGCTCATCATTGTGATGACGCAGTATCTGATTTTAACTCAGTCCTGTGACATGTCCATATGTATAGAATATCGAAGCACGAATGTCGATAAATTAAAACACTTACGTCGTCTTATCTATGCCCCGCATCAGACATTGACCAACTATGAGAACAGATAATTAAATGAGGGTTGCGAGAAATCCATGGATCAAGGTCATCTCAAACAGTTTATTGTGAAAATTCTTGGGAAAACTTATGTTAAACAATGTACTTCCCAAGTCTAAAGATAAGATGGAGTACTATGATATATTGAACATAGAAAAACGGTGTTATACGTCCAAAGTTCATTGACATTTTAAACCTAAAATAGACTTTATACTGCCGTAGATCATTACGTCTTTTAATTAGGTATGGATTTAATGTTCTATAAAAATATTTATGACTCACTATTTGTACTTTGAAAGAGTTCAAAATGATAAGCTATCACATCAAAGTTAATCCTAATTCAATAGAAAGGGTTATTAAAACTTGTTTATGACTGACAATCGGTAGTTTCTTTTGAAATTGAAGTGAAAGATGTTTTGTTAGAGCAAATTGCTTAGTGTTTTCCAACAGGCGTTTGGCAAGCTCACAAATTAATCTCTACAAAATAACTTGGCTATTTGATAGCTATGAATGATTTTGCCACAGAAAACTACGGATAGGCTATATCTTCTGATGCTGTACATAAATACTGTCACGTGCTATAACTAATATTATTATGTAAATAAATAACTACACCCAACAGTCACTTAAATTATAGTCTTGACCCCACACTAAGATCGAGTCTTGTGGCGTGGGTATCAGGAAATACGAGAGACTTTTCGGTGTCACTAACAGCCAACCTGAAACAAATATCTGTGGTTCACACATACATTGCGGGAATCGAACCCCCAGTATCTCGTTTCACAGCCGGCGTCTAACCAACTGCGCCACAGAGGCTGTCAATGTTATGCTAGAATAATAATCTACCTTAAGATTTCTTGTAGACCGTGATTTGGATTCTACACGATTACTCGCCAAGTTTACCTTGAGTTAGTGATTATTCTATGATCTAAATTTTCTTTTCTCATGCTATAGTGGTTATAGCCGCTCAAGATTACCTTCAACGACGTTGCGTGCCCTGCCGACCTCTCATATTAGGAAGGGATAGAGAAAAATGTAGAGGAGGGAAGAAGTACTTGTATATTTTTGGCTTTCAGGAATCTCATTTAGGGAACGAAATACGACAGTAAATAATGCCATCGCTTCATACCCGGAACTTTACTGCTTATACAGGGTATATCCAGACTGCGACCGAAAATGAAGCCAGGTGGTAGTATTAGTGACGTCAGACACAATCCAACTAAAACTTTCGCATAAAAAAATAGCCAATTGCTTTGTAATTTTTTACTTATCCTCGTATTTGGGTGATATATACATAGTTTTCCTAAAATAATGATGTATACCTTTTTATTTTTAAAGACGCTATGGTGCGTTAGGGTTTAAATTACTATTTTCGCAAAAACCAGGTATTTATCACCGAAAAACGATGTTTTTTAAAAAATGAAAAAAAAACTGTCGCTTTATTTGCGAAATATTTAGTTGCATTGTGTCTGTAGCCACTAAAACTACCACCTGGCTTAATTTTCGGTCGCATTCTTGATATATCCGGTATACTAGAAAGAAAATTAAACTGCAGACAAACCCACCGCATTTATAATATATTATATACGAGTACAATGTGCATGAAAATTTTACGATCAATCAATGTGGACGGAAACCGCTTTATACAAAAAACTATGAAACAGACACACACCCACCGTCGCATTAGGTATAAAAATCATAATTATTAAAACATAAAAGCTTGCGTTTTTTCTCCAGTCTACGTATTTGAAAGTTGGCAACGCTGTTAGTGACGATTTCTTTGCCAAACCGTTCCGTCATTGTTTATGCCTGAGTGGCTGTCATATTTGAATTTCGAATTAATCTGATACGACTAATTCCAAATTCAAATACGAGTTTGGGTTGAGGATGTCTTCATAATCTTGCATGAAACGTTGGCATGGTTCTGATGTTCGCTGGATATACGGATCATGTGCTAATCCGCCGCACGGATGCCAATTTCGATGTATTAGTGTTATGTTTTAGTTGTACTGGTGTATATGGCTGTAACACAGTAGCGTAATTTTGGCATTGGTGGACGTCGTTTGACAATTGACATGTTGATAAATTACCACAATAAAACTTAACTATACGTAGGTTTCAGGGCATTAAAATATATTTTAAGAAAATGATTTTATCTTGTGAGGTTGGGATATGTGTATTGGGTACAACACAGTACGGGCCGGCATAATGCCAAACAAAAACTTTGTATATTGACTTGTAAGTACCAGGATCTCATAGATGTATTGGAGTTCCGAGTTACCTTACGATTTTATTCCCAAATTATTAAATTAGCTTTCTTTCTTCTTTCTTTCTTTCTTTATATTTTATTCCAGTTGTATGGATAATGTACGAAAATATTAACCTTTGGTACCAGGTTTACATAGATAGACAGAAGTTACGCATTTCATTACGCCTCCTAAGAAAAAATAAATGGGAAATGGAATATTATCAAAGCCGACCCTGGCATGTCGAGATAAAATACTAGGGCTTCATGAGTGCTTACGACTTATCTAGCCCTAGAAACTCAAGAACGGTAAAGAAATACAGAAACTAAGCCCCACATGCCAGAACAATGTCGTTTGAAAGTACCAGAGCACCGTACCTATCTTAGAGTTATCTAACAGTTTTGGCCTAAAAGCCAGTTGGCCGGCGACGGTGGTCCCCCCAGCGCTGGCGACCTCTCCAGAAATACACCGTGAGCGGCGCGGCGGGCGGAGTACAATAAAAACCAAAACTGATACGCAACGTCCACGTCGCGCTGCTAATATTAGCGTGAACTCGCCAAAGAGCAGGCAATAGGAGGGAAATAGGCAGGAATTTGGGCGGCAGCTTGTAAACTTTTTGGAGTTCTGCTCATAGTAGGGATTATATTGATTTTTAAGATTTTTATTCTTAGGTTTATCTATCTTCATTTTTACTGTATCCTGCCCAGATCTACAATTCTATCTTAATTTGTCTTTTTATCTTAAAACTAGCCAACGAATCAGCGGTTCATTTGACTGGTCGTGTACGTGGTCGTAAACGGTGGCTATTGTTTAATCTCTAGAGAGTAAGTTTTTCCTATCCAGCTAAGAGATAGTGATAACGAGAAGGTCTGAAAGAGGCAAGAAGATGCTGAGATTACTTTCTAAAATCCTGACTAGCCCGGTTCCTGCAATAGTTAGTATATGGACTGTGTATATGACCTTACATTTCAGCCATAAGGCGTTGTTGACTTTATCCCTCACACACGTTCACGTCTTTTTAATTGACAGCTGTAGGTTATATTTATGTTCAACAAATTACACCTGTGCGATAACCTATCTACTTCTACAGTCTATGCCCGCATATGAACCAAAGCTGGTACATTAGGTTTATTGGTTAGTCGACGCGTGCGCATGTTACGTGAAACATTCCTTGCGCGTTTTAAAACGTTTTAGCGCGATCGCGAGCAAAAATAACGTATTATTAGACAATTGTCCGAGACACGCCGTGGTTTACCATAAACAAAAGGTTTTCGTTTTTAATTAACGTGCCATTTTAGAAACTTTTTGATGTTTTTTAAACAGTGTTGTGCCGAGATTCATTCTGTGATGGAAAGTTGATTTGTGTTGTGCTGAAGCAAAATAAACGTCTATTATAGTTATTAAGGTGAGCGGTATTTGCATTTTTATTTATAGGTAAACCAGTGCTTTTAAAAACATTTATTTTACTACAAATCGTTTAAGCCTGGTAAAATAATAACGGTTACGATTTTATGCATATAAATTAAGTAATTTGTAATTTTGCTAAATGCATTTTTATCATCCCTTAAATCTCTTATAGAATATTAACCAATAATAAAAAAAAAACATACCTAAATCATATCATCATTAAAAATTAAATTTATATTGTACTTTTCTATGCAATGTATTATGTAAGTACCTATACTATCTTAAAAAAGCCGGTATTTAATCTTAAGCTATTTATATAATTTAAAATAAGTGCCGCTTATAAAGTTCAGGTATATTACAAATAAATGAGAAATAATTTAATAATTCACATTTATCTTCGAAAATTATTATTTTAGGGCTGATTAAATTTTTCAGCCGACGTCAAAACTCAAGCTTGTTTATTTATTTCTGTAACTGAAAGTATATTCAGTTATAATTCGTCTAAAACAAGTTTGAGTGGAATTCAATAGCCTTAAACTATTTTTTATTTATTTCTTTTTCAAATAAATGTCAGCCAATAGAAGGCAGTAAAAGGTAGCCTGGCACCACCATTCTTATCTTTTTTTTTGAAGCACAAGCGCTCCCTCCATATTATAAATATAGGTACTCTAAGTTTCTTTCGTATGTTTATTTATTCATTTATCCTTTAATAAACACTACAATTTCAATACATAATTGTGCTATATTTAGGTTAATATACAAATTGTAATAAAAATATTTATTAATATTACTCTGGAAAAATTTGACTAGCTGTTACGTCCGAGCAGGTTCAATTCTTTAATTACTTCAATCTTCTTACCAATCTTTGCCTCCAACGTTTCCATATTTACTTTTTATACAGGGTGTATCCAGACTGCAACCAAAAACGAAGCCAGGTGGTAGTATTAGTGATTAAAGACACAACGCAACTTAAATTTTCGCAATAATAGCGACAGTTTCTTTTTTGTATTTTTTTAAATATCATCGTATTTGGGTTGTAAATGCCTTGTTTTTGCTTAAATAATAATGTTAACCCTTGCGTACCATTGCGTCTTTAAAAATAAGAAGGTGTACATTATTATTTTAGGAAAACTATGTATTTACCATCCACATACGACAAGTAAAAATTTACAACAAAAAAATTGTCATTTTTATGCGCATACTTTAATTGCGTTGTGTCTGAAGTCACTAATCTACTACCTGGCTTCGTTTTCGGCCGCAGTCTGGACATACCCTATATATACAGGATGTGTATACACATTCATTTTTTGGATTGTTGATCACCTCACTGGAACAATATTTTTCGTATAATAATCCAGCCAGTGTCTATATTATTGATGTTGCTATATATTAATTATAAATTTCACACAAATCTACTTATTTTTTTTATATATAGCGTTGTATATTATGTTGCATAAGTCTTATAATTTTACGACATGATCATGGCAACACTTTGGGGACACCTTGCCAATTTGTTGTATTGGAAAATGTCGAACGTGTTTCTGTGGTATTTCCTTGAAAATGTTTCGAACGTCACATTCGAAATTCAAATGCTGCAAACTTCAAATGGCTATTTGCATAAATATTTTTTCCCGCATCTTATTCCAATTATTTTTAATGCCTAGTATATTTTTACTAATGCCAAAAAAAACATTATGGCTGCATTACATTTTTTATTTGCATAGAATATAAATTTAATTTGCGTTTCTGTTTTTATTATCTTTATTTTGTAATGTAGGTCGCTTTTTAATATAATTTTAAATTTAAAACAAACTATCGTAAAGTTTTGGATGTTTTTGACAGCCGCCTTCGATAAGAAGAGATGAAATGTATTCAAAATATAATCGTTAATTTTAATAAATGATGCGCAACGGAAACAAATTCGGCGCCAAAGCACTGAAGCTGTCATATTAATAATATCTAGAAAACTCGTCGAAAGCGAACAGATTGCACGAACGAAGAGTTCTGTAATAAAAACTAAACATTTTAGGACGTTAATAAATTATTAATTTTGTTTATTAATATGTTATTATCTTAGAGTATTTATAATATAGAGGAAGCGATGAAAACGTAGACTTCTATTGTTCGTAATTTTGGTAGCACTGCTACATAAGGGAAAATTGAACTAATGATTTAACAACAAATTGCTATAAACTCCGTTGGTAACCGAAATTATACTCGTATGTAGTTATTATCCTTTTAAAGTAAGTTTAAATGGAATTCAATAGGCCTAAACTATTTTTTTAATTTTCGTTTTCAAATATTCGTAATTCGTGTATGTTGGACAACCTGTCAAATGTCAGCCAATAGGAGGGCAGAAAAAGGTGGCATGGCACCACCATTTTCAATAAAAATATTTTTTTTTATCTACGTTCTTGAAGTACCAGCACTCCCTCTACTTGTTTCTGGAAATTTCTTTACCTACTGAAAAGTATAACGGAACCCCAGAAACCAGTATGCAATCAAAATATTGCGTCAAACTTCGGATATATCTAAGCTATAAAATAGTACTGTCAAATATTATTTACTAAATTAAAGTAATTTGCAAAGATACGTCAGCACAAAATGAAATTATAGTTTCCTACGTCCTGAATAATTGAAAGTCTTACCACAGGTCTTACGTTAAAATCTAGGCAGAGGAATCTGATAGAGTTTTCAATTACATGATGGCGATGGACGACATAAATAAATTCGCATCCAAGTCCCATTGGGGTAGGCAGAGACTATAGAATGCTAAGTCTATACATACCTCCTTCGCTTCATCAACTGTTATTAATCTCACAACACGCTCGTCGGTTTCGGTTTATGAGGAAGGAAAACAGTGCGGAAACTTCAGGGCGATGAGTCTAAAACGTGTGGAAACCACACACTAGTCAGCGCAATGCCTGACGACCACAATATGGTCTTAGCACGGAATTTAACTTCAACAATTGCAGAAGGCACTAGTGGTTCGTCACTCGTCTGGCTACTCCTTCGGAAATACAGGCGGTCGGATATATCATCATCATAATTATTTACATCTACGTAAGATGATTAAATAGCGTGTGATCTGTGTTTGTTGCAGATGTTAGTTTAGGACAGTGCACCTACGCTGGTGACTTATTAAACGGGATTGGACTTATTAGATCGGATATATAAATGTTAATATATTAGACAGTCTACCTGGCCTGGGAGGCCTATGTTCAGCAGTTGTGTGTGTAGCATAGATGTAGTATAAATATAAGTATATCTATGGTCTGTAGTGTGGGTACTATGTATGTGACTGTTGGGTAAATTTATTTATTGTTTATTTATTATTTATTAAAGTGCGTGGTAATTGACTATGAATACACACATAACTCCGAAAAGTCAGAGGTGAGCGCTGGGATTCGAACCCGAGACCACCGTTTTGGTTTCTTTTCCGGCCCGTTACCAACAAACAAACGTGTACTGTTATATCTATGTATTATTCCACATTTTAAACACGAGACTCGCTGGCAGACCAAACGACGCTAATACAATGAAACATTAAACATTGTTGCAATAGTAAAGCTCATTGGCGCGGCGTCTCAGCGTCCGCCCTGCGACCTTTTACTCGGGCAATAAATCGGGAATAGAACCCCGGTATCGGCGCATAAATCTTGTTTTACACATCGCTACGCGGGACGTCATTGTTGTGGCTTGGGGCTACGGAGCCAGCGGATTGTAACGGCTTTTTTGGTGGTAGGATATTCGTATGCGCTTGTATGATGACCACCGTGTAGGATGGTGGAAAACTTGGCGTAGTGATAAAGTATGCCTGTTTTGGATTTAGTCTTATATCCTGGTTCGACTAAGTCGGCATAAATATGTCAACTGGTGAATGATGACCATCCCTCACTGGATACTCGATATTCGATTTGGATTGCAATGCACTTGGCTTGACCAGAAAAGATCAAACCAAGTGTTGTAGGTTATGGAGTAGAGGCCCCATCAGTGGCGAAGGGTGACTTTTTTCAAATGGGAAGCCGATATATTTATTTTAGTATTATTTATTATTTGATTATTTTCTTCATATAACTTGTTTAAAAAGTTGTAATAGTGTAAGGTATTTTTTATAAGAGACAAAAATTACAAAAGGGAAGCCGGAAATAATCGGCATATATGGAGGCTTCGCCACTGGGCCCCATACAGGCAAGCGAAGTGTCAGACGTCCGCTTACAAGGAGGACGGACAACCTGGTGAAGGTCGCAGGAACTCGCTGGATGCAGGCCGCTTCCAGCCCATGTTCAGCAGTGGACCTGTGGCTGAAGTAACTGAGTTGTATATGTGTACAGGCGGTCGTAATCCCTTACTATCAGGTAGTGGCGGTACTTCCATACAAGCCCAAAAGCCCGGCTTGCTTTACTTAATACGTATATACTAACTTCTGAACGAAACCATTACATTCGATACAAAACAGTGATTACGAAACATCTACCATTTTGAATTTACCGCGTTCCGTCGCGGCATGGCGCTCTTCAACGAAGCGCCGCCCGCGCTGCGCAACGCTTGTAATAAATTCATTCAATAATTTTACCTCTCACATAGGACGTAGCTCCACGCATTTTTTAAAAGACGGTACGCGCAAAACATATATCTGCCTTCTTCTCTCTCGTGTGCTTTTACGAGGCTTTTGGCAACGCATGCTATCTCTTTCACATTTACGAGTGAAATGCTATACTCTGGCACTACGAATGTATAGCTACAGATATTTATATATAGCAATAATGTACTAAACCAAAAGCCCAGCTTTTGACCACAGAATTGTTTTGACAGAACATTGTACGTTTGAAGGTCGTCATGTGTAACATTATTTGTTAACTAAATTATATTTATTGTTATTAAATTATGTTGGTTCTTTGTAAAAATTATTTAATAATTTTTGTAATACAAATAATGAGGTTTTTATATTTATTTCATAAATTATAATTACATGTTGTAATGTTTATTTTTTCGTTTACTAGCAATACTGTACGAATTACTACTAACTTCATAATTATTTTGATATTGTGCAATTGTTAATAGTTCGGTTTTAGGTTAATTATTCGTTTTTTTAATGTTATTTAAACTTTTTGATACGAAAATGATTTGTATTGTTTCCTGTGATGGTTTTAGTGTGATGGTGATAGTGTTCATTGCTGTTATAAAGGTAATTTAATTCAATTATATTGAAACTGGCGCGAAAACTACGCCGAGTTTGTGCATTTCTTAAATTCGTGATAAATCACAAGAGGCATTTTATCGGTTCAGCTTACTAAACTACGTTATTCGATTTCTACACGCTCCCCTTCATATAGGTTATTAAACAGTCGTGTTTCATAAGTTTTTCACGGGACACTTGTGTATTAGAATGTTTTGATTAATTGTAATGATTTCAATGATATTGTGGTCCTTTCAAAAGGCATGCTATTACTTGTAATTAAAATTACTTGTAAAAACTTAACCTTAATGTATTTATAACAATTTCTGTCCGCAATTTTGGTTAACTGCGTAGTCAAAAACGGGACCATAGTAGCTATCGTCGTGCTAGTGTAATGCCGGGTATTAAAAGTGCTCAGTAGTTAGTGCAGTAAAAAGTTACGGTTGCATGACCACAAGCTATCTATATTTGTATAACTTAGATTTTACGCCGCGCCGTAAATTCGATTTCGTCGTTCTTAGTCTTTTTTTTCTTCTAAATAAATATTTATAAACCTAAAATAATATTGGGCTTGGCCTACTCCAAAACCCTAGGCACGCCACTGCTATCAGGAGAGCGATCTACTCGTTCCCCGGACCTATGCAATAAAAAACGTCTTTATAAACCGCGGGTGTCGCTAGTTTATGAGCCCAGCTGTAGTATGGAACACGTGGGCGATGTGACGCGCCATCAACTACGTAGCACAACCGCGGGTGTCTGCTTCCTGCCATTTGTTTTATTCTCTTATTCATACTAGCATGATGTGACTATAACGCAGGTCATAATGTCTTTTTTTTTATTGCAATGAATGGCGAGGCGAGCATGCCATTCGCCTCTATCTAACGCCGGTCGACGCAATTACTTATATCAAATATACATAAACAGGTGAATCCGAAGCGCAAGTTGTGGATGAATATAACGGGTCCTTAACTAGTGTAATAATTAATGATTTCTGGTAAATTTCTTGCACGTCTAGACATCTGATATATACTCGTAGATATACACAAAAGAATCTGTGCCTGTGTTATATCAGCTCATGCTCTTTCGACTCTGGTTTATATGCTGATTTGCCGCTAAGTTATCGTCGATCAAAACAATGGGTTTGTAAATTACAAAATACTCCTGAAAATGTTCCTAATTAGTGGCTCCTCTCTATGTGGGTGTATAAGGGGTTTTAAACTTATTAAAAAAATCTAAGAGTGTTTTTTAATCCAAACTTGTTAAAATTTTCCGGGCACTGCAACTAAAAACAAATTGTGGCGTTCTGGAAATCCATCTATAAGTATATCACCTATTCTAAATATAAAACAATACTAAACCTCACCCACACTCATCGGCAATAGCCTTGCTAGGGCAATAGCTTCTATCAGCAATTACAAGCTTACAAAAATGTTATTAATACACGCGGCGCGTGACGTGTAATGTCGTCATTAGCTCTGATCGTCCTGACAGCTGCCACATCGGCTAATTGCCGCGCCTCGCCTCAACAGCAGCCCACATTAACACAACACATCGCTTCGTATAGCTTTGTATAGCTCTGCCAAAATAAAACAATACTAAAATTCACATCGTCCTCACTGAGCGACTTATTATAGTCATAAATTATATCAGCAAACATTTATTAAAGCTCATTGAATTTTTCTCCCGCATGAGAGTACAATTCACCTGATCGTATGTGCCGTCCAGAGACCAGAGAAAATAATACTGAGGTAAGATGGTAATTTTCGTGCGTCTACGAAAGCAGATTTAAACATGCTGTTTTGGATAGCTGACAAAAAGTGTCTTCTGTTGTGGTATTAAAAACTTCAAAGAATTTTCAGCCCCACGATACCAGGTCGGCGTCAGGTATAAAGTTCCGAACCATATCTAGTCCAAACGAAATTCTTAAATTTGTTTCTGGGAGATTGAATTCGTGACTGGTCTTTTCTTATTCAACGATACAACACGTTTTTTAAAGAAAATGCCAAAAATATTGTGCGCTATACATGGCGAGAAAATATGCGACAACCTTAACGTTCTTATTACTATCGGTAATCAAAGGAAAGCGACTTTCACAAAGTTATTAAACTAATTATCTGAAGAAACTAAATTTAAGTGCGGTCCAATAATAATTAGGTTCTTTATTAATAATTTTCTAATTGACGTCACTTCAAATATTTCTCTAAAAGACTAACAAAATTTTAGTTATATTACAAGCAAAATAAGAATTAATTGTCATTTTTGACTCCTAATTACGGTTTAGAAAGATGACATAAAAGCAGATATAAAAAATATATAATTAACAGCTTCTTTGAGCGAGAAGACGGCTGTGGAAAAAGTTATAGATGCTTCTTTACGTAATTCTTCTTTATTTTATGTCGTAATGAATAGGTTGCGTAAACGTTGTCAGTTTGTCAAATGATGATACTTCTATACTTCATCTATCATCTGGCGCCCGAATGCGTTGTTGTCAAAAAAAAAATTGAATATTTTATCTTTGTTACACTTTTTTTACATTTGACATGTTAATATCATTAGATTACGAGTATAAATGCTTGTTGTTTACATTATAAAACATATGTCAAACAATTAATTAGATATACATACATAAACTCACGCCTTTATCCCTAAAGGGATTAAGGATAGGCAGAGGCGCCACCAGGACACCCACATTTCGCCGTGTATGTTCCGACCCACAATGTGATAGGGGGCGAGCCTATCGTCATATCGGGGACAAATTCTTGACTCCGGGCTGATAATGAATAGAAAAATCCAATATCACTTTGCCCGACCCGGGACTCGAACCCGAGACCTAAGCTTTGTAACCGTACCGTAATATGTACAACTACGCCACCGAGGCAGTCTACATTAATTAGATATACCTACAGATATTTGAATATTTTAATTGTAGTTCCAAATTACGCCACATGCCGATAGAATTTGGATGACTTAGACTGTGATTTTTTTATTATTGTTGAAAATGTTTTTTTTTCCATCATACATTTAAGTTTATTCACTAGAAGATGGCATATTTAAGTCATTACAAATAGCTCTGATTTGTATGTTTCTCATCGAGTATTCATATACTTTTTATCTTAAATAATATGTTATTTCATTGTTCATTGCTAGAAACAGTTCGGAATTACTACTATAAGGAACACAGATCTATACAATAATGAAGAACAGCATTCGCGAATTTATTTCAACGATTTCTCACTTTCATTGATATTGAAATTATAACTACTTTTTATTTATATTAAATCCAAATAACTAAGTACCTTCGCATTTATTTTGGTATCGTTTTATTAAAATAGAAGCGTTGACTAATCGAATACACTTACCTAATTCAAAGTAGTGACAAGGTAATAAAAATGAGCTACTTTTATTTCAGCACTAATTAAATTGTTGTAAAACAGGCACATACGACATTCGTTACCTAGTTTATTTCATCTCTTTTTACTTCGCTGATATAGAATTTATAAGTATTTATTATTTAAACGAGAAACCCTGTAAACAACTTACGTATGTATTTATTTAAAACTGAACGCAGACAAATCGGAACACACTTATCTAATTCAAAGAAGCGACTAATAAAAATGAGCTACTTTTAATGCTGCATTTGAAATTAAATTGTTTTATTCAACGCGTATACAAATCACGGTTACTGACTCGCTTTTGTCTGATTAATTGTGTGCGAAAGTGATTTAAATGTAATAAAATTTATGTTTCTGTGGGGCTGCCAGCGTGCGGTTGGCTCCCTGGATTAGCTTCAAAAACATTCCCCATTTTACGGGAAATTTCGCCGAGCTAATTGGATTTTAATTTTAAATGGCTATTAAAGACATTCATGTTGGTTGATGGGTTAAGTTCTTTTTATGATTTCCTTAGAAGAATTGCATTTTAAGTTCTTTTATATGGCTACTAAAAATTTGTTCTTGGTAGTGTTTTGCGGCGTTGCAAAGTAATAATGTTAATGATCACCTACTCGTTTTCCTACATTTTTCTTGTGCTCATATTTTTCCTGTCATACCTATTGTATTTTATGTCACGTGTTACGTATACGGTAAGGACCATCTATATCTATCTATATCAGCCCATATACGTCCCACTGCATGGCACGGGCCTACTCTACAATCGAGAGAATCGATTGAGAGTGGTTAGGCCATATAGTCCACCACGCTGGCCTAGTGCGGGATGGCGGACCATAAGGAGGACCATATTTCTCGTATATTTTTATCAGAGTAAGCGTAGGTGAATTCAGTGATGGTATTTTGTAATCGCATCCATGATCTAGGAATTATCTGAATGTAGTATAAAAATTTAATTTTTCGCACCAGTATTATGATTTTGGTGGTGTTTTCAATAGAAAATAAGGGTAATTTAACCACAAAGGCTGGTATCACCAAGTTTCAACGAAAGCCAGATCGACAGTTGGCAGCACTGAGTAAACAACACACATTCCCAGAGTAAACATTTACTTATCTACCACTTTTCTATTGATAATAAATGGTACTGCTGGTGTTCGTCTGGTTAATGTCGTTTATGGACTAGACGCTAATTTTTTTTACTGGTTTCGAAATGAGATTTTTAGTTTTTTTTATTCGGTGGAGTATACTTTTGATTATATACTGCATACATTTCGTTAGGCTTAGTTGTATTGTTCCTCATATAATTTAATTACGGGTACTCTTTTTAATTTAATTAGAATATGGATAATTAAAAAAAGATTGTTGGTTTTACAGTGCACCGATTTTCTGTTTTGTATGAATGCTTCACTCAGCAATCATATTTGTATTTTTATAAAACAATAAATTTTAGCAAATTATTATACAACCGATTGAAACTTATCCAACTTGTAACCTTCGTAATTATCACTGTATTATAAACTGGTTTTGAAAATGGCAACACTAGAGTTTCTTGCCCGTTTTTCTCAAGTGAAAACCGCTTTCTGAATTGGGTGGTAGAACAAAAACATACTGAATCCAAATTATGTTGAATATTTTATAATAAATACACAACAATCAAATACATAGTTCTAACCCCACACTAAGATCGAGTCTTGTGTCGTGGGTATCAGAAACTAAGAGAGACTTCATAGCATCTTATAGTTAATACATTAGTATTAAAAATGTTTTATGTTTTAAATAAAAAAGATTGACTTGGCCATCGCGTGAAAACACAATGTATCTCACAAGAAATATATAATAAATTAAATAAGATTGTTTAGTAGGCCAGATTTACAAATTAAATTAAGATCTAAGAAACCGCAGTATTTATAATTTATATAAAAGTAGATTTAAATAAAAATAATCCGGTTCATTGGCAATGTAATCAAGTTGTTAACATGATGTTGTATTTACACAGCTGGTGATCCCGATAAATTGAATTAAACAAGTTTAAACAAACACTATGCGAATAATATTTACAATAAAAATATTGTGGGCGGCGCGAGGTGTTATCAAAATATAGTATTGTTAAATTAGTGGCTGTTTGTTTCATTGTATAGATTCAATTTGTTATACAATACTTTAAATACCTGCAATATTCAAACCTTTAACGACCATCCTTTGAAGAACAAAAGATCTTTTAAGTTATCAGTAATGTCTTCGGACAGGTATATCTATGTGCAGTTAATTACGGGAATTGCCCTATCCGGGAATTCTGTCTCTAACACATAATCTCCTATTAGCTTTGACATCTAGATAGGCTCGTTACAGTGTACAATACATAATACAATATAAAATCCCTCCTAATATTATAAATGTGAATGTAAGTTTGTTTGTTACGCTTTCATGCGAAAACTACTCAACCGATCATCATGAAATTTTGTACACATATTCCTGGAGGTATTAGAAGTAACATAAGCTACTTTTTATCCCGAAAAGTGTGTGCTAGTGTTCCCGTAGGATGAAGAAGGAATTCCGATATATTTGCTACTTTTTATACTGAAAATGATCGGATGGGACTTGATTACATTCCATTAGTGAGAATGAGACGGGGCGGACGGGATATAACGGGACGGGAATGGAGACTTCAAATAAAATATTTGTCTCCGTGCGGGGTGGGATCGAACCCGCAGCCTCTCGTTTTACAGCCAGCTGTGTCACGGAGGGTGTCATTTTATTTGGGCGCAAGTATTAGTCGATCGAGAGGGAAGACAGTGTGAATACTCAGGAGTGACTAGGATGGAAATATTATTGCGGTACGGTACCGCAGTTTGTTCGCGGTGTCTTCTCTACTATATCTCAATGCCCGATATCTGTTTGGAATATGAATATTAATTGCGTTATTCTTTATAGTAATTTTGTTGTTGGTTTAGCAGATTGTTGTCGATGTCTGGAAAGTTTTGCGTTGACTTGTTAATTTGATTTATCACTCGTTGAGACCTTGAAGAAACCCAGCAGTTTATTTTTGTTTAGCTTGCATTGATATTAAATTTATTTACAACTTTGAAATCTTTATTAACTTTTGATTTAAAACAAATATGCGTGAAATGGTAAATGCATTATCATGGTAAATGCAGTTAAATTCAAAAAGAGTATTCATCATACGCTCATTAGTTGAGCAACAAGAGAAAACTAGTTAGAGAACAAGCTCGTCCAAAGCAGGGTGTACTCCTTCCAACCTAGGTTGTCTTCAGCCTACGTCCTAACATGACTATATCTAAGTTATCTTAAATTTCTCCTGTATTTTTTGTTGCAGCTGCTAACAACAAATGACGTAATGGTCCTGCGCAGCCGGATCGCGGCGAGCGAGCGCGGCTGCGCGCGTGTGCCGCGATGAGCGACGATGCCGCGTCGCAAGCGCAGGCTCGCCTCGCGCGCCCGCGCGTACGTGCGCGCCCTGCTCGCCTTCCTGTTCAGCAACGTGGGAGTTATCGTGCTGGTCGTCGCGTATACTATTGCTGGTGAGTACTGACTGATGACGTCATGATCCTGCATATCGATGAGCGAGGATGCCGCGTCTTAATATACAAGATGGATAGACGACGTTGCTAAGTTTGCAGAAAGTCGCTGGGTGCAAGCGGCTTCGGGCAGGGCTCTATGAAAATTCTGTGCTCCACTCAGATTAAGTGTACAGTCTCGTAATGCTCTAGGCAGTGATGAGTGGCTCGAAAATGAACCGAAGCCTAATAGAACTTTCACACTTCTATTTCACAGCAGCAATATACACACAAAGTGCCGGTACCTAACCAGGCCTCTTGCATACGACTGATCCACCACCTAGCAACTTCTCGCCCTGAGATTCCAAGCTATCAGTGAATTTATTCATGTCAGTTATTTACACAAGTCAATCAATGTATACGTGAAGTCTGGTCTGAATCAGCCTGACAACACAGAAACGTGCACTGAGCAACATCCTCATCTCAGTTTTTATGTTGGATCAGGTGAAATGTTGAGTGATTGAACCAAACATAAACAGCAACGTCACGGCTTTATTCTGTAGGGGTAGGTAGTAATTACGTCTGTATCAGCTCATATACGTCCCACTGCAGGATACAGGGCTCTTTTACAACCGAGAGTAAGATTGAGAAAGGAACTATAAATTGAGGTAGAAACTGTAAAGAAATGATTAACACTGTGATTTGTGGACCGATGACGGTTGCAAGAAGTTGAAAAGAAATGGATGCAGGTATTTTCCAATGTCGCTTTGGAAATTCTTGGCCTATGTTGAGCAGTGAATTGTGGCTAAACAGAAAAAGCGAAGAAAATATATATCAAGTCTTGTGTCATGAGTATCAGAAACTAATTTTTTTTTATAATAATTCTAACAACCTAGAGCTGAAACAAAATACATTTGTTTACAAAATTATTTGCCTTTTAATTTCCACTTTGCTCGACCCTGATATATCACGTTGGTAATCATTTTCTTCGATCTCTGGATGCATTTTGGGCGGTCTTTCGTACTTTTGACCGAACTCTTGCTTAGGGTAGCACGTGAATATAAAATAAATATTTGTTATCATAGACTTGAAAAAAAATTACAATAATTCTTAAAAATGGAGGAGAACCGTTCCGATACCGGGAATCGAACCCGAGCCTCCTGGGTGAGAGCCAGGTATCCTAGCCACTAGACCATATCGGATTATAACAGACTTGTCAAAATTATGAGACAATTGCATATACCTGACAACGTTATTATGGATTAAATAAGGATGTGATTTTTTTTATTTAATTTAGTTTCTTCTATTGCTGACCCCGGACTGACTGTCAGTCAGTCCGCCCCGTGACCACGAAAGCTGTAAAGTAATCAAAACGTCTAGAAGTTAAAAAATGTAAAAATTAAACCAAATCGCGATAAAATCCGTAAAAATGAGTA
Source organism: Deilephila porcellus (assembly GCA_905220455.2). Classification (NCBI taxonomy): domain Eukaryota; kingdom Metazoa; phylum Arthropoda; class Insecta; order Lepidoptera; family Sphingidae; genus Deilephila; species Deilephila porcellus. The sequence goes on along the minus strand of LR999991.1, from coordinate 553,572 downwards.
GCATTCGCGTAAATCTAAGAAACCATTATAGTTTCTCCTAATTAAATGTTACCGCAATCAAGTAAAATAGCATAAAAATGTGCCCTGCTGTGTTCATAACTTGTATGGAAATTACAAAAAATCGATCTCAATCCTAAACTTCACTGTCTTCGGGTGATGTCGATCCTGGCTGACAAAAATTGGGTGTGTTGGCGAGAAACTACATGCATACATACATAAACTCCCGCCTTTATCCCAGAAGGGTTAGGCAGAGGCGCCACCAGGATACCCACATTTCGCCTTGTATATTCCATCCCATGATGTGATCGGGCACAAATTCCTGACTCCGGGCTGATAATGAATAGAAAAATCCAATATCACTTTGTCCAACTCAGGATTCGAACCCGAGACCACAGCTTTGCAATCATACCGTAGTACAACTGCGCCACCGAGCCAGTCATATTAAATTATATTTTCCCACACAAAATTGACTATCTGTCTTGAAAATCAAATTCAAAATAAAACAATTCACATCCAATTTCCGCTACCAACGACGCGATACCCGCAACATGGTTTCTGTTTCCACAATCCATAAATCAATATTTGATAGTAATTAAGTGGCGTATTAGCTCAGCTAATATTGGTACATCGCTGAATAAATTCATTAATAATTCTATTTATATTCAATTCGTAACTCCAATTGGTATAGATTTCAATTGAGTCGCAAGATGGAAATTATATCGGGGAATATTAATAATAAATACAGAATAATTATATCAAAAGGGGTAAAGCCACACCGTAGTTACTTCGGAGTGGTATAGGATGGACTGGCTCACCTGGACTCGTACCACAGCCTCCCAAAAAACTGAATTGATGGAGATGTCTTTGCTGTCATGTTTCATTTTATGGGTAAGATTGTAAAAGGTTTAATGACCTTATTACCTATGTTCTTGTTCCTTCCCTTCTATTTCTATATTTGGTGGGCAGCAACACACTCACTTCCCAAAATGTTCGGATGTTCATATACTGTACTATCAGTATCATACCAGCCCGTAATTATCCTACTGCTGAGGATAGACTCTATAACCGAGAGCTCGACCAAAGACTAGATTGAGAGGCCAAAGTCCACCAGATCTAGTGCGGGCTTGCAGACTTCACACATCATGCAAACCTGGTTCAAATATTTGTGATATCCAGATGTTCATTTTCTGCCGTTAATTTTCATCAGGTGACACTATTCCCCGTTTGCCGGTCCCATTCAATCCAGATCATCAACACCGCATCACACTAAATCATTACTCAAGAGGTATCATTATTATGATTTCCAATAATAGCATTAGGGTGTCATCTCGACTCATTAGAGACAATGAATGGTTCCCTCACGGCCCAGCGCTCCTTTTAAATTTAACACAGCTTTATATTGGATGTTCTTTGTGAAGCGGGCCTAAACCGCCATTAAGGCACTTAGGCCCGATTCACACGTTCATGTCGGCTTGATGAGAATTTTGTATGGATATTGAAAGGGGTTTTCTGATTATTATGATTTTATGTGGAATGAAACGATTTTTTTATGATGTCAATCGTATATGTGGCGTAATGTTATAGCTATGCGTGTGAAATTAGAACGATTCAATTAATGAAAAAGGATCACCATGCTTAAAAAGCATACTCATTAAATTTTGCGAACTCTATAGATGAAGAATAAGAAGGGGAAAGGTAACGGATATTGGAGCTAAAATGATTACGTTTATTCAAAGACATAAACTAATTCACTATAACGGTTAAAGGAAACATTACGAGGAAACCTGCATACCATAGCGAGTTGTGAGAATTTCTATGGTATGTAAAGTCCGCCAACCCGCACTAGGCCAGCGTGGTGGACTATATGGCCTAACACTTCTCAATCGTATTCTCGATTATAGAGGAGGCCCGTGCCCAGCAGTAAGACGTTTAAGGGCTAATACAGTACAGTATAAAAATATATAAATTGTTCGAAATACGGTGATGTCTTTTTTGTATATTTTTATTGTTATCAAAAAATTCCGGAGTCTGTGTCTATCTAAAAGTAAAAAAATCATATAAATTTATATTCCTATGTTTTGTTGTCGTAAGAACAACTTTCATCTGTTACCAACTTATCAAATCATGGCAGTTCTCGGAATCGCTAATCAACATCAAAGTCGGAAAATAAACAATAATATCCCGTTTATTAAATAGAATAGATCAAGGTTACTTCCAACCCGTTCAAAGATTTTATTTGAACTGACAGAAGCTTGTCAAACAAGCTTTACGATGTATGTCGGCCCTTATCGACATCAAAGAAAAGAAAAAAACAATTTTTATTTAGACGAAAGTCATGTTTTGTCATTACAGTGAGTAATTTATGAGTTCTTTTCATTAAATTAAACAAAGACACGTCTATTATAATAATACGGCGTGAAAAAATATATGCTTTACTTCGAATTTTCAAGCTTCAGACAAAGGTTTTTCATCAAATAAATTATAAACTGACTGAATATAAATGACACAATTAAACACTAGAACTGTGATTTTAGTTTGTTCATGTTGTATTTCTTGCTTTGAATATATTCTACTTTATTGAAAAAATCGGCTTTAATTTTATAATGAAGAATAAAGCGGCCAAGCTTTATCATCGTCAATTTACACTAGCACTCGCCACGCTTGTCAGGCGGACTGGCGAACGCAGAACGCTGCTGCCCGTCATCAGCCTGTCACTTGACAAAGCTGTCGTTGCTATGGTTATATCACGAACAATGTCCTACCGTGATAATCACAGGTGATAATAGAGAAAGACTGCCTCGGTGGCGTAGTTGTACTACGGTACGACTACAAAGCTGAGGTCTCGGGTACGAGTCCGGGGTCAGGCGAAGTGATATCGGGTTTTTCTATTCATTATCAGCCCGGAGTCAGGAATTTGTGCCCGATATGGCGATAGGGTCGCTCCCTATCATATCGTGGGACGGAACATACAAGGCGAAATGTGGATGTCCTGGTGGCGTCTCTGCCTACCCCTTCTGGGAAAAAGACGTTAGTTTATGTATGTATGTATGATAATAGAGAAATCGCACAGTCCCAGACTTACAGCTGACCCCATATTAAAATATGTCTCGTGTCATGGATATCAGAAAGTAAGAAGCTCCTCGTTCTCATAACACCCATTCCTGAAACAAGTATTTGCGGACAACACAAGCATTGATTTCAGTGCTATAGTTTTACAGTCGAATTTTTAACCAACGGCGCTTTAGATGCTGTCATAGCATAGTATTTTAGCGGACAGGGTGCACCGTGGACAATTTAAGTTGTCTAGAATCCCGCTTTCAACAGGTCTATGTGGAGATCAATGGGGGAAGCTTATATTCAGCAGTGTACTTCCTGTGGCTGAACAGAGAGAGAAAGAGAGAGAGAGAGTCCCGGAAAGTGTTGATTGAAGCCGTTTACGTTAGTCTTGTTTATAAACAATAATTTATATTAAACAAGTATTTGTGTCAGCACTCACCAATTGCGCTGGCTTTAACATTGCGTACACCAACTTTATCTACAGAAAGCTACTGTCAACAGTTTATGAAAAACATTTATAGTACGCTATTGGTTTAAGTAAACAACTTCTTAAGACAAATTGCCTGGAAGACCTTGTAATTGTTTTAGAGTCTTAAAACACGCTTGTTTTTTTTTTAATTTTATTTTATTATAAAATAATATGTTATTTCGTAGTGGTAGGATATTTATATGCTCTTAGAGAAAGCTGACATTAGGTTTACATCTGTCTTATTGATCCATACTTAGTTTGTCACGTATCAAGATTAGCCGGTGTACAACCAGTTTCGAAGCTGGCATAATCAATGAAAACTAAATAAAAAAAGTAAAATGAATTTAATCTGTTTCACTTTCAGGTGCCTTCATGTTCCAAGCGATAGAAGGAGCGAGTGAGATAGAACGTGTGACCCACATGGCGCAAGAGAGGGACAAAACAGCAGAGTATCTGTGGGAGAACGTCACCCTGGCGCTCAACCTCTTCAATGAGACTGCTGTGAAGGAGAAGTAAGTAGAAACTATAAGGGTACTTCAGGTACCGAACTACGATAATATTAATAAGAATCAGCAATAGAACTGGCATAAAATGAATTTTAACCTTCAACGATAAGGGCTAATGTATAAACAACTTAAATCTACCTGTACTGAAGAAACAACTAATTGATTTCTAATATATTAATTTCATCAGCTTATAGCTATTGGATACAAGCTAGCCCTCACGTTATAAAAGAGAATAAGAGACCGCCATATTGGCTGAACCTGGATTGCTTCGATACATTAAATTGAAACCATAACTCAGGCCTACCTTTCTATTCTTCAACTCCTTTTCTTCATATAAAATATCTGCTCAATTTAAAACTAAAAGTACGAATTTGACGAAAAATATAATCCAAAATAACTTTATTACTCCGTTGTAGGATCAGCATAAAGCTGACGGACTACCAGAAGACTATCGTGGTGGCGGTGCGCCACGGGTGGGATGGAGGTCGCTCTTCGAGGCAGTGGAGCTTCTCCTCCGCCTTCCTTTACTCTCTTACTGTTATTACTACTATAGGTAACTGATATTCATTTGTTTTCATATGTGGGTAATTTATATTTTAGAAAGGAATTTAGGTTTGTTTGGATCTGATTATATCAACCCGTATAATTGGCATCGTAACTGGAAAAAGGCTTTTATACGCTATAAGTGAGGCGTTATGGCCCTTAACAGATGATTTTGACCCGTTTTAGTTAGGTGGATTTCCTATGTATAGTGGCCAGTCGATAGTATGATTTTTTAAGTTATTTCATATAACTTCGTAACTTCTTTACGCAAACAACTGTTGAGTTGTTAAATGCAGCAATTCAAACCAATGACATAACTTTTCGACAAATGGAGAGGTTTTTGAATCTATTGTTAACAAATGTGGATGCTTTTCATGGTTGATTCGAAACTTGAGTCGAGATTTTGCGAGTTCTCGGTAAGAAAGTGAAAAAAAGATCTGTATTTTTATTTTTTTCTTTAACTATTTTAAGGAAATATGTTTATTAAATATTACTTATATCAACTTCACTGTGCCTTGTTTATACCACATTACTTTTAATTTATAAGACTGCAATGACTTTCTTTTAAGGACTTCCGATAAGAGCCTTTAAAATAATGATGTTGTTTATCTATTCCAGGATATGGACATTTATCTCCGAGAACGAATTGGGGCAAGGTGATGACCGTATTCTACGCGCTGTTGGGGATGCCACTGTTTCTGCTGTATCTCAGTAATGTTGGTAAGTTGACTTTGGTATTTTACATTTCTTCTTCTAAGAATATAAGAAAATCATTGAATCAAATCAAAATTTAAATTAAATAGATATTGTTAAATAGCAAGTGTCAAAATCACAAGTAAAATATTTTTGTAATTTATATTCAAATGAAATTGTTATGATTTCTTGTAACCTTGTTATGATTTCTTATAAAAAACTTAGGAAGTTCAATTATTACTACCATAATGATTCCATGGGACACTAATAACTCCAAAAGGGACCTATTTTATACACTTTGTATTAAAGATCCCAAGGAAATGAAGCTTTAAAATAAACTTTAAAATTTCTCGTAAAATATGAAAGCCGTTAATTTGCGTGCCGAGTAGCTCACCTTGGCTTAGCTCTGAATAGGTTATTAAATTATGATAATTTTTCAGGCGAGCTCCTAGCGCGTTGGTTCAAATGCATCTACGCCCTAATTTGTCTCTGCAGAGGGTGCCCTGGATTTACTAGGAGACGTGTTGCCAGATTTAGACCACCGGTAATACATTTTTTAGTAATTTAGTAAATTTCCTTCAATGCCTAAACTTTGGGGGCAGTATACATAACCCAAAATGGGTTAGTTTGCCACGTCGTGCTAAAAAATGGTCCCTATGGGGCACTGAAGTATTAGCTTAAGAAAAGCGAATTCATGAGCTTTTTTCAAACACTCCATTGGAGCAGTGTAAGTGTAATAAAGTGAATTGTATGTAGGACTAAAACTTAGTAACTCCGAATCAGATTTCCCTTGGGAATTTCTCTCGTATTTAATACAATAAATATTTTCAGTTAGAAGTAAGTGAAGCTGAAAGCATAGAGAGGCCTCAGGCATGGAGGTCTCGTTATTCAGAATCCGAAGGGTCACCAGAGTACAGGGACCCTTATCCAAGAGGAATTCAAAGGTAAAATAGGTTTCTTCTTCTTTCATATGAAATTACTCGGGATCGGATCTATTGTTAATCTCGTATCATATCTTGTGGTGCTAGCTCGATCCCAATAAGTGCTACTAGTGATATCCCTGCCTAACCTTCAAGATACAGGCGTAAGCTTACCGTCTATCTTATATCATCGTACGTATTGTTAAAACTATTATTTTAAAATCCTACTCATTTTCCTAACCTACTGTTCTCTGGTACTAGGAGAGCAGAATACATGAGGAGCGTGTCGATGCCGCAGCCGTGGGAGCACCCGCGCTATCGAGCGGAGTCGGCTCGCGGTCGGGGCTGGTCGGAGCCGCTCGGCTTTAGGACCGAGAGCGAAGGCACCAGCGAGTTCAGCTACGTCACCTTCGACGCGCAGACCATTACTGTCCCTATATGTGTCTGCGTGTCTATTTTAGTTGGGTATGTAGATGATATAATGTTGGATGTCAAAAGTAAAAAACCGTAGGATTTAGGGCATTGTTCAAGTTACTGTAGAAATATTTAGGGTAGTCTACGGGAGGGGATGTATTCTATATGGATAACGATGACTATGATTAAAACCTGATTATTTGAGTTTTAACGTACTCGGACCATGAATTATGACGTCATAAGATTACTACTCAGGAAACCTTTTCGTGGGTTCCTATACATTACTAGACTTAAATGAGCGATTCTTCTGTAGACATTCATTAATTTTAGTGTAAAATAAATAAGGACTCCGCTCATAGATTTTGTCTAAGAGATAAAAGTATATTGTTTGTTAGTTAAATTTGTTTGTTTTCAGTTACATAATGTTCGGCTCAATGATATTCGGCATGTGGGAGAAATGGGACCAGCTGGACGGCGCCTACTTCTGTTTCATATCGCTCAGCAGGTTAGTACTGTAAACTTGAATGTAATAGATATTCATAGTCAAGTAACGTAAAGAGACGGCATTTCTATCGTTTTGCATTCTATGAGTGAGATTGCCGGAGACCTTATACCCCCTTCTCCTCCCATTTTTTGAGACCATCAACGTTTCAAGTGTCCTCCAAGTTGTGTGTATCATCATTTCAAAGCTCATAATTTTTACAATCTAACTCGAAGTCCTTTCAATCGGACTCTTCATTGTAGAGGGGTTTCTATCAGCGAGCGATTATGGGTTAATACATTATTTCTATCTATATCTATATCAGCCCATATACGTCCCACTGCAGGGCACGGAACCCTTTACAACCGAGAGTACGATTAAGAGGGTTACAGTTTATACAATAAAGTTTATTTTTGCTTGCAGCATAGGTTTCGGCGACTTCGTGCCGGGCGAGCGCGTGTACACTCCCCGCATAGAAACGTCCTTTATAGTGTGCTCCATGTACCTCATGCTGGGCATGGCGCTCGTGGCCATGTGTTTCAACCTCATGCAGGTGGGTTCACGTGGTATTGTATAAATGATTAGTTTAGATTTTGTTTTAGTTTAACATAATATGAGTGGCCTGGCATTGGAATGTGTGCCCGATGACGAAAGCACCAACAATGACTTGAGACAGAAATAAGCTAGGCCAACAGTGGATACTGCTAGTGTTATCCTAATCGAAAATATACGAGAGCTTAACATCAGTCCCATAATAAAACTTTCTCAGTTCTGGAACTTAGTATTTTGGGTTTAACATAATTATTTTTCCTAGTTTGATCGATTACATCATTAGCGACAAATTAAAATTCATAAAACAAAAATAAATAGGCCACCTTAGGTCTCAATTCATCTAGCTTTCTAATACCTCTAATATTAATCAGCTAAATTAATCTTTCAGGAGCAAGTGATCCACTACTTCGCGGGTCTGAAGCGCGCGTTGAAGCGCGTGTGTCGCTGCAAGAGATGACGAACACCTCTCGCGCACGTAGTACGTACTCGTATACGAAGCCTGCTCCCACTCTGTACTCAATAAAGACTTATTATTGTACCTCGTGCTCATTTTTATAGAAAATTCAGCTACCCCCTTCCGATATCCCCAAGGATTTCCACAGTGACTTCAAAAGCGACTTATATCCTGTGATTTCATGCAGCCTTCATTCGGTCACAAATATGTCCGCGAAAAGACATTTAGCAACTGATGTACCCCAAACTGACATTATAATGAAACAAATTATATACTGAAATAAAACAATTTTTTTTACGGATTTTATCGCGATTTGGTTGAATTTTTACATTTTTTACCTTCCCGACGTTTCGATTACTTTACAGCTTTCGTGGTCACGGAGCGGAATGAGGTATTAGTCATCCGCTCAGTGACTGTTACAATTTAACTACCCTTAATTTACAATTATTAAATTAAAAAGTTAATTTAAAAAATTCACTAGTATTGCGATCCGATCCGAATTTTATTTCAATGTGTAACATTCGCGTAAATCTAAGAAACCATTAGACAAATTATATATTAGTAATCCGGTTCTTCATTGGATACTCTGTTTAGATTTCTTCAATTTAAATTAGGTACATTGTGGCCATATTGACGTGTCGACATAAAACAAGCATGAGTAAAACGCTAATGGTAGTACTGAATGAAAACTGCTTTAGAGGTCCTTACTAAATAAAGTAATGTACTTAACCCAAGTCTTATTACTCAAACAGCATAGCTAAAATATAGCTGATGTTAGAGTTGAACAAACCAACGAGTCGTATCCATTGCTCAAATATTCCTTAGCGTCGCTTACTGCTCTTATTTATAATTTATAAGATGACGTATTCAGACCTTAGGGTATGGGGGTACAGACCCACGTCAAAATTAAAGCATTTAATCGTATCTTGGTGGGATAGCAATTATTAGGTGCATTTATGCATCATAAAATATAAAAGTTGATTATGTTTTGGATGTATCCATAGCAATCAAATCTTGCTGGCCTTATTTAAGATGCCTGCATAGAGTTATGCGTGATGCGTGCATAGTTGGACATGGATGGAACCTCTTAGTAAGTATTAACATTAAGCATATCTTAATACCTGTACAAGGAGATAGGAGTACAAAAATTGTAATGTAGAAATTAAACAACAAAGATTTTGACAAAAAAAATTTTAACCAGGTTGTAAAATGTACAAATACTCGAATATCATTCGACTGAACTAGCACCATTAATTTTATTTTATTGATTTAAGGATCTCCAACAAAGGATACACATCGTCAAAAATATTTCTTAAAGTCGCGATAGTCCGTCATTGAGATATCGTGATTCACTTCTTAGCTCGGTAGATATAGATTGCCTGATTCCGCCCCTCATTTCTCCAACTACTGCTTACAATTACTCGTCGGAATACTCCATTCTTCGCGCCGCGCCACTTACCAACATTAGCTGCTTAAAAATGCGCTGCTCCCGTTCCCGTAGGACTCACTGGTTCATTGTCCACGTTTCTTAACTGCGCAGTATTTCTAACATTTAGTTTGTGACATTATAAAATGTATGGAGAAAACCTGTTCATTTTTTGGTACTTGAAGTGGGTATCGACTGTGAATATACTTTGAGTTTTAATATCAGAAGGTTTGGTTTTCAATTAACAGAATCCGCTTTGTGCAAATTTTCCTATTAAAAAATTATAATGTCTCAAGTAGCCAGTTGGTCCTAGAGTTATAAGCCAAGCCTTTTTACAATAATAATGTTGCACTAAGCCGATATGACATAAGCGTAATTGAATGAAAAAATGTTTACCTGTAAGAAAATGGCACGCTGTACTCACAAACCGGTTCAGTAATACTTTCAGGTTTATAGCAATCTTATGCTTTTAGCCGTGTATCAGATTTTCTAAAACTGTCGGTTTTTAGTAAAAAAATATGGAAACACGGGTTGTTCACACACTTCAAAAAGCACCATGACTATAAAAGTACTCTAAAGACTAAAACTAGGAATACTCCTGGCACGATGTCACTAGATTAAAGCGCGTATAGTCAGCTCTTAGTACCCCCACCCCTTCCACCCCAGCTCGGAATATAACAACGTCTAAGCTCCTAATCAAGTTAACTATACTTTAATGGATGGTGGGATTTCGTCTGGATTCTAAAAGCGTTTGGAATTATGTGTAAGAATATCTAGTTCAATAAATGTATTGCTTTAATGTGATAACATTTTTAAGTTTTAATGTGTTTTTTGTACTGGTCACCTGTGTGTTCTGTAAGTTATATACAAAAGATAATGTATCATGTGCGTGACCTGCAGTATTATTGCGTAGGACTATAAACTAGACAGTAATGAAATGAAATGAAATGAAATTCGTTTATGAAATGAAATGAAATATGTATAAAACTGAGATCTAATCCGTGGTGAACCACACAGGTTTAAGGTATCAGTTGTAATCTTGATTTTGTTAAAATACAGTTGTTTATCATTAATTGGTTGATGTATTTTTCCTAATCATTATGTGAATCTTAAAAGAGATCTATATTCCGCAATGAACTTCTAGAAGCTGACGATGATTATTACAATATTGCATATTACAACACTCTTTTCAGACCCAAAGACCACCCATTCACTTCCACTACTAACCTTAACTACACCTCACGAAACTCGAGCTCAAAGGCTACAAATTTAAATATTATTTCAACTCAGCCTTGCAGTTATTACACGGCGCAAGAAACTCGGAAAATTCTGTCAAGTTTTAACACGATTACGGAACCATTAGGCGCGCGACAGACTCGGCAACTGAAGAATGCATTAGTTCCATAAAGTTTGTAAGAAGCATTCTGGCGAGTGGAGTTTAGAGATTTATCGCTGTGGAGATGTGGTTTTTGGATAGGGTAATTTCCTAGTGGCTAGGTAAAAAGTAGAGGATATAATGGTGACTGTCTCTTTGGCGCAGTTGTACTACGGTATGATTGCAAAGCTGAGGTCTAGGGTTCGAGTTTCGAGTTGGGCAAAGTGATAATGGATTTTCCTATTCATTATCAGCCAGGAGTCAGGAATGTGTGCTCGATATGGCAATAGGCTCGCTCCCTATCACATTGTGGGACGGAAAATATAAGGCGAAACCTGGGTGTTCTGGTTCTGGTACCCCTTCTGGGACAAAGGCGTGAGTTTATGTATGTATGTATGTGTATGTATATTATGGTGAATTTAGAAAGCGATTTACTAAAAGGTATTGTTACGGATTTTCCATATTATGGAACGATACGACGTCTGGTCTAACAGGGCGGGTCTTACAGCACGTTTTGTTAAACTCATATGAGATTTTCAATCTGCAAAACTCTTACAAAGTAGATTGTCTATTCTGAGAGTCGATCATACAAGTCACAATTCACAGCCCATTGTGGTTTTTAGTAGACCAATGAGATGACACTTAATACTTATCATTAGAGATAGCCGAATGGTGAAAAACCCGCCATAATGAGACACACAGACGCCACAGTAGTGTGTCGCGTTTCGAGTTCAGCCTGTTTAGAGCCAGTCTACCATCAGCCAGATCAACTATTATGGAAATATAACGATTTTATTATTTTTATTTAACTGAATGGCGTGACGACTGACGAGCATGACATTCGCCTGATAGTAAGTGATACGACCGTTTATGGACAATAGTTACTCTGGCTACAATGTCTTTCCAAACGGGACACAACAGTGCATTTACACTGCTGTTTGGCGGGAGAAATAGGCATTTATTTATTTTATTTTATTTATATACACTTTATTGCACACAAAAAAAAAAATACAATTAAAAGGAAGGAAGGAAAGGCATTGTGATTGGCAAGGCAAAATCTACTCCATCTTTCGCCGCCGGATACTCAGGGTACTTAAAATTTACTTAACCAAGCTTCTTTATTGATATATAGATATCAATTTGCTATTAAACCCGAAATCTTTTTTATAATTTCCTCTGTTAGTATAAACAAACTAGTATTTCCAAAGCTTAATGCATTACGCTAACGAGTTCCTGATGTCTTCATCCAGCATCTCACAATAACGTGAGATAATCGGCTTTTTATTTCGCTATCTTAATGTGCTTTAATATTTCAATTTTATTATAATAAATCCTTTTGCCTTATTTTGCAATGTGCATTATATTATTATCTGTGCACGATAAAAATATTTCTGTAATACTTTTGATTTAACGACGAAGGAAAATATGAGGGAAAATATTGCTTACTTACCACAGAAACAAGAGTGAGAGAGAGAAAAAGCCTTTCGCAGAATTTTATAAAGAACCTATTTATGAGATAATCTACCGACATTCATTAGGCTCGAAAAGCCAGACAAGAAGAGAGTCAATTAGGCTAGAATTGTAGACTTCAGCTCCATTGAAAAAGGTTAGTGTAAAATAATACTGATTTAATTAAAATTCGATCAAAAATGGAAAAAATAGACATGAAAATTATATCTTGAAGATCCCATCTTAGTTAGGCATATCAGCAGAACGAACAGAAAGAAGACAATTTAAATATTGACAACAAAACTTTTAAATAATAAATGCCCATTCAAAAAGGAGGTTTAATTTACCATCATCTACAACTCCCCAACTCAACCACAAGCGCCACGGCCCAGATTGGCCGCAGGCTTTATCTCTCTCGCTCTCTCTTCAGTCACAGAAAATCTAAACATAGGCCTCCCCTACAGTTCAAGCAAGCAGCATGCCTTACATGATAGTAATTCAGCCGCGCGTTATTTTCCATATTTGATACGTACACCGCGGGCAGTTTTCAAACGCTGGTGAGATCTTGATTTTCTATAAAGCTTGTATTTTCAACACAGCAACGACAGCATAGCAATTTTTTCGATTTTTAGTATCATACGAGTATAAAAATATCATAGAGCTTTAACTTAAGAGGTATTGGGTACTAGCAGAACAAGTTACAAAAAGCCGGATTTCTGATTTATAAACAAATTGGTTTCTAACAGTTTGCTAATTGACAATTTGAATACTAAATGCTCGTTTCAATATCCTCCATCGAACGCTCCCCAAACAGTCCACGAGCTCCTCAGTCCATACTGGCAGCAAGTTACACGACGATAAGTTAGCCGGGCGTCATTGTCCTCAGTGGATATGGCCGGCAGTGGAGCAGCCGTCCTGGGGGCCACATCGCAGTCTCGCGCGAGTTAACAAGCTCTAAGTACATAGTTTGAGATGAGGACACGCACTAGGAGGGCAAACGCGGCGGTTTTTTAAACGCTGATGGGGAATCTTCATTTTTGCTGAAGATTTTTGTTCTTCAGGATGACTCCTACAAAAAAGTACATTATGTAATAATAAATCACAGCATTGGTGATCCGATGCTATATCAGATCAGGGTTGTTGCAAATGTCAACTTTTGGAAGGAGTGGGGAGGTGTTTGAAGTAGAGTTTCGTTATCCGACAATCTCATCCAATGAGTTTGAAGTGTCTGAAGTGGTCTGAGAGACAGTGGCACCATCTCGGTCTGTGACCTATTTATTATTGGCTGTACCTCAACAGTAAATACGTGAATTATTTTTTTTCAGAGTATGTTATGGAAGCTGTCTACACTTATTGCGCATTTCTTTAAAAAAATATTAAGAAAACAACTTATATCTATGTATTTTTTATGTGTATTATGAACATATACTACGCACAAAAATTAAAGGATATTTTTTTTGATCAATTTTTTTTGGTGTTTTTTGAGAGTCTGTATCTTGGAGAAAATTGATTGTTAAGAAATTCGGAAACTAAAACTTGGAAGCTTGAAATGTCTATTTTGCAGATCTGCGCTCTATTTCTTGATTCCTCGCTAAGTTGATAAGCAATCGTAAGAAAACCAACGAGAAAAAAAAAATCCAAATTTTTTCTGGATTTCAAAACCGTGCATTTACACGGGTAGTATTTTTTTGGTGACATCATTATAAAATTCCCGTAGATAATTTAATTGTCTTTAATTTGATATACCACAAACCTCCGTGACATGATTTGGAGCTGACTTATGGTAAATCAAAGTAAAAATGGCCTGTCACATTTTGACATTGGATTACTCCATGAATATCAATCATGGGGAAAACAAAATCAGAATTTTAGTAACTTCAAAACATGCTTTATAATTTGGTATTAAAGTCTTATGATAATAAATAGTATTTCTAAGTAAAATTGTTGACTGAAAAAAAGGTAAAAATACGGTTATTTATGGATATTCGGAAAACACTGCATATCTTTGGATAAAAGAAACAAACCAAGGATATCGTCGGTAACTTTTCAACCTTAAAGTATTCTAAAGACACTCTGAAAATTTCAAACTGCTCCGATTTGATTATCTTAGTGTTCAGAAGGTTTAAACTTACTGTATTCAGCAAAAATCGTCGTAATGAGCATTTTTCGCATGCTAATGGTTTTGTAACTTGAGAATATTTTTTTTAGTGATTATCCATATTCTTTTAATCAAATCCTTTTTTCTAACGTTTTCACTATTCCCCGCAATTGTAAAAAAAATACTGGCACTGTTTTACCGCCGGCATTAGCGTTACCCAAAGCGTACTACGGGGAGGTTGCGTGGTCGGATTTATAGTAAAACAGTGCCAGTATTTTTTTTACAATTGCGGAGAATAGCGAAAACGTTAGAAAAAATGATTTGATTAAAAGAATATGGATAATCACCAAAAAATCATTCTGAAGTGACAAAAATCGATCACATACGAAAAATGCTTATTACGACAATTTTTACGAATACAGTAAGTTCAAACCTTCCGAAAACTAAGATAATCAAATCGGAGCAGTTTGAAATTTTCAGAGTGTCTTTAGAATACTTTAAGGTTGAAAAGTTACCGACGATATCCTTCGTTCGTTTCTTTTATCCAAAGATATGCAGTGTTTTCAGAATATCCATAAATAACCGTTTTCTTACATTTTTTTCAGTCAACAATTTTACTTAGAAATACTATTCATTATCATAAGACTTTAATACCATCTTATAAAGCATGTTTTGAAGTTACTAAAATTCTGATTTTGTTTTCCCCATGATTGATATTCATGGAGTAATCCAATGTCAAAGTGTGATAGGCCATTTTTACTTTGATTTACCATAAGTCAGCTCCAAATCATGTCACGGAGGTTTCTGGTATATCAAATTAAAGGCAATTAAATTATCTACGGGAATTTTGTAATGATGTCACAAAAAAAAACACTACCCATGTAAATGCAGGGTTTTGAAATCCAGAAAAAAATTGGATATTTTTTTTCTCGTTGGTTTTCTTACGATTGCTTATCAACTAAGCGAGCAATCAAGAAATAGAGCACAGATCTGCAAATTAGACATTTCAAGGTTCAAAGTTTTAGTTTCTGAATTTCTTAACAATCAATTTTCTCCAAGATACAGACTCTCAAAAAACACCCAAAAAATTGGATCAAAAAAAATATCCTTTAATTTTTGTGAGTAGTGTATATTTCAAAGGTAATCCTGCACAGATGTATTCAAATCGGGCTTATTTTCAGCATAATACAAGCACAAATGAACATTCACTTAGTTTATAAAACAAGTAAAAATAAAAATATTTATAAAATTGCGTAACAAAAAATGACATTCTATTGGAGTAAAAAAGATTTACGCACTAAGTTAGGAATATAAATTGAGGCATTTGTGGCGGATTGTTTTTTTATGTTAATATTTACGTCGCACATTTATCTAGTGCTAAATTTTTCAGTATTTTGTCTAGGCTGCTAACTGGCGGTCGTAAACGTCCTGAGTTTAGTAAATGATCACTGTCGCTGTTAAAAATATTTATCAACGTGATTTTTCACTGTGTTTTATCTAGGCTGGTATTTTGTGCCTACTAACTGACGGTCGTAAATGAAATAAATGGTAAATGACTATTGTCGTTAAACATATTTAACTGGAGGAGCTGATAAATGAGTTTATGTATATCATAGCAGACAGGTCGGTGTAAGATTTCTTGAGGGACATTGAGATAATATTACTACGTATCGATGTTGAGGGATGATTATATTGTTTGGAAAAGGATATTCTAAAGATGAAGATGAAAACCATTGAATTATGGGTCTTCCTGTAGCTAAAGATAATGATTATAATAATAGATAGCCTCCCTGGCGCGATTGGGTTAGTTTGACAGGTCTTAGACCTTGTTCACAGAGGGCTTGAAAGTAATTTCTTTATAGAATATTCAATGGTCACTCAATCTGAAGATCTTGAACGGTGAACAAGACCGTTAAAATAACGCAGTGTATTCGAATACAGTGCGTACATTGACTCCCAGTAGCGTAACTAAGTCAATAAAGTTGTTCCAAGTTGGCGGTGGACAGGTCATGTTATTATAACCAAAGACATCCATCAATTAGGGGCTTGCAGCGGCGCCATGCTCGCTTTGTGATGTGTTGTGATGATAATTGATCACCGAACATAAGCAGCCACAGTAGTTTTGTATCATCATCGTAGTTTTCTCCCTCTCGTTCTCTCTCTTCAGCTAGTAGACGTCCACTGAATATTCGTTCCCCGAAGTATTTCCATGGGGACCTGTTTGAAATACCTGCATCCAGTGACTTACAACTGTAGCATGGTTTTTTGTTTAACTGAACTTAAACACCCACATTACTTGACGATAGATTGTCCATGAATATCCGCAATACCTGAGGATCATCACTGTTTTTAAGCACATACCATATTTGAGCATAATGAATCAGGTCAAATGGCAAGGGATTCGTCTTGCAGTCGATATATTTTTTTCGAACTTTGTTGGCGTTGTTACTGCACTGCATCTGATGGTAAACACAAATGCCGTCCTGACAGAGTATCAAATGGCACCAGACGGCAATCCATGAGGTACGTTAGGTTCATGTGCGATTTTTGAAGAACCAGGGTATAAACAATAATCAATTTCACCATAATGCTTACAATGCTTGGGGATAGTTTTGCTGTCGGTTTTTGCATATTACCTCGACATCTTCTAGAAAAGAGTGTCGGGCGCTGGCGACACCTAATTGAATTCAATTTTTTAGCCACAATCCTGTAAGTCTAATTCTTAAAACCAAATACATCCGCCTGCCCAGGTGTAGGGCTTAGATTTTAATTTATTACGCTGGCCTAGTCGGTTTGCAGAACTCACATACCATTAATATTCTTGTAAACCTCTTTAGTGCCTATGTGTTTCTTCACGATGTTTTCGTTCATAGATTAAAACTAACATTATTACAACTTAATGATAAACTTGATACATTTAGCGAATGGACCAATTATAATAGATGTGTCACATTTGAATGTCACACGATACCACCCTAACAGCGAGTCAATGACAAGTTAGGTTATGGCTCTACACTAAATGCTAAACTATTATAGTCCGGTCAATTTAGACATTCGAAGTTACATAAAGTCCCAACAAGCTGAATTTCTGTGAAATTGTTCAAAACATAATTATAAACAATGTCTAGAAATTCCCCATCATTCCCCTGTAAGGAAAAATTTTTATTCAAGGTCAAAGGTAAAAAAAATGAGTTTTTCGCGATTTTCAGCAAAACGGTAAGTTTTATCATAAAAGTACCTCAGACAAAAATTGTAGATCATAAAATTATCTATAAAAAATGTATCAATACTTTTTTTCTTACGAGCCACCGTTTCTGAGATATAACGATTCAAAAAGTTATAAAAGTTGTTATCGTCATAATATGCACACGTTTCCACGCCTATGAGGTAGTGTACTTATCGCGTTTTTTTTAACGTGGTTTCCCCAGTAGGCCTACTCTACGGGTCAGTTGTGATCCTGTTTAATGTAAAACTATTGCAAAATAACGGAAATTTTCAAAGATTGGGAAAGATAAAAGCGATGTAAATAAAAAAAAAGTGTTGAAGTTTATTCGTCTTATTCGTAAGTTTCAAATTCTTGTTCTTCTTCTTGATCTTCTTCTTGTTCTTCTTCTCCTGCTTCTTCTTCATCTTCATTTTGGATGCAAGTAAATTGCGTCAATAGCGATGTATCGCATGATACTTCGTCGGAGTCAAACGAATCCTCCATTGTTTGTGATTCAATATTAGAGCACGACCGGCCTTGACAATTTGTGCTTGCTAAAGAACAAGACAGTCCGACTTTTTTGCGACCACATTTAGCACTGCATCCCTTTTAGCAGTTGCAAAAAATAGTGTTCAGCACTTTTTCAGGCGCAGGTGGAAGTAATGTTTGAACTGGCTCTAATATATTGTTGACCAACTTCCAACCCCAGTCTGTAGGGTCTAGCTGATAACCAAGCCACACTTGAACTTGGTAATATACTCGAAAAAGATGTTGGTGAGCAGCAACTGAGGTTGGAGGAAGACAAGCTAATTGAACTTGTTTTTTATTTTTTGTATTTTTAACGAAACATGCATATCGATGCTTATCTAAACAGGTAGTTTTTTTAGGAGCTCCGTACATAGAAAGAAGAAAGCGGATGCCGTTGGTAATAACTTCTTGTTGAGTTGAATTACTCTTTTTAAAAACTTCAGCACATTGTATTAAATCTTGTTTTTCAAACATTTTGAAAACTGCTCTTTTACCCCTCCTGTAAAATGCAGAT
The DNA here is from genome assembly GCA_905220455.2 of Deilephila porcellus. Classification (NCBI taxonomy): domain Eukaryota; kingdom Metazoa; phylum Arthropoda; class Insecta; order Lepidoptera; family Sphingidae; genus Deilephila; species Deilephila porcellus. The sequence continues at coordinate 534,888 of LR999991.1, read as the reverse complement.
GTCGTATCACAGCCAGTTATTGCGTGTAAAAATAGTACATGATCTTGACACTTTACAAAAGTAAGTAAACTTTTTGATGAATATATATCTGATTGATGCTGAGCTTTTCCTGGTTTTAAGAAAAAAATAGTTCTTTCATATATATATGACGGGGAATCAGAGTGATGGCCTAAATCTCCCGCCATCATTTCATGAGAGTCGTCCTTAGGTATGGATCGCCGGCGGTTTCCAATAGTAAAGATTTAGAGTAAACGGGTTGGCACGGGTGCGACTCCGCCTTGTCTCAAAATGGAATAACGTTTTTCTCTCTATTGTCAAAATCATCATTTCATTTCGACACAAGAAAGCAGTGTTGCCGCGTGCGACCCCATTCGGGTGTTGCCCACTTTAAATCTTATTTTCCAAAGACTAATCGATTGCCACGCATCAAAACTAAATAAGCCGTCTCACTCCGTCACGGCCATCCTGCATCTTCACACGTCCTCGTGTGAATCTTCTTGTTCTGCTGCCAAGGAAAAAAAAACACCCGCTTTAGCTATCAACTACACAAGTTGTAACTAAATATGGTCATCTTCTAGTTTCTTTTCCGTAAACTCGTTAACCCACATACTTTCATCAGGTCCATTTGTGCAACACTCAATATCATAAAGGGATATCTACTGCGATATTCAAGTTCTCTTTCATTCCATTTTAAGCGAGATAACAAGCTTAACAAATTTGCCACGTAGGCTGGATATTTAGAATTACACACACAGATGATCCGAATAAATAATGACGCTACAATAATAAAATTCCTACAAAGACTTTCCACACCAACTTGCCACACAGGGTTTTCACGCAGATTTGCCCGCAGGCTTATCACACAAGTTTACCACACAGGTTTGCCACACAGGTTTACCACACAGGTTTGCCACACAGGTTTACCACACAGGTTTGCCACACAGGTTTGCCACATAGGTTTGTCACACAGGTTTGCCACACACGTTTGCCACACAGGCTTGCCACACAGGCTTGCCACCAAGCTTGCCACACAGGCTTGCCACACAGGCTTGCCACACAGGCTTTTACACAATTTTACACAATATGTTTTACATCACACAGAAATTCTACACAATATGTTTTACATCATACAGATTTTATACACAGTAAGAGGCACACACAGGCCACACACACATTTATTTTACAGACACACAAACGAGAGCATCACACAGGTACACATTTTAAACTGGGAGTTATGCACACGCCAATCACTTATCGTCGTCCTTTTTGTCACAATCCGGCTGAATCCCATCGTCACTCGAGACATGTAAGGCCACATTAGGTCAGTTAGGACGCTAGAATCGATAGCTACTGGTTCGCCTACTGTAGTACTCTACTACTTTCATTTTACCTTCGACTCGTTGCAACCGCTTCGTACCATATCCATCCACACTGACGTCAGTATGCAGCTCTTATTGAAAGCCTTTACCTGAGATTAGCCTATAGAGTGGCGCCAGCTACTTTGAGAAATCAGGCACAAATTTCCTGAAATATGACGCTAGGCCTATAAATTGGCGAAGTTGTGTTACGGTCTCCGGAGGCTGCGTTTCTGTGAGAACATTAAATTTTTCTTGGGATTGGCCGTATTTCTCCGGCTGACACTTCATAGCCCAGAAATTCCACTTTGGTTTTGAGAAACTGGCATTTATTGATGTTGAACGTAAATCCGGGCTCCGTCAACGCATTCAACACTACACGCAGTCTCTGGAGGACTTCCTCTACACTACGCGACGGTATGATGACGTCATCTGTGTACACCATAGCAAATGATTCAGTCAAGTGTCCCAGACCTTAGTTAATAGCGCGTTGATACACAGCGGGAGCGTTCCGAAGTCCGAATGGCATTCGATTTTGAGTCATTTGATATAGGTAATTAATGGTATCCACTTGCCATATCTAAAGTTGTAAAGTATTGTGCTCCTACTAAGCGTTGAATTTGGTCAGCAATCAGTGGCAGTGGAAACGTATCAGGGCCTGTGTTATTATTTAGTTGACGATAACCTACGCAAAGTCTCTCAGATCCGTCTTTCTTTTGGACCAGCAGCGCTGGACTCGCAAAAGGAGAATTACTGGAACGTATAATATTAGCGTCGAGTAGATCTCGTATCTTACGGCGCACAACCTCACGTTCATCCGGACTTAGCCTATATTATGGTCTACGTTGCACTACTAGGTTAGGATCTATTAACTTAATCTCAAGTTGACCCGTCGTAACTCTACTGGTTGGTGTACCGTCTACGTAATGGTCAGAGTATTGTTTAAGAAGTGATTTTAATTGTTCCTTATACTGATCATGTACGTCACAATCAACGTCATCAAATATTTGTAGTATTGTCTCCTATCGCATTCGGACACAGCCCTTCTTTTATCAGTACAATTTTGTTTTCGGAAACCTCAACTGAAAACCCCATTCGTAACAAATTGCGTCCTATCATGATAATATCGTGCTGTATATTATCATCAGGCACGACAAGGAATAATAATGGCACTAAAAAGCCTTGCATCGAGACCGTCGCCAATACCTGAAGTTTACAGTCAATATTAGAACTGCCGATTCCTACAAGTGTAACCGCGCTATTTTGTTGTTTACCGTGAAACCTCTTTACGTTCATTAGAGAACACTCAGCACCAGAATCGAAACAAAATGAAAACTGCTCACCGGGATTTTAAAGATAATCGAACGCTTGTTGGATAGCGCAGGCGTTAACCCGATGCTCTGCTCGTACGTCGCTGCCCTCTTGTACTTTCTACACGCATCGCAATGTAATGTGTCCAGCCTCTCCGCAGTTATAGCAAGTAGGTGGTACTTTCGTATTAGGCTGTTGCTGAATAGCCTCGCTTTTTGGTCGTTGCGCTGCCCCCATCGATGAAGCTGAAAACTTAGAAGACATGTTAGAGCCCGCGTCTCAATTTGAACTCGAACTACAATCCACTGCAATATGGCCCAGCTTTCCGCAGTTGTAACATTTTATAGGGTTGTTCAATCTTGGCCTCTTAGCTTCCGAGGTGCTGATTTTATCTTGGCTGACTAAATCTCTCTTTCGATAACAGTGAGCCATTAATTCTTGCTGCAGCTTCACGCGAGTACTGATGTCGTTTGTAAAATCAAGTTGTTGTAGTCATAGTTCCATCTTCGTGACATGAGATAGCGTTACAGCAATAGCAATTTCTTGAAGTGCTCCACTAATTCATAAATACGTTCATTATACGGTTCGAATATGCCGCCAGACATTCTCCGTCTTTTGCTTTTCCGATCAAAAATTCTATACGCCATAGCTGCATGTGTCTCAACTATATCAAACCGAGCCAAAAGTAGCTCTTTCGGATGAAGCCATGTGATTCCGGCAAAACTATGTTGCGTAAGTTGCGTATGTTGCAGCTGTACCTTTAAAAGCTTTGCTTATCGCTAAAACAAGTTTACTTTCTGCTTACGATTTTTCCTCCATACAATAATTTACTGTCTTACACCAGGCCCGTGCATCGCTGTCCGGTAGATCTGTACCCTGCTGCTGTGGGCATCGTTGTTATCCCACTTCTGATGACGGGGAATCAGAGTGATGGCCTAAATCTCCCGCCATCATTTCATGAGAGTCGTCCTTAGGTATGGATCGCCGGCGGTTTCCAATAGTAAAGATTTAGAGTAAACGGGTTGGCACGGGTGCGACTCCGCCTTGTCTCAAAATGGAATAACGTTTTTCTCTCTATTGTCAAAATCATCATTTCATTTCGACACAAGAAAGCAGTGTTGCCGCGTGCGACCCCATTCGGGTGTTGCCCACTTTAAATCTTATTTTCCAAAGACTAATCGATTGCCACGCATCAAAACTAAATAAGCCGTCTCACTCCGTCATATATATATTATATATTAAATGTTTAAATATTTTTCTATCGGTCATTGTAACTTATACTTACAATATAAAATATACATAAGTTTTAACTATAAGAATACCAGGTAAAATGAAACCATAAAACATAACAACTCTAGATGTAAATACGTGGCGTACTCATGCATATTATGACGATAACAACTTTTATAACTTTTTGAATCGTTATATCTCAGAAACGGTGACTCGTAAGAAAAAAAGTATTGAAACATTTTTTATAGATAATTTTATGATCTACAATTTTTGTCTGAGGTACTTTTATAATAAAACTTACCGTTTTGCTGAAAATCGCGAAAAACTCATTTTTTTAACTTTGACCTTGAATATTTTTTTTTCCTTACAGGGGAATGATGGGGAACTTCTAGACATTGTTTATAATTATATTTTGAACAATTTCACAGAAATTCAGCTTGTTGGGACTTTATGTAACTTCACTCTCATTTTTTGGTCTAAATTGACCGGACTATTAATGAATTTCAAATTAAATTAGACTTAGATATAAGTCTTACAAATTAATGCTCAAGTCTTTGTGTGCGTTTTTTGATAATGATGATTTATCACGTTCAAGCTCATCATAATTCAGAAGTTAATATATAAATTCATTTATTGAATATATTTAGTTTGTTTTGATTTATTTTATTTTATTTTATAACGTTTCTGGCGTATATAAAATCATTTTTATTTACAAGTAATTTTTATATCATTTTCCATGATGGTATAAGTCCTCCTTCTTGCTGCGAGATTTTCTATTCCTTGCAGTAAGTAGTTTCCAAAGCTTAGCTCCTCCAAATGGATGGCACACCTACCAGGGCAACATAAGATGTTCGGAGGCAATTGTTATCAAGACGAGCTCGCGGTTATAGTTACACAAACAATAACATCTGAACTACGTTAATTTACGCCGCTTGAGATTATACATGAATAATTGTAGTAGGTAATTCTCTTGGTGGATGCTCTTATAAAATGTTATTATAATATGCAGCTCAGTGACATGTTTAATTGAAGAGTGTAAATTCAGAACTTAGTTATATTATTTATCATTCTCGCTTATCGAGCTAAGATATATTTGAATCAACGGGACCTTATGGTTTACAGTAAATCCATAATGCCAAGACCAGTAATGCTATAGTCCTTCCCTCCCCCCTTTCCCTGATATTTTGAAAAGCCGTAACGCACCAAGTTCCAAGTTTTGTAGATTTTCATGGGCGGCAGTAATCACTTACGTGATTCACCCGTTCTCTCAGTAATTGCCTTTCACAATAAAAATGCAGAAATATTAAAATCAATATCACCTTAAATAGCACAAGTACCATTACTAATTTCACCCGCAATTGTTGCTATTAAAAAGAAAAATGTTGGCCATTCGCGGACCGTAAGTGATTTGCCAGCTTGTAGATAAAAGGGAAAAAGTCCAGATGAATTCAATTAATTCTGCACAGATAATGTCTGGGCCAGAATTAACGGTTCGCAGATCAATGGCGAGTGGATTGTTATCCTGTTTTCTGTTGCTATTGTGGCTTTTGTATTAATTACGTGGGTTATATTTAGTTTTAATTTAGATTTAGATTGATATAAAAAGACTGAGAGCAGTCATGGAAACTGTATTTCAACTATTATTACTGGTATTAATGAAATAAGTGTAGTAGATGTTTAAAGTTATCGTAACAAAATTTTCTTTATTTAAATCCGACAGAATACTTGTCTAAAGATATAAAGAATAAGCTAAGTTTAATCTAAGCGTCTTTTTCATGTTTAAGTGGGACAGGTGTAATACATTTCCTTCTGTCTTGCTAACATTGTTTTAGATGCATAATCCAAATGCGAACAGAGAAGAATACAAAGAATCAAACATATTACAAGTTTCCTAGTCCATATGTTTCAGATAACAGCCGCCAATTTTCTCTTCGCGTAGTTTTTTAGACGACTACCAAAGCAAAATTAGCCATATAAGTGCGACTGCTTATACCAAAACAAGTACTAATACTTACTACACCAGTAAAACGAAAGCCCCTTTAAACATGCAAATTGAAAGTAGCATCTTTGAAGAGTAATTTAGAACTGACCTCATCGTGGTGTAATTACGGTAACAAAGATTACAGGACGTCTGCGTGAAGTTAGCTCGGTTGTACAAACGGACAGTCGAGTTCATGTAATGACGGCTGAAAGTTCCGTTTAAAGAAGCTACTGTGTTTCAATTTCTTTGACAGTTGCAGGTAGTCGTTGGGATATTGTATCTTTGTGTGGAAATGCTATTGTGTAAAATTGAATTTGTTTTGTTCTTTGTTTTAATATTTTATTAATTAGTTTATTTTGAGTTACTTTGTTATTTTTTATTCTCATGTTTCTTTTCTAATTTAATTTGATGTACTAATATAAATGTTGTGTATACCTCTAATTGATGTGTATATCAGTAGTTTGTTCATACATGTATCTGCTACAAAATGTGTAATATACATGTCGTTGGTGTACCCTTTTCAATAAAATAAAAAATAAATAAAAAAAATAGTTTTGGGAGGGGATTGCTTACTTGTAGTTGAAAATAATCATTATGTGGCGGTACTCTAAATGAATAGCACCCCAAATATTTTATAATGGTCAAAAACAACGTTATTTTTCTGTTAAAAGTAAATGCTCAAACTACTCAATCGGATATAAGAAATAATACTTTTTGGAAAGTCCGCTTCTTTATTTAGCGATGAAATAATTTCTTATTCATTCTTATTAGTAAAATAAACAGACATAAACTTAGAGCTGAGTTAAGAGCGCAATCGTGGTGTGAGTAAGCCTCGGGATCCTGAATATTGTGCTGAAATTGAAAGCTGAAGAAAATAATCCCATTCGACTTTTGCAGGAAGCCAGTGATTACGGAATTGCTCTGCTCGGGCTTTCGTCACTGAATTATGAATTTTACTGTGCACTACTCATTGTATGGATGCGGTAGATTATCGAGGAATTATTTCGTTGGATTGCAGATGGATGAAATATGACTGGCAGTGGACTATGGTTAATTAATTATGGATCATCACTGATTTTTAACAATGTAAATCATACTGCACCATGGGCTAGGGGCAACACTTATCGAAAGTATTAAGACCGATTGCCATGTATAAAATATTAATCCACTTGATGTGATCATAATATATACAGTTCCCATACATGCACTGGTATCGTGGAAGCCAGTAACTACAATAAACGTTAGATCTAAAAAACACAGAACCGAAATAAATTTGAAATCTCTTAGAGCAGGGACTTCAACTGCGGCGCTTTTGTTTTTTGCTCAGTAACACACGGACCACGATAGAAACTCTTGATACACAACAGGATTCTTATAAAATTACTAGAAACCCCATCCTACACATTTTGACACACACTACCCACTAAAAGATAACTCTCAGTATCGCTGACAGATGGCGCTATACCGGGCATATCAAGACTGCGACCGAAAATGAAGCCGGGTGGTAGTTTTAGTGGTTACAGACACAATGCAAATACAAATTTCGCAAAATAAGCAACTAATTTTTTTTTTTGCAATTTTTTAAAAATCATTGTGTTTGGGTAGTAACCTAACGTACCATAGCGTCTTAAAAACTTAAAAGGTGTACATCATTATTTTAGGAAAACTACGTATTTATCACCCAAATACGACGATAAGTAAAAAAATAACCAAAAAGAAGTTGACTATCTTCTTTGCGAAATTTTTGGTTGCGTTGTGTCTGAAGTCATTATTACTACCACCTGGCTTCATTTTCGGTCGCAGTCTTGATATACCCTGTATACAAATGCCACATCCTCGTATTCACAGCGCGGCGCATCTGGAGACAATCTGCCCAGCTTTACTTTATTAGCTTGTTATGACCTTGTTATTTCTCAGGGATTTCTGTGTGGGAGGTTTATTTTTTTTAGTAGCTGTATCTGAGTTGTGACGGCACTTTAAACTTTCTTATAATATAGATTAAACAAATACATACCGGTATATCAAGACTGCGACCGAAAACGAAGCCAGGTGGTAGTTTTAGTGGTTACAGACACGATGCAAATAAAAATATCACCGGAACATCGACAGATATTTTTTTAGAATTTTTTGAAAATCGTCTTGTTTGGGTGGTAAATACCTAGTTTTTCGAAAATAATAATTTAAACCCTTACGCACCATTGAGTGTTTAAAAATAAAGAGGTCTACATTATTATTTTAGGAAAACTATGTGTTTATCACCCAAACATGACGATAAGTAAAAAATTAGAAAAAAAAAGTTGTAGATTTTTTTTGCGAAATTTTTACTTGCATTGTGTCTGAAGTCACTAATACTACCACCTGGCTTCGTTTTCGGTCGCCGTCTTGATATACCCTGTATATAGTCCTGACTCTATAGTAATATACAGTCTTGTCCCAATGTGATCCATTAAAATGTTCAACATTATTTAGATTCAGACATTTTTTTATCCAACACCCGGTTCGGAAAGCGGTGTTCACTAGAGAAGAACGGGCAAGAAACTCTAGTGTTGCTCTTTTCAAAACCTGTTTACAATATATTATTACAAAAGTTACAAGTTGGTTTAAAACAGAGCAGTTCATTAATAAATTTGTTATAATTGTGTCGAGAGGCTAGAGATCAGCATCTCACCTCGGTGAATAATTTATCTGAACTACACTGAACTTATCACCAGGTGTATTGAAAATACAGTCGACTTCTAATAATTCAAACCTCTCTATAATTCGAAGTAAATGTAGGATCCCTAGCAAATATCTCAATAAATCAGATAAATTCAATGGGTTTTGGTACACTCGCTAATACGAAGAAAAAAAGCAATCCAAAATTATCAAAAACACGCGATAATGCAAATGTTTTCACGCAAACACTCGACATATTTGAATATGGACATGTTAAAACTTGTATACACACAAACTATAATGTAGGCCCATGCATCTACATCATAAAAATGTGCCACACAAACCTCTCAACATTTAGAATTCTTAGTTGGTAATTCGAAGTATTAGAGAAACTTCTTCAACCTTCAACTTCTAACTATCGAGAGTCGACTGTACTTTATCATGCCAATATTAAAAAATACATTCGTAAATATATTTTGAATAAAAATAATGTATTTTTTTCTTAATTTATGAAACTGAAAACATATTTGCGCAAATAATAAATATTCCCAGCCAATAATCTCGCTGACTTCCGAATTCTAAGTGAAAATAAAACGTTTTTAAATTCAATATTGAGATGGCTCGGCTCGGCGGCGGATCTTGTGTTTTGCTAGCATTTGAATTGCAACTGTTGACGCAGCCGCAATCCTGTCGAAAGCATTCCCATGGCAGCGTGCAGTGGACGAGACAGTAGGTCAATTTTAATGAATTACCAAATTAATCAAATCAAGTTTTAGGTCTAGGCTTGATATGAAAAGAGACAATTATTTTAGCTCTAGAATCAAAGAATAGAATCAAGGAAGTAAGATTAAAATCAAAACATCGAAAAGAAGGAGTATCGCTGGAATATAAAACTAAATATTTTGTTTTTCCAGTTTATAAATTGGTGAAAAGGAACTTTGGAAATCCATGTTCATCACACACATGTATCATTATTTTTGCAAAATCAACATAGCACCCTAGTAACGATTCTTCATCTGTCGATAAAAGTGTTCCTACTAAAGAACTCGCGAATGCCAATTCGAGAATTGTTATAATAATTTGACGTCCCATCTTCAAAGCTTTCTAAGCATTTGCTAGAATTACTATATCGTAAATCGGCCATGTAGAGAATGCCAACACACAAACCATCAAAACCTTAACTTTCAAGATTCATAATGTTTTAATATCAATTCAATAGCCTTATAAGTTCCTTCTGCGAAATTAACCTACTGTCTACATCTTTACCGTAAAACACATCGAGTCGAATCAAGAAAATGAATTGAATATCCCCGAGCCGAGTTACGTACGCTCTTAAGTTTTGTGTTCACAGCATCTTTCCGATCTGATTTATTCAAATAAATATTCTGTGGCGGTGGATTTATTTACGTAAAATATTAATAAATTGCGCTTCGCGTGGCAATTCCCGGTGAGCGGCTTCTATTGAGAGCATTCAATGTCAATTATTATTATAAGATGATCTAATAAAGGCTTCTGGAAGTCTCTGGATCCAGACCGTTTTAAACAGGGTACTATGTAAATCCTACGGCAAAATTTATATTGAAGAAATCCTCTGGCTGTTGAGTAGATCGCCTGATGGAAAGATCCAATCATTTTCGCTCATAAATAACCAACACTTGCATAGCATACATACTATATTCGTTTTTATGCATGAAAGTCACCTGAGCAAAGGTTTACCAGTTGTCTAGCATCGTATGATTGTACTTTACGTGGGGTAACTAATTGTAATTTGTATGCAGACAGATCTATTGCAGTCTATAACGTGGCTCTATGATAACGCCTTACAAATACGTTGCAATGAATATTCAGTGTCTGAGCACTGTTTGATTTTTGTAACTAGCAAATTTTGAAGTTAGGTACTGAAATTTATCTGAAAGATTTTTTAAGTGTTAAACATCTCTTTTTCTATGTTTGGTAAAATACGTTCAATGGGGGGTCAGTAGTATAATTTTTTTTATTTAAAAGTTGTTAGCATAAAACTGTTTTTTATCTCTGATAATAATAAATTTTGCCTTCTATATCAGTAGAGGGACATCTTGCGGCACACATGTGAACTAATTTCTTAGTGCAATAAGTCCAATGTAAGGGGACGAAATTTCAATAAAACAGTAATTTAATTTATTTTTTATATCATATATTTTTAGACATAAATCTAGCGATAAACACATCTGGAGTCGGTAACAATATAAAATTTAGAAGCTCAACATTTCATATTTTTTATAAACTTTGGCACGAAATAAAATTACTTGTTAACATCCAATAACTTTGAGATTTGTCGCTTAATGCTTTGTAAGGCTTCGGCAATTTTAATAAACAGACACTATAAAAGCTGAGGTTTCCACCCAGATAGAATCGTGAACGAATAACGATGATGAAAACATCGTCTTAATGAGACATTCAAGTATGTATTTATGTATTTTGAAGTCAGCCTGTGCGATGCGATTTCGACTATTTCTCGCCGGTAGATACTTTATATGGATAAAATTACATTAGCTGGTGCACTGTAGTTCCTTGTCGTGCCAGTATAAATATAGTTTAAAACGACATGAGCCAAATATCAATCTACGATGGAACATAATGCAAGAATTCTATATCAGCCCTTAAACGTCCCACTGCAGGGCACGGGCCTACTCTACAATCGAGAGAATCGATTGAGAGTGGTTAGGCCAAATAGTCCACCACGGTGGCCTAGTGCGGGTTGGCGGACTTACATACCGTAGAAATTCTTTAAAATCGCTAGAAATATGTTAATATATTATACTTCTTTTGCCTATCAAATTTAAGAAGATTTGTTACTAGCAGTAACTCGTACACAGGCTTGTAAATAAAATAGACAGTTATTGAAAACCATGAAGAGAAAAATAACGTCAATATTATTTTTCCACGTAAATTTGATTTCCCATAACTTTTTCACTATATTTTTACCCCGAAACGCTCGTGTTTGCGTCTGAATTATTACCGAGACCGAAGCCTTGCAAACGTAAAATTCTTTAGAACTTTTTGATTACGTAATTTCATTTCTACAAAATAATTAAAAATTTGAGCATTTGTTGATGACTTGTTAAAATATAATTATGTTTTTTTTAAGTTATGATAAATTTTCTTAATAGTAAATATCTTTTGGAATATTTTATATCGGTGCTTTGTAAATCCCGATTTGTGTTTTGTTTACACTTCGGTTTTTAAAACTTGGACTAAATAAGGCTTATGACTACAGGAACGTCTGTCTAAAGTCAACCTAGAAACTAGATGTTTATTCACATCGTCAAACACTTTTATTATCACTCTATAGGTATTTTTTTATAATTAGACTCTTTCATTTTATCAGGCTGATGCACATTGCTAGGCACGTAAGTCAAATAGGTAGCCTGTATTTGAACGACAATAAGAACCTCTATAACATGACTATTCACATTAATTATTCTTTTCAGGAAGCTGATAGTTTGTGGAGCTGAATTGCCGGCATTTGAGGCCATTGTTCTCATCAGAGAGTCCTTGACTTGGTCTATTTAGTCTTTATATTTGATATTCAGTGTAGGTCCAGTTCCAAGACTTGTTGACGCTGTTGTCACTGCGTTGTGTCACTGGTATTTTCAATGGGGCATCTCGAAGCTGGAACACAAAAGGATATTTCATTATCATAAGCATACATCAGAAAATTAATAGACTTAAGCTTAATTAATAGAACCACGTTGCTGCTGGTCTTGTTTAAAAGAGCTCTCAACTAGAGTTCTAAAGTCATAGAAAATATTAGTGTTTCGTCTGTTCAGTCAGTTTGAACGCTAAGTCGTTCATTTTACCAGGCATTTAAGTATATTAAACATTCTATATTTTGAATAAGACTTTGTGCGGTTATTTTATTATTATTTCTTAATTATACAGGGGAATTACAATGTCGTATGTGAGGAGCTAGAAATGACATTATACAAAATCGCTACACAAGTTACAAAAGTAAAGGTGCTTAAGTTAACCAACTCCACTCCAAAGCGAACTTAAAATATTATTTTTTGTGAATAAAATATGACTCCCGAGACAACGTGGCCAAGTACCTGAGTAATCTGTTTAAAAGTCAATTTTGTTAACAAAAACTCGAGCACTTTGCTTCCATTTAAAACTAATCCTTCTTATTTGAAATTTAAATTTGTGAGCGACAAAAAATTCTGGCGAAACCTCCTTCGCTCAACCTGATTGTAGAGTTGGTGGCGCTTTATCGATGATACGACTTTTACTTTTATTCTTTAATTATTGCTATTTTAGGATAAAGTGACCGCGGTCTACTCCGTTATTACTTCTCAACGGTCTAGTCGCATGTATTGGCTGTGAATTGTTAAACATTGGTGTGTATTTGCAAGCTCCGAGTGGCATTTCTTGTACCTTTATCTACCCTACGGAAATACAGGCATGAGATTATGATATAAGTCATAAGCTAACTTACTCACATGAGGCATAGAACTGGACAATCCATGCGGAATGTTACTCGGCATCTCAGTCAACGGTGGCAGCTGCGGACGGAATCCAATTGAGTCCACATTCACTGTCTGATGGGGTCTATTCGGGTCCAAATTCACCGGCGGGCGGAATCCAATTGGGTCCAGATTTAGAGGTTCGTACTCGTCAGACACGCCGCTGTCCGGAGAGTCTGGCACGTGGACTTCATTCACGTACCCTTTTGGACCTACGCGGCTTTTGTGGATACAGTAGTCGCCGGTGAAGGGATTCTGGTAGGCCACCACGGTTCTGAAAGGGATAAGAAGATATTTCGAGTGTATAGGGAGTTGGTTACGTATATTTAATTTCTAGAACGGACTCAGAATATGCTATATGTCTGACAGTCAAGAAAACTGTTCAACTGATGTAAAACACTGATCATATATAAACCGTGACGATGCTTAAAGAAGTATAGATGCCACGCTGGACTTTGTGAGTCGTGGATGAAAGCACAAGAAAACAGGATGGGAAAAGATTATTGGGACTCCAAGAATACTAGTAGAAAGACAGGTAAATCAACAATCATTCTATATAATTTGTTTAAAATTTGCGGTTAGAACGGCCCACACTAGCCGCCCTATCAAGAATCCATTTGTTCCATCCGTCGGTTCTACAATAATGTCGACACCGACTCCAACCAACTTGTTACCTTCTTTGCTTTACTTTCAAAAATTCCAAATGTACTTTTGAAATTTGGTTTTGAAAGACGTTTTTACACGGATTTGCGCTTTGTTAATGTGCTGGGCGATTAGTATTTTTGAACGAGTTGGAGTATTTTTAATCGACTCCAAAAAAGTGATTATCAATAATTCGACCTGCATGTGTGTAATATTGTCAGAATTTCACAGAATTTGGATATGTTAGTCTATACCAGCGTCTGATAACGTATGCCAAATTTCATAAATGTATGTATGTCTTTATGTTTGTCCACGCATATCTCAAAAAATATAAGTCGGATTTCAAAAATGATTGCTTCTGTTACTGGCATGGTAAACTGAAACTTCAGTGTAGTACCTACAGTTCAGGTAAGGTATTGATTGGTGATGATGGTTGTGTCATGTCATGTGATAAAATTATGTTGCTCTGCCCAAGTTCCCATCGGGATAAGGGTGCTGATAGTATATATAAAGCGTTTGAGCATCTTGAATACTGTTTGCAGCCGCCCTTGGTCTTTTAACAGAGAAACAAGTAATTTCTTATAAATTGTAATGTTGTGGTATAGCGTTGAGGAAACTTGAGATTCCATCATTACTTCTCTTAAATAGTATTTCACTACAATTTTTTTCAATTTAATTCATATGTTCAATAAAAATCTGGCGTCATTTAGGCCAGATTGGAAAATTAGAATAAAAACCGAACATTATAACTATCTATAAATTTCAATCGAGCCGTAAATGGCCCTACTCTTTTTTCTACGGTAAACAAGTACTTAAGTCAGGCAATAAAAAACACTTAAGCAGGATTTACCTTAGCTCTTCATCCGATCTGCCTTCTTTCTTATGTGAGAAGAGCACTTTTGTCGGCCGCAGTAATATGGAAACCTGGAAGAAATAAAAATACTCAAAAGTAACATAATATACTATATTGCCTGAATGGCGATTAGTACACAATGAAAATCCCATCACATTAACCCATGTAAAGGTTTAGATTTCATTATATGTATGTTTGGTTTACTGGTGGTAGATCTCTCATATTTGAGAGGCCGCCTGGGTAGGTACCACCGCAATGTCTATTTCTCCCGCCAAATACCAGTGTAAATGCACTATTGTGTTCCGGTTTGAAGGACATTGTAGTCAAAGTAATTTCTGGACATAGTGAGACTAACCATGCTCGTCTCGCCATTCACACAATTTAAAAAAGCTGACATACGAGTATTAGTGTTATCCGCCAAGAGTTAATGATATCCCATGTACTCTTGACTGCCCCGGCGGCGTAGTTTTACTACGGTACGACTAGAAAGCTGAGGTCTCGGGTTCGAATCCCGGGTCCGGTAAAGTGATATTGGGTTTTTCTATTCATTATCAGCCCGGAGTCAGGAATTTGTGCCCGATATGGCGATAGGCTCGCCCCCTATCACATCATGGGACGGTACATACAAGGCGAAATGTGGGTGTCCTGGTGGCGCCTCTGCCTACCCCTTCTGGGATAAAGGCGTGAGTTTATGTATGTATGTATGTATGCACCCTTGTTAATTTTACCTCTTGTTGCCCGCATGTATCGCATGTATTGGGTGTGGTTTTCTTAGAGTGGACAATATTAATATTTTTTAAATTTATACCTATTTTACACAAAACTACTTCTGACGGATTTTATGGAGCCTTTTTAATATTATCATGTCTGTGGATTCTAATTTATTGCTGTATTTCATGTTTCGTGCCCTTTCATTGTTATTTAAAGCCAAAAAAATAATGAATAAACAATAACGCCAAATAAGAAATATGAAATTGAACAAGTTTTCAGTTGAATATTTATGGAATTCATTATAAATGTTGGCGGCCACTTAGAAGTTACGGTGCTAATGACCCGAGTAATTTTCAATAACATCAAATCTTGACAAAAAGTTGTTCATAACAAATTCTTTGAACTGAAATGACTCAGAATTTGAGGAAAGATATACTTTTATTGTTTATTAAAATTGAGTTAATTAAAATGATCTTTCGCTATTTATTTAGTGGTAATGTTTTTAGGTTCTGATCTGTGAGGTCATAGGTTCCACTTTTGGGTTGAGTGTTTTAATTTGTATGAGATTTTCAGGTTGAAGATATGAATATCCTAGCACTTTAATGTATTGGTTCGTATCCTATCTTATAATACTGTAAATACATACATACATAAACTCACGCCTTTATCCCCGAAGGGGTAGGCAGAGGCGCCATCAGTACACCCAGATTTTACCTTGTATATTCCGTCGATGTGATAGGGGGCAAGTCTATCACCATATCGGACACAAATTCCTGACTCTGGACTGATAATTAATAGAAAAATCCAATATCACGTTGCCCGACCCGGGACTCGAACCCAAGACCTCAGCTTTGTAACCGTACCGTAATACAACTACGCCACCGAGGCAGTCACTATTATTAGTTATAATATTGTAATAGCAATAATTTCATTATGAGTGGCATTG
The DNA here is from genome assembly GCA_905220455.2 of Deilephila porcellus. NCBI lineage: Eukaryota > Metazoa > Arthropoda > Insecta > Lepidoptera > Sphingidae > Deilephila > Deilephila porcellus. Next base: position 518,702 of record LR999991.1, on the reverse strand, counting down.
CTGGCACCTCTGCTTAACCCTTTGAGAAAATGAACATAAACTCTATTTTTGTTTGGAATATAAGCAACACAAATATTATTTATTTATAATATTTCTATTGTTTGTGAGACCGAAAAGTCTCTCGTAGTTTCTGATACCTACGACACAAGACTCGATCTTAGCGTGGGGTCAGGACTATGTATGTGACTGTTGGGTGTATTTATTATTTATTTATTCTATGATCGCCTCATTAGACTATTATTACATAGGACTCACCTGGTTGTGGTTGCATGCTCACGCGTATCCCACGACTCCTGTTTTAAAGGAGCTAGCGGTATATCACGGGGTTTTAGTCGGTAGGACGTTCTAATTTGTATAAGAACGGTCAGCCCGACATACCTATATGGATACGTAAAGGGATTTCCTCGTGTAAGAAAAAAAAAAGTACTCACCTGGCCATTTTGTTGCATTCTGTGAACTCTGTAGAAACAATAGCCACATGTAAACACGGTCAGGCATAACTGCAACACAGAAATGAATAATATCAGCCCGTGCACGTCCCACTGCAACGCACAGTTCACTACGAGGGGGCTCCATAGTCCACCATGCTCGCCTAGTATGGGTTGCACTTCACATACTCTTGAAATTATTCAGAACCTGGTATTCAGGCTTCTTCACGTTTGCCTTTACCTTATTGAGCGGTTAATGGAATACACATTAAACGTAAAAAGTCAGAGGTCAAGTCTAAGATTTGAATCTGGGACCTCAGTCTAGTCAATACAATCTTTTGCCAGCAAGGCTACCACTAAAGAAAGGTACTACTAAACCACAATATGGTGTAAAAACTTACCAAAATGATTAAAAGCACAATATCTATATAGATTATAATCATTATTTTTTACCACTGCACTTCACACTAAGAATATATTATTTTATTCATTATTTACACAAAAAATACACTTTTTAAATGAATACACACAAAAACCCAGATTCCATGGTGTTTCTATAAGAACTCTTGCGTTAGTGCCGATTGGTTTGTTAAATGTTATCTTTTTGCTGATTGGTTAGAAAAATCTACAGTATGTTGTGATTGGTGGATATGAAATATTCGAATGTGTAGACCAATCGGGTGAGACTATGAACCAAGGATGATGGTTTGCAGTAGCCATGGCATAGATTAAAAATGTATCCTATTTTACAATGCCTATAACTTAAGTAATAAAGGCTCCCTATAGCCAACCATTCAGATTGTCGAAGTTTCAATAATTCCTTGTCATTTTTCTTTCTTTCCTTTTATTATTTTTTTGACATCCTCCGTGGTGCAATTGGTTAGACGCCGGCTCTGAAACGAGAGGCTGCGGGTTCGATCCCCGCACCGAGACAAATGTTTGTGTGAAATAAGTATTTGTTTTAGGTCTGGGTGTTTGTGAGACCGAAAAATCTCTCGTAGTTTCTGACACCCACTAAACAAGACTCGATCTTAGTGTGGGGTCAGGACTATGTATGTGACTGTTGGGTGTACTTATCCTTCATGTTACTACCCAAGAAAGTGACTGCAAGTTTGCTGGTGCTATATACTATAATAAATATTATAGTAATCATGACATATTATCCTCCCACGTCATTTGATACTAAACTTGCAATCCTAATGAGACTGAATGAATTCATATTTATTGCAATACCCAAGTATTAAAGCTCATGACTATTTTCTGGATTTTAATCGGTTATGAATTTCTACCTACACTACCATCTGCTGTATACACATAGTCTCTGAGTATTTTCGGCGCCTGGCGCCAGCGGTGTCGCGCCGTCTGCCTCCTACGGGATGGCTTCTCGACCTACTTACAGTCGTGGCCACTGCATAACACCATCAAAATACTTATTGATTAACACCAACACTTCGGGGTCAATTTGAAGCGTTAGGTACACACCTAACAATGACTCCTGAAATTATTTTCAGTGCTGGATCTCAATTATAGCAAGATGTTTTATCGTCAGATGTGTGTGTAGTGTATTATAATCAGCCCCAGTGTTCATTGGTAAGACACAGGCAATGAAACGAAATGCCCCAGGTTTGATTCCTACACCATGACAATATTCGTGCGATCTACAGGTATTTGTTTCAAGTAGCAACTTGGAAATATGACAGTATCTCATAGAATACCATGTACTACTTGACTGCGGGATCAATTGTAGACATTAGCATTTACCAGCTTCAAGGCATATTATTAGTACAGCTATCTAACATCGTTTAAATTATTAAAAATTACGTATTTTTAATCAATTTAAAAGAGGAGATTGTCAATTCGACCTGTATGTATGCAATATTGTTATAATATGCATTTCCCACATAACAAATAAGACAATATTCGACTTGTTCCACGAAATTACACAGAAATTCAAATGAATCATGGAGCTCACAATCCACAGTCAATTTTAATCAGTAGCATTGCGCCGCTGTTGTGATCGAGAAAGTTTTAATTACTCGACAGATTAATGACCCCCAGGTCGTTTAACTCGTTATGTTGGTTTGGGGATAACCCACCCCTATATAGGGCCTATATGCTCCCGAAAGCAAAGACAGGTGGGGTGAATTTGGATACGATATGATTTGTATAGACCAAGTAAGTTTTGTAAGGAAATTATGCATCGTGATGCCCCAAAAATATACCAAGAAAATTAAATCGTATAAAACACAAATATGATAGTCATATGTGTCACAGCTTGGTACCAATGAAACGTAAAGATTAATGTCCGACGACATCGTGTATACGTCACCAAAATATTCGAAATATATACTAAATGGATTCTTTGAAAACATACTCTCTCTCTCTTCAGCCACAGGAAGTCCACTCCAGAAATTTATTTCCATTTTACGCAGCTTTGTGTCTGGACAGGTAAATATATCAATTACTTACAAATTCAACGATAGATAGAATAATACAACATCCATTAGAAATGGATCTGTTGTCGTAGCAAAGAGCATATGCTCTGAAATAGGCTACACGTCGTGTCTTTTTAAAGTCACTTTTTATTTACGTCTATAGTTAATGAGTCAAAAGAAGACAAAGTTTTCTTCACAAGAACTTCAAAGGTATACAACAATAATACACCCAGCAGTCACATACATAGTCCTGACCCCACACTAAGATCGAATCTTGTGTCGTAGGTATCAGGACCTATGTGAAGTCTAACTGGGTCAATGTGAAATAAAGTGTTTTCGATTATAGAGGACGTCCAATATAAATTTGATTCTAGGATATTGTATCTGCACTGAAAAACGAAATTAACATTTCCACATTAATTACGCTCCGCAAATGGGAATCCTTCCTGGATTATACAATTACCGCGGGATCTGATGATTGTAACTTCTGATTGCTAATTTCACTTCGGACTTAAATAATGAAGGGTAGCTCTCTCGAGAGAACTCACATTACAACCCTCTGTTATATGATATTTTGCATTCCACCCCAAAATAAAAGGGATGGTGCGCGTTTTTCACCCGGTAAAAAATAAGGGTATGCTTCGGACGGGACCCGCGAGTTTATCTTAATGTATCATAAAATTGTTCTTTTATGTGTATTTTTATTAAAATTTAGAGGTTCTGAGTACCTTTTACTATGGAGAATTTCGGGATTTTTGTTATGATTTACTGGGCTATGAATAGGGGTAAGTGATTCGATGGAATGGAGATGGATCAGTTTAAGGGCAGTGTATTTAGGCTTTTAGTCGTCACATTTCTCATCTTTGTGAAATAGGCTTGGCAGATTGTGGCACTGTGTCCCAAGAGCTTAAGTAGATCCATAAAAATAAAACCGTTCATATTATTATACAGTATCATAACCACTTTACAAGAACTCGACAAAACATTTCACTAACCAAACACGTACAAAATACCACTCGAACTGCGCAGAGTTTAAAAATAAAATTTTATTTCGTATCAGCAATTCCCAAGTTTTCCGATGTGAAGAGACGCTCAATTATGATCCACTTTCGTCAATTTGATGAGTCTTTCTTCTGAGAGAATTTCCCCGACTTCAAGGAAAACGTTTGTGCCAATTTTGCCAAATGTTGGCACAATGGACGTCGAGGTACGTAATTGGACATGAATTATCTCCCTCTGACCTTTTTATACGGGCAATCGCTGTTTGGTATTATAATGGCATTCAAATGGAAAGATTAAGGATATCATACTTTATTTTAATGAATTATGTTCGTAGTGAATGAGAAAATAAAATCTCCAATTATTCTTGAATTGGATCTACTTGGGCCAGTTGTAGTGCTTTTATCTGATATTTATTAATGTTATTTAAGTATGTTCTGGAAATACACGAGACCCGGCTGTTTTTGTCGTCAATTTATCATAAAAATATTTGAATCTACACAATGGTGGCTGAATTAGACAAATTATAATAGTTTATAACTCGAAGTAGCTTTTACTGCACACACAACAATACCAAAGGTTGAGGTACAATTTAATTAGTTATGAAAAACTGATTTGTCCTCTCGTCTTTCATGATATATACATATGCATACCGTAGCGATTTTAAAGAATTTCTACGGTATGTAAGTCCGCCTAACCACTCTCAATCGATTCTCTCGGTTGTAGAGTAGGCCCGTGCCCAGCAGTGAGACGTATATGGGCTGATACAATACAATACATGCATAAATATACTCGTATGAGTACGTACATGTATAATTTATATTGAGTATTTATTTTTTGCAAAATAAGTATTCAATTCTACCGCCCCCAAAAAAGAAGTGAATTCCCAGAATATTTCTGTAAGTGTCAGTGCTGGCGTGTGTAAGCTTTTGATGAAAGCTCGTCGTTAAGCAAACCACACGCGCATCACCAATATTTATGATAAATACTGGAATGGAATTCCGGGATTCCCGTAAGGAAATCTTTGTTTCGTTTAGAATTTATTTTGTGAGGCCTTTCCTGTATAATTTATTTTTGTATGTTAAATATACGTATACAAGTTGTTCGCGTTAGATAGTCAGAAACTGAAAGGAACGCGATCACGGAGCTGTTAATTCAAATTTATTTATTTAACTATAATTTCTCATAGTGACAGCAGATAGTTCTGCCCACGCCATGCTGTTCTACCAGTTTTTATTTCACACACGCGTTTATCTTGTGCATATTGTAGAGAGACATTCTGATGACAGCTAGGGCCTGACGTCAACTTTTTTGGGGACTATCCTGGGCATATCACGACTTTTAACTCGAAAAACACAGACCACATTTCCGGGCCATGATTGACTAAGTACTTGACAGTTCATAGGCCATTTATGCTATCTTTGGACTAATGCGACGATAGCCTCTACTGCCCATTCAAAGGATACACCAATCCAGTAGTAATAATCTACGTGTGTCAAACAATACGAGAGCAATCAACGCAGAGGCCGCCGCAACACGTTTTGTTCCAACATATTGTTTTTATTCGCAATATTGTAAATATGTACGGCAGCAATCGACGAATAATTGCTTGCATATTTAAATTTTTCGGTTACATTGGTAGTCTTTACATTTTGCAACATGTGGCAGGCAACAACTTTATAATACGATCAAAGCTGTATTTTAAATCGAATATTTTATATCAATAAACTTACTTTAATCTAAGATGGTACAACATACTTGGATACACAAAGTCCGAAAATAATAACTCAATAAGTAACCTATTTTATTGTACACCACCTCTAAACACAGTAGTGCAATAAATATCAATTTGCGTTACATTTGCGTCCTAACATCGCACAACAATAAGCGATGGTGCAGCCATCCGTAGTACATTGAATTTTTCACGGCAAATAACTGCGAATAAACTCAGCCTTTTCTAGAAGAAATTGTTTTGTACACGTTTTAAGTTAAATAAGAAATAACCTGACCTGGATTTTAAATTGGATACTATTGTACTAAGAAAAGTGATTAAAAAGGAAAGGACCTAATAGATGTTTTGTGAATTTAGTATTTGGCTCGAAGGACCATAAATAATACAATTAAGATCACGTTGTATAAAAAAATCCTGCCTGACCGACTCGGTGGCGTAGTTGTACTACGGTACGACTACAAAGCTGAGGTCTCGGGTTTGAATCCCGGGTCGGGCAAAGTGATATTGGGATTTTCTATCCATTATCAGCCCGGAGTCAGGAATTCGTGCCCGATATGGCGATAGGCTCGCCCCTATCACATCATGGGACGGAACATACAAGGCGAAATGTGGATGTCCTGGTGGCGCCTCTGCCTATCCCTATTCTGGGATAAAGGCGTGAGTTTATGTATGTTTGTATGTGTATAAAAAAATATAAGTAATATTATAATAACCCAAACACATCCCAAACCTGAGGAATATTTTAACGCTTGTAAGACAATTAGGCCTTAATACTTCAAGCCTAGTCCGTGTTCTTGGAGTTTACATACGTTAGAAATTCTTGCTGAAGTTTGCTCACGAAGTTTCCTACACCGCTGAACGGAGCGGTAATTAACTAGTTGTAAAACAAAAAACTGTACTCAATTAATTTTTAATTGGTTGAACTGATGTGGAAAGCGATAATAATAAAATATTCCAGTTACTTTCTTAAATGGCGATAGGCTCGCGATAGGATCGTGGGACGGAACACACAAGGCGAAACTTGGGTGTCCTCGGGGCTGGTAGCACCCCTGACTATTCCTTCTGGGAAAAAGGCGTGGGTATATACTTTAATTCTTTACATGATCACGATCCCAAGCTAAGAAAAGTTTTGTGTCGTAGGTATCAGAAGCTAACACATGGTTTACATTTACCGATGCAACTTACATCAAACGGTATAAATTTGTAATAAATATTTTAGCTATTTACTTAAATTATTGTCTTTACATTTGAGCAACAATATTTTCAATATTTAATTACCCTATTCCAAAAAAATACGTACAAAAATGTGCATTTTCTATTCCATTTTATAACTTCCAGATTTATTTAGCCACCGACCGCGATACAAAGCTCATTGAATGATTCTTGAGATTCTCTTTTTTCCGCTGATATCGCGCTTCTGAAGAGCAAGAAAACGGTCGAGTTACAAAAACGTCGGCCATTTATACGCCAAATGCAAAGTAAACAGAAATAAAGCCGAAATATTTGTTTCAACGGCGCGCCATTATCTTCGGAAATCTGAAATGTGTCTGTGTTGGTTTTTATTCGGGGTTTCTGTTTGTTTTTTTGTTTCAGTTTTATATTGAATGGAAGTGATTTTTGCGTAAATATTATATTAAGATTCAAGTCAAGAGTTTTGATATTGTTGTTATTAATTTTTATTGAGGGTTCTGAAGAGATTCTTTATGTATAGACAGTGCTTCTAGGTATTTTACAGGAATCTTCTTGTGTTTGGTGATGAACATTGAAAAAAGGAAGTTTTTTTTTCATATCATGCTTTTTTTTATTCGCCTGGATATTTTTAAAACCCATGTTTTTATTATTTTCTTTACGAAGAATAAGAAAAGTTAGAAAATAGAAATTTAATATTACAATGTAACTAATTTAACATTCCTTATTGTTTTCAGTAAAATTGAGCTTCATTTTCTAATAAACATTAGTTTATGGAGATATCAAAGTTACTCAACCACAATCAGCAGCAGGACATTGGTAACGGAGCAATGAATCAAAATCGATAGTCAAAGGGAGGGGTCGGACTCCCGGTGAAATTGTCAACTTTTGCCACCAGTTTCAAGTCAGATGAAATAATACTAACGCGGTGCAAGGCATGAGATTTCGACGTGATATCGACTTATAACAGAAGACATTAACAGTTTTAATGGTGGTATGGTGGCACTGTACTTAAATCTGGATGATCAGTGGTTGAATCATGGCATACCCAATTGAAATACGGATACAAAACTAGGGTAGAAGTATTTCCAGTAAAAGGTTTCTTTTTCGCATTTCTTTCAGTTTGCTGCGATTAAATCTACTCTCTCTCTCTCTTTTATCTACATATTACTACAGGCGGTTACACACTTGTAGTAATGTGGCTGGTTAGTGGTTCAACAACAGTGTCATGTTTAAGCATCACGCTTGAAATACAGGTATCACGATTCGAGCAGACCGATGTAACTGGTCATCATAATCATCTCACGTCTAATCCATAAACTTTTTTGCCTTCAGTGCATTTTTACAACATTTTTGTAATTTCGCCGCGCCATCAGAAAGCATACAACAGTCTTTGATTTAGAATAGAATTCATTGCTAATGTTAGACCAAACACGTCTAAAATTATTCAAGACGCCTCCGCTTGTAGCTTATACCATACGTTGAAGTAATGCCTCGACGCGGCTCACTGGGTCGCGAAACGGGTATTTTTGTTTGAAGCCACTCTTTGTGGATACAACAAGGTTTGTTGACGAACTGTCATTATACCATCGTGTTTACTCCATAACATTAATCCTTATACTGCGTTGGGTTCTAGAGAAATTACAAGGATCCTTTATATCAATTTAAGTGATCGAAAAAATGACAAAACTGTATTTTACCTCTATTCTGTTCGATTGCATTTTTTTCGCTCTATAGATTAGTCTCTTTAAAATTTGGATATCTTAAAAAAATCGAAAATGTTACAAAATGTTAATGTTAAAATCAAAGAGTTATTTTAATTGCCGACCGAAAACACCGAAATAAAAACATGGAAATAATACATTTGTCATATTTCACGTAACTTCTTACATTGCATACTTTCTTACAAAACCCACCGATGAGATTGTTAATATTTTATACTTATGAAGAATAATACATCAAAACAACCGAGTAACGATCCAATTTAATTTCCAAAGCGAAGTACTCAACCGCTTATTAAATTTATTTGATTGTGTTGAGAGTTCCGTAAAGAAATAACGCGTGGGAGTTTTTTATTTCCTCATACGATAATCATGTTGCCATAATAAATTCAATCGAGATTTTCTCGAAGTATAAAATTGAATGTTTGTGGACGAGGCTTTGTGGGGTGTATAAAGGGAATGTTTCTTGATTTTTATAAGAATTTTATTTACGCACATACAACACAAATGTACTGACTTTGTGCCATTTTTTAGTTCTTCCCTACAGTAAGAATATTGCTGTGTATATAAACTCATGCCTTTTAGGGGTAACGTATAAGGTTGTAACATATTCGTTTTGTGATTATTGTTATTAAAAAAACAATTTTGATGCCACGTATAGAAATAATTGGTGATGGCACGTAAGAATCATACTTTAATGCGGCGAGGTAGACAAACAGATAAACAATCTGGGAGCCACTGCACTTAACATCAAATGCTTCGTAGGTATTTCCACAACCACAAAAAGAAACAAAATATCTGATAATACATGAAAAATCTATATCACTCGAAAAATAGTACATGTAACCGCCACAAGCTGATGTATTCATAACACAATTCCCGAAGCGGCAACGCGAATTTCCACATATCAATACAACGAAGCGCGACGAACGAGATTAAACGGGAAAATCAAATTAAAACGTCCCGTGTAATGAAAATTGATCCGTAATTAAGTGTCCGAAAATAAAATGGCCGAATTAACAACGAAATCAATTTGAATACGCGCAAATTATTTACGTAGAGCTTTTTGCATGGAGGTTTTTGTGAGCTAACGAAGGCAGCGATTGTGGTCGATGACAATCGCGTCGTTAACGACACGACGCGACGGCGTGGTGCTTTGTTCTTCGAAGGATATTTCTGAGGAAAAATTTCGGCTGCTCCCGACTTGTATGGAATGGTGTGAAATATTTTAATTGGATGTCGGGATTAAGCGCCTAAATAGGAGGGGCTCTGATGTAGTGCGCGGAAAATTAACTCAAATTAAAGGTCACGGGTTCATTTCCCGCGGTGGGATAAACCTTTGTGTTAAGTTAATGCTGCGAGAGTAGGTTTTGTGAGATCGACAAGTTTCTCATAGTTTCTATATCTTTCTGTGATGTGACTTCATCTGACAACTTGCTGTGAAGTCAATGTATGTATGGATTTCACAATTCATGTTTTACAACTTTTTGTTACTTTACAATCACCCTGCTACCAGATTTCCAAAGAATCTCGTTTTATTCTGATTTATACAATTCTTTCTATATTTTATTCTTAAAAAAATGTAATTACGGGACCTTTCGTAAAAAATGTGTCAACTACTATTGTATGTCAAGTTTGAACCCCAAACCACCGTGGACAATGGCAGCCTTTCATAAGCGTGTCGGTAATTACCAACGAGTGTTGCCAGCAGTTCGGAGTTCCCCAAAACAGTTCGTAAACAATACGTTATTGTTATAATGTTGCCGCGTTATTAAAGGCACCCGCGCTGGCTTTACGAGGAGAATATTTTTTTACTGGCAATATTTTTTGTTTAAATCTTTTATGGTCTTGAAACAATTTGGAGTTAATGGTAACTGCGATTGTTATGGGATGTTGCTGTGGTTTTAGATGTAATAAGGGCGATTGAATTTTATTTTATGTTTATTTTTAATAGCGGTTCACGAAGCCAGACGCTTCGTTCTGGTAAAATTATTGTCCTGTTACACTTCTATAGATAAATTGTCGGTTTTACCAAACTGTTGCTAAGTTCGCATATTGTATTAGGTAATACAATATGTAAGTATAAGTATTGTGTATGTCCTGACACACGCAGTTGACCTCATTTTTATACAAAACCTGACAAAAAATTCAATTCTCGTGGAAAGGATTTACTTATTAATAATATAACTCATAGAGAAGTTCAATATTTGATATACAAAGCTAGTAGGACTTCAGAAACGGGATTAAATTCCGAATCCCTAATACACTCTTATAATTAATTTTTGTTCTGCCAGTGCTGGTTTGTAAACATAATTTACTTGGTTTTTCAGTTGCTCCAACTTATTACAATCGTTTATTAAATTTTAAGTAGAGTTGTTTAGCTTTCACAAGGCAATAACCAAGTTGAAAGCGAAACAGGCTGTCTAGACAGAGGATTTTGAATTGTTATTTGATATTTTCTACCTAAATCATAAATTAATTCTGAAGTAGAGAAGTAATGATTTTCACGGACAAATAAGCTGTCTAATTGGGTGATAAAAATAAATAAATACACCCAACAGTCACATACATAGTCCTGACCCCACACTAAGATCAATTCTTGTGTTGTAGGTATCAGAAACTACGAGAGACTTTTCGGTCTCACAAACACCCAGACCTGAAACAAATATCTGTGGATCACACAAATATTTGTTTCGGTGAGAGGATCGAACCCGCGGCCTCTCGTTTCACAGGCGGTGTTTAACCAACTGCGCCTCGGAGGCTGTCGCATAAAAAAACTGTCTTATACTGAGGAAATACAGCTTTCAATTGTCTTTCTTACAAGACTCAAGAGTGAGTCCTTAGTGAACTATAATTATTCGCTGTAATGATAGAGTGTAATATGGTGAAGTAATTTTGTACCTGACAGTTCGCCATAATGGTTTGAGAGAAATGCAAATCTTTAGGCTAGTGTGGTTGTTTAAGGATTTAAATACTACGGTAGAAAATACCTTTTTCGCTATTTCAACAGTCACTGGTGGAAGGTCTCTCATATGTGAGAGTCTGCCTGGGGAAGTACCACCGCAATGTATATTTCTTCCTCCAAACAGCAGTGTAGATGCCCTTTTGTATGCCGGTATGAAGGAAATTATAACCAGAATAACAATTGGACATATTGAGACTGAACATCTTATGTCTCAGGATGGCGAGCGCAGTGGAATGCCAAGCAATGCTTTGTATTGCATGGTGTTGTTTGGTTATTATACTGTCCATGAGCGGTCGTATCGCTTACTATCGGGCGAATGGCATGCTCGTCTCGCCATTCAAAAGCAATAAAAAAAAGTCAATTGTCAAACCACTATCTGAAAAGTCTATAGTGCCACCTTTTTTGTCGTTATTTATTTATTTTGTTATAATTATTAGTATTATTTTTAAATATGTATTGGTTTATTTGATTTTGGTATTTAAGTATTAGTATGCTATTAGATAGTTTACCTTTTTGTTATCTTTCTTTATTGTTTACCGCCATCTACAACTATTTCCAATATTCTCCATCCCACGGTTGTCTGGTAGAAATCGCTTTAAGCGATAAGACCGCCCATTGTATTACCAAACATAACATAATATGTTTAAACTCAATACTGTAATTTGGTGTGCAATAAAGAATTATTGTATTGTATTGTATTGTATTGTCACTTATTTCAAGCACGAATATCGGTAACGAACATATTTATACCTTTGTAAACCCTATTTATTTTCACATTATAATATCAATTTTTAAACGGTATATTTATAGGCCAAAAACGGCTGCAGCGCGAATATTCTAAGATAAACCGAGACGCGGCCGCATGAATAATGTATGCGGTTGATCTCAACCACAACCTCGGCCAATATTTGAGCAGTCGACGTGATTCCGTGTCAGACTGTACCTTAGGTAAGTTGATAACTATACATGGGCTTATACTTAACATATTGTTATACTTATACTTAAGTTATTGGGTTTATACTTAAGTTTGGATAGTAAAGTTTAAGTTAAGTTTAATTATTATTTTATTTTACTTAATATTCCAAATTATAGTCTTGTGAAATTTTAAGCGGATATTGTGGTATTATAGCCTTCTAATAGCCGCTCATAATCTTGATCCTACAATAAAGATGGGTGACATAATCGCATTAGCGATGTAGCCCTTTTAAATATAAATCAAAAACATAAAAAGATACCTCCGTGGAGCAGTTGGTTAAACGCCGGCTGTGAAACAAGATGCCGCGGGTTCGATCCTCGCTTTGAGACTAATAACTACACATGACGACCAAGATTTGAAGCAAATTTGAAGCATTTTACCAAAAAAAAGTATGATAAATAACGTGGTGATTGGCTAAAGTTAAAAAATATAAATCTAATATTATTGATCTAGCTTTCTTAAGATTTCTAAAATATCGCGGCAAACGAACAATGAAAATATTTATGCTGAAATTACTAAAATATTTCTGCTCTAGAGGTTAAGTTAATTAACAAAAAAAATAAACATGATTTTAGGCAGAATGTTCAAGTTGATTTTTAATTTTTCTTTAGATATTGAATTAAGGTTGTCAAAAGTCTGGCCTTAAATTGAGGCGGGTGCTGAATGAAGACCCTCTGAAGATTCGATGACGTCTTCGTGTTCGGCAGACGAGCGTTTAAACTCTGAGATTTAAAAAAATACTTTAGACACAATTTGAACACGTGTTTATCTAAGCAGTGTCTAATGACTTGTCTCATTTTGCATTATAAAACAGTGTTTAAACATTGTTTATCTAAACACTCCTTAAAACTACTACTTAAAGTTAAAACTCAATTAAAATTCGGAGTTTTCCTAGTTTTAGGTATTTTCCCGTACAATAAAGTAATTTACAGTTTACAAACTGTTTACAGTATACTTCTCTGTCTCGGGGCTTGGACTACAAGGCTATACCGTAACTTTATTTTTCTAAAACTTTAACAGTAGTTTTCGATGACCCTGTTGGACCCAATAATCCTCAAGCAGCATATGCGTCGCTGCCGCTTGGGTACCCGAAGGCTATACCATAAGGAGACACACCACATCGCGGGGGCCTGTATACGCCCTATTTAGTTATTTAGCCCTTCTTTCTTCAAATTATTTAACTTGCGTTAATGTATAGTAAACCAATACATTGGTCTCCATATTTACTATCCATATTTAACCTGGTGAATGCGGTGGGTGCACGTAAAACGTCAAGATTAACCCACAACCGCCTGCCTACATTTACTAAGTACTGCATTACAATACCTTACAATTTATGTGTTGAAGATTTAGTTTCCCCACGATATTTCGACGTAATATCTTGAAAGATCGCCCCAATATATCGCTTATTTAAATTATTTATGAAGAGACTGTTCTCAAAGTTACAATTAGACATGTCTTCATTCGGTATCATACGTGGAGTAATGAAAATTAAACTAAATCCGAGATGAAATCGGTAAAAAAGTAGTATTATTCTAATGCTATTTGCTTAAATATAAGAAACCGTGATGCAAGAGAGGAGGAATGTTCAAAACTTCACTGTATTTTTGTAATTCCAGCGTGAAACGCTCGTTTGTACAACTCTTTAAAAGACCTTCTCTGCGAGTTAATTAAGCTATCCTTTGTTATAATCGCGGGTCTATGACCTAAGATCGCTCTCCCTTGACCTTAGGACATCTAGATCACCCATTGATGACTCTTAGATCAGCTGGTGGATAGCTTTTAATCGATGCCTAGGTCCTAGTGTTAAATGTCAAAGAGATTGAGATACATTGATTTATTTTAATATTAATGTTACCTAGATATGAAAACATCGCCTGATTACACTACAATATTGTCGCGAATTGTCAATAAAATACTTCTAAAGTTATATGATACATAAAACACACGAAAAAATAACAATATCTAAATGAGAAAATAAATGAAACAAAATATATACAGTGCCGGAGGATACAATTTGATACTATTTTTTAAGGTACAAATTGTCAGTATTTCTCCATTCCCCAACATCCTGTGTAGCATGAGAAATTCAGTACAAAATGGATGGAACTTCCATTTATATCTCGCTTATTATTTATGATTTAACTGGGTCACTCCGTTCACTTAATAAGAATACTCAACACTGGTGTACGCATGGCAGGCCTTTGAAAATCTATGGCGAAGGGAGTGAGAAAGGTGCCATTAAGTTGTCATAATAAACACAAGTTACATTTCTAGTTTTACCTCACGTAAAAATCTCGAGCGTCCACAATTGTATAAAACGCGATAAAATTCAATTCGGCAACCTGCCGCCCAGCGCTAGCCTTATAACATTATAAAGTCGAACATTTTTCCAGCGCCCCGGGTAAACAAGCCGAGCGAGAAAAAACCCGGTTGAGGAGGAAACCTCGCCGTCCCTATTTCCATTCACTCAACGAAAGGAAACTGCCGGGACAGCTTTTCATTCGGTCTAAAGCGCGGAGGCCGCGTAAACGAATTGACGACATTCGCCAATAATAAAATCAAACGGTCTCGTCTCTCGTCTTTGCGAAAACGACGCGAAATCAAATTTGCCGCGGTCGGATTCGCCCGATGTTGTTAGATGCAGTGGGAATTTACTTTATTAGGTGCCGACTTGCGAAATTAGCGCCAATTTGTTGTTTTATTGAATGAGCGAAAACTTTTAAATCTTACAAATCTGTAGCATATTGGATGGGTAATTGACTGGCGAGTCTATTGGAGTTTGCAGTTAACTGACGCTATTTTCTTTTTAGATAAATATCATTAGGGCATTTGATCGGATTAAACGCATGACTGCACTATTATCAAAGCTTCGAAATGTGCAGAATTTGAAAAGCAGCTTGTCTATCTTTTAATCCTTACTAGACAGGTAAAGGTTTTCATTTACAAAGAATATATAAAAATATATTATATATATAATATAATTATACGTTTGAAAGGTGGTATTGCTGTAAAATTTTACACAGTATAGTATACATTTTACCAAACAAATTGTACAATTATACTGTATAATCTCTAATCAAACCAAGCCAATACTAAATCCTTCAAAATATACTTTCACAAGTGTAACAAATAAAACACGAAGAAACAATTTACACGCTTTAATATACAATTATCGTTACATGAATACTCGAGTCGATGTTTACATAAAATTCGATTCGCTTACATTCGCAAAAAAGTGCAGTGAGACACTTTTACTTTCGCCAATTTTAGAAAGTGATTTTATAATTGAAAGTAAATTGACCGATATAGATTAGCAATAAAAGTGCATCTATTACAAACTTGTAAACGATTCAATGTATGTCTACTGACTCAGTAACAGCAAATCGAGTGAGGACCCTAGAACCCTTATGATTTCACCCTTTTACATTTAGAGGATGAAAACAGGAGAAATTCTCCTCTCCTTCGCCTCCTTTTTTAAATGCCGGCAACGTACATAAGATTCTCCAGTTTGCATAATGGTTTCGTAGATTTACGCGAATATTATATTACAGGGTATATCAAGACTGCGACCGAATACGAATCCAATTTTGCATTTCGCAAAAAAAATCGTCAACTTTTTTGGTCATTTTTTAATGATCGTCGTATTTGCGTGATATATGCATAGTTTTCCTAAAATAATTAAGTACTCCTTTTTATTCTTTAAGACGCAATAGAACGTTAGGGCTTAAATTACTATTTTCGCAATAACTAGGTATTTACTACCCAATCAAAATGATTTTTGAAAAATTGCAAAAAAAAATCTGTCGCTTATTTTGCAAAATCGTTATTTTCATTGTGTTTGTAACAACTAAAACTACCACCCGGCTTTGTTTTCGGTCGCAGTCTTGATATACCCGGTATATACATTGAAATAAAACTATTTTTTACTGATTGTATCGCGGATTTAGTTTGTCCAGGTTGTATCGGTTCCTAATCATCATTATACATAGAAACAAGAAGTTCCACTGCCGAACGTAGGTCCCTTGAAGAATTTTCACAGCGACCTGATAGAAGCTGCCTGCAGCCAACGACTTCCTGCAACCTTCGCAAGGTTGTCCACTTTTGCCACAGTGTGAATATTCATGTATAAAATATAGATATTTAGATAATACGAGTATATTGTAATCGTATGTACGTTGCATAGTCTTTAAGGAGTGGGAGATGAGAAGCGGAGAGATAAGTTGCCATTTATTGTCGATCTGCCCATTCAATTTATATTTAATATGAGACTCTCGCCTTTCCTTACACGATTGAATTTCTATCATATATTGTAGATATGTCATATAAATGGAATGAAAATCCAAATATTATAAAACTGTTTTTACTACAATATATTGTGTGAAGACTTAAATGGTACTGATATGCACACAGTCAAATAAAAGAACAGTAAATTACAAAATTATCGAGTACGTAATTTCAACTTGATTTATAATAAGAACAGTGTTTTATAGTTTTCCAGAAATACATAGTCAATTTTGAAAATATATAATCATTAGAAACGAATCACTTAAAACTGAACATACAAAAAGGAAGCCAATTCATTTCTTGATATTCTAATTCGAGTAATAAATGAATATATCTAAGTACATCGGTACAAACTTATATCTATTTCCCTATCCATACATTCGAGTTACACGCTACACATTACGTATCACATATTATTTTGGACGTGTTAATTGTGACTATAGATCGGAGTCCGTATGGCACGATGAAGGACTGAATTATTAGGAAACATAACTTTTTAGCGAGAATGACGACACGAGCAGGTCGAGTATGATGGTAAGCGTCACGCACATAAACAGGAGAATCTCTATTTATGTTGGTAAGATGATATATTGAAACCTCGTGATCAATTTAACAAAATTTAGCAGGAAAATAATTGCTGGCGAGAAAACTGTACAGCTAGTCACCATAATGAGGCTGGTTTCACCTCTGCACCGAGACAAATATTTATGTGATCCCAAATATTTGCTTAGGATCAGTGCTGTGGGTCCGCAGTCATTTGTTTTGATACCCATAACACTGGGACACGTATATTTGTAGCCGTTTTGAGTCATGTGTAATTTTTTGGGCTTTATTTCGTAGTTACCGACTCAATAATGTGACTTGTGAGTGTATCATAAAGTACGAGAGACATTCTGGCCTCATAAAACTGAATTCATACTAGGTTTCAAAATATACATAGTAATCTTTTATATGTTTTAAGTACATCATATTTATTGTATTTCGATAATTATCTAGTTTGTATCAGGCAGTACTTGCATATACCTTACACTCAACAGCACATATTCTACAATAGAACCATTAACAATTTCTCATTCATAACAATTCATTTCCATAGAATTCCCTTCATCAATTATCTTCAATTCTTCATCTACACAGTATATGTGGCTAAAGGGGTCATTTCCACTGATTTGACGACAGATGCTGCTGGTGTGTTCGGAGGTAGAAGGAGTACTGCTCCTAGCTTGGAGTTCTTGTGCGTGGCGCCCACTCTCAGTAGACCTCGCTTCGCCGCTACTACGAGAAGAATTCCCACTGATAGCGTGAAGGAGAGGATCTGGAATGAGAAAGTTATCATTAATAATGTGTATTTAATTTTTAGTTCTGGTTCCAAAGGCTGCCTGGAAGAGATCGCAGGTAGCGATAATGAATAAATGGCCACCAATTGTAACCATGACTTTAGTTTTAAGTTATTTAACTGTTATTGTGATACTCTCTTTTATTGTGGTGTACAATAAAGTATGTAAATAAATAATAAAAAAATAAATAAAGTTATTATAATTGCTAATTAGTTACTATGCGACTGACTCGCCAGTCAACACCTTATTTTTGATTGCACTGCATGTAACATGAGATGCTTTGATGCCACTTCTTTATTTCAGTGTAAAAAAATCAAAATCATGAGACAATATCTGCATTGCGACTGAAATTAAGCGCAGTACCTAGAAGAACATCGATTATTATGGGTTATGGAAAGGCTAGCGTTTACGGCTGTCGTCAGTTAGTTTAATGTCACGCTGTCATTAAAGTCCTTCTACCTGTCCAGTTTAAAAAAACACTTCTAAGAATTGTAAATATACTGTGCGATTCTCAGAACAAATTTCAATAGAGCATTAACATCGCTTGGTTCGTCAAACACAAACATCAATTGTCATTTGAGAGTTCTTGATAAGTGAAATTGATCCATAACAGATGCGCTGTTGAGTTCATGAGACTTATTTGAATAGTTACGCCCCTCTCAAAAGCAATTTTCATCAAATTAAACTATAAGCTATTGTCTTTATAATTTGCATTGTCTCGAATAGCAGCACTTTAATTAGAATAAATTCTATTTTCAGAAATATAAGTATTCAATAGAATGCTTGAGACTGATAACTAGAATATTCTTTATGGTATCAATGATTATTGAAAGAATTCACCGGTATGTAAACGTTTAATTATTAAAACGCACCTCATCTATTTAAATATGCATTATCCTCAACGCTTCGTATTAACAACACAGACTGTTATTTGTTATTCAACAGATGTAATTAAAGGCATTGAATACTTGAATAACAACTCGCCGGAAATCAGTAGGACGACCTCCTACAACCCAGATTCAGTCTCAATGTTCTGAGAAATGTCTACAAGTCTTGATATTACGGACTTACTGCAAACGGACAAGCTATTCAATGTCTGAATCTATTGAGACTAATATTGACGCTGAATTTGAGCTGAAACATCGTTTTAGGTTTGGTATTGGTTTATTAAATGCATCACTGGATTTTAAATGTCGAAGGCTAGCAAAGTGATAAAGACAGGACATTGATCTAAAAATGATAATGGTTGTGGGTTATCCATGTGATCTCTAGATGTAAACATGAAGTAGTAAATTTATCAGAGACCTTTACAGTATTGAAATTGGGTCGATCGATCAGATAAGATTGTCATTTTTTCGTAGGTCGCTTGATTACAATCAGTGATGGTACATATTTGCCAACATTGCAGTTAGTTACAGTATTTCTCGGCATTTGAAACACTATACTGGCTTGTACAATTATTTTTTCACGCTCCACTTAAAGGACCCGAGGCTATAAGGGAACAAGTAGGTCTAGCAACTGTTTTACATAATGGTGGCCTTAGACATACGAACTTCATCTGTCAATGATAATGTACAAATTAACGATACAAGAATAAAGAAAAAAGAACCAATAAAACGTAAACAAAGAATACCTGCATTTTGAATAAAGCTTTTGTTCTGAACTGTTATTTACATGGAATACAATAAAGTTAATAAGTAGGTTGTGATTTCAATTTTATCGTGTCTTGGATATAGTCGCCTACCCGCATTGGGGAAGCGTGGCGGACCAAGGCCCAATCCTTTTCATTGAATTCTCGATTGTAAAAGATATCCATTTAATTAAACCAAATCGCGATAAAATCCGTAAAAAAATATTTCAATGTGTAACATTCGCGTAAATCTAAGAAACCATTAAGGATATCCGTGCCCTACAGTATGACGTATTGTCAGGCAGATCTGTCAGGTAGACCCTTCCTTGTATGGCTAATTTGTGTATGATGATTTCCCACTTTTCCCGCGGTACAAACAGCTTGTACAATTCTTTTTACTATAGATGGTAATAGGGGAGGGGGTTGTAGTAATTCACGTGCGGGTAATAATATGTCAATAAGTGTTACGATGTCACTAACATTTAACAATGGATCATCATTCCATTGTCTGGCGCGCTCTTATGCGAAGTTACATAGTTGTGTGGACAGATGTTTCTGGAGTTTTTGGACTACTTTACATAAATCAGAATAAATAAATAACAAGCACGCCGCGGGTTGCTAAAAAGTATTTTTTGGTATTTCCCTAATATAAATACGTTATTTCATCACACGACGTGGTGTGATGAAATAACGTATTTATTGGTATTTTCCTTAGGTTGCAAGATGCTATGTGGCGGCGAGGAAATTCTTATTTTTTGGTATTATCTATGCTGATACCTTGGGGTTTAAAAGGCATATAATACCTTTGGTTTTCCTTTACGTACTTATAAAGCAATTACATTGTAAACGTTCGTATCTACATGTACAATATAAAGTGCATACGCCCTTTGCTCCACCCAATTATCGCTCATAAATCGTTTAAAAGCATATTTTTTCCATGTAAGCAGATAATCTGTTAGCCATAAAAACGTTTATCCGGAATCGTAACATCAACCTTCGTTGCAGAAAGTCAACTCGATAGAATTTTAATACTGTCTGTGATGCAGGCTTAAAAACCCAGATGTTTTGTGCGTAGATTTCCTCCATTAGCATTCTTATCACCTTGTTGACTCCAGGTAAATATTATGTTTAGTATTAATCATTCATTTCTCGGAATAAAACAATTATGTAGGTACCACCTTATGTTCTTTTGTTTGAGCAGTAATACGTAAATGATAAAATTCACACGCTTCCAAAAATAATATAACATTCAACGTTTTACAATATTGAAAACATTGGCAAGCGTGTGTGATATGAAATCCATTCGATCTTATTGCGTAATTTATATACGTTTTTTCCACACAATGAAATGTCCCATACATGTTATGAAAGAAGCCTAACAATACTTATTATTGTATGATATATTATCGATTCTATAATTTAAGCAGCGCTAAAATACTACGCTTATAAATTAAACATTTTATAGGCTAGATGTAAACCCACTAATGTTAAACCTGCGACGTTAAGAATTTTAATGAGACAAAGCGAACGTTGACGAAACTTGTTCCAAATTCAAAATATCTTACGAACCAAAAACTCACCAAAGAAATCCCAAAAGTGGCCATCACTTCGTACGATAGAAACATTTTTGTAATTATCACAAAACAAACACGCGAAAATATGTAAACAACAAAAAAATGCACACGTGCTAGTCCGTTGCAGTAATCGTCGACAATGAGAGTTGAGACGGGGAATTAAATGTCACTCAATGGCATTTCACGGGCTAGGCACAGTGGAACACTGTGTCTGTGTTAACAATTGATTGTTAGGTGAGTTTGGAACTCAGTGCGTAGTTGGAACACGCTGTAACGGTTGTCAGCACGGAGCGGCAACGTCGCGCCTACGTCATTCAAACTGGTTTTGAAGGCGCACGCGCTGACAGCGTTTTGTATTTTTTATCTGTGGCAACAGGATTGCCAGGTGATACATTTTTAATTAAAAACTGGTGCCCTTTGAGTATTTAATAAAAAATAAGGGATACATATAAAAATCCTTGAATTTATTTTATTATTTCTTAAGATTGATTTTGTTATCTATTTCTTATTTTATAAGACTGTCAAATAGTTTTGCTTGTAACATTCTGAAGAATTAGTATGTAATACACATAATACATACATAAACTCACGCCTTTTCCCAGAAGGGGTAGTCAGAGGTTTTGCTGGTAGCAACCAGGACACCCACTTTCGACTTGTGTGTTCCCTCCCACGTATGTAAGTATGTAACATGTATGTAACATGTATGTAACATATGAATATATTTAAAGTACTGATTTAGCGAATTTCGAATTAGGTACCTACTGGTTTTTGGTAAAAAGTTAAATGTAAAAATTCAAAGCGATAACATTAAACTTTATAAAACAATGGTTTTCCTTGTCCATTGCTCACTTGGTATCCCTAAAGCCATAGTACGTGTGGTCGCCCGTATAATGGCGCCAATGGTTTTCCATTCATTGTATATTTACATAATAATGAATGATGCAAAGTATAACGTCTGAGAGCTCAGCTACAACAATGCATACACCAGCCTATATCCAGCTTCTAATCTATTGCAGAACTTAGAACAAAGGGGTACGATTAGCCCATACATGTATGTACAAACCCTGGGCAGGTGGTATATTGGATGTACCGCAGATTTGGTAGATAATATTTGCAATGCTGTCTAACACTATATATTTATGTATTATATACAGGGTATATCAAGACCGCGACCGAAAACGAAGACAGGTGGTAGTTTTAGTGGTTACAGACACGATGCAAATAAAAATTTCACCAAAACAGCGATAGATAATTATTTACAATTTTTTAAAAATCATCTTTTTTGGGTGGTAAATTCCTAGTTTTTGCGAAAATAAGAATATTGACCTTTACGTACCATTGAGTTTTTAAAAATAAAGAGGTGTACATCATTATTTTAGGAAAACTATGTATTTATCACCCAAATACGACGATAAGTAAAAAATTACAAAAAAAAAGTCGCGATTTTTTTACTTGCATTGTGTCTGAAATCACTAATACTACCACCTGGCTTCGTTTTCGGTCGCAGTCTTGAGATACCCTGTATGTCCAATGTCCATATGTATGTATACTACGCACAAAAATTAAAGGATATTTTTTTTGATCCATTTTTTTTGGTGTTTTTTGAGAGTCTGTATCTTGGAGAAAATTGATTGTTAAGAAATTCAGAAACTAAAACTTTGAAGCTTGAAATGTCTATTTTGCACATCTGTGCTCTATCTCTTACTTGCTTGCTTAGTTCATAAGCAATCGTAAGAAAACCAACGAGAAAAAAAATTGATATACCAGAAACCTCCGTGACATGATTTGGAGCTGACTTATGGTAAATCAAAGTAAAAATGGCCTATCACACTTTGACATTGGATTACTCCATGAATATCAATCATGGGGAAAACAAAATCAGAATTTTAGTAAGTTCAAAACATGTTCTTTAAGATGGTATTAAAGTCTTATGATAATAAATAGTATTTCTAAGTAAAATTGTTGACTGCAAAAAAGGTAAAAAAACGGTTATTTATGGATATTCGGAAAACACTGCAGATCTTTGGATAAAAGAAACGAACGAAGAATATCGTCGGTAACTTTTCAACCTTAAAGTATTCTAAAGACACTCTGAAAATTTCAATCTGCTCCTATTTGATTATCTTAGTGTTCGGAAGGTTTGAACTTACTGTATTCGTCAAAATTGTCGTAATAAGCATTTTTCGTATGTGATCGATTTTTATAACTTGAGAATATTTTTTTTGTGATTATCCATATTCTTTTAATCAAATCCTTTTTTCAAACGTTTTCACTATTCTCCGCAATTGTAAAAAAAATACTGGCACTGTTTTACCGCCGGCATTAGCGTTACCCAAAGCGTACTACGGGGAGCTTGCGTGGTCGGATTTTTATTAAAACAGTGCCTGTATTTTTTTTACAATTACGGAGAATAGCGAAAACGTTAGAAAAAATGATTTGATTAAAAGAACATGGATAATCACCAAAAAAAGCATTCTGAAGTGACAAAAATCGATCACATACGAAAAATGCTTATTACGACAATTTTGATGAATACAGTAAGTTCAAACCTTCCGAACACTAAGATAATCAAATAGGAGCAGATTGAAATTTTCAGAGTGTCTTTAGAATACTTTAAGGTTGAAAAGTTACCGACGATATCCTTCGTTCGTTTCTTTTATCCAAAGATATGCAGTGTTTTCCGAATATCCATAAATAACCGTTTTTTTACCTTTTTTGCAGTCAACAATTTTACTTAGAAATACTATTTATTATCATAAGACTTTAATACCATCTTAAAGAACATGTTTTGAACTTACTAAAATTCTGATTTTGTTTTCCCCATGATTGATATTCATGGAGTAATCCAATGTCAAAGTGTGATAGGCCATTTTTACTTTGATTTACCATAAGTCAGCTCCAAATCATGTCACGGAGGTTTCTGGTATATCAAATTAAAGGCATATAAATTATCTACAGGAATTTTATAATGATGTCACAAAAAAACACTACCCATGTAAATGCACGGTTTTGAAATCCAGAATAAAATTGGATTTTTTTTTCTCGTTGGTTTTCTTACGATTGCTTATGAACTAAGCAAGCAATTAAGAAATAGAGCACAGATCTGCAAAATATAAAATTTCAAGCTTCAAAGTTTTAGTTTCTGAATTTCTTAACAATCAATTTTCTCCAAGATACAGACTCTCAAAAAACACCAACAAAAATGGATCAAAAAAAAATATCCTTTAATTTTTGTGAGTAGTGTATATAGGTCATTGAGATACTAGACGGGACATCGCGACTAAAATATTTGTAACAAAAATTGTAGTGCCGTTTTGTTGCTATCTCTATCACTCCTACGCAGTCACATAATATCATCCCTCTCACTTTACTGATTTCCCGAGTGCCTGGTATGTGCGCATAGATATTCTTCGCGATGGAGGCTCCGGTATTGATACTAACATACAAAGCTAAATTGTTTGTTTGAACGCGCTAGTCTTAGGAACTATTTAATTAGACCATTTTTTTGGTGTAAGACAGCCCATTTATCGAGAAAGGATTTAGGCTATATAACATCGCGTTATAGCCAAAACCAGCGGAGGATTAATTAATGTTGCAAACACAGTTTCTCCGTCAAAAATATCTGCATACTGGCCATGTCGGAACGAAACCGCTTAAGTACATATGTGTATATTTAAATAGGCTATCATAGTCACGTATCACAATGTAAGCGAGCGGAAGACCGTCCCATACAAGGAGCTCCATCATGTCACAATTGTTAATACAATTAATTTGCATTGAATGTCGGCTCGTGTACTGCTACTTATTTTATTACTTCCTCTTCATTCATATTTGACCTAAAAATATTTGTGAATGTAATTTTTTTTTTGTTTGAAGACACCGATATGTATTAAATAGTAGTTTTCACCACAGATTTTGTGCAGTCCAAAAATTACTACATGTTAGAAATATTTGCTCTGTGTCAGAGGAAATATGCATTTTTCTGAAATATAAAAGTATAACACATGAAATATAAATAGTATAACACTCCCGACTTATAGATATTGCAAGAAATCGTAACGATCCCCACATGGATTTATTATTCGGTGAAGGATGGATAAACTGCAAATATTCTTTCACGTTGATTTAATATTTCTAATATTTTATTTAAAGGAATTGCTGAATTTAAAACGCGAATGAAACTTATTATTGGTCGCAGGCTGCAGCGAATCAAAGCAATTACTAGACCAATGGTTTAAAATGTCAACTGTCTGAACTTGGACCCTAAATATTTAATTAGTTTAAAAAAGTAGAAAAGAAACAAAGATTCACTACTCGGTACATTGGCACAGCGTAATAATTAATTCACCGCATTATTAATTACTTATAATACATATTTACACTAATTTGTACTCATAGACTATATTCAGTCCTAACTCAAATCCATGTTACTATTTGTTCAATTTCGCTATTACAATGAATATACGGTTTAAGTAGTGTAAATGTGAAAAATAAATAAAAAACATTTCTCCACCACATTTAATACAAACATAAAAAAGACCCATAGAGTTATTAAACATTAGAAGTGGCGTTGTATCTGCTCCTGTAGAATAACCTGGAGAGGCGCGCAGTGATGGCGGTTCCATGCCAGGTCTCCTCCACTATGTGGTCTATGAAGATGGGCGGGACCCTGAAGTCGTATCCATACCCGGGGAGCTCCAGAGTGTAGGAGAACGGGACTCCGACCAGCTGGAAGGAAAATGGAATTTACTTGCATATGATAAGGTTTGAATTGCATTGCCGATTTGATTGACGAGGCTGACTGAAAAATATCAATTAAGTACATGTTTCCTAAATATTAATTATGACGGGCCTGTGAAGGCAAGAACGCCATTGGATGTTTTATGTACGATCGCATATATTCGTAGTAACATTATAAACGTGTTGTGACGTGTGCATCCTTTTTCGTAATAAATACCATTCTGATAAACAAATTTCAAATTTTCTGGTTCGCTCTTGGAAAATTAGGTCAGTAAATTTTATCTAACTATATTTTTAAACTAGTTCAATACGATGCAATCAACATATTTTTAATTGATGAACATTAGAGCGTAATACACGAATATTCTTTTAATATAAAATCTTTAAAATTATAATATCTCTCGCATGATAAAAACGCTCCTTATCACCCGTTATCTCTCTAATCAGCAGACAGTTAAGCAATTATAGTCTTTATGACATTGATAACACGCGTAAAATATTACGCGGTAAACGTATGAGATGAAAATAGATGTATCTATAGTAGGTACCTACGCGCAGATTTGTATAATGATAAGATAAAGTGACTACAATGCACCTTCATATTAATACACCTAACCCACCCAACAGTCACATACATAGTCCTGACCCCACACTAAGATCGAGTCTTGTGTCGTGGGTATCAGAAACTACGAGAGACTTATCGGTCTCATAAACAGACACGAAACAAATATCTGTGGATCACACAAACATTTGTTTCGGTGCGGGGATTGAACCCGCAGCGTCTCTTTTCATAGGCGTCCAACCAACTGCGCCACGGAGGCTGTCAAAGTGTTATGTTGCATGTTAAGTGTAAAGCAATCCATATATCCAGCTTGTTTGCACAATTATGCTGACTTACTCAAAATAATATACAGGGCATGAGCCCAAAAACTGAACATACTTGTGCGGGTCATGGATATTGTATTCTAATATACATTATATGAAAAATGAAATGTAAAAAGAGGATAATTATCAACAAGTAAAATAGACAAAACTTGCTCTTTGAATTTTATGTTAATTATAAAATAATTATTATTTAAGGTCGGCTTCTTCGTGTATTTAATTAATTGCTGAATCTACACCAACTAAAAGGTAATTAATTACTCTACTTACGTTACTGAAATTAAATTTAATTAAGCCTATTTTACTGAATGAGATAGCCTCAACATGATAAGAACACTAAGCTCCTAATTTTCCCACATTCTTACTATTGAAAATTACTTTTTACCTTCTTAATTAATATTAAATTAGTGAAAACTATTTCGTACAAATTATGTTAATGACAGGTATCGTCACAGGAAAGTATGATAAAAAACATTAAGTGGAAATAAAATTATCTTCTTTCATCGTTGTACGACACGCAATTCAACTGTTCTTATTCCTTCGTTTATGGTTTATAACTTATTTAAACAAACTATTGTCATTTTTTGACTGCCTCGGTGGCGTAGTTGTATTACGGTACGACTACAAAGCTGAGGTCTCGGGTTCGAATCCCGGGTCGGGCAACGTGGTATTGGGTTTTTCTATTCATTATCAGCCCGGAGTCAGGAATTTGTGCCCGATATGGCGATAGGCTCGCCCCCTATCACATCATGGGACGGAACATACAAGGCGAAATGTGGATGTCCTAGTATCGCCTCTGCCTACCCCTTCTGGGATAAAGGCGTGAGTTTATGTATGTATATTTTGTCATTTTTTTAATATGTATTTTTTATTTCGGTCACTAATGGAGCTAGAATAAAATACCCATATACGTATAAATAATACCCTATCAGCCGAAAAGTTCATAAAAAACGTCTTACCTGTCCATAATCCTGGGCACTTCCAGAAGTCCCATACAACACCATCGCACTATTTCCTACCAGATAGAACCCAGCTTGAGGAAGTTTCATGGCATCCATGGCGGCCCCAAAAGCGGCTCCTACGTGGTGCAACTGGGCTACATTGGGGGGCAGGGTTCTATTCCCATATCCGAACAGAACATAGTTGCCATGACTGTGGATATTGTTGTACAATTGAATTCTGTTGATATATTGTAAGAGGATGTCTCGGACGATTCTGGTCTCGGGCTCGGAGAAGGCGTAGGGGCCCGGGAAGGTCTGGGCACAGGGGTTGGTGGAGACCCCAGTGGTGTTGAAGGCGACGTCGAAGTTCCTGTTGGCGTCCACTCCAAAGCAAGTCTCACTTATTGTGAGGTTGACGGAGCGAGTCCTGCGCCAGAGGCGTTCCTGGAAATAAGTTTTAAGCTCAACGTTCAGGTATAAGCAGACCGAGTATAAATGGTATAAACATAACAAATTATTGCTTTAGCTCGCTATCTACGAAACCTTAAATCGCATTAAAACATGATGGTATTTCGTTTTTTTCTCTTGCCTGTCTACTTTTGTGCTCATAATTACTGGAGAATTACTGACCAAAGTCGTGTTTTAAACTCTAAAGGAAAGAAGTCATAATTCAAATAATGCGGTGTGGAATATTAGAATGAGTGATGCATAAAAATGTAATCAGTCTTAAAAAAAGACAAAATAAACGGTTAAGGACCAAAATAAGTACTATAGTTACTAAAACTCACATCAGTATGCGAGTACTCGTATCCATCAGGATTAACAAGAGGCAGTATGATCCAGTCGACGTCTTCCAGCAGGTCCCGGTCTTCGGTCCTCAAGTCTTCCACTAGCCTGTGTATGGAGTAGAGCGTGACTGGCGTGGTGACCCACTCGCGAGCGTGCATCATGCCGTCCATGAAGTAGATGGGCTTGCTAGGGTCCGTGAAGTTGGTGGTGGAGATCTGGGAGACAGCAAATTGAGTGATTATTATTATTTTCATTCCTGAAATGGTTTATCTCAGGTAAGCAGCTGTCTGTATAATTATAGCATTAAATCTTTCCACAACATGGCTGAAAAATCGTTTTACACCAAGTCCATACATATGCGCTAAGGAGAAAAGAGACTTGATTTAGTATTTTGTGAGGATACAATATTTATTTTGTGTATGACATGATCATTTTATTTATGCCATGCCCATTAGATTATTAACTCCATTCAACATCAATCGCTTCGAATTAAAATAATCGAACTGATTTGACATCAATCCCTAAAGGTCAGAATAAATTGGACATTATCAACACAGCTCCAGTGGCGCAATTGGTTAGCGCACGGTACTTATAGCGCAGTACGTGAGCGATGCCGGGGTTGTGAGTTCGAGCCTCACCTGGAGCATATTTTTTATATTATTTGTAGTGGGCACATCATCATCATCAGCCTTTTATTATCCACTGCTGGACATAGGCTTCTTCCAAATTGCGCCATTTCACCCTGTCTTCGGAATGTCGCATCCAGCATCTGCCAGCGATCTTTCGCTAATCGTCACTGCACCTAGCTGGAGGGCGTCCCACACTACGCTTGCTAAGACGCGGTCTCCACTCGAGGACACGTTTACTCCAGCGATTCGGTTCACAGATTTAGCCAGACCACTGCCATTTCAGCTTGCTAATCCTGTGTGTTATATTTATAACTTTGGTTCCCTGTCGGATAAGCTCGTTACGAATCTTATCCTTCAGAGAAACTCCGAGCATAGCACGCTCCATAGCTCGCTGAGCGACCTTGAGCTGGTGGACCAGTCGAACTGTGAGTGTCCAAGTCTCAGCACAGGTTATGACAGGTAGGACGCACTGGTTGACAACTTTGGTATGGGCATTGTGGTAGGTGTGACGAGAAGACTCGACGTAGTTTACTAAAATATGCTACTCAGCTCAGCTGGATGTTTTTTTTACCTAGTTGAAGGGTGTGCACAAGGTAGGTATATTCGCAAACAACTTCGAGCTGGTGGTCACATACAGCGACAGGTCTTGGATCAAGGTAGTGGTTGATCATTACTTTGGTTTTGTCCAAGTTCATTTTAAGACCTATTCGGTAGTAGGCACAGGTCAGCATAATTTAGACAGGTCTCGACACAGCTCCAGTGGCGCAATTGGTTAGCGCACGGTACTTATAGCGCAGTACGTGAGCGATGCCGGGGTTGTGAGTTCGAGCCTCACCTGGAGCAAGATTTTTTTATATTATTTGTAGTGGGCACGGGTCGATACAATTTCAACCTAACTTTTTATTTTTGGACTTTTAACTTATTTTGAAAATTATACTATAATTAATATACTGAAACAGGAATGGCACGCTTGCAAATAAGAAATTGTATGTATCGATGACAATATTTCACCGTTATAATTTTCAGTCATGTGCTGAGGTCTTGCTCCTTTCTATCTTATGCCAGGTGTCCTACAATATAAATAGTAACAAAACGTGCTTACCCTAAGATACTTGATGTCGCGTCCTTCAAAGCTTCGTCCAGCGTTGACCAGAGTGACCAGATTGGGGTACGTAGCGGCTATCCTCTCCATGTAACTATCGATCTGTTTATAAACATAGTATTAACAGCGTAGTGCATATTACGTTCACACTAAATACTATTTCAATGTGGAGAAACGAAGGGATATGCCCATTGGAAGAGCTGCTGATGGAATGGATTTTTACCTTGTATTTGATGTTCTTCTGTTAACCACGTAAATAAAAAATGAAAATAAAAATAATTTATTGAATCCATTAAAATGTTCAACATTATTTAGCGTAGGTGCACCGTCCTAATCTAACATCTCCAACAAACACATAACACACGCTATTATTTAATCATCTTACGTAGATGTAAATTGCCAATGATGATGATTTAAATTCAGTCATTTTTTGATCCACCACCCGGTTCGGAAAGCGGTTTTCACTAGAGAAAAACGGGCAAGAAACTCTAGTGATGCTCTTTTCAAAACCAGTTTACAATATAGTGATTATTACAAGTTCAGCAGTTCATTAACAAATTTGTTATAATTTGCAAGTAGTAGTGTAGCAGTGTAAGTAGACGAACTAGCGGCCTGCCTTACAGCCAACTTGCAACATTGCAACAGCCCATAAACCTCAGTTATGGGCTTTTACAAAGCTAGAGGCATAGGGTCATATACCACGTGATTTTATATTCATAACAGAGTAAGTCTTTTGATCACTCCTCTGATGTTTTAATTACGGTTATCAACAGATTTTTAGGGATTATCATTTGCTGTTCCTTTTTGAGTAGACTCGGTTGAAAAAACTAAAATATATCCTGGGTTTAATTATACTTACTTCGGCATATCTAGGATAGTCCTGAAAGACCATTCTGTTGGTTCTGGTGCTCCTGTAAGTAGCCAGCTCATCGTCGTGGTCTTCTAGAGCCCTAAAAAGTTAAATTGTTGACTTTATTATCCTATGTTGTCTTTAATGTTTTTAATTTTTCAAATGTCTAGAGTGGCTTGTGTGCTTCGATGCTTATCTCAATCAATGGAAATTATGCTGCGGATAACGATAATTATTTTTGATAAAATAATGTTGATGTTTTATATTTGTTTTGATTTATTGTTTAGTTCGCCTCATTGGACTTATTTTGGCATCTAGCAATAGTAGGATCGGACTCCGCGCCGAGACAAACGTTTTTATGTTCCATAAGTATTTATAAATATTACAAGCCTGGGTGTTGTGACAAGGAAACATTTACACAAGGCTGTTTCTGTGCTTGTTGGGTATTTCAGCTGTAATTTATTTTCACGAAATGTGTTTTTTTTATTTCAATAAAATAAAAATTAGATATGCGTCTGTAAAAAAACACGCAATAAAAAATGTTTTACGCCTGGTTAATTTTGATAAAAGCAATATGAAACTGGTTTTTAATCATTATTAAATAATTATTTAGTCCATGTTAGTCCCCCTGTAGGACACAGGCCTCCCCAATAATCGAAAGCCTTCGTGGTGCAGTTGGTTAGACACCGGCTGTGAAACGAGAAGCCGCGGTTTCGATCCCCGCACCGACACAAGTGTTTGTATGCTCCACGGGTATTTTTTTCGGGCCTGGGTGTTTGTAAGATCAAAAAGACTCTAGTAGCTCCTGATACCCATGACACAAGACTCGATCTTAGTGTAAGGTTAGGACTATGTATATTACTGTTGAGTATATGTATTTATTTAATAACCGCAATCCAATTGAGAAGGTCGAACCCATAGTCCACCATACTGGCCTTGTCCGAGTTGGCAAAATTTGCTTAATCTAGGAAAATTCGGATACTGGTGACGTATTTAGCAATTGTTTTGTGCTGCTGTCTGAATAATCATCCGCGATATTTATTATGTTATGAAATATCAATAATGATAATATAGTGATTTACAATTGACTACCGATTTGATAACCAAATTAATATCTAGGGCTGCTATAAGAATAATAATTTTTAGTCTATTGATAGTTATTCACGATATTTATAGTCACGGAACTCATGCCAAGGAGGAAGGGTTTGATATTGACTGTTTTTTATCTTTGTCCTGTTATTAGTAACTGAAGTTATGAAAATCCTAATTAAACCACTGGAGTGAAGATTATATTGCATAAGCGATAGAACCTTGTTGTTGGACCTTGGTGGACAATTCTTTTTTTTATTGCGCCACAAATTGACTGATTGCATCTGATGGTATGTTCAGTGTAATCCAAAATAAAGGATTCAGCTAACGCATTGACGCAGTCCTGATCGAAATCAGACATACACAGGCTAAATCCAGAACGCGACACACTTGTGGTGAATCTAACCACGAATATTTTTCCAACATTTACGGTTGTTGATATTTCAGCGTATACGAACATACCATTAGAAAAAGTAGGTATTATTGTAGCTCTAATAAACACATACTCACTTAGCAACGTCAGCAATATGAAGGTAATGTGCCACTCCATGCTGATCCAAAGCGTCGAAGAAGTCTGCCGTTTGCTCTGGCGAGACCATTACCAAGGCGTCTCGTTTGCCAGGCATGCCATGCTGCCAGATGTCTACGTCCAGGTTGTTCTGCAGACTTTGCAGGAGTTCCAGGTCAAACTCATCTTTCAGCTGGATTCCATGGACTGAATATCTGTAGACAGATTATGTAACTGACTGAAAAATTAATGTATGCAGGTGTTAAATAATTACTGATGGCTATATTTAATTATGAATGGATTAAACAATGTTATCTTCAAGAAGGTAAGGTGATTGAGTAGTTTATTCATATTATACATATTTTTTTAGTACATACGCGAATTTTTAATTACTTATCTATAAATTTCCTAATGATACTGTCATAAAAAACGTTTTCTTGTTATACTCTCACGGCAAAGAGACTCCATTATGTCTACTTATGTCTCTTTTTTGCCTACTTGAAACAGCCCGTTTACTTGTTGATTTTAATTTTCAGAATCCATATAATTTAGATTACTTATTCCCAAACCATTTCAGACTCATCAAACATTACCACAGACAATGATTCCCTCATTATAAAGATAATAAATAGGCCATTTCGAGATGAAAAGCAGACTTACCTTCTATAGATGTCGTGTTTGCCTGCAGTCACAGCACATACAAACGCACAGAAGACCAATAAAAACTTCGGCACCATGTTTCTAAACTATACCATACGCTACTGAAGTGCACTTTGCTATGGCACGCGTTGCTTAATCTCACGAGCCAAATCCTCGTTGTAAATTATTATAAAGCTGATAAACATGTTGATTAGATTTGGCAATAAATTGATATTGGTTATCTAAGGATAGTGATATGTTTATGGCGGCGACAGGAGTTTTTGATTACAAACCAAAATGCATTATCTCCAAATATATCGACAATCATTAATTATATTAAAAGACTAGAAGTAGACTTCGATGCGATAGATTCGTAAGGGAAAACTTTGTAACTTAAAATTAGGCTAATTTCTATCAGCATAATTGCGTGATTTTAAATAAAGATGCATTGCAAATTGAAGATGTCAACATCTCATTGGTAAGACATCTGCTCCTTAATATTTAAACAGGAATTAAAAACCACTAACCAATATTGGGTAAATAAAAGAGGCAGGTAAAATTAATCATATATATTAATATCCAACAATAAAATTCTATAGGCTACAATTTTAAGAATACATATAACATTCAAGTTGAACGAAATTGAAACACACGTCAAGGGCGATAAGGCCTATAATTCAATACAACAAACTACAAAGTATGGTTATGTATTTAAATGCTTTAAAAAAAACTTTATATTGTTCTTAGAGGTATTATTAAATTTGCAGGAACTTTGTATTGAAACAAGGGTCAAATCTACTAGCTTATTTGGGTGGTAGGGTCAGGGCTACGAGTATGTATGTGACTGTTGGGTGTTTTTGTATTTATTTTAAACACACCAAGGTGTCCATTAATAATTAATTTGACACGTTGACAGCCTCCGCGGCGCAGTTAGTTAGAGGCCGTCTGTGAAACGAGAGGCCGCGGGTTCGATCCCCGCACCAAAACAAATATTTGTGTGATCCACAGGTATTTGCGAGAAGAAGTCTCTTGTAGTTTCTGAAACCCACGACACAAGGCTCGATAGTAGTGTAGGGTCAGGTATGTGATTGGTGTGTAAAAAAATATGTAAATATTAATCCCTCCACCCAAACCTTCATTCCGATAACTGCACACCAAGTAATCTATGTATTAAAATTAAGGTCTATTAGCATTGTAGCGACTAGTATAGTAGATGCTGGAGAGCCGCGCGGTGACGACGATGCCCTGCCACGTCTCCTCGTTCATGTGGTCCTGGTACTGCACGGGCACGCGGAAGTCGTAGTTGTAGCCTGGTAGCTCCAGGGTATAGGGGAAGGGAATGCCCAAGCCCTGGAATTAAACAGAAAAAAATTAGGGACCAAATATTTTATTAATTTACACGTATGATTGGTTCGATGCCTAAGGAAGGTCACGACCCTCAAAATTGAGGAGCACGACGCAAGGAGGAGGAGGATGATTGGTTCAGTCGATTATAATTGAGGTTTTGATTTAATTCGTTGGAAAATATTTGTGATTATAATAAGACAAGGTGTTACTACCATTAGACGTTGCTCCAGCAGGATACAGCAGTACTATTAAAAACTACGAGAATAGCTTTTTGATTCGTTCGTTATTTCGTGATTTAAATTATCTTTTCAGTTTTAGAAGTTCCCTCAAACTCTTTTAAGTCGTGCATAAGAGCTGAGATATGGTCATCTGCTTATATCGTCAACATTTCTACCGCAAAATGGCCATGATGGATGTCTAAACTACTACATACTATATAACAACAACAAATGTAAATAGAATAACACATTTCTACATAGTAGTCTGCCTAGATCAACTTTTAGTAACTATCATGTTAATTAAAATATAGATACTCAGTTACTCACCGTAGCATAATCTTGTCCGCATCCAGAAGTAGCGTACATCAATAAAGCGCTGTTCCCCACCAGGTAGAAGGTAGCCGCTGGCAGCTTCATAGTGTCCATCTTGGCTCCCCACGCCGCAGCCACGTGGTGTAGATGAGCAACATTCCTCGGCAGCATATAGTTTCCGTACCCAAACGTGATGTAGTTCCCAAAGCTGTGGATATCGTTGTACAGCTGGATCCTGTCAAGGTATTGCAAAAATATGTCTCGAATATACCCGGTTTCTGGTTCGGAAAATGGCTCTGGTCCAGGGAAGATTAGGGAACAAGGGTTGGATGAAACTCCGATGGTGTTAAAGGAAGCGTTGAAGTTCCTGTTGATGTCTACTCCGAAGCAGGTTGTGTTCAGTATGGCGTGCTGGGAACGAGTTTTGCGCCAGAGACGCTCCTGAAATTGAAAGAAGATATGAAAAATAAGACTTGTGTAGTTTAGAATAGGACTATGTACAAATATTAGTCTCGGCTTATTATTATCAGAGATAATGGATGGTCAATATCTCATAAGGACATGGAAGCGGAACCAGCAAATTCATATACGAGTAGTTGGTATAACTGAAGTATTATTCGATGTATATACATTAGTAATCAACGAAAATAACAAAACCATTTACTCACATTAGTATGAGAGTACTCGTATCCATCAGGATTGACGAGCGGCACAATTATCCAGTCCACATTCTCTAGGACGTCTCTCTCTTCAGTCCTCAAGTCTTCCACCAGCCTGTGTATGGAGTAGAGCGTGACGGGCGTGGTGACCCACTCGCGAGCGTGCATCATAGCGTCCATCACGTAGACGGGCTTGCTTGGGTCTGTGAAGTTGGTGGTTGAGATCTGGAAAACATTTATAAGGCTTTTAAATTTAGATTGTAAAAGCCGTATTACTACAGCAGCAGCGGGTAGAAGAAAAAAAAAAGCTGTACACTACGAGGTTTTAAATTTAATTGAAATAGGCAATACATTGGAAACAGGTTTTCCAGGCAAAGATATAAAATGTTCTTAAAAGAGTACGTACTTGAAAGAATTGAATTCGGATGCTGAGTCGTAAAATTACAAGTATTTTTTTCTTAATAACTTGCACTTGTATGCCAATCTAACCAAAGTGGAATAAGAAATGGTAAATGACGAAATAGGAATACGAAAAACTTAAACCTTCAGATATTTGATGGGACGACCTTCGTAACTGGGGCCTGCATTCACCAAGGTGACCAGGTTTGGATAAGTAGCGGCTATTCTCTCCATGTATGCGTCGATCTGACAAGAAGAAAACAATACTTTAATATTATGACTTGTGATTGAGGATGTCATTAAAGGTAATAGTCATTGTGATTTAATGAAGGCACGAATCGAGGAAGGCTTTCACTTGATGGAAGTTGATGATCCCCAATCAAAAACACCCAGAAAATTTAAGGATAGTACGTCTGTGATTTCTGTACAGATATTAATAAAAATGGAAGCAGAGGAGAACCAAGTGAACCATTATTATACTGAGCTGTGCTCACCACAAATAATATAAAAAATCTTGCTCCAGGTGAGGCTCGAACTCACAACCCCGGCATCGCTCACGTACTGCGCTATAAGTACCGTGCGCTAACCAATTGCGCCACTGGAGCTGTGTCGACAGCCGTCCAAATTATGCTGACCTATCTTCATAAGTCACAAATATTTAAAAAATTAATAAAAAAAACTGACTTGTCGCTCACAGCAATTATTCCAGGCGCAATGCTGATTATATTGCAGCTATATTTATTATTTCTTGTATTGTATTTTACAATTATGCATGAGTATTAGTCATAGATTTATCTTAAGTAGGTGCAGGCAACTATACTACTAAAGATTTACGTATAAAAAAATTCTTATGATCATGAAAGGATGGGTTTCCATAACATTTTATAACCATTGTACATAAGATGCTAAATATTGCTAGGAGATTGGCTTATTATTAATGATATCCAAAATAAGACATTATTTTGTATTATTACTTGGTCATTTCTAACTTTAATTAAATGTTTGTTTTTGTAGCATTTATTTTATGGTGTACCATTGAAATATGATGAATTACATGAGAGAAGCCCAATATTGAAAAAGTAGACAATCATGAAGGAGACCTATGCCACGCAGTCAGTGCATATGAGCTGAAAATGATTATGAATAATGTTATGGGATAACTGTCATCGAGCTAGTCATACAGGTGTATTTTAGGTAAAAATAAAAAGCTGAGATAATTTTACTAAAACATTTTAATAACTTAAAAATATATAACTACACAAACAGTAACAATTTTAAAAGTAATTTGCATCTTCTTACGTCATACTGCAGGACCCTCATACCGACTATGTATCAGAATATGTGATTAAAATGTCAAATGAAGGAGGAATTAATTATGCCTTCCATAGATTTGATGAGACTACTCTGCTTTGGATACTTACATAATGTAGGGCAAAAGTCTCCCAAAACTTGTTAGAATTAAGACATCATCATCAACATCGCTAATTCCTTCGCCAAACTTCAAACACATGAAAAAATATTTAAAATCTAAACTGCCTAAGAAAACATATCTACCAGGGGGAAGTGGAGACTGCCTGAAAGGGTACGTGAGGCCTCCACCCCTTATAGGCGCCCGAGCAAAGCAATTACAAAAGCCAGCTCAAGACAGCCCAGAAATTTACATTAGAGAAGCTCGAAAACGTGCAAAGCCATTAGGCATACTTGGTCGATATGCTGTTGTAGAATTCATTATGTAATCCAGCCCGGCAGTAACATTTTTTAATGTATTGTTGAAATCCCCCTGCGCCGGGCTGGATTTTAGATGAATCGGGCATACCGTTCTCATAGAAGAGACTGTAATCTCCTCTTTACAAAAAGGAATAGAAGACCATTGTTGTGAACAGTTGATTAAATATCTCCTGACCTTATTTATTGATCGGTGAGTGATCTTTACCCATTATTGCCACACTGTAATAAATTAAAAATATTAAAATTACATAATACATAAAGTTTTGTCATGACTTTCAAACTCAATATGCATTCGAGATAATTCAGATTTATAAATAAAAACATCAAAAATACATAAATCACACAAAACCTAGAACAAATACTAATAATAATGAAATTCAAACACATGAATAAATATTTAGAATCAAAATTATCTAAGAAAAAATATCTAGCAGGGGACTGTGGAGACTGCCTGAAAGGGTTCGTGACGCTTATACCCCTTATAGGCACCTATTATATTATATTATATTATATTATATCACACACTATATGTATATTACCTGAAGTTTTGCCAATCTTCCAACTCAATATGCATTCGGGACATTTCAAATTTATGGTCAGTATTTGAAAAGGATTGTTTTCTAAGAACTGTCCTCCCACCTACACATTTGCTAAGACTTAAAGTAAATAGCGTACTATTGTAGGGATCTTCTTTTAATAATCTTAACCTGCCTGATTGAGAGTCAACTTGAACCTTCATCATGAAATCCAGTCCGGCATCAACATTTGAATGAATACATGAAGTTCCCCTGCGCCGAGTTGGATGATGAACGAATAGACAATACAGATCCCGGGGAAGAAACAAAAATCTCCTCCTCTTAAAAATAAATAAAGGACAACGAATATGATATACACAATTGCAATTCAGAAATGCAGACACAAAACGATTGGGAAGAATTGCTCAAATACTTTTGGTCCCATTAATAGAAAGAGTTGAGCGAGACCTTTCCCCTATATTACTAGGTAAACTATAGTAAATGAATAACATAAATCATTAAATTCAAAATACTAAAATCTTATTAAGTTTTGTCATGACTTCCAAACTCAATATGCATGCATTGCTCAGATATACATCTGCAGCACACGCTCAGTTTTTGAAAAGGAGTATTTTCGGAGAACTGCTCTTTAGCACGCATATTATGCTATGCGTTGAAGTAGATAGCGTACATCTTCTAGCTGCTGATTGAGTCACAACTTGAACCATCACGGAAATCCAGCCCGGCATCAACATTTGTGAATAAATTGAAGTCCCCCTACACCGGGCTGGATGTTGGTGAATCAGGTATACCATTCCCAACCAGCGAAATATATACAGTGAATATCAGATAGCCGAAAGCAATTCAGAAATATTTGCACAACAATAGTTACGAAGATTTGTCAGAAATACCCATAGTCTCTATTAAAAGAAGAAGCTGAGGGAGACCTTTGCCCATTACTATTAAATAAATTAAAAGTAATAAAATTATATTATAACACATAAAGTTTTGTCATGACTTTCAAAATCAATATGCATTGGGGGGTACTACCAAAAACAATACTTGATATATCGTACGATTCCTCGTATTGAAACCTACTCCTAGTGACTTCGTTTTCATTCTTTACCGATGGTTAAATGATTCAATAGCGTTGGAAAATATCGTACCTCCAATTATCGATACAGTAGTAAAAATGCATTCATTAGTAGTCGATATATTAAATATCGTTTTTGGTATTAGCCCCCCAGGTATGTGATTAGTACTTAAAATGTAATATTTTCTGAGAATTGCCCTCTTGCTGATGATGCTAAGTCTCAAACTGAATAGCGTACGGTAT
The DNA here is from genome assembly GCA_905220455.2 of Deilephila porcellus. Taxonomy (NCBI): domain Eukaryota; kingdom Metazoa; phylum Arthropoda; class Insecta; order Lepidoptera; family Sphingidae; genus Deilephila; species Deilephila porcellus. Next base: position 478,747 of record LR999991.1, on the reverse strand, counting down.
CGACCTTCTCGTAATGGTCCTAAAACTGCGTGGTTGAGACTCAACTTGATTGGTCGGCGCCGATTTCTTTCCCTCATCATCTTGAGATACGACTGTATAGTACTTCTAATAAGCTGGCTGGTTCCTGAAATTTATACAAATTGATCATTTATTACTATAATTGTCTTTGTAGGGAAATAAAAAATGAATTAAATGTCTTAAAAATTTAGTAACATATCTTGCTTTTTAAATTTATACAATTTCTAAGTCAATTGGTGTATAGTGATTGATGTAGGGTATTACTAAATAAATGACGAAAGTATTAAATCTAGGTGCTGTTAAATACAATTTTAAAATTATTAACTGTTAATGTCACTGCAAAGTATTAACAATTAAATTAAATTATGTAAAATCATGAGCAATTAAAACATGCGTACAGCATAATAAATTAGTCAAGTGAGGGTATTATTTAATGAGAACATTTTGAATTACTACATTGCAAAAGGCATTGTTTTATTTCAATATTATTTAAAGCGTAATAAAAGATCGTCACCATTAAGTCTGAGAAAACAAAAATATCAATTACGTTTATCAACAGTCCCGTTAACGAATATTTTATTACGGGTAGGTCGAAAGGGGCAAATGAAGGTCACCGGCCTTCCATCCCAGCATGTTTGCCGAGTACTGTATCTTTACAAAATACTACCAATGTATAAATAGACTAGAACGTTTCAGTAACCCTTACTATAACTTGTAAGCAGCAAATTTCTATTTCTACATAGATTTCCACAACGTGATGCAATTTTAAGTACCTAGCAAAATAAAAGAATAAATCTTTACTCACCTTTTCTAAATAGCCATGGAATATGAAATACCATCTTCGTATGCTGGGTTGTAATAAATCAACTTCTATTCTGCAAGCACGGAATTCCAATATGGGTGACCTTGACTTGACCCGGTGCTTTGATGAAACCAATTCTTGATTTTCCACTCCGATCTTTATTACTTAAGTGTTCACTTCAATGCATAAGAGTAAATTGGATGTAGACTTTAAGTAGACGTGTTGTCCACGAGACGAAAGCGCAAGAAATGATTTGTATTTCGGAATGTAGAAAAATTAACGACTAGCTTCTATTACGTGCGAGGCAAGTGTGATTTTGAAAGGGCGGTATGCTAGTAGAGGTAGTCTGAAATAAAATAATGTTTAACGCCTTCTCAAAAACCAATAGCAGGATTTTGCTTGGTCGCGATTTATTATTTTGTTAACGAATTTGTTAGACGAAAAATTAATCAAATGAATATCAATAAAAAAAAAATACACATTTTGGTTTTGTTGTTTTTTTAACCGTTTGATATATATTTTTTTATTGGGTTACTGAAAGAGAACGCGCAGATTGTAGATACGAATGGATAAAACATTACATTTGAGACAGGAGTTACAAATATTATAATGTATTATGTATATAAGCACTGAATATTTTTGTAATTCTCCTACTATTTAGTGTAGTTAAATACAGGTTGAAAGTTCATTATTCTTGAACTTTGAAATATGGAAATTGTGATTCAGCTTTCAATGATATTGTCAAAAATATTTCCATTGGGCATAGCTAATAACATTACACTGATAATTTCAAACTTTCAGCAAGCAAACTCCTTTAAATGATAAGTTTATCGTTGCCTTTACGCTAATCCGATGTGGGTAGACAAATTGCTAATTAACGAATGTATTTTGATATGTATTCATAATGATATAATTTTTATGCCTCATTAGTTTTGTCGCATCCTGTACCCGATATGGAGTTTCAGCAAACAATACATTTTGTGTTAGTTTTGGAGTTTAACAATCTTCTATTAAATGTTATGACGGAAAGTCCGGCGAGATGAAGGCATAAATAATAAAAAACACACCCAACAGTCACATAAGACAGTCCTAACCCCACACTAATATTGAGTCTTGTGTCGTGGGTATCAGGCACAACAAGAAACTTTTCGGTCTCACAAACAGCCGGACCTAAAACATTTGCGGTTCACACAAATACATGTCTCGGTATGAGGATCTACCCTTGGCCTTTCGTTTCACAGCCGTCGTCTAAACAATTGCACCATTTCTTTCTGATATTATGGTAAGGATTATTATTTTGTGTATACGTAGGTATGTGTCTTGGATGTATGAACTTCTATTTACCTCTGCGTATCGTGGGTAGTCTTGAAACACCATTCTGTTAGTTCTGCTTCTTCTCCAAGCTTCCAAATCTTGGTCGTATTCTTCTAAGCTCCTGCGAATATTACATAATTAAAGTCTGGTTACTTTTATTACATAATAGCTTTGAAGTTGCGGAGTTTAGCGCAGATTTAAAAATCATTTTTAGTTAACATTGTTTTCGGATTATTTTGCAAAAGCGCAAGCCGCCTCTTAATGATTGTTAATAAAAGTAATAAACAATTACTATAAATTACCATTTACATACGTAATTTAATAACTTCACAAAAGTGCACTTTGTGATTAAACCAACAAAGTTTTCCAACATCATCCGAAACGCTATACACACCACTTGCTTCGGTATCGGTAACTACTTCGGGTTTTCCATTCTAATATTTCACCAGCTTTTCATTTACAAAAACAAATTTCCCCATTAATGCTATTTATTAGAACCATCCAAATAATACTCACTGGGCCACATCACTGATCTTCAAGTAATGTTCCATTCCATTCTGATCTAAAGCCTGAAAGAACTCGCTGGTCTTCTCAGGCGTTACCATGACGACGGCGTCCCGCTGCGCCGGCGACCCTGGCTGCCAGATGTCGATGTCGAGGCTGTTCTGAAGACTATGCAGGTACTGGTGATCCGAGATGTCTCTGATCTTCACCCCGTGCACTGTATGCCTGTTCAGACAAAGATGGCGAGTATCTTTAGTTCAAGAGATTGTACTAATCTTTATGTAACTACATATTTAAGTTCAATTTTGTAAAGCACGCGGTGCCTCGGTGGCGTAGTTTTACTGTGGTACGATTACAAAGCTGAGGTTCGAATCCCGGGTCCGGCAAAATGATATAGAATTTTTCTATTAATTATCAGCTCGGAGTCAGGAATTTGTGCCCGATATGGGGATAGGCTCGTCCCCTATCACATCGTGGGACGGAACGTACAAGGCGAAATGTGGGTGTCCTGCTTCGATCAATTTGTATATTTTATCGAAGGTGTCCTGGCAGTGTCTCTGCCTACCCCTTCTCACTTCTGGGATAAAGGCGTGAGTTTATGTATGTATGTATTCTGTAAAGCACGGGTAGGCTGTGGTGGCGTTAATACCACACGATTAATTGAGCCTAATTATGTTAAGTGCGGAAAACGGTGAGCCTGATACACGAACGAAAGTCCAGACATACACGAACCGGATTGCCTACATTGACTTATATTCTACCGACAGACGAGACACTTCAAAGAAATAAAGTGCCCCCGTATTTTAAAAGCACACTGCACTATTACATTACTTACATGGTATTTTAATAAAATATTGTAACTTCAGACGATTTGCTTTCGGGTTGACGGCGAAACATTCATTTATTACTTTTAAACGTATGCGATAAGGCGTGCTGCACTGTCACGAAGCAAACTGATTCATGTGTGGTGCATGCACCGCAAGTAGGTGGGACTCATTTTTTGTACTGAATGTCTTATCTAGTGTAACATTGACATCGATGATTGCCTACCATTCGAAATCAGGAACTCATTGTTTGCTTAAACATGTTGACACAGGTTCAATGACGCTAACTCTCGTAAATATTGCGATCCGGACACGATTAGTGTGTATCCAGTTTACAGAAAGCCACAATAATTGTTCCCGACAGTAAAATTATTATAGGTACAGACTCTAAAACAAATTTATTTATGATCTTTTGCCACTTTATCTCAAATACCACTAGGTTATTTGTTGTCGCATTATACCTACAGCCATACGATCAGGATTAATACAGCCACATTTTCATATCAGTATAAAAAAGGCGAAACGTGGGTGTCCAGTTTGCACCTCTGCCTACCCCTTCTGGGATAAAAGTGTGATGTTTATGTATACTATAAAAAATAAAAAATATTTTGGCCATTACCTTTTGTATTGATCATGTTTACCCGCACTCACTGCACACAAAACAAGCGACAAATATACCAATATTTTGACAACCATCTTTACCGTAATCTAGCACGGACTGAACACAAATATTAATAACCGAAGCTCGTTGGGTTATTACATTATTATCCTATCTTACCTCTGATATCTATGAAATAATGATACCCTTATCACCAACAAAATTGAATGTTTATCAATTTCCATGTGCTATCTATATTTAACTCAAAGCACTGACTTGACAGGTAGGTAATGAATGGCAAAAATAATCCTTATAAGGTAAGATAAAAAATATACCTAATACATACATATTTCAGACCCCGTACCAAAAACACCGATAAGACTTTCCGGTCTCACAAATACGGACCCGAAAAAAAATGTACAAATATTTGTCTTGGTGCAGGGATCATTGTGTCAAATATAAAGTTGCAACGACCCAGGTCGGGAAAGAAAACAGTTATCGTAATTTTTAACCCAACGTATACGTCCAACATTTATGTGCGTATAATAATGAATAATAATAAATACACCCAACAGTCACATACATAGTCCTGACCCCACATTAAGATCAATTAAGTCTTGTGTCGTGGGTATCAGGAACTACGAGAGACTTTTCGGTCTCACAAACACCCAGACCCGGGACAAATATTAGTGGTTCACACAAACATTTGTCTCGGTGCGGGGATCGAACCCGCGGCCTCTCGTTTCATAGCCGGCGTCTAACCAACTACGCCACGGAGGTTGTCATAAAAAGGAGGCTGTATAAATATCACCACTGCAGGGCGCGAGCCTCGAGAGTATGATTGAGACGGGTTAGGCCATATAGTCCACCACACTGGCCTGTTGCGGGTTGGCGGACTTTATATACCGTATAAATTATTAGAAATCGCTATGGTAAGTATGTATTACTCACGATGTGTTCTTTCACCGATTTAGTGCGTGGTGATTGACTATCAATGCACACAATATGACTCCGAAAAGTTAGAGGTGTGCCCTGGGATTTGAACCCGCGACCACCGTGAATATGATGGCAGACTCGTCTGATCCGTATACCAACAGGCTATGTACAAAACACAACAAAATTTCTTTATCTGACTCCCATGCCATAAATAAACAACGATTAATTACATAGCTGTCACACCAAAAAATATACCTCCTTATTCCAACATTGCGATTGATATCTCTGTCCACCCAGAAAATACGATGCTTAGATTTATGATAAACATTTCACTGACGTAAAGGGAACGAGCAATATTTCATAAAACAGATTCTTTATAATATCTTTATCAAGTAAGGAATAAATCAGTGTTTGTTTGTATGAAGTTATTATCCGGTTCACAAAAATAATGCTGGTGTTTATTGTGTAAGAGTACCATCAATTTTAAAGTATTGTTTATCGTAAATAGGTTTGTAATCAGAATAATAATACTTTTTCGTCATTATATTTTCCTCTTTGCGTTTGTATGTTGTATTTTGTATATACAAACTCACACCTTTTTCAGAGGCGAGACTGCCTCGGTGGCGTAATTGTATTACGGTACGGTTACAATGCTGAGGTCTCGGGTTCGAGTCCCGGGTCGGGCAAAGTGATATTGGATTTTTCTATTCATTATTCATTAGTATTGAGTATTGAGTATTATCAGCCCGGAGTCAGGAATTTGTGCCCGATATGGCGATAGTCTCGCCCCCTATCACATCGTGGGACGGAACATACAAGGCGAAATGTGGGTGTCCTGGTGGCGCCTCTGCCTACCCCTTCGGGGATAAAGGCGTGTGTTTATGTATGTATGTAAGTACCTTTTTCAGAGAAGGAGTAGGCAAAGCTGCTAGCAGGACATCCACGATTCGCCTTGTGTAGTCCGTCCCAGAATGTGGTAGGGGCGAGCCTATCACCCAATCGCGCAAAATTCCTAAATCCGGGCTGATAATGAATAGAAAAATCCGATAAAATTTTACCCGACCCGGGATTCGAACCCGAGACATCAGCGCTGTAACCGTACCGTAGTACAACTGCGCCACCGAAGCAGTGCATAATATTATACTCGCACAATAAAGTGACTATAATGCCACAGAATACTAAACTAAGTATTCTGTGATAATGCCTTCTACACTGTAGGCCCGGCCATATTTGCGCGGTATGAAATACTTTGGTCATTCCTGCACTAAGGGGCTTTATATATTAATTATAATTTATTAATGAATTATCTTTTGTAACCATATTTGAGATTGACGACTTTATAGGAAACTGTTTAGACTTGTAAGATGTTGCCTATGGGAAATTACACGGGGCACAGTTAGTCACGCACAAAAACATTGTATAATTACCTTCCTAATTTTAAAAAGTAATGTCAAAGAATTTTCATGTAATAGAATTTTAATAAGATGTCGGCATTAAACTTAGGTAAACTGGCCTACGGTCCAGCAAAATGAAATAAGTTTTGACGTAAAGGCGAGACGTGTTCATAAATGAATCATTCAGCAACGTACCTCTGGTTTAGTGGGTGCTTATAGTTATGGTGACTACTTACTATCAGCCGGTCTGTTTCTCCATTTGCCACCAATTCCATAAAACACATAGTAGAAAAATAATTAAAGTGAGTGTTGTTAATAAATAAAATACAAGCCACGGGGTTACTTAGAATACATATTTAAAGACTCATTCACACGGGGAGAGTTTCTCGGTTCGAAAATACGATTATCGTAAGAATATAAAAGAATATTGACTGCCTCGGTGGCGTAGTTGTATTACGGTACGACTACAAAGCTGAGGGCTCGGGTTCGAATCCCGGGTCGGGCAAAGTGGTATTGGGTTTTTCTATTCATTATCAGCCCGGAGTCAGGAATTTGTGCCCGATATGGCGATAGGCTCGCCCCCTATCACATCATGGGACGAAACATACGAGGCGAAATGTGGGTGTCCTAGTGGCGCCTCTGCCTACCTCTTCTGGGATAAAAAGGCGTGAGTTTATGTATGTATCTATAAAAGAATATTTTTAAAAAGTTGCATCGCGTAAATATTTGTCAGAACACGATAATCTATGGCGGTTAGGTCATACGATAATCGCATACGATTCTCGACGCGAGAAACCCTCCCCGTGTAAATGGCGCTTAATTCAAGGTATACTCATTTCAATTAAATCCTCACACCTTATTACCTCACTTAATTTGATTAATCTGTTATTCCCACAAGTATTTTACATTCAATTACGGAAGAGCCTGCAATCCTGATACCGATCCGCACATCGGAACAAAACACACAAGTCTTGAACCAACAAATCAAAGTAATGGAAAGGTAATCCGCAATCGAATAGAAACCAAGCGTAGAACCTGGCCAGCAATAAAACCAGATTCCTTTATTGGTCGGTTTCGAACAGATAAAAAACACCGGGAGCGAGCAAGTTACATTGTTGCGGAAGTTCCCTCATTGAAATTACCCAGCGTTCCTCCGATGGAACACTGTCGAGGGGTTTTATAGGGATTCCATTTGGAACCATTTGTGTTATTATTTTTCAATGGTTGCGATTCAAGTTGTGTTTGTGCAGTTGAAGAGTTTCAACTGCCTGGGCTGAATTTGAAGGGTCGTCGAGGCGTTGTTTTGTACGACTGATTGTATTATTCATCTGTTCGATGGCGGCGTATAGGCAATTATATTAGGTATCAAACTACAATTAATATAATATTAATTAAAATCGAATCCAAATTATTGCACTGTACATCAAGATGAAGGACTCATCGTTATATCCCATAAGTTTACCATGTTTTGAGTTCACCGTTGACAGTCTTATGAATAGTCGTTTGTTAAAGTGTGTGTGTTATTTTGTACATACATACATAACCTCACGCCTTTATCTTAGAAAGGGTAGGCAAAGGCGCAATCAGGACACCCACATTTGTGTCATTTTGTATTAGTCAAAATTCCATTAATAATAAGCGCGCCATGTGTAGAAAACATTATAGCAAGATATCGCGATCAAAAGGGGATTTCGATCAGGTGTTACACGTGCTTCCTTTGATTCAGTTATGTTCTGTTTGTTGAAATACATTTATTCGTATGAAAAGTATTTAATCACAATTTATATACAAAGAGGAAAAAATATGTCAAGGTTTTATGATCTTCGGAGTTATAGTACACATTATGGTTACCTTACTGTACTGGACTGGATCAGCCCTTATACGTCCCACTGCAGGGCACGAGCCTCCTCTACAATCCAGAGTGCGATTGAGAGGGGTTAAGCCATTTATTCCACCACGCTGGCCTAGTGCGGGTTGGCGGACTTTACATACCATAATAGAAATTCTAACAAATCGCTATGGTATGCAGGTTCCCTCACAATGTTTTCCTTTACCGTTATAGTGTGTGGTGATTGACTATCAATACACACATACATACATACATACATATACTTACGCCTTTATCCCTGAAGGGGTAGGCAGAGGCGCCACCAGGACACCCACATTTCGCCTTGTATGTTCCGTCTTATGATGTGATAGGGGGCGAGCCTATCGCCACATTGGGCACAAACTCCTGACTCCGGGCTGATAATGAATAGAAAAACCCAATATCACGTTGCCCGACCCGGGATTCGAACCCGAGACCTCAGCTTTGAAGTCGTAACTTAGTACAACTACGCCACCGAGGCAGTCTTATATTCAATTGTTGGTGGTAATTATTTACATAACATCAAGTGAGTGGTTTACCGAACCTATGTATCTTAGAAAAAAATCTTCACATACCCACACAGATAGGACTAGTAACTAGATGGCATTATACCGATGTGCAATTGTATAGATTCCATACCCTATCTGGGCAGCATGGTACTTCCCATTTACAGTCTGTTTTATTAAAAAGGTAAGTCGATGTGAGTCGATCGTCTGCCGTTCCATTCAAAAATAATAATTAAAGCTTTTTCACGAATATTCGCGTATAAAAAGCAATATTGAAAATGGGATCAGTGCAGAGGCCTACGTTGAAAGTTGAAACACCTCTCCGATACGAACCATTCAGTTTGAACGTAACTTTTTTCATTCCCCACTTCGGCGCACTATTGTCCCGCTTTTGTTTCGCGTTTTGCCAAGGCCTTGATTATACTCAGATTGGTCGGGGGTCCAAATCGATTTTTATAGACAAAATTAATATGATTGGTGTGTTGGATCTAGGTGGGAAATTCTGAAATGTCATGGGTATATTGAAAATAAATAGGTATAATAAATAACACTTGTGCCGCAGTTGATTAGGAAGGTAGTTGTGAAACGAAACGTCAATTCTCACATAAAAACATATCTTTGTTTAATTACATTATTATTTTTGTTTATTACTTTAATTGTACTGGTAATATGGAATTCATTGAGATATTAATTACCACCGTTCTTTGCGTTTTCTTAATATGACCCGGAACTATAATCTTTATAGATTTTGTTCTTGAGTGCGACAGTGTTTTGCTACCCGCGTATTGTGCCTAATGTTTTTAAGCCTATGGATATGTGTATGTATGTGTGCGTGGGTGTATGCCTGTGTGTGTGTAGTAAACAAAGCTAAAGAACACATGAGCAGTTATCTCGCGATCGGTCGGTCAGTTCCGACGCTTCCTTCCGTACCCTCGTCTTTGTGATTTACTGTTCGCCGACCAATGGACTGCACGTAACCTCGTGATTTTGGGGTTATGGATCTGAATCATGGGTACAGGTATTTTAAGTAGCTAGTGCTTTTTTCCCTGTAAACCTAGTGAAATATGAATGCTGTACAATGATTTGGCTTACCAATTTTCAATTGTCAGCCTGCCTGCCTGCCAGTATGTTACGGAAATGTATTCCTAAGAATATCTGGCTAGTCAAATGAGATAATTTGAGCTGAAAAACCTTTGAAATTTTGCACAACAGGTATGTTGGCTACTTAATACATTTTCTTTATTCTTAAAATTTAATGAAAAGTAATTGCAATGGCCATACGCCATTACGTAACGATAAAAGTTTGAGGTCTGTCGTCTGACATCGAACCTGCATTTCTTTTCTTGTTAGGCTATTCCACTTTCAAATAAGCACCAGTCCTAACATTACTAGTAATAACGAAAAATGCATAGAACGTGTAAATAAAACAGTTTCAATCAATTGTGATTTGAAACAAAAAAGACCAATTACAAAGATCCAGAGGGACGCGTTTTGAAAGTGGCAGACGATGCTTATTGCGTCGCCCTCTTTCCCTCCCTCTTCTGTCCTCTTGTCTAGTCTTCTATTTTGTTTCGAAAGGAAAAACTTTTAAATTGCACTCGTCGCTTCTTTGTGCGTTCAGTTTCACTTCATAATAAGGGTTTTGAATGGGTATATATCGCCGACTGATTAATCTAATATTGTCTGTGAAAATTGAGTCTTGGGTTTCTTATTTGTGAAGGGAAATTACGTTTATGTGACTTAATTGTTTTAAATATCTTATCATACTAGATATGATATTTTCGCTTGATATCACACCTCGAACGCCAGGTTTTGCGTGCAGATTATGACGATTGTTTAATCCAACACATTTACCGAAACAACTAGACGGCGAACCGATTTCAGTATATCAGTAGTGACATCATTTTAAATTATAAGAATTATATAAATTATTGCATTTCATAAATACTCACCGAATGGAGTTTCATTATTTTTCGTTTGTGTTTTTTCATGTAGAATTAAATTACGTTAAGTGCCAATGTGGTTTGCTACTAATACCTTACTTATCGCCGCCAAACACAAAAGGACAAACAAACACGTCAAATGTTATGCTTTATTTTACACCTCTGTGGCGTAGTTGTATTACGGTACGGTTACAAAACTGAGGTCTCGGGTTCGAGTCCCGGGTCGGGCAAAGTGATATTGGATTTTTCTATTCATTATCAGCCCGGAGTCAGGAATTTGTGCCCGATATGGCGAAACATATAAGGCGAAATGTGGGTGTCCTGGTGGCGCCTCTGCCTACCCCTTCGGGGATAAAGGCGTGAGTTTATGTATGTATGAATGTTTGTTTGTTGTTTTACACCCTACTCTGCTGGAACCTGTTTTTGTATAGCAACAGCAGTACTCCATAAGTCCAGTAGTTCGGTTCGTAATAAGATCGGTGCGGAAAATACATATGTGTTGGTAAAACTTAATTTGTCGCTCCATTACCGCGCGCCGTCGATTGCGCCCTATCGATCGATTTCTGCCACTCTATTTTAGGCTGTACTCTCACGTATGCATTGAAAGAAAGAAATAATTTATTCTTTACAAGCTATAAATTACAGCTACATAGGTAAGCTTATATTTAATTTAACATAAATGGTACTAAGATTACAGTGCTTGTAACAAATAGGCTTATGCTCAGCATGTGCTGGCAATAAAACCAGCGCTGGTCTTCCGCAAGGCTGGCATGTGAAGTCACTGGCGCCAAAAATATAATTTAAAAAGTAAATAAAACAAAATAATAATGATAACGGTAGGTATACGTCATCTGCTCAGATATGGGTATGTGAAATATTAATATCACGCGAACCTCTGACTCGAAAGGCTCTAAATCATTGGATGAATTTATATCTTTATTTTAAAAAACTTTGAGTAAATTATAGTTTGTTGGAGGGCTAATCCGGTAATTATCTTGACCGAACACGCCACAGAAAAAACTGTTTCATGCTGGTTTCTGTTACGCGTTGATAATAAACAAGCCTCATCACCAATTTTGACAAGCGATAATGTCTAGTTTCCGCCGTAACTCCGAAAGAATATGCAGAGAAGTTACTAGTGCCACCTACTGTGCGCCGAGCTTATTAACGCTATAAATGTTATAGGCGGTATCCAGTCTCGGACAACTAATATATTTTTCTCAAGTTTGCCAAGTAATTATCTATCTTACGGACGTTAAATATAGTAAAGTCTTAGAAAGTATAAAAAACTACCAGGTTTAAATCAAGCGCGGTGTAAACCAGCAAATCGGAGTATCGACTTGCAGAAACCTTTAGCTCAGGAGTTTTCCTGGCGATCGGCCAAATTATTTTTTCCTGGAGTTTTAAAATTTCTGCACAGTTTCAGCATCCGTGTCGGATATTTGCGACCATATTTCATGTAATATTTTAAAGAAATGTTATAAGAAGTTTTAACATTTTGAATGCGGATTTTATGCGTCGTTTTTGCCGGACTTCCTGTCGCAGTAGGGCAGAAGGGGATTGTGAAACGAAAAGCGTTATTTTTGGTATCCCTTCTAAAACAAATAATAGCTATTTGTGTATTAATTATTTCATTCTTACAATACTGATAAATCTCTCGTAGTTTTTAATAACATAGATAAGTTACTAAGATTGAGAAAGGAATGCTTCGGTGGTTTGGCCATATGGAAAGGATGGATGCAAGGAGACTGACGAAAGAGATTTATGATGCGAAGATGGATGGTGGAGTCGGTCGAGGACGTCCCAGGAGGACCTATAAAAATCACATACAAGATTTATTAAAGAAAGGAAAAATACGGAGTCCTCGAAACCGACGAGCGTGTATGCAAAGATTAATGACAGTGGATGAAGCGAAAGAGGTATGTATGGACCGTAGCACTTGGCGCTCAATAGTCTCTGCCTGCCCCAATGGGACATAGGCGTGAGTTTATGTATGTATGTATGTATAAGTTACACAATAAACACATATTTTATTGTGTAACTAGTCTATGTTACTTTTAGTTGTTAGGCATAGATTCTTTGTAAGGAAAAAAACTGTTCTATATTTTTTTATCTACAACAGCACTCTGCATCTTTTTAACGACATATAAAGCATATTTGGAAATGAAATTAAGGAAGGTATTTAAAATTACAGCATATTTTTGCACAAGCTCAAAATTCGCGTTCAGCAAGCCTAAATTACAAATACAAGGAAATATTTCGGTCCCCTCAATGAGCATCCATTGCGTAGTTACTTAGCGCATTGGATTTACGCGCGGTATTGGGCCGGTAATGAGCCGGTATATTGCCCTTACTAGACCTTGTGCTTAGGGACTTGTAATAAAATATGCCGTCCGGAGTAACAGAATGTGTTTGTGGGTTGAATGAAATAATTTTGTTCGAAGGCCGTTGGATTGTATTTTATTGTTATTATAAATTGATCTTTAAATGCACGTTTTGTGTATCAGTCATCCGCTCAGTGATTGTTAATTTACTATTATTTAATTAAGAAAACTAAATTTTTTTATTGAGTTTTTGAAATTGAATAAACCATATCCGCGATAAAATCCGTAATAATAGTTTTATGCCAGTGCGTGGTAGCCTGTTGGTAACGGACCAGACGCGGCTGCCTACATGTTCACGGTGGTCGCGGGTTCAAATCCCAGGGCATACCTCTGACATTTCGGAGATATGTGTGTATTGATAGTCAATCACCACGCACTTTAACAGTGAAGGAAAACATCGTGAGGAATCCTGCATAACATAGCGATTTTTAAAGAATTTCTACGGTATGTAAGTCCGCCAACCCGCACAAGGCCAGCATGGTGGCCTAACCACTCTCAATCGATTCTCTCGATTATAGAGGAGGCCCGTGCCCTGCAGTGGGGCGTATATGGGCTGATACAGATACATAATAGTTTTATTACAATGTGTTCCATTCGCGTAAGTCTAAGAAAGCATTAATTAAGTAGGTCTAAATTCATGCAATAGTAAAAACAAGATTATACATTTTTTAATATACCTTAGTAAATTTGATTGGAAATTCCTTATATCAAAATTAGAAATAAAAATTTTAATGTTTCATCACTATTTTTGGCCACAGGAAGTTCCCTACAATGAAAGGCCTCCATCGAGCATTCTAACACCTTTGCCTACCCCTTCAGGAACGCAACCGTGAGTATATTTACCTATATACATATGCCTTAAGGTATTTTTTTATTGCGATGAATGGCGAGAAAGGAATGCTTTTCACCTGATGGTAAGCGATACGACCGCTCATTCAATTACAAATAACACCATGAATTACAAATTCCACTGCACTCGCCATCCTGAGACATGAGATGTTAAGTCTCATTATGACTAGTCGTTACTCTGGCTACGATGTCCTTCAAACCGGAACACAACAGTGCATTTACAAATAGGAAAGGACAAACAAAGGAGAAATAGACATTGCAGTGGTATCTACCCAGGAGACCTCTCACATATGAGAGACCTACCACCAGTAAGAGTATTAATTTATAACCCAACCAAAAGCACATTTAAGTGAAAGACAACAGATTTTATTGTAAACAAACGGCAACTAAGCGAATTGGGCTCGTCAAAAAACACATTTAAGTTAAATCCGGCTTAGAGACAAACGCTTTTAACCTTTTTGCCGTGACGGAGGAGCGCACTGGATCCTGACCCGGCTCAATCTCACCGGCGCCGGGTCGGTGTTCTTACCCTGGGTGGGGTACGGTCATGGTAACAGAAGAAGCGGGTGGGTTTAAAATTCTTAGATGTTTGGCCTGTGGATTTTCGTATGCTTGGTATATACTTGTATGTGTTAAATGGTTGAAAGAATAATTCGATAGGAAATTAGTGACAGTTCCACCTAAAAATCAGGGCGTAGCTTTTATTTATTAATATAAGACAAAAAAAAAACTAAAGATAACAATTCACAACCTCCATCTTCTCCTTTCTCCACATCTCATCTTTACTACTCTCCTCGTAACTTTATAGTTTTAAAATACTAACATATACAGTTTTAAAACCTATTTTAGTTATTGAATGTTTTGTCCCTTCGAACAACTTAAGAATTCAGTTTGAGCGAAGAAGACAAAACATTCAATAACTAAAATGGGTTTTAAATGTATGAATACGGTCAGTAGTATACAGTCACATTTTAACTATATACCGTCTAATTCAGCTAGTTATTTAAAATATAAATATTACAACGAATATATTGTAAATAGAAAATAAGTACAATGTGTATTGACTTGTCATAAGAACTATTTAATTGCCTATGTGACCAATAAACGAATTTCATTTCGTTTCATTTCAATTATTCTTTATTTACATTGCATAATATTCCGCTACCTGCCCCCCGCTGTCGTCTATAACCGTACTCGGAGGTCGGTGTAAGCCGCACATGCTCTAATAAAGTGTCACGCATTAATCCAGCCCTCCTGTTTCATTATACTAAGCGCGCGGGAACAAATCGTTTAGTTTTTATGCAGCTCTTACTTCTAGTCAAATTATAAACTGTTGTTCGGTAAGATTTTTTATGGTGAGTTGTGAGTTTAATAGATGGGAATAGTAGTGGGGTAGTCGAAGGTTGTCTCTCTCTCTCTCTCTCTCTCTCTCTCTCTCTCTCTCTCTCTCTTCAGTCGCAGGAAGTCCGCTGCGTCGCCTCACTTTTATTTTTCATTTATTAGTGATAACAAACAATAGTACATTAACACATTGCTGTTATGTATTTAGTTTACGGTTTTGAATAGTTACAGCTAAAGTAAATAACTTCTCTTTCAAATCTTTCTATTTTTAAAATGTATAAAAATAATAAGATGTTATTCCATATACGGGTAGTTCTACGATAAGAGGTTTCGAGCCCATAGAAGATGCGGCCAGGGAGAAAAGTTGGATTATTTTCATGAAAATGTTAAATTATGCTAATTAACCCATTGATTAACCTTTTCACCCAATGGCAGGTTACTTCACACGTATTTTATTACTTTTTAGAAGGCCAGGGTAAATATCGAGGCCAGGGTAGAGACGTCAAGATCAGGGTAGATATTTATTAGACCAGGGGAGAGATTCGGGCAATGAAATAATGAATTAAATTAATAAAATCAACTTTTATTAAACATTACACTTAACTTTTAATCGGAACATCTTTTTTATTAGACTATTAATTATTGTTATTTTTAAATACTCTCACCTTAAAGCCTTTTATTAATTATAAAACAAAATTGAATTTTCTTTATTTCTTCATACGTCTTCATACATTTAACAAAAAATTAAACATCTTCTAATAATACTAATTAAATAAGTAGCTAGACTAGCACCTTTTAACAATAATCAGACTTGTGATAGTTAAGATAATTAAGATAATATTCATCGTTTAATAACGGTATAAAATTAACAAAATAAGGGCACTTCCTTGCCTATACAAACAAAAAATAAAAATACTTAAGCTTTTTCAAAGACTTTCACTGGCTTTTTGAGGGAGTAGAAAACCCTCAGCCCCTTTAATATTAGATTTGGCGTAGGGAGTGTCTGGACAATCTGATCTTCTGAGATAAATGAAATATCTTGTTCATCAACTTTAAATATTTTTCCACTTTTGTCCCCTGTTTTACAGAAAACTACCTGTATCTCGTCATCTTCTTCCAAACCCGTACACATAGCTACGTAACGGTACTCAGTTTTTTTCCACAGAAGTTTAACTAGAACGAAGTCGCCGTTCTTGAATACATGTTTGGTAGTGGACGGTTGTTGTTCATCTTCTATCTGGTTTGGTGCTGTGATATGTTCACTGTCAGAACAATTGTCTTTTTCAGAGTCTGAATCCGGCCCGTAAACATCATCGACGCGGAGACGAGATTTTTTATGGGACGAGTATATCATAACACCAATTTTGAAATGATCGCATGTATTTTTATTGCAAAAGCAGCTTAAAGATTTCATTTTCAATTTATTTGGATCATTAATGTTCCATGATACCTGATGGACACGCAAAGTACCAAAAAAAGTCTTAATATGTTCTTTAGAAGTAGCAAGCAAAGTCTCTTTCTCAAGAATATTTATGTCGTCAATAAGGAAAACATTGATGCCAGGGCAGCTTTTCTGAATAGCTTCTGACAGATCGCTCAGCGATGATATGTCATGTGGTAATGACCACTACCCACCAATCGGTCTGCTGATCTTTTCCAAAGGGCACCAACACCATCAGGAGCTCCCTTGCCGTGTCCAGCTTCGTGGTAGTTCCTGGTAAAATGTTTAATGGCTGGGTAAAATTCTGCCAAATGCGTGACAAGAAAGTAAAACATGTATTTGTTGCGATATTGTGTTACGGGTCCATCGCTCCAAAAATGAATAATCTCTACTTCTGATGGTAACCTGTTTAAAATTGGCTGCAATATGCCCATATAGCTGGAGGCGAATGTTATAAATTTTGTGACATCGAACAATAGCAAGTATTCTTTAACTCATCTGTGTCTTCTTTCGTGTAAGTTACAACCGTGTGCAGACTTATTTGTTGACGCGAACCCCCAAAATGAAATGCTTGAATCTCTTCTGCGTATTTGGTCAAGTAATTCTCACTGAAGTCCATATGAATCACAGCCTCTATTTTTGAAATTGTTGTCTTTTTATTCTTATAAGCGGAATGTTGGTTCTTTCTTTTCTTTCGTTCTTTTTCAAATATCTTTCTTTTTCTTTTAGTTTTAGCAATTTATGCTTTTCTGGGTCATTTTTTATCCTTTGATTTCTTAGCCTTTCTGCTTCACGTTTCTTTTGTAGTTTTTCTTCACGTGTTAACTTTTTTACGGTGACATAATCTGTAATAATGTGAAAAAAATTAGAGATCGCTTTTTTATCATAACAATACTTCAATATACCATTTAAATCTGACTTCAGTACAATCTAACTATATTTAAATTACTTTGTGACTACATTATATGATATGTTTTATCTCCCCTGGCTAGTAAGTCTCGCCCCTGGCATTTATCTTGGCAGGGGAAATACGCCAGGGGAAAGACGTTTTCATGATAAATTCAAATATTGTAATCGACGTATAACATTTTTGGCTTAATTAAATATCCCACTTGAATTAGTACAGTATTATTGAATCAATGTAATATTACACAAATGAATCAAATCATTAATATAACTTTTATGACTTACCAGTGGAGAGACACAATGACTTTGCGAGACCACTACACCGCACGGAAGCGTCGCGACAACTAGCAAAATGGCGGCCTCTAACGGCTCGCTTGTTATTTGTGGCTAACTTCACGTCGTTAGATGTCCGTGAGAGGAATTCGCAATACTTTCGTTTTATTTTTATGTTTGTAGTAGTGGAACAAAATTTGCCAGGATAAAGACACAAAAAATACGGGACAAAATTTAAGTTCAGAATATATACACAAAAAACATACTGTGTTGGATTTTTTCTTAAAATTATTATAGTATATTTATTCAAATTCATACTTACCATGCTTTAGTTTAGAAAGCGTTACAAACAAATTAGGTACGGCAGTAACTTTAACTAAAATCGGCAAAGGGACAGGCCAGGGTAGACACTTTTTTGGACTTTGTTGGTAATTTCAGAAAAAAATATAATATTTCAGCATTCAATTGTGACTCTATTCATTGAAGTACATTAAAATGGTGTAATTGATTGTAAAGGATTGGACAATATGGAATAAAAAACCTATTTAATATTGATTGCCGTTCAAGTTACCTCTTATCGTAGAATCACCCATACAACAACTTCATATGAATATGTTTTTAAAATTCATTCATATCAAAGAAATCCTATTCTAAAATTTAAATAATACGAAATATTCTTTATTCATAGTCTTATACAAAATCTTATGAATCGCCGAGCTCGCGCGGTTTGTTAGAGCGTATTTATATTCATAAACATATTTAAATATGTTTGAATATGAATGGCTCACAATTGGACTTGTTTTTCATTATAACACTGGTAAAGTTTTTATCTTCATGTCAAATAATATGGAAAAACGATTTTGTTTAAAATCTCCTTGGGGTAAGATATTTGAATATATCCTATGTTATTATGTAATTTATGTGGGTCCTTAGAAAATCGTACCGAGCTCGTTTTTTTGGGAGACACATAAAAGAATACACAAAGCCAAGTACATAGTGCTCGAATGTGATCACTATACCCAAGGTATAATTCTCAACACAGTGAGTGCTAGAGATGTGTGTTTTGTTCCGGGATTAGTCTAAATAGGTGTAATTCCCCCCTAACTGTGCCTATAACGAATATGATATGTATATTAAAGTAATCACAATTTATCTGCAAGGGTAATTTTATTGCCTGCCTCGGTGGCGTAATCGTACTACGGTACGATTACAAAGTTGAGAGGTATTGAGTTCGAATGCCTACCTCTTCTGGGAAAAAGGCGTGAGTTTCTGTATGTATGTATGTATGGTAGTTAAATTAATTTTGTATGCGTATTAAAAAACGACAGCATTTAAATCCCCACAACAACACGCATCATCACACCATCCCCTAGTTTCCGCGTCCCAGATTTTAAGCCCAAATTCAGTCGTTCCGCGCCACTGAATACGTCATTTCGCGCGAACAAGCGACAGTTTAAGCCAAATAAGCCTCTTTACGGTCGTATTCCGTCGTCGTTCTAAAAAAACAAGTGCCATTACAGAGTCAGCAATACAGCTGGCGAGCAGCCAGCAACACTTCGCAATTGCCCACTAATTGATACTGCGTCGCCTTTTGACTTCTGTTTCAATTTGAGAAGTCTAGCATGTGTGAGAGGCTATATTTCTAATCATTGTTAATTAAAGACTCGAGTGTTATTGATTTTTTAATGTTATACAAGATGACGCCGACGTTATGACTTTTTAATACGCTTTTATTAGTGTAACGGAAACTTTGAACATGATTTTGACCCCCTTCAAAACGTCGGATTAACTCGAAATTTGGCATTCTTATTAGGGATCGATGACAATTCAATATTTTAAACAATGTGACCCGTTATGCTTCTTACTAGGATAATCAGGATTAGCGATTTTTGTTTTCCTGAGACCCGGAGTGTCTGCGTCAAGACCAATAAAGGAATCTACCAGGCGCATTCGACTAAAAAATGAAAAATAAATAATTATTTTTTATGAACCACATAAAGGGTCGCATCGCATCAGAAGTCTCTACACTAAATATTATTAATTTATCATAATTTGTTTAGTCACGAGATAGTTTTTTAAGGTTTACACATTCAACCACATACTGTAGCGATTTGGCTAGATACAATGATCTAAACGGGTAATTTACGTCATGTGCAACGTTTGTTATCCGCTTGGTTTAATGACCTTGCCAAATCGTTACTGCAGGTGGTTATATGTGTAAAAATAAAAAAATATCCCGTGATTAAATTAATAATATTTGGTGTAGGGACGTCTTATGCGATACCTTTAAAGTGGTTCCATAAAATTCATCATGTCGCCGACACTTTGTATAACAGGTTGCCTTATCTAATATATTGCTGGTTTGCTAGTGGTAGGAATTGTGGTTGTATCCATTCAGATAGCGATTACCTTACATAGAAATTAAATTGAAATACCAACACAACTGTTTCTCGTTTCGGGTCCAGGCTGTATACTTGGTTTTCTGCAGGCTGCTATTGTGTCCACTGAAAAGGGATGATGTTGGATCCGACTTGTCGTTTTCATAAACAACCAAACTTCGTTCTCGAAACATATACTTATGGATCGCACAAACATTTATCTCGATGAGAGGATCGAACCCGCTGCCTCCCATTTCATAGACGGCGACAAACCAACTGCACTGAGGCTATCAACATTCATAGAAAGGTAAATAGTTTACACTACATTTTCTTTGTAAATATTTTCGATCGTATAAGAGGATTTATACATTCTCAGATAAGTTATGAATATGATATCGACACCTACACACCGTTTTTCAAAGCCACTGGTTTTCCACAAATTTGATTCTCTAGAATATCTCTATTAATTTCTCAGCTATCTGGCAAGTATGAGTTTCTAAATACTTTTGATCGCCTAAGAGGATTTAGTTAGATTTTCAAATTGATATTACAACACCTACTCACATTTCTTGTGAGAAATTTATTATTAAAAAGTTTTATTTCATAGGACATCTTTATTCATACATCAGTAATCTGTTCGCTTTTTAATAAAATTATGATATTTTCGCAACGACATTTCTTCATCATACTATTCTTAGTAGCAGGCAATTTCCTCCTAAAATTAATTTTCACACCAACACGCTATCTCGATAACAACTCGTTAATTACTTATTTTCCTCAATTATTTATTACTTGAAGATAAATCCTGAATTAGTCATTTTCCTTATATCGTAAGCGAACAGGCCTACATTATGATGTGAGGGCGTATAAACCACTTAGTCACGTGCCGCCGCCCTCCACGGCTTTTTCGGCTAATTAAGGCGCTGGGTGCCAGCACCTTCTGCGCTAGGGACAGGACGGCGTCTTGTGAGAATCGGGAGGAATCGAAGAGGAAGTAGATTTTCAATAGGAGTCATATTATAGCTTCAGCAATAGAGCTAATGATACACCCAGTTGTACGTGATCACGACCGTCTTTAACTGACCATGGTATTGCAAGGTCGTGCATGCCTAACAGGCCCGTAAAAGTCGATGGTAAAATTGAAAACGTAAAGTAGAGGAGGTCAGGATTATTAGACATTACAGTCTTAATATGAATAAAGAGATGAGTTTTTACAATACACCTATTTAAGAAGATGTCTGTAATACAGACACTAAAGGCAATCCATAGTAAAAATAAATATTTTATAAATATTTTTGACAATAATATAAAATGATATAAATAGTGTCGTAATTGATCGATCAATAAAAAAATTCAAATCCTAGTCATCTCCGAAACAGATACCTAAGCAAATACAAAGACGAGTTGACGAAATAGAGTGGATACTAGCAACGAAAGGACCATTTATACCACCGTCCTTTCTAAGCCGATTACCCACTGGCTTCGATTCAGCCAAGTTGTAAAGGCTATCTAACATCTGGTATTGATTTGCGAATGCTGATAAGCCTTGGAATAGTTCTTCTGGAATAATCGTTAGAGACGTGTTCTTGAATGGTGAAACTGACTTAGAAATGACAGTAGATTTAGGAGAAACCTTTAGGAGCTCATTTAGCCACAGTTTTTATCCTTTATATGAGTGCAAATGTAGTTAACTGACAAAATAGAGGTTAGAGCTCGAAACCAACATCAATCTTATTTTCGTACTTTATGTTGTTATTAGAATATAATTTATTGTTAATTTTATGACGAATATCGAAGAGAAAACTTCGCGAAGCAACCTGCATATATAGGAGTTATCCCTACATTTTATGGAGTGTGACGCATACCAACGTAGAAATGAAATTCGTATTTTGGTCACGTAGGCAATTACATAAAAATAAACGTACCTACATTTCTTAAACGACTTGATTAATCAGGGTTAATACTCCCATACCTTAAATCGATATACGAATTTCAGCAGGCTTGAATAAATCGATGCCAGCGTCAGTGGACATCCCTAGCCCTTCTCAACACCCCCGTTAAGGACTAGTCCGCACGAGGAAATATTAACAGCACGGTAACGCTTCCTCACGATATTGGCTTCATAAATTGGACTTGTTTGCCCACCTGTGCTTTATTACGATAATAGTGTTGAAGTGTTTTCATTAACATTGCCGAGGTGGTTTTATTAATGTAGTACAGCTTCTCATTAGAAGACGGGGTTGGGAAACGATGCTGAAGACAGGGTGAAATGAAAATGGATGAATTGAATAGAAAAACAGACCATTATCTAAAATGAGTAATATAATAAAGGAAAGAAATATATTTTTTTTCTTTATTTATTGATGGCGAATGAATATATTAACTGAATGAATATATTAATTTTCGACAGCCTCCGTGGCGCAGTTGGTTAGACGCTCCCTGTGAAACGAGAGGCCGCGGGTTCGATCCCCGCACCGAAACAAATATTTGTGTGATCCACAGGTATTTGTTTCGGGTCTGGGTGTTTGTGAGACCGAAAAGTCTCTCGTAGTTCCTGATACCCACGACACAAGAATCGATCTTAGTGTGGGGCAGGACTATGTATGTGACTGTTGGGTGTATTTATTTATTTATTTGTATTTATTAAGGAAATATAGCACAGCATTTTTTGATTCAAACATAAATTTTAACACATACAACACAGATCATGAAAATAAAAAAAAACATATCGTCTTATGGTATTCGAAGCTTCTAACTTTAAAGTACACAGACACATTAAATTTAACCGAATTTTGCATAAATGAAATTTAGAAGAACACTGAATACTACTGACCCAAAAACACTTCCGTAAATTAACTTTCCCCAGCCCTATAATCAAGCTGATATCACAGAATCTAAACTGCAAAAAAGCTCCATAATTTCCTCAAGCTTCACAAAGATGAGCGGGAAAGGTAAAATAACAGCTCCATAAAGCTATCCACTCGTGGGATTTAAAAAGAAAACTTCAACACTTTAACTTGCTTTGATACCTCCTGAAAGCTCGGCGGCTATCATAATAGCGAGCTTTGGGGAGCTTAAAAAGTTCAAGCAACCGAGTGTACCCGCTAAATAATATTTCATGAGATATTGTCTTTTAGATTGAGCTTTGAGCTTTACCACTATTATTAAGCTCGCTTTATAAGTAAGGAACTATGGAAGATTTCAGTTGTGAAAGCTTAACACTAGTAAATTTTCTTATTAAGAAGAATGAGGCTTGATGAGATATTAAAATGCTATTTTATTCCACAATGGGCTATTAAGATGTAGGTTTGAAGCTTACCGGATATTTAACTACGAAGTTTTGGAGTCCACGTGGGCAGAAATTTCTTTAGAATGGGTTACACACTATACATACAGAAAGTTTCTAAGTATTTTTACACAAGTCTTATCATGGGATTGGTGTAAAAAAAAATTGTCCATATTGAAAAATTACTTGATTTATTAATTATGTGCCTGAAGACCACTTAGCTCCTAGCTGAGCACCTTTATAAAAAACAATATATCAAAGCTTGCTTGAGCCGAAAGAAAAATATTGTTTTAACTAGTTTTGGAGACATTTTCTGTAACATATAAAGCCTATCCTTATCATTTTGGATTTCATAAAATATAAATAATAAATATTCACTTGTTGAAATTCATTAAATTGAAAATTAATCAATGCAGGAGTAAAACAGAATATAAAATAATGTCGTTCATTTCATGAAGCCGTCCGATTTTTATAAATCAGGGTTCGTGACATTCTATTTCCGGAAAAAAAAATTGGAGAACAGAAGTTATAAAGACAGTTCAACAATTTATACTCGTACTTATATAAATGCAAAAGTATTTTTGTTGGTTTGTCCTGAATTAATTTATCAATGGATTGTTTTTTTTTTAATACGACGTGTCTGCTTAACTTCAACTCTTTTGGGAGCAGGCATAGTCAACCATAAGTCTGCAATACTGTAATGGGATGTATTTCAGACACGTTTGAAAAACTTATGGGGAATATAAATACCTGAGAAGTTATGTTTTCTCATCATGTTATCCTCAACAGTTAAAGTTTAGCTAAGTTTTATACGAAACACGATGATTCAAATTTAAAGCAAATGGCCCTGTAGGGAAATTTTGTCTTAATATTATTTTACAGGTAGGCGTCAGTTAACCATTTTTAAATAAATAAATAAATACACCCAGCAGTCACATACATAGTCCTGACGGCATATTAATATCAATTAAGCCTTGTGTCGTGGGTATCAGGAGCTACGGCAGACTTTTCAGTCTCACAAACACCCAGACCCGAGACAAATAGTTGTGGGTACAAATATTTGTCTCGGTGCAGGGATCGAACCCGCGGCCTCTCGTTTTACTGCTGGCGTCTAACCAACTGCGCCACGGAGTCTGTCAAACTGCTTTAACCAAAATTTCCTCATTTTTTTAACAAAAGAAATTTCTAACAATTAAAACCGCTAACAAGCGCATAATTGATGTAAAAGACGTCGACAATTAAATCGCTCGCAGATACAAGTTGCAAAGATTTCCTGCCGCCGCGGTTTGTGAGCGCGAGCAATAATGTTCGCGTTCCAACAAAATTCGTTTACATTACCATATTCACTCGCGGCGAGCAATCGTATGGCGCAGATGGCGCGGCATTCACACCGCAACTAATCGATGATTTTATTCAATCGGAAAATCTGAGGTTAGTTTGTTATTGAATAGTTTACCTATTATACTACAAGATGGCGTTAGTAGTTTTATGTTGCTTTAGAATTTTATGTCACTATGAAAGAAATTACGATATTCAAATGATTAAATTGTTTTTCCTAATTTCGCGTAATACAATTCTCTCGTAAGATTAAATTTTAGTCCATTTGTCTGATCTAGTTCTTGTTCATAGATATTCCTTTGAAAACGCGGAGACAAGTTTGATGATCCCTAAAGATGCTTTCTTTCACCGGTATAATAAGCAAAGTTTACTTAAAAGTTTTGTCGTAGTTGTTATTATTCACCTAAAACATGGTAGGTATCTGCCTCGGTGGCGTAGTAGTACGACTACAAAGCTGAGGTCTCGGGTTCGAATCCCAGGTCGGGCAAAGTGATATTGGAATTTTCTATTTAATATCAGCCCGGAGTCAGGTGTTTGTGCCCGATATGGCGATAGGCTCGCCCCCTATCACATCTTGGGACGGAACATACAAGGCGAAATGTGGGTGTCCTGGTAGCACCTCTGCCTACCCCTTCTGGGAAAAAGGCGTGAGTTTATGTATGTATGTAAGTATGGTAGGTATCTGGTGGTAAAATATTCGTATCTGTCTGGAAATAGACCACCACGTCGCGGTAGACAATCGCCGTACTAATCAACGCAAGCGTTTTACGTTTCAGATGTAACCTGCTATCTATATTCGATTTTAGTCAACCTGACATATTTGTACAGAGACGTGGCACGTTTTAATAGGTACAACATTGTTCGATATACACCAATGGTTTCATTGTGATTGCAGTCTACTTTTAATCAACTTCAGTTAATTTATAATTTCAGTATTAAAAGTCGATGCGTGAACAGTCAGCCATATGCTAAAACCACGTAAGTCATTGTGGAGCTTCGCGTGTCTACAGCGGTGCGGTTGTGGTGTGCGCGAGAAACTGTGTCAATTAGTAGTCGGCCGCCAGATTGTGCCGAACAAAATGTTTTAAGGATCGGCTGCGGAGCACACTGTGCCGCGCTATTGGAAAACCGGTGGCCGAGTTGTGTTCATTGTGAGGTATTAGGGTTTTATTGGCGCGGGATTTGTTGAGGATATAGCTTTTATTTGCACTTTTGTTGTTAACTATTTATCAGTTACTGGCGAAAGATAGAAGTAGAAGACTCACACTGGAGTCCTTTTGGACTACGGCAAGAATGTGTCAGGTCTTTCTGGTACTTACTTCTGCCTCACAGAAACCCCAGCGCCGTATTTGCTGATGTCCTTCATGCCGTGGATGAGCAGAAGGCATTTTTCCTCCTCCTATCGTGTTTGCTTCCCATATTGAGAGACCGGCATCTTCTACCGTTGGATGATCATGGGCAGCGGTCATGATTACCATTACATCAGTCCTTTGCTCGCTATGTGCGGCTGATCCCGAACCTTAAAATACTTCTATGCATGGCGTGTTTACATCTTTCCCCGTAGATGAGAATAGACTACAACCAACATTATAGCCAGAGTAACTACTGTACATAATGAGACTTAACACCTTATGTCTCAGGATGACGAGCGGTGTGGAATGCCCAGCATTGCTTTGTATGGTGTTGTTTGGTTTTGCTACTGTTCATGAGCGGTCGTATCGCTTACCATCAGGCGAATGGCATGGTCGTCTCGCTATTCATTGCAATTAAAAAAATCCGCAGCAAGTTTTACACTAAAACACCTCATACAATTAGCCTAGACAGATACAAAACAAAGTTCAGACCAAAGTTCAAAGCAGTGCAAATTGAAATACTTTGTGTATTTAATTAATTATTAAATATGAAGCCCACTATATTATTTAGGTCGGGTTCGTAATATGTGAGCGAGGTTCATCCGAAATCTCGGTATGAAAAGGCGTTATGACTCCATTTTCATCAGGAGTAATGGTTGCTCGGTAAATACGTTTGTTTTCAGCGGTTGTACTTCATTTTGTGTTGTAGTTATTGTGTGAATATCAGGTAAATTTGTTATTGACTGAATTATTTGATTTTTCATTCGTGATAACTCATGATATTTACCGCTTCCTCCTCTGAGTGTGAAGAACTCATAAGACAAACGACGGATGATGTTTCAGAAGCTTTTTTATTGCACTGAATTAAAGCTAATCACAATGCCAATGTCTTTTACTACGGCTTCACGAAAAGAGACCGTTTTGGCGCTCACGTTTAAAAACGACCCCCGTGTTGCCAGTCGTCATATTTAAAATATATCATCGGTGATACGATAAAAATAATTTTAAAATACATACAAACTTGAAAATTAATACATTATTTAATAAAATAATTAGTAAATGTAAATTAAGTATTTAAAACAGATGTAACCTGACAAAATAATTATTATGTACATAAAACTAACTTATTTTTTATTTTATGAATAATTACACAAAAATGTATCTTTGGCGTTGCAGAAGTTTTTTTCCGTATAGTGATCCGTCTCTACAGGTATAAAATTTCCGCTATATTTAACTTCACATAATATGATCCTTTTAGACTATGTTTTTGTAAATAAAAAAATATAGACAACACCAAAAAAAAAATTGCTTTCTACCGCCTGTATGTATGCAACGGAATATTTGAACTCGATTTTCGAGCACTTCACCACGTCGAATTATTAGATTGAACTGTTTTCATATTTACCTATAATAAACATTGACTGCAACTTATACAAAACACGTGTATGAAACTGAAAATGAATTTAATGTCTCAAATTGTTCAGCTTTGTTTCGTGTTCATTATGAGATGTGAAACTCAATAGTTTTGAGTCCTGGGGTCCAATTATTAATAGGCTCGTTGTAGTCAATTTGACAGTCTCCATGGTGCAGTTGGTTAGACGCCGGCTGTGAAACGAGGGGCCGCGATTCGATCTCCGTACCGAGACAAATGTTTGTGTGAGCCATAAGTGTTTGTTTCGGGTCTGGGTGTTTATGAGAACGAATAATCTCTCATTGATCTTGATACCCACAACACAAGACTCAACCTTAGTGTGGGGTCAGGACAATGTATTTAACTTTTGGGTGTATTTATTTATTTTGTTTATGCATATAGACAAGCTCTACTTAGGTGATGCTATTAATTCAGGGAACAATGAAAAAAGTATGACAGGAGTAATATTTTTCTGATGTATTTCGCATGGTAAGATCTACTTTTTATAATTCTTTGTTAATCATTTATCTAAGCCCTAAGGTATAAACTCACTCCTTTATTCTCGAAGGGGTAGGCAGAGGCGCCACCAGGACACCCACATTTCGCCTTGCATGTTCCGTCCCACGCTGTGAAAGGCGGCGAGCCTATCGCCATATCGGGCACAAATTCCTGACTCCGGGCTGATAATGAATAGAAAAATCCAATATCACTTTGCCCGATCCGGGACTCGAACCTGAGACCTTAACTTTGTAACCGTACCGTAATACAACTACGCCATCGATGCAGTAATTGCATAACATGTTATGTAGTATGTTACGTCATTTATCTAAGGTATTTTCCAATCTGGCAACATACCTGCTAATTCTTATGTGTACGAGCTGCTTATGAGCGGTGCTGTTAACTTTTCAGAGCGTTATTTTTATACTCACATGAAAATTAACTTCGCTGTAAGCGAGTTAAAATAAAATATCGAGAATTTTTTGGCGCTCAATAAGTAAGGTAATGTATAATATAAGTGATCCCTGTCGTTTAGGCCTTAAACACGGATTAGGCGTGATAACCTTTTGTTATTAATATAAATATATTCCGTGAAAACGGTTAAACCAAAATATGTATAAAAAATCCGACGAAAATCCCACACTGTATTATTAAAATGCGGCCGCGGATGAACCGCCCGGGCGCCTAATTATGTACCGTGGGGCGATATACGATGTTTTTGGAGCAAAAATCTGACGGAAGAGTTCCCGATTTTTCTAAATAATAGTAATTATTACCGTTCATGGCGATGGTCTCGGTGGCGTAGTTGTACTACGGTTCGATTACAAAGCTGAGGTTTCGGGTTGGAATCCCTGGTCGCGCAAAGTGATATTGGGTTTTTCTATTCATTATCAGCCCGGAGTCAGGAATTTGTGCCCGATATGGCGATAGGCTCACCCCCTATCACATCATGAGACTGAACATGCAAGTCGAAATGTGGGTGACCTGGTGGCGCCTGGAGAGGCGCTCCTCTGCATACCCCTTCTGGAATAAAGACGTGAGTTTATGTATATGTTATATTTTTCATAAATATATTTCACTGTAATAAAAAAATGGCCGAATCAGAAAAGAAGAGTTGTTGATGATATTTAAGAGTTTTGCAGTAGCACTAAAATGGACAGTTTCAGATTTGTCTTTCGAAAGTTGCGAATTGAAATATAATGCATAGAGAGTCTGGTCTGATGGTAAAAACTAAAGATATTAACACTCGAACGAAACAATTATGCCGACCAGCTCAATAATTTACATTGACAACCTCTGGCGCATTGGTTAGACGCCGGCTATGAAACGTGAAGCCGCGGGTTCGATCAATATTTAGAGACAAATGAGAGACAATTAGTCTGGGTGTTAGTGAGACCGAAAAGTTTCTCGTAGTTCGTGATACCCACGACACAAGACTCAATCTTAGTGTGGGGTCAGGACTATGTATGTGACTATTGGGTGTATTTTATTTATTTATTTACTTAGGTACCCTAAATGTTATGACACTATGAGATTTTCTTTCCTATACTTATTCCTCAGCCATATACAAATATCCTGTCCTCATATAAATGGCATGTTTGCTATAGCTTCACGAGATACGTAATTAGACCACCGTCTGAGCCGGGTCGGGCCGCAACCCGCACAAACTTATAAGAAATGCCGAGAGAAAATTAAAAATGCACCACAATATATTATAACCCGCAACACATTTATTGTGGATAATTACTTTCTCAATGTTGTAGATAAGTTTGTTTTCATATTTTACTTTATCCTGGAGTGAATAAAATTTTACAAAGATTTTTATAATATAGCTTTATTACATACACAAATATAGCATATTATTATGAAATATACAGGGTATATCAAGACCGCGACCGAAAACCAAGCCAGGTGGTAGTATTAGTGACTTCAGACACAATGCTAGTAAAAATTTCGCAAAAAATATCGACAACTTCTTTTTTGTAATTTTTCACTTATCGTCGTATTTGGGTGATAAATACATAGTTTTCCTAAAATAAAGATGTAGACCTCTTTATTTTTAAACACTCAATGATACGTAAGGGTTTTAATTATTATTTTCACAAAAACTACGTATTTACCACCCAAACAAGATGACTTTTTAAAAAATTCTAAAAAAATATCTGTTGCTGCTTTGGTGAAATTTTTATTTGCATCGTGTCTGTAACCACTAAAACTACCACCTGGCTTCGTTTTCGGTCGCAGTCTTGAGATACCCTGTATATCAAAAGTACAGCCACACTGTAACAATCTTGAGTTACATTAGAAATGGAACAATTCAAACGACGGTACCGCTGACTTACGAAATACCGATGAGATGCGACCGTTTCTTGCTTTTTATTGCTTATGTCCAGCAAACTAGCAAACAGGTCACCTGTGGTAAGTGATCACTGCCGCCCAGGAACATTCACACACTGGATCCACAGTCGTGGATGTGTGCCGGACCATCAAATTGGGAGGAAAGCAGGAAGGCAAAATTCCTGTCGTGTTTCTTACAGTATATTAGATTGCAGGAGGCACACTGTCCTTTTCCGCCTCCCGTCATTTTTCCTGCCTGCTCCTTATATTTTAGGAGGTAATGCTCTTACGATCCATTTGTTTTATCTTCATGGGCGTCATCTCTTATTATCAGGTGAGATATTTCCTCGTTTATACCAAAAATAAATAAATACATAAATACACACAACAGTCACAAACATAGTCCTGACCCAACATTAAAATCGATTAAGTCTTGTGTCGTGGGTATCAGGAACTACGAGAAACTTTTTAGTGTCACACACAGAACCAAAACAAATACCTCAAGTAGAAATAAAACTATTTTTTACGGATTTTGTCGCGATTTGGTTTAATTTTTACATTTTTTTTAACTTCCCGACGTTTCGATTACTTTACAGCTTTCGTGGTCACGGGGCGGACTGAGGTATTAGTCATAGCTCAGTGACTGTTACAATTTAACTACCCTTAATTTACAATTTACAATTGTAAAATTTAGTTTTATTTCAATGTGTAACATTCGCGTAAATCTAAGAAACCATTATGCAAATACCTCAAGTTTCACAGCCGGCGTAACCAAATGCGCCAAGGAGGCTATCACAAAAAATATCATGATTGTTCGTCTATTAATTTCACACAAACAAGCCAATAGTCCTGACTCTCACCCCGGTCACGAATCCCGGAATCTCGTACGAAACGACTGTCTGTTGATACGCACTCGTCCGCCGGATTAGTGAAGTCGTGCTGAATTATTCATAGGTTCGCAAACGCTCACGTGCCTTCGAGCCCTTTTATTTTCGCAAATGAAAGCCGTGTTAGGTAATTGGATGCGGTGTGATATTTTTATCATTTGTAAAATCTAAGGTTTTTAAGTTTTTCGTAGATGGAATTTTCTATCGGTGATATCATTACAGCCCAATTCCAATTTGCAATACCAATTGAATATAATATTGTTTCCAGTAACACGTATTCATACAAGCATCAATAATTTATCAACCATACTAAAAGGGGATAAATCATTAAGGAAGGGCAAGAATTTTTTATTTCTTCTCTATAATGTTTACGGAATATTTATATAAGGAAGTTCTACGCAATGTTCTAAGATTCGTTTTTTTATACAATAAATAAATAAATACACCCAACAGTCACATACATAGTCCTGATCCCACATTAAGATCGATTAAGTCTTGTGTCGTGGGTATCAGAAACTACGAGAAACTTTTCGGTCTCATATACACCCAGACCCGAGACAAATATTTGTGGACCTCACAAACATTTGTGTTGGTGCGGGAATCGAACCCGCAGCCTCTCGTTTCATAGCCGGCGTCTAACCAACTGCGCCACGGAGGTCTGTCGAAATAAAAATAATAATAGAATAATAATAGAACCGGCAAACGAGCAAACAGGACATCTGATGGCTAGTGATCACTACCATGAACATCACAACGTTAGGATCATAGATATGTTGCCAGCCCATCAAATCGGGAGGGAAGCGAGAAAGAAAAAGGATGGAAAGAGAAGGGGTATTTAGCATTCGGCAATCTCACTCACCGAACGAAACGCGACAGCTGTCGCTTCATGTCATTCTCCTGAGACAGTGGTACCGCCCCGGGTAAACCTGCCCATTCCTGCTGAGTCATGGCTGACTACAACGTTGCTCTACCGTTTTAAAAGTAATTAAGTAGATTTTTCATAATACACAAAAACGCAGCACCTTTGCACACTTACCCAGCATCAAGTAATTTGAGCTACTTTAACCTACTAATACTCCCAAAGTGTCAAAATAAAATCTCCGCAAACCCATAAATAATTCATAAAAGATTTAAAAGCAGCGATTAACCAAACGAGCTAAGTTCAACGTGAAATATTCTCCAACTATCTCTCTCGGGAACTTCTAGCGATCAACTTGGCAGTGCTCGGTGCTAAAAATCCAACGCGCAGTTTAAAAATATTTAGCCTTCAGTTCTAGGACTTGGTGCTTAATTATTTTCTAGACTTTGTGCAGCCCCGAGGCGTGTCTAACTCGCTCCTTGGAGAGTAATCTCACAAGTTGGTTTGTTAGCGGTTTGTTTTCAATAATATATTAACTGCGGTTTTACGAGTTATTGCCGAGTTGGTGGCTGTTTTGAGAGTATAAGAATCAAATATTGAGGTAGGATTTTTTAATATATATTTTTACCTTAACTAAGTAATACTACTAATATATTATGTGGTGGTATTTTAGATATAATGTGGTAGGCACTTGCTAGATGCAGGCGGCTTTCAACAGGTCGATGTGGACATCTTTTGGAGAGGCTTATAATTAGTATTGGGTTGTCTGTGACTGAACGCACACACAGAGAGAGAAAGATTGATATGTGAATGACGGCTTAGTTTTTATTATTTATGAAGATCAAGTTTCATATATTAGCATGTTATACCTCTTTTGCAACGTTTTCCGAAATTTAGTTTTATTTTCACTTTGCATTGGAGTAAAGCAAAGTGGTACGTTCAAAATGTTTGAGCTCTCAGCTTGTAAATTTCCTCACCATGTTCTTTTCACGTACGTAAATTTCAAATGTCAGAGGTTAAATTCAATATGTGACCTCTGTTTTAGTAGCTAGTTTCACACTATTAAAATTTTCGCTGATATTTACACATACATAATTAATAGATAATATCCCTCTTCAATAATAGCTATTGTAATTTATCAATTTTAAAAGTAAATTAATGTGTAAATGTTCAAACGTGCTGTGGATACAAAAATAGATATCCTTCCACAATTATATTCCAGTTCTAGTAGCTCCCAGTATCTCGGAAGATAAACGCGTTCAAGAGTAGCGCTATTTTCTGCTAAATAACTGAATTTCCCGTATGATTGCGCGGAAACGGAAGTTGCCAGCGCGTAATGCAATTACCTTGCTTTGATGTCGGCTTATTACATCTTAGATGTTACATGCGGATGTAAGGAAGCCCGTAACCGGATTAATAAAATAGATTAAGGACCTATTTCAGACAAAACTGCAACGTTCTGAGTCAACAATACTGTTGGTAATGGACAGTAAAGTTGATTTAATTTTGTATGGGTTATTAGAAATTGTACACACCTCGATTACTCATACAATTGCATCATTCCGTCATTCTTTAAATAAGATACTGTATGAAATTGTCAATATAGTATAGTGAAATTTGTTATTTGTTATCTATTGGCTACTCTTAGGCTCGCAAGCCACAGCTACCAATCTTTGAGGATTGAGCCTAGAATTACATGGATCATATACTCGAATATATTATTTAGTAGCACACGTTAGTTGTATTCGTATTTATCTTCAAAATACCAGTATAAAATTAATGCCACTAATTGCACGATAATATGAACAATCAATTCCATTAATACTCATATAAAATTAAAATCTATAAACACCGTCAAAATGTAAGAGCGATAATCCGGTGTTATCCGGGATAGAGGCGCCATCGCGCAAGTCGGGTCGGTTTAACTACGTGCTAACTACAGATTACAGCTGCCAGCGGGGCTCTGTCACAATTACCCACAATAGTGGGGTTCTATGTTCAATGATGTGGCTAATAGAGTGCCTCGGTGGCGTAGTTGTTCTACGGTACGGCTACAAAGCTGAGGTCTCGGGTTCGAATCCCGGGTCGGGCAAAGTGATATTGGATTTTTCTGTTCATTATCAGCCTAGAGTCAGGAATTTGTGCCTGATATGGCGATAGGTTTGCCCCCTATCACATCATGGGACGGAACATACAAGGCGAAATATGGGTGTCCTGGTAGCAAGCACTTCTGCCTACGCCTTCTGGGAAAAGGCGTGAATTTATGTATGTATGTGAATACGAGGCACTTCTGTCTGCACTTCCATGTGTTCGAAGAGTATTTTGCCAGTTTTTGATGAAATAGTAATAATCGTCTTACCAACGTCTACGTTGCGGCCTACCATAATAATATCGTCTCTTGATATATGAAATCTTTTTTAATTTTCCTAGCCTATAACTCTGACCTACGAAGTGACCCAGTTCCAACTTATAATTAAATAATTAATAACAATTCAAGCTAGATTTCAAGTTAGTTGTTAGTTCTTCAGTTGTTAACTAATTACCAGACAACAAAAATGAAAGCTCGTCTCGATTTCAAACTCATTTAAGCATTATTAAACAACTTGTAGTTTTTATAAACGTAGTCTGTTTTCTTTCGGCTGTTTTAATTAAATTTTCTATAAAACTAAAAAAAGGTAAGTTGCTGTAGTTAATTTATTTTTTAAGAATAAGCTGGCTTGTTCAGGTTAGTACCGCTTTTTCACAGAAAACTGACTTAAAATATCAGTTTTGATTTAAATTTTTGTTTGGTGAGTAAAAGTTTTTTTATGTCTACATATTTGAAGTTTTACTGGTGGTAAGTCTCTCATAAACGTGAGAGGCCGCCTGAGTAGGTGTACCACCACAATGTTTATTTCTCCCGCCAAACAACAGTGTATATGCACTGATATGTTCCGATTTGAAGGACATTGTAGCCAGAGTAACTATTTAACATAATGAGACATCTTATGTCTCAGGATTGCGTAACGATATTTGAGTTTTGTTGGTGTTCATGCATATTAGAGATATTAGCTGCTTGTACTTCCTTCCTTGTGTGCGTGGTGGCCTGTTGGTAACGGACCAGACGCGGCTGCCAACATGTTCACGGTGGTCGCGGGTTCAAATCCCAGGGCACACCTCTGACTTTTCGGAGTTATGTGTGTATTGAAAATCAATCACCACGCACTTTAACGGTGAAGGAAAACATCGTGAGGAAACCGGCATACCGTAGCGATTATCAAAGAATTTCTACGGTATGTAAGTCCGCCAACCCGCACTAGGCCAGCGAGGTGGACTATATGGCCTAACCACTCTCAATTGATTCTCTCAATTGTAGAGTAGGCCCTTGTCCAGCAGTGGGGCGTATATAAGGGCTGATACAATACAGTACTATAAAAAGTATATTGTAATAAAAGTCAATTTTTATATAATAAATTTAACCTTGTAGCTCTACTTCACATAAGTTTCCTTGGACTTGAATTTGTTCTCTCCATAATAAACCCACTCCTTATTATGTGAAGTGAATGTTAATTTTGAAACCGTTACCTAATCCTGCTGGCCTATATGCGTGAGTTTATAAATTGCCTTGTGATGTCTTAAACAATATGTGGCAGCACATAACTTCACGCACGCACGTTAACAGATCAGCAAAATGTCAATGTCAAATGACTTAGATAATATCACGTATCACCTTAATATATAAGGATCATTTGTGCAGTCAAATAAACAGTCTCATACAGGGTCACAGTGAGACTCACTACATTTTGTGTTTCCATTTTTAATCCTGGCCTAACCATTGGCAAAAATATTTCATCTCTTCCCTTGAATAAAATTAATATAAAGTAGTACAGAGTATAGAGCACTTAATTACAGCTTGTGAGGGGGTTGTAGTGTGATGAATGTGTGGGTTGAGGGGAGGTGACATGTCACGACGCTACGTCTTGGAATGAAAACTAACCGCTTATTAAACAACATACTGAGCTCTTTTACACCGATATGCATTATTTTTTTCCAATTTTTTTTTGAGTACTGCGAAACGAACGTGCCATTCGCCTGATAGTAATCGATATGACCGCTCGTCGGCAGTAGCAAAACTCAACAACTCGATGAATTACGAAGCAATGCGTGGTATTCCACTGCGCTCGCCATCCTGAGACATAAAATGGTAAGTCTCATTTTGTCCAGTAGTTACTCTGGCTACATTTTAAATTACATTTGAAGGTTGTGATCAGAGCTAATTGTCGCTCAAAGAGAACATCATGATGAAATTCAAGAATTTCGAATATAGGTATGATTTCCACTACCGCGCACTAGACCAGCGTGATGGACTGAGACGTAACCCCCCATCAATTAGAGCAGAATTTCCGTGTTTAGCAGTTCAATCGACGTATGACGACCGCTTTTATATTAGAAACTTCCTGAAATATCGTTTAAGAAACACAACAAACATGTTTTTCATAAATAAGTTTCACCTCCCTAGGCGACACGGCTCATTTTGTTGTATATCGATATTTTTCGCACATTATGAATACAGAAGTGAAAAGCGTTAGTTTAATTGTTTTTACCATTATCAGGAGCATAATATCCTTAGTCCATGACTACAAACTTTCAGGACCGATCTTGCAAATTATAAAGCCTGACTTTGATCGGAGTTTGTAGTAGCTAAGTCCGAGAGTTCTGCAGCTTTTGTGTTTATTTAAAATACCGGACAATTAAACTTCTCAGCTAGAACTGTTAATTTAAGTTATGAGCTTTAGTTCCCAACTTGAGAGTTAAGATGAATCAATTTTGAGCTTGAATTAAAGCTGACCCGAGCTCGGTCGGCGTTCGTGAATTTCGTTGAATAAACTTTACTTGTTAGATTTAGGCATAACTTATAAGTTGAATATTTTGAAGGAAATAAAATAATTTATATTACACTACTGTAAACTTTTTTGACAGTTATTGAAATTGGTGTTAGTTCATTATTTCAAAGGAAATTAAAGAAAGTCTAATTAGTCTAGAGTAGTAAGTCTAGTTTTTACTTACGATAAAATATTATACGAAAGTTCATAATATAACCATTTTTATGTCGACTCTACAAAATAACTAAAATACACCTGATTGTAAGTAAAAACATACAGGGTCTATTAGTGAGGGATTAATACTATTTTTTATAGGTCGATACGATTATCAATGTGCTCGAATTTATAAACACATATGATTTTTAAAAGTTAGGACTATTTATAATAATTCAACATTTAATAACAAACTATAATATTTACCTGGTTATAGCATCGAAGAAACCTAAATAAAAGCTTTATAAAACTCAAAATGACTCTCCTAGCGCTTATTGCACCCAGTCGAAGCCGGTTCGAGGCAGTAATATAATAAAAAAGTCAGTGTGCGGTGTGAGCGGCGGAAGTTATAATTACATTCGTAGAGTTAAGCACCGCAATAGATAGAGCCGCGGTAGAGTGGTAGAGTGCTCGGTCGGTACATTTTGTCTTTTGACCGGGACACTTGGCGCTAATTTGCAGCGTTTAAATTGTAGAGCTTTACGACACCTGCTATTTATAAGATGGGTAATGTAGTTTTGATGGGTCTAAATTAGCATTGGGAGAAAATGCGGTGATATTTTTAGGTTCATATTTGTGTTACGTTACATTTGTTAGCTATATAATTTATTGTTATAGCTGTTCTACAAACAGTAGAAGACAAACAATGTGTCGAGTGCTACGTTGTCACTATTCGATTTTTAATTTTCTAGTTGGATAATTTTCGAGCTGCATAATGGTTAACGGTTAAGTGGACCTCTCTCTCTTCAGCCCCTGAAGAGAGAGAGAGAGGGAGAGAGAGAGAGTTGGATGTAGTACAAATTATGATATTGGCATAATCTCTTTTCTTTCCCAAATTTTATACAAAATTGTGATATACGTATATTACTCGTATAAGCTTCATGCCTATGTCTGAGGAGGTGTAGGCAGACGTGATACTGGCCATATACAGTTCGCCGAATTAATTTCCGCCCAAGATGAGTCAGGGAGGGAGCCTATATACATGCCTGGGACAAATTCCAGGCATGAGGATATTTTTACATTTTATACAAACAAGTCGCATTGACTAAATTTCCTGACCCGGATATCGATAGTAGAACTCATGGCTTACAGTCCATATCCTAATTCAGAGAGGCGCCCTTGTTTGAATCAAAATGTATCTATATTATGTTTGTTGACCCCTCTCAATTATACTCTCGATTGTAGAGGAGGCTGGTGCCCTGCAGTGGGACGCATATGGGCTGTTACAATACAATATATAAGTATTTGTTTACATTGGTTTACTAAAAGCTTGTATATACCAATTGCATTATTCAATTTGGGAATCAAAGTGGCTTGATATGCTTCCGAAAATAGTTTTTCTGTGTCCTTTTGATTCTAAACACATGACTTATTCAGGATTGATGACATTGATAAATAAAACCCAATCCGTACATTATATCCTACTTTAGACGATAAAAATCAAAGGTCGCTGAATATGTAATGAATAATGAATATTGTGATGTGACGGGTAAGGGCAGGGTCAAAGGTCATCCAAACTTCAATACGGCTTTAGTCATAAAATGTCAGATTTGTGGGAGAGTGTAAAGTTTTCCGGTATAATGTAGGGTTTATGCACAGTAGTTAAATATTTATAGCAGTGTATGTCAGCGGAACAGACCAACGTAAAAAATGATTATATTCAATCGAAAGTATGTATATTCCTATCGTGTATATAAGTGAACTTTTTGGAGTTGTGTTAAAGTTATTATACTTAGGAGTTTTTCTTAACCGTTATGTAAGCAGTACATTTTCGACTCGTATGTTATATACATATTATGTATGGGTTTTGGTTAACCACAATTTCCTCAATCCGATATGGACGATATTGTTTTTATTTTAGTATCACATCCGTCATCGGCGGATATTTTATTTTGACTTCGGCCTAATCTGGCGTATTTGTATCGACTCCTGTGACATTATCATATCTCGTTTCTCTATTTAAACTGCATTGCACTTACTTTCTCTTATACTCATACTGTCTCTATTGCCTCGGTGGCGTTGTTGTACTATGGTACGATTACAAAGCTGAGGTTTCGGGTTCGAATCCCGGGTCGGGCAGCGATATTGGATTTTTCTATTCATTATCAGCCCAGAGTCAGGAATTTGTGCCCGATATGGCGATAGGCTCGCCCCCTATCACATCATGGGACGAGAAATACAAGCCGAAATGTGGGTGTCCTGGTAACACCCCTGTCTACCCCTTCTGGGTAAAAGGCGTGAGTTTATGTATGTGTGTATGCACTTACAATCATGTATAATAAAACTTTTTTCGTATCTTAAAAAATATAAAATACCTATTTTCCCTTGTTTACATTTCCACCTCAATAAAAAGTGTACTAAAAAACCCGCAAACATGTTCTACAGTTTAGGAACATTAATTTGAAGCGACAGGGTGGCCACGATCCGCTCGGTCACGGTGGATTAAACCAGCATCAATTTCAGTAATTGGCACCAATTTATCGTTTCGTTTGAGCCAATTAAATTTAGTGTTTACCTACTGTGTTTGCGCTCAGTAATTTGGCACTAATAATTCAGCTTTAGGTATTTGATAGGTGCAGAATGTATTTGAATTATTTTGAATTATATTCGAATTGATTCGTTAGAGAGATTTTGCTATATTTAAAATATTTACAGGGATCTTATGATATTTTTTATTTATTTATAATTAGACGTAAAAGTAATGCATTCAGTCAATATGATCATGGATCATACGGACAGCATGCCGCATTTCGGTATCCACCTGTGTATTTATTATCAAACAATCCGACGTAATCGCGTTTACTGACTAGAGATTTGCACCAATCTCTTTTTATTTATTTATTTATAAAAATACATAAAAATACAAGTACTGTAGTCACCATCGTGTTAAGGGTAGTTACCTTCATCTACACTTTACACGTCTTTTTTTAAAATGCGTCTTGGTCACCCTACTTGGGGAGCGTGGGCCGCTCATGAATTATTAATTCAATTCGTCCAAGATTCGGGATCGTCCGAGCGACGGCCGACAAGCTGTCGTGTCGTAGCGCAGACATCCACCACAACCTATTCCAACCCAGATTTCTTTGAGCGAGCATTAACATCTGTTAGAGGAGATCGGGCTTTGTTCCATTTTACTATTTGAATACAGAGGTCTGTGATCAATCGGGGTTTAGTTTGAGGTTATGTACGACAGGGACTGATATATTTACCGTATTATAAGTATCAGGATTGTTGATTCTAATGATCTCGTGATGTTTCCCGAAAACTGCAGCAAAGTTGATCAAGATCCAAACTGCGCTGCCTGACTATTATCAGGAAAATGAATTTGTTGCCTAAAACTTTTTTACACCTAAGCAAAACAGATGATTGTTTGGATTTATCTGGTAGGCTTTTTTCGTCTACTCTTTGCAATATAAGTTTTTGCAAAAAAATTGGCTCACTAGATAACTTTAGTCAACTTATATAAAATACTGAATCTGAGATCAAATCCAGAATATCATGGTTCTTATTTCAAGCAGTATACTATAGCATTGACGCTTTAAATTATTCAGTATTTTATGGGTATAAATTAACAATTAGGCAAATATTTTATCAATCCCGATTGGCTGGCAGTGTTCAGTTAATTTGTATTCACTGGGTAGACTTCATTAACTTAAACAATTATTTACATTACTCAGCGGGGTTTTTATTTCGGCCTATTAAACTCTCGGTTACTAAACGCTGAATAATTGTTTCGCGGTCATTTAGTGCGAGTGTTATAAATATAAAAATAAAAAATGTCCCAACCAGCGTTGTAACAAAGAAAGGCCAAGGCAGACCAACATAGGCAGTAGGGATCTAGGCGTGGAGAGATAAAATTGAACATTTGCTCACAGATTGGCCAAACCGCACAATACTATAAAGTCTGAATGGGAAGGCAGGGCT
This sequence comes from Deilephila porcellus, assembly GCA_905220455.2. Lineage (NCBI taxonomy): Eukaryota > Metazoa > Arthropoda > Insecta > Lepidoptera > Sphingidae > Deilephila > Deilephila porcellus. The sequence goes on along the minus strand of LR999991.1, from coordinate 437,502 downwards.
TAGCCTATACAAAAAAAAAAAAAAACAATAATAAACTGTATTCAAAAATAAAATCAATCCCACTTCAATTTAAATCTCGAATACCAACAGCATGAAGTATATTCCCAGCTACATTGGATTGCATATTGACATCCGGTGTCCGGGGACTGCGGCCGACTCAATGGCACAACAAATTGCCCCGGTTCCGCCGATGTTAGCAAACACTGGCATATCAATATTCCACGGCTGTATTGCTAAAAAAATATACAGATTCGATAGAAATATTTTTAATGCAATATTGGTGTTGGTGCTTGCTACGGAAAAGTTGGTTAGTGTAACAAGCTTGCGTTGCCGTTTTTGGTTTGAAATAATATTAAATAAAATAAATAAATACCCCCAACAGTCACATACATAGTTCTACCCCACACTAAGATCGAGTCTTGTGTCGTGGGTATCAGGAACTACGAGAGATATTTCGGTCTCACAAACACCCAGACCCGAAACAAATACTTGTGGTTCACACAAATATTTGTTCCGGTGCGGGGATCGAGTCCGCGGCCTTTCGTTTCACAGGCGGCGGCGTTTTGACCAAATGCGTCACGGAGGTTCAAATGAGGTTGAATTGGGGTTGAAATTGTAAATTGAGTAAGTATTAGAGTTTGTTTGTATTGACGTTATTTGTTAAAAAAATATAAATTAGTAGTGGTAAGTCTCTCATATGTGAGAGGCCGCCTGGGTAGGTACCACCGCAATGTCCATTTCTCCCGCCAAACAGCAGTGTAAATGCACTGTTGTGTTCCGGTTTGAAGGACATTGTAGCCAGAGTAACTACTGGACATATCGAGACTTAACATCCTATGTCTCAGGATGGCGAGCGCAGTGGAATGCCAAGCATTGCCTTGTAACTCATGGTGTTGTTTGGTATTGCTACTGTCCATGAGCGGTCGTATCGCTTACCATCAGGCGAATGGCAGGCTCGTCTCGTCATTCATTGCAATAGAAAAAAAAAACAAAAAAAAAGGGTAGTTCGATGCCAAGCCCAAAGTCAATACACCCAACCACACCCAACAGTCACATACATCGTCCTGACCCCACACTAAGATCGAGTCTTGTGTCGTGGGTATCAGGAACTACGAGAAACTTTTCGGTCTCACAAACACCCAGACCCGAAACAAATACTTGTGGTTCGCACAAACATTTGTCTCGGTGCGGGGATCGAACCCGCGGCCTCTCGTTTCACAGGCGGCGTCTAACCAACTGCGCCACGGAGGCTGTCAACATTCATTCTACATTATTTTTTGGAAATTGCCATATTATATTCTTGTTTAATAATAATTACCACTTCGTTTAGAGTTATTGAAAGGAGCCAGAAAGTTCTCCAAAATAATTTTGGAGTTCGTGAAGTCCATCAACCGCATCAGGCCAAAATAATACTTCTCATTATTTATGTCATTCAGGTATCCGATTATTAATTCACTAGTATTGCTCGCGGTTTCGCCTGCGTGAAAAAATTTCTCCGGGATAAAAGTCCTGCTATATATTTTCCCGGGATAAACGGTACTCTATAGCCTTCCTCGATAAATGAACTACAAAATACTATGAGAATTTTTCAATTCGAATCAGTAATATCTTTTTTTTTTATATTAGTATACATTTGCATGTGTTTTTTTTATTGCGATGAATGGCGAGACGAACGTGACATTCACCTGATTGTGAGCGATATGACCGCTCATTGACAGTATCAAAATCAAACAACACCATGAATTACAAACCAATGCTTGACATTCCACTGCGCTCACCGTCCTGCGACATAAGATGTTAAGTCTCATTATTCATTAAGTTGCTCTGGCTACAATGTCCTTTAAACCGAAACACAAAAGTGCATTAACACTGCTGCTTGGAGTAAGAAATAGAAATTGCGGTGGTACCTACCCAGGCGGCCTCTCACATATGAGCGACCCACCATCAGCATACATGATTAATATTGTTCTATTCATAAGTTATTTCTATTAGGAAGCGACAGCTGGATAGTACTTTGTACGGATTCGTAAACTTTGATCTTATAGAGTGATCAGAACTTGTGTATTATGTACGTACATACCGACTTGATGTTAAAGTTATTTACCAGTTTATACATGTCTGTACATAATAGAAACGTTATCCTAAAGGGATAACGTATTCTATCTTTGTTAGTTTCTTTTTAATTTCCATCCACTTTTATTAATCTTTTCACGCATTCTTAAATAGTAATTTTTATTATATAACGAAATTACTATTTAAGAATACGAAATCATAAAAAAGAATACGAAATCTAAAATTAATTTGTCTAAAATTAATTCATACCTCATAAAGGTTCCAGTTATTTTTTATTTCGACGTTTCCGAATTAAGTCCTATAGCTTTTCCTAAATCAGCTAGTTTACCCGAAATATAATTAAATTTACAATTTTCCTCATCATTACTTCATTTAACTTTGTTGCAACAGCAATCAGCACAAACATGTCTTTTATCTGGCCATAAACCTCCATTGCCCGAAGAATTATCATTAGGGTTTGATCTCGCAATAAAATTTCATCACCCAACTTAATCTTGCACGACGCGGACCAAGAACTTCGAACAACTCGCGTAGAGGCTTTATGGGAGCTCGTATTGTATTAAATGTTTGTGCTGCATTACAACCTATTGATGTTTTCGCTAATGACCAGTTTAGTACGATATTAAAAAAAAACACATTTAGAATTATCTTAAGTACCATCGCCTTATAGATTAGTAAGTGGCGTGGTCAGTATTAAAGTGACTGAATAAAAAATGAGTCTTCAATTAGTATTGGAATTATACATAAATACCTGAACTCACGCCTTTTGCCCAGAAGGGATACGTAGAGGTGCAACCAAGACGCCCATGTCACGCCTTGCATTTCCGTCGACCATGAGATCGTCATCGCCATATCGGGCACAAATTCCTGACTGCGGGCTGACAATGAATGGAAAAATTAAATATCACATTGTTCGACCCGGAACTCGAACCCGAGAGCTCAGCTTTGCAATCAAATAGCACAACTGCGCCACCGAGGTAGTATTGGAATCATTTTTTCACGACTACTGTGATATTATTGTTCTTACTTTGTGGGATTGACTTTATCACATCTTAAGACGGATTCTAATACCACAGGGTATATATAACCTTAGCGAAATATGGACGCGCAAGATTATTAAACACTCAGTTTTAAATTAACTTTAATAATATTTCTAGTTTCGAAATAATATCAATTCAATCGAGCTAGATTTACGTTAGGTCTAAGCTCAATGACGTGGATTACTATTATTTCAAACGTGAATGTCGACAATCCTATTGGAATGGAGGTGGAATAGATTTTTATATTTTATTTCCACTCCGCATAGGAATGTATTCGTCTCGTTATGTTATGACGTATAGAATTTCTATGACCTATTACGAATGGGTAGTAATAATCTTTTGTTATCAGTTGATGTTTTCTGTCTAGGGTAGAGAAAAAAAAACGAAATCATATGAATAGCATTTATGAATTCAATAAACTATTTTAAATCCATACTAGGTTCAGTATCAGCCACTTTTTCGAGCATTAATTCTTTGACAACATTTTTCATCATTTGATTTTCCAAAAACTAAGAGCTACCGATTTATGAGGTCTTTTTTTGTCTATCACTGCCTATACGATAAAACCACACCCGACACCCAACGATGCAAGACTCGATCTTAGTGTGGGGTCAAGACTATGTATGTGACTGTTGGGTGTATTTATTATTTATTTATTTTTGCCTTCGTAGGCAGACGAGCATGCGGCCCGCTTGATGGTAAGCAGTCACCGCCACTCTCAGACCTTCGAAATGCCAGGGGTCCAGCACAGCCAGATCGCTGACAGCCTGAGGACAATATTCTTTTTAAGCTTCTCTAAAAGAAGGACAATTCATAGAAGGAATATTGCTTAGGTACGAGGAACAAAGTGCGTGGTGGCCTGTTGGTAACGGACCAGACGCGGCTGCCTACAAATTCACGGTGGTCGCGGGTTCAAATCCTAGGGCACACCTCTGACTTTTCGGAGTTATGTGTGTATTGATAGTCAATCACCACGCACTTTAACGGTGAAGGAAAACATCGTGAGGAAACCTGCATACCGTAGCGATTTTAAAGAATTTCTACGGTATGTAAGTCCGCCAACCCGCACTAGGCCAGCGTGGTGGGCTATATGGCCTAACCACTCTCAATCGATTCTCTCAATTGTAGAGTAGGCCCGTGCCTTGCAGTGGGACGAATATGGGCTGATATAGATAGACGAGGAACACCGAAGCAGTCTTTTTACGGTGCTAAAATAGCATTAAATGCGTTAGAATTTAAGCTTCTCTTCTCAATCGCTATTTAGAATGATAGTTTATATTTATAAAAGATTTTTAGCAATTCTTTTCTCGGGAATGAACTGAGAATCACATTACCATCACCCATTTTAATCGTGTCAATTTCAGTATCGAGACATAATTACATTCTTCCGAAATTCCCAGACGCTATAATGTCCCAAACTTTATCCTACACATAAATTGCGACCGAAATTGGATCCTAATTCCAATACCTATTCACCTCACGTTTCCTAATATTATTTCTACTTATAAAATTGTTCCAAAAAAAAACTTGTACAGTTTGAAGAAGACAATATAACGACTGACCCTAGAGGGGCCGGCAGTCACTGACCTCATAATATCCGAAGTTTACACATAAACCCTTATTAGCATACACACGTGACCCGAGACCGGGCTCCGCGTTAAATATTCCTTTTTATTTTGCTATCCTTGCTGCAGGGATATAATATAGGGTTGGCCGTTGGAAGATAGTGCGGCTTGTTGCCGATTCGATGAACGCGACGAGCATGTTTGAATAATATTGGTTGTAGTCCTGTGTCGCGTCTTTGTCTAATTATAAGAGGAAGCAGTTCGAAATTTTATAGTATTTTTTGTACAGATCTTAATGATTTCACAAATTAAATTTTCATGTATTCTCTTTTTAGTAAGAATACTTTTTAAAATTTTATCAATTTAACCTCTTTCTAAAATTGTTTCCATAATTTAACTATTATATTGTTTTAGTTTAGCCTTCATTATTCAAAACGCTGTGGTCTCCTACACTTGAAGGAGTACACTAGAATAACACTGTCAGCTGTATTTATTAATCTAAATTTTTACATTCCACGTTAAAGATCTATGGAATCAGCGTTATCAGGCTGCTCAATTTTGGGTCTGTTTTTCAATTTTTTTCATTCTAACATCGTCCACCATTTTTTTTCTCTTTTCTCGAAGTATTGATTTCGTGGAGAGATTATAACGTGTAGGTACATTATTCCCCGCTATCTATAACTGTATAGTTACTACAATTGTTAATTATCCGATTAGACTTACTGGTGGTAGGTCTCTCATATGTGAGAGGCCGCCTGGGTAGGTACCACCGCAATGTCTATTTCTCCCGCCAAACAGCAGTGTAAATGCGCTGTTGTGTTCCGGTTTGAAGGACATTGTAGCCAGAGTAACTACTGGACATATTGAGACTTAACATCTTATGTCTCAGGATGGCGAGCGCAGTGGATTAACAAGCATAAAAAAAAGCATTGCCTTGTAATTCATGGTGTTGTTTGGTTTTGCTACTATCCATGAGCGGTCGTATCGCTTACCATCAGGCGAATGGCATGCTCGTCTCGCCATTCATTGCAATAAAAAAAAAAGCCGCTTTCAGACCCTGGTTTAGAAAATATATATTGACGCTCAAGTTGACTAAACCAATGGCCACATTTGTTTTCCCCGAAACAGTAGTCAGAGCATTTTTTCACGAGTAGCGGTAAGAATGTAGATTGGGACGCGGCCGCCCTCACCAACTGTCGAAATTGAATGGTTTGTAGTCACACAATTGGTCGGCCGGACAATTCGGCTATAGGTGAAATTTTTCGCATTTTTGCGCTATCACGACTACTCCGAAAAGGTAAACAGAAGTATCCTTGGTGTGACCGGCATATAGCATAATTTATTTCTATCCAAAGGCATTAATAAATACTTACCATAATTTAACTGTTTCTATCTCTTCAGCCACCGAAAGTACATTTATTTGTTGACTTGAATTCATTGCCTCAACCACTTAAGCATTCTTATAAGGAGAAGTAAATAAAGAATAGACAACTTCGGAGGAGTCCCAATAACATTTACTGACCTCGATACCACTTGAGTCAGCTATCATATATATATATTCCCCACCATAGTCAAACTTTTCTAGTTCCACTGTAACAAAGTACTCTCGTGATAAGACGTGGCTGCGGTGGTCGAAACTTGCAAACACATTTAAGGCGTCGTTAACTATAACGATGGCAGTTTCGCGCAGTTACCTTCGTTTCTGGATGAAAGAATCGTACTTAGAGACGGGAGATGCCATGTGTAAGAAGTATGAGTGTTTGTATATCTTTATATTTGTTTGTAGAATTGGAATCTTTCGATGTTAAATCTTGTGTCTACTAATACAAATACAAAAAAATATTTTTGAAATCTTTTTTATACTTTTTTAAAATATGCGTGGACAAACGTATAAATATAACATACACTTATGAAATTTGGCATACGTTCAGAAGCTGGTATAGACTAACACATCCAAAAATGGTGCAATTCTGACAAAACTACGTACTTACTTACAGGTCGAATTGATAAACTCCTATTTTGAAGTCGATTAATAAATTTAGATCATGCAAAGTAGTCATTTTTGGATGTTTAATTATTATTAATAAGCATTCTTACAAAAGTAACAACATCTAATTTGGCCAAGCCAATGTTATTCAAGGGCCGTCGGTCACGTGGAATGCCCAAACGCAGTTGGCAAGATGAATTGGACAGCAACGGAAAGATTGGTCATATTGGTCATTGGTCAAACCAAGCCGGCCCTTGACCGAGCTGTATGGAAAACAGGAAGAGAAGCATTCGCCCTGCAGTATGACGTTGAAGGCTCATTATTTATAATATCAGACATGAATTAAGGAAGTAATATTCGGTCAATTACACAACTATCTGGATATTTCTGCCCAAATAAACCTTATCCAAGCATTTCAACAGCAACCAGGTTTGAGCGCTATTAAATAGATAAGATACTATTTAATAGAAGTTTTAATTAATTTAATTTCGCTCACATATAAATTCTATTTAAACATCCTCTGTATGCTTTCCTATTTTATTAGTTTTCAGTATTTATTCAACTAAAAACAAGTTGGTGTTTATTCAGGTCAAAATGGCTTTAATTAGTTCATAGAGCAATCACTGGTCGATTGAATCAACAGAGACCGGAACCTTAGACCTCGGCTACGTAAAGTTGCCCAATTTACCTTTATTAGTTATGCATTAAGGGCCCAAAGGGCTGCCGGTGACTGAGTCCTGTACTCACGTGACCAGATTTTGTAATCAAAACGGGACATTTTCAAAATTACTGCGGCAAAAAATATCGTAGTGTACACGACAATTTACTGCAAAGTGAGACTAACATTTACGGTAAATTTTTTGACCACTTGGGATTGAAAAAATAATAAGTAGAATATGGATATTTCAATCATATAATATGGTGTTGGACACCTTCTCCTATGCTGAATCGATGAAGTAACTACAATACGCCTGATGATAAATGCATAGCAATTCAGATATATTGTCTCTCGTCGGTTGAGGCCTACGAAAGGTTTTTCGTTTAATATTTAAATTATTTCTTACAGATCCCTTTCCCTTACATGTACAAAAACAAGACTATGTACATTCCCAAAGCATCAGGGACACTATTACGAATTTTTGAAGATGCAGTCTCAGCTAGGACTTGCCGTATGGCCACAGCACATCGATGTGTTTACATTATAAACGTTCAATTACCAGAGGGTAGGTTGGCCGAGTTGGCTCGTCCGGGTTGGTGGCCATTTCGGTGATTTGCAATAGTTAGCGCGTGGTCTGTTGCTCATTGCTTTTTGCCTTGCTTCGATTAGTCGCGTTTGATGTGGGTGTGAGTAGGATAAGAGGCTTAGATTTTTATTTTCTCTTTCACGTTACATTCTTACGTGGTTCTTTATAAGCTTAAGATGTTAAGTCTCGTTTTGTCCAGTAGTTACTCAGGATACAATTTACTTGAAACCGGAACACAATATAAAATAAAAGAAAATCATCTAATTAAAACCATCCCTTCCTTATTATAGCTTATTAAAATGTACATAATTTAATTGCAAGATAAATGTGGACGCAATGGTCGTATTTATGTTGGTAGTCAAATATTTGTCGGGACAAGGGAGTCACTGCCGGCGAATAACACCGCCGCGCCATGTTTGAAATGTAAATGTCTATAGGCACCGGTCCGGTCCTGAAACATAAGCTAGCATGTGCAGAAGGGTTAGTATCAAAATAATGTTTATTTCAACTCACAATAAGGTCCGTAATTGATGTTTTACTGCTGACAATTAAATAAGAGAATATTTTCTCTTAAAATTTCAACGTATGTATCTATCGGGCTAACTATCGGAGAGGATAATTACTGTAAAACCATTACACGGTATCTAAAGTGGGTACATTGAGTATTCGACTAATATCTAAAACATACCTAGATTTACAATTTTCATATTCACATTATCTTTTTGCTCGATTAGTACGAATTAACAAAAAAAAACATTACACTAGGTAATCAAGTGCGTGGTGGCCTGTTGGTAACGGATCAGACGCGGCTGCCTGCATGTTTACGTTGGTCGCGGGTTCAAATCCCAGGGCACATCTCTGACTTTTCGGAGTTATGTGTGCATTGATAGTCAATCACCACGCACTTTAACAGTGAAGGAAAACATCGTGAGGAAACCTGCATACCGTAGCGATATTAAAGAATTTCTACGGTATGTAAGTCCGCCAACCCGCACTAGGCCAGCGTGGTGGACTATATGGCCTAACTACTCTCAATCGATTCTCTCGATTGTAGAGTAGGCCCGTGCCCTGCAGTGGGACGTATATGGGCTGATATAGATAGGTAATCAATAAGAGTGGAGGAATACACACTAGCTGAGCTGAGAGTACATTAGCTGAGATCTTGTTGTAGCGACTACGTAACTGTGTTGCGTTTTAGCTTCATTCTGTGTATCCGGAAACTATAAGTCCACCACAACCGTGTCGACCGGCGAAAAGTAATCAACTCGCTTCGGTGGATAACTTGCCCAGATTGCTCGGCATTTACCATCAGGAGTATTGTAGTCATTATACAGGGTATATCAAGACCGCGACCGAAAACGAAGCCAGGTGGTAGTATTAGTGACCTCAGACAAAATGCAACTAAAATCTTCGCAAAAAACAAGCGACATTTTTTTTTGTAATTTCATACTTATTGCCGTATTTGGAATTACTGGAAGAAAGTGTACCTGGTGGTAGAGATTCATTTGCGTTCCATTGCGTTGACAGTGTGGATATTATAAAAACATTTAAGTTAATTAATATTAAAAATACATGTGACCTTTGGGGAATCTCAACAAAAATATTAAATGCTGCAATACCAGTCTTAGCTCCCCAGTTAGCTGTAATTTTTAATGCTTGTATAAACAGTGGTATATTTCCTGATAAAATGAAGTTAAGTAAAATTATACCTCTTTTTAAATCTGGTAGTACAGATGACCCCTCCAACTATAGACCTATCTCAGTACTACCTTCAATAAGCAAAATTTTTGAAAAACTGATGCTTCAACAATTTCAAATTTATTTTTCAAAAAATAAAATACTTCATGGTAAACAATTTGGTTTCACTCGGGGTCGCTCCACTACTGATGCTGGTGTGGAGCTTATACATAACATATTCGATGCTTGGGAGAATTCACAGGACGCTTTAGGTGTGTTCTGTGATTTATCCAAAGCATTTGATTGTGTTCACCATGAAATTCTTATCAGGAAATTAAGCCACTACGGAGTAAATGGCGTTGCGCTTGATTTATGCAAGTCGTATTTAAGTAATAGGGTCCAAAGCGTAGATGTCAACGGAAAAAGATCTCCTGGGTCTGTTGTTACTATGGGAGTTCCGCAGGGCTCGATTCTTGGACCCTTCCTCTTCTTAATCTACATTAATGACTTACCTTTTTTTATAAGGGACAACTGTGAGGTCGTGTTGTTTGCAGATGATACTTCTTTATTATTTAAACTGAATCGACATCAACCCATTATTGACGATGTAAACCACACCCTCACAAAAATCGTACATTGGTTTAGCGTTAACAACTTGTTACTAAATAGTCAGAAAACTAAATGTGTACGGTTTGTGACTCCTAATGTCAAAAAAGTTAACGCTAATATTCTTTTGAATGGGGATGAGTTGAGCCTTGTGGATACAACTAAGTTCTTGGGAATCACATTAGATCCCAAACTTCAATGGGGTCCTCATATAGTCGCTTTAGCTAAAAAGCTGAGCGCCGCAGTCTACGCGGTGGGTAAGATACGTCAATTGACTGATATTGATACAGCTCGATTGGTATATTTTGCCTACTTTCATAGTCTGATGAGTTATGGAATTTTACTGTGGTGTGGTGCTGCTGACATTAATACCATCTTTGTTCTCCAAAAGCGAGCTATAAGATCAATTTATTCGCTAGGGTCCCGATATTCTCTTAAAGAAAAATTTAAAGAAATAAATATAATGACAGTGGCATCACAATATATTTTTGAAAATTTAATGTATGTCCATAAAAATAAAGAAAACTTTCGAAAGATTAGCGATATTCACAATAAAAATACTAGAAATAAGAACAATCTAGCTACTCATAAGACCAGACTCCACAGGATCAGCAAGTCTTTTAAGGGTTACTGTATACACTTTTATAACAAAGTTCGCACTCATATTAAAGCCTTAAGTATTGAAAAATTCAAAGTTACTATCAAGCAAAAATAATGCAATAAAGCTTATTATAAAATTTCAGAATATCTAGATGATAATAAGGCTTGGGAATAGTATAGTATAAAATTAATTAAATATATAGTTTCTTGGAGCGGAGGTATTAGTGTGCTCTGTATAATTTAATTTATATTAAGTAACTTAAACTATTTTGCTTTGCTTTGTGAGCGATTTGGATAAGTCATGCTCGCTTAAAAGTCTGTACTTGCGGTGGCGTCGTGTGCCGGGTCGGTCACTTCCCTGTAGCATGGTTGAGGAGGCCGATGACTGGCACATGCGTCATACTCGTGAACGGGTGCTGCTTGTGTGGACTGGTCTGTCTGATTTGCTTACTTTGTAATTGATAAATGGATTACTTAACGCTTTTATAATTATTTATTGCGTTGGCAAAACAGAGTATACTGATTCTTCGTTATGGGTTACTTCTTTTCGTTTCTCTCAGCCATATTAAATATAAAGTAAACTTATTCGTATTAAAATATATCCTACTTGCAAATTATAACAAGTTATTAATGAACTGCTCTGATTTAAACCAACTTGTAATTTTTGTAATATTCACTACATTGTAAACTGGTTTTGAAAAGACCAACAATAGAGTTTCTTGCCCGTTCTTCTCTAGTGAAAACCGCTTTCCAAACCGGGTGGTAGTTCAAAAAACTGACTGAATCTAAACAATGTTGAACATTTTAATGGATTCAATAAATTATTTTCATTTTCAAATGAAGGTTTCTTAAAATAATTATTTTCACTTTTTTTATGTTTAAAGACGCAATAGTACGCAAGGGTTTCAATTATTATTTTAGCAAACACTAGGTATTTACCAAACACGATGATATTTAGAAAATTTCAAAAATTAAACTGTCGCTTTTTTAGCAAAATGTTTAGTTGCATTGTGTCCGTAGTCACTAAAACTACCACCTGGTTTTGTTTTCGGTCGTATACCCGGTATAAATATAAGTATCCATGAACATGCAAGCGAGACCGCTCACAGAAGGTAGCATATAAAACACCTAATAAAGTTCCGAAATTGTCTTAAGCCTTCTGTATCTATTATATTTTATGCATCCTGTTTGCGCTGTGCCAGCCAATTTGTTTAAGTCAACGGAGGACCGCCCCGCCCGGCCCCCGCGCCGAGCCCCGCGCCCCGCACCCCGCCAAAACTTTTCAACTGTATACTTGTTTTTCAAATTTTGAGTTCCTCCCAAATTAATGTTTCCACGTGCTTTTTGTTTTAGCGTCTTCTATTAATTTGTTTGTTTTGCTCCGGTACGTTTAACACCCAAGCTTTGACTCGGGAAATGGATGTTTTTGATATTTTTTTCAAGTCGTGAAGATTGGATAGATTTCCTAACATTTTGTTTCAAATGTGAGTTATGAAAGATTTTTTGCAGGTTCTGCTGTTGCGTATGTAAACTTTACGTTAATATAGAACATTAATATAATAAAATTAAAGTAATGGTTTCAAAATTAATAATATTAAGCAATCCATACAATATTACACGTCCCATTCCATGTTACGGGTCTTCTCTACAATTGAGAAGGCCTAGGCTTTAGTTCAACATCATTATTATATTACAAGATATTTTCATTCAACGTTAAAGTGCATGACAATTGACTATCAATGCAAACATGACACCAAAAAGTTAGAAATTTGAACCCCGGATTCGAACCCGTGCTCATCGGTCGGTCCATTACCAACAGGGCACTACGCATTTACAAAATATCATAGTAAAATATAAATTAGGTACATTAATATTTCATAGCCCATGGCTGTTTGGTATTCTAAATTCAAATAACAATATAGCTGCATACATTTTTTTTAACCTCTCCCTTTTAAATAAAGGCGAAGGGTTTAAGCGCATTCAGCCTCGTCCTTTGCTATAGTATACTACAATTTCCTTCATAAATAAAATTATATTAGCCATATAATTATGATGACAATACAAAAAAAATATTTTATTTTATATTTATTTTATTATATTTCAGCTTAAAGGACTTGTTTCCAACGCAGTTAATTATAATAAAATATTATATTTTACAAAAAGCTTTCGTCCTCATTATTAGTGATAAATATATTAGGATAGTAATTAAATTCTACTCATTACACCACAAAATTTAGTTTGTCGCCTTCCTCTTTTTTTAATTACGCTAATTTCTTTGAAAATGGTCCAAAAATTATTTTGTATAACAAACTAATACTATTGTCATTTCGAAATTACTCTATCCGTATATAACTTGTTAAATACTTTAGTAATATATTTGATTACATTATATTAAACAAAAAATGTCTTTATTTTAAAACACATTAAAGTATGTTTTTCAAATTTTTAACATAGCTGCAAATATAATGTAATGTTAGGCATTATGGGCCTGTTTCCAAAGCCGGTAATTAAAATATATATTATATATTGTATTGGAGGGTAGTTTCGTGTACGCCTCTGGAAGTGAGCGTCCGCCGGATTTTTGAGATTTAATCTAATTTCGTAAAACATTGTGAATATTGTAGTGAAATAAGTGACGCGTAGTATCAATTGTGTAGTTAAAGTAATGTGGAGTAAGTGAAGTGTATGTGACTTGAGTAACGTTGTAGGAAGTGGCTTGGTGCAGGCCTTTTCCAACAGGTCGATGTGGAGATGTTTTGGGGAGGCCTATGTTGAGCATCGGACTTCTTATTGAAGATAGAGTACCTACAGTGCATGTAGTGTATGTGCCACCGTAAAATTGTAAATACTGTTAGATTATAATCTATCCCACGAGATTGTGAACTGTCGAAATATTGTGAACCGTAACATACTAGTGACAATTTAACGCATTATTTTTCGGTAGATTATAATCTATCGAAGTAAAACTGTTAAATCACAATCTTAAAATTGTCAAAATCTAGGTGTATTATGAGTGAATAACCAGAATGAGTTACCGCAAAGAAACAATCGTTAGGTTAGGTTAGATTAGTTTATTTCCATTTCAAATAAAATTATGTCAATATGAAGTCAAATAATTAAAATGAAGTCAATTGTACGGTTCACAATCTTTCGACAGTTCACAATCTCGCGAGATAGATTATAATCTAACGGTATTTACAATTTTACGGTGACATATGCATGTTAAATATAGGGAAAAATAGGGCGCGGCGCAAGTTTTATGTAGTGCAAAATAGGGTGTGGTGGAATTGATGCTTAGTGCAAGTACGGTGTAGGTAGGGCAAGATATAGTACAATTAGTGATGTTTAGTAGAAGTTGGGGTCTGGTGCTAGTGTTGAGTAGTAGAAGTTAGGGTGTGGTGCAAGTGTTCTGTAGGGCAAAAAAGGGCGTGGTGCCAGTGTTGGGTAGTAGAAGTTAGGGTGTGGTGCAAGTGTTCGTTAGGGCAAAATGGGGCGTGGTGCCAGTGTTGGGTAGTAGAAGTGAGTGTGTGGTGAAAGTGCTGTGTAGTGTCGTGTGATACATGGATAAATGTGGACGAAGCACAACGACGGTGAGTTGATTAAACGCAATTTCTTTTGATTTCTTTCGATTATCTTCTTGTGCTCTTCTCTTAGATATACGCAATTGGATGTGGGGTTGCTAACAGAGTAATAAGTTTTTTAATATTTAGATAAACGCGGTGAATAAGAACGCATGAGTATTTAAATGCAATATATACTAAAATTAGTCATATTTCAACTTAAACATTCAACTTATGTATTCCTTATTAACCCTCTTTATTCCTATTTACTCTGTATCATTTAACATGGGTACGGCACAAGGATTCAAAATTTTGTAAAACCACTCAATTCATCCAAGCAAACCAGCGCTATTTTAACAGTATACAATATCTTACAATATAAGTTAAATATTGCGTTTTAAACATCAAAATGTCACTCCATTACCGTCTTTCATTGACGAAGTGATTTGGTAGGTACTTCTGTCTGCAATTTGTTTGTTAAAATCACCTTTGTTTTAATAGCCTTTAAAATCCCCTTTGTCCCTATTCGGCCTCGTTTTGGTCTATCTGTAATTAAATTAATGGACACGGATTAAGGATTTAGCGGCTCGGGAGAGTGACTTTTTGTGTAATGTGTTTTATATGGAGATTGCGGTAATTAGGTTGGCTTAATTAGATGTTTTACGGTGGTATAAATTCTATTAATAGGTAAAGATTTTTTTGTAAAATGACTGCATTTTTCCTTTTGTGTGTAATTGATACCTATTAGTATAATATTATAATTTAAATATTATTATTTAATATTGATAATTTGTATATTTATATGTACGAAGGCAGATGACTGTTATGTTGTGTTTCATATTTTTTAATATTCTTGTTTTTTTGCAGCCTGTGATTCCATCATCCATCCATGCCCAAGCAGATTGCCTGATATTAGGTAAGTACTGTAGTCGTAGATGATTTATTATTACGTGACATCTTTTTTTATTATGGCACTATCATTTTGTTTAGGTAATAGTATTTGCGAAGAGAGTTTGCTTAGCAACTCTTAAATTTAATGGACGTTATATTTACATTTGTTTTACTTAAAGAATTAATACACCATCGGTGCGCCACACGTACATTTTTGTGTTGACAAGCCTTTATAGGAAAAACAATAATTTATTAACCTATTAATAATACCATGAAACCAGTGCTGCTAACATTGTTACGGCTTATAACAAAAACTGTTATAAGCTCCAGTTTGTAGTCTTTATAGATGTTACTGTACCATAAATATCAGCGTAGTCATTTTAAGTGACATCACATACAGGGTGTATCAAGACCGCGACCGAAAACGATATAAAAACTAGGTATTTACCACGACGATTTTTAAAATATTCTAAAAAAATATCTGTCAATGTTTTGGCGAAATGTTTATTTGCATCGTGTTGGTAACCACTAAAACTACCACCCGGCTTCGTTTTCGGTTGCAGTCTTACAGATATACCCGATATAAAGTACCTTACAAAATTTAATTACACTTTTTAAAACCCCTATATTTTTCGTTCCAATCTTAAACTAACACAAACCAATTTCTAAATGATTAAAACGATTAAAATAACAAGGAAAAAGTGTGACGTTTTCTTTGACAAAGGTTTCCACGTAAGCCCGCGTGATGTGGGTGAGACAGCGTTTTTAATGTATTTCACCTTTTTACTAAGTAAATTTACATTCGTGAAATGGGAATACTTGGTAATCCACAGACAATGTAAGTACACTAACGCTTGTCTAGACGCGTTGGTATGTAAAGTGAAGTGGACTTGTTCCTATTATTCCAAAACAAGCTGAAAAAATATACTTAGGAATGCGTAAAGGACATACTTTTTGTTTTTCAGCGCCCACCTATTTTGGAGATCGTTGATTTGGTGAAGGTTATATTAAGTTACTCGATGCAAGACGCTTTAAATTTTGTATGGAAATGTTTAAGTTTAAGCTATTACAGTGGGGTTACTGACTGATGATAATAAAATAAATAACTTCACAAAAGATAACAGTCATATCATGAGTATTAAAAACCAAATATAAATAAGCTGCCGGCCTAAGAAAACGGATCGGAATAAGAAAATAGAAGAAGGTGTTTTCGGCTTTTAGCAAATCCTCAAAGTGCGTGGTGGCCTGTTGGTAACGGACCAGACGCGGCCGCCTACATGTTCACGGTGGTCGCGGGTCTAAATCCCAGGGCACACCTTGACTTTTCGGAGTCATGTGTGTATTGATAGTCAATCACCACGCACTATGACGGTGATACCGTGGTGGTCGTGGCGATTTAAAACAGAAGAAATTCTACGGTATGTAGGTCCGCCAACTCGCACTAGGCCAGCGTGGTGGACTATATTGCCTAACCACTTTCAATCGTACCCTCGATTGTAGAGTAGGCCCGTGTCCTGCAGTGGGAAGTATATGGGATGATACAATACAATAAAAAAACCTCAATTAAGCTTTTCTTTCAGAACAACTTGTAATAGCTATGGTTTTTGCCAAACAGTGCATTGAAAGTTTAAACATATTGTATTTGTTTATTCAAAACAAAACAAGAATTCTCTACGTAGCAACCCTTGTGCAACGGTTCATAAAATCGATTTCCTTCTCAGAAATGTAATTTGTATGCCCGAGTGAACGTTGGCACAGCTTAGGTATGTACCTTTAATATCGCAAGCAGTGTCTGTAAAGCAACTGCAGGTTGCGTGTGATGTCACTCGATATTTTTTAAACTGTGGCTATTGCAACTTCTGCTGCGTTATGCGCTCCTGGTACTGGTCAACGGTTAACGGTCCAGACTTAGCCATCTCATAGAGCTTTTTTTTTAATTATTTTTGAGACAATATGTAAATTATTATGTATGTAAATAAGGCATGAAATATAAAACGATTTTAATTCTTTCTAAAATCAAATTTTAATATAACTCTATTTATTATAATTGTGTGATAAGATTATCAGTAACTATGATAATGTAATTTATATAAGTTTGATTTGTTCCCCAATTTCTTTTAAAATTGGTAGTAATAGTTATTAATACTGCGCATAGATTATTTTTCGTTAAATTTCGTAGAAATAATTAAATCAATAATTAATTATTGTAAGTTTGTCGTAGTTATTTTTATTATTATTAAATGAGTAATCTAAATATACTTTAATAAATAACATAGCAACTCAATATTTATTGTAAATACAGAAAGCGCTGGGAAAATAATATTTGATAAGAAATAAATATTTTCGGGCTGTCTTTTCTGCCGCTATTGCACTCCATGTGACATCGAGCTATCGTTTAACTTGCAATGAATGCTGTTGCGCACTCATGCGTTCCTGGTGTTGGGTATTCTCTTACCACGTGGGTTGCCATGTTTAAATATGATACGGTTTTATTAAATTTTGTTCGTCCTGTTTTTTTTTTTTAAATATATGTTCCATTTTTGTCTGTTGTAAGTAATATTTTACATCAAGAGTAACTACATTTTTTACTGTTGTTACAATAAAATTTTATGAAAATTAAAATAAATATATTTTCATCTGTCTTATATCTCTTTTGATTCCATGCTTTTTTCTTCATTTTCTAAGACACATAATGTTGTTTACGGTAACCTATATATATTTTAACATTACTTTCAAAATAAATAGCCTTGGTATGGAACTCAGAACATCTCTTTGTGCAGTCGGTCCGAGTTGACTCTCACTAAGCATTTTGGTTTATTTAAATGAAAAAAAAAAAGAATAAAGAAGACATTTTTTACTCTTGTATTAATACAAGTACAAATTACCGTAAATACGGGGTTCGAACCCGCAATCCCCGGCGCAGACGGTTAACTTTTTAGTTTTACTCTCGACGCTAATTTCTCGTCAATGTAAATAATAAATATTCTAGTGCTATCCATTATAAATATAGATAAGTTTTCTATGACACAGTTTAAGAAGAGTACAATGAAAACTGCCAGTGTAGTAATAAAAATTTAAAGTAGCATTGGGTTGTTTATTTAAGCTGTGGCCATTCGATCTCTTTCAATTTTCTGTATCCCTGGTACTGCTGTTTGAGTTGCGGTCCAGATTTAGCTATCTCTCAGAACCGATTTTTTAAAATGTTGTTTTATAAATGGGCGATATATTACACGCGTTACGTTACGCTTATACAAACTATTTACTGCGTTGACGAAACAGAGTATACTGATTCTTCGTTATAAGCTACTTGGCTTCTCTCAGCCATATCAATTATAACATAAACATAATTGTATTAAAAATTTATATTTTTTGCAAATTACTCGTATAACAAATTATAAATGAACTGCTCTGATTTAAACCAACTTGTAACTTTTGTAGTAATCACTTTATTATTATCTAGAAAAGAGCAACACAGGAGTTTCTTGTTCGTTCTTTTCTAGTGAAAACCGCTTTCCGAACCGGGTGGTAGTTCAAAAAATGACTGAATCTAAATAATGTTCAACATTTTAATGGATTCAATAAATTATTTTCATTTCATTTCATATAAACTTTTGGAAATAAAAGTAAGAAATATGATTTTTTTTGTTACAATTTTATCGGTAAGTAATCTTTGCTGATTAAATGTACTTATCGTAGTACGAGTAATTCTATTTATTAAGTAGGTGTTTCATATTGATCACTGCTTTTAAAGCAGTGAATAATAATATAAAGTTATAATAATCATAAAGATAAATTACCTTTATGAACAGAGTAAACATCCGGATAGGTAGAATAGTTTTGCCAACATATTTACCTAAACCAGATTTGTTAAGTTTAGTTTTCTGCTCTTACCACTGATTCAAGGACGTAAAAAATTTTATACTATGGCATTTTGTAGATTTTCGTAAAAAAAATCTCGCTTACCAAAAATCGTTTAAATAATAATTGTTATATTAAGTCTTTCTTTAAGCATGCGACTAAAATCCCAACGAAAAGATTCTTACGAGATATTTTCTGTCTTAAAACATTTATTAAATTTAAGAGATAAAACTAAAATCTGTAAAAAAATAGTTTTATTTCAATGTGTAACATTTTCGTAAATCTAAGAAACCAATAACAGATAAAGTAAATATTTGGGTAGTAAATAATATTTTGCCTATTCTATCTCATCAAAGCTCTGTATGACGTCGAATTAAATTACTGTTTAACCTGCAGTAGCGCACACTACTGCACCTTTATGTTTTCCTGGTATTTAGTATTGGTTTACCACGTGGCCATGTCAAGTCAACGAAAGAATGAATGAATATCCATATATTGCGTCCAATAGATGTATATGTTTTGAATATTACTATTTACGAATGCAGCTATCATATTTGTTGTTAGGAAAGTATTACTTATTTAAATAAAAATAACTTTCTAGTTATGCTAATTGATATGTAGACGTTACCAACATTTATTAGTTATATTGGATGATTAATTTTGGAAAATTTAAAAGTCTACCATAAATATAAAGCCTGCTTGTCCACCTACTTGCATTAATTAATATATTTCACTAGGCTACTTTTCCTAGTATAGAGCTAATTTATTCCCAGCAGTGGGACCGTGTATCGCAACATCACAATTTTCCCAGATAAAATGTAGTAAATAGTTTTACTTCGTCGTTTTGCCGTCCTTGAAAGTTCACGTTAGAATATCGATTAACCTGTGACATTGCACACTAGCCTACATTTATGCACTCCTAGTATTTATACGATTTTAAAACGTACACGATTAGTCGCACCACGTTAAGCCCTGGTCTGTGGAACGGTACGCGCGGCACTGCGTTGAACGCAATGCGATGTCAGACTCGGTTTTGTATGAAAAACGTCATCATTTGTCTTTTGTTCTCTTGCGGTATGCGTCAGCCAGCGCGCACAGTGAAGGGTCAACTCCATGATGATATTTTGGTCGCTTGATAGAAACTGACAGCGGTTTGCGGTAGCGGCACAGATTTATATGAAAAACGTCAAGTATTGCCTTTTGTTCCGTCGCAGTATGCGTCTGCGTTGAGGGGCAAGCGGTGATGCGGGGGGTGGATATAACGCACGGCGCGCAGTCATTCTCGTCCAATCGCCGCGGCGTGCGACATTGCGGCATGGATTTATTTGTCGATAATTTGCCATAAATAATAGCAGGAACCCTTGTGTTTTATATCAAGATAGAAAGAACACATTAACATTTCATATTATAAGGGAAAATATCTCCGATGGTAGTGTGCCCTTTTTTTTCATATTAGCACCAAAATGTAACCGCAATGCATCTAATGTATTACAATTTTAAATCCAATTACAAAATCCACCAGCAAAAAATAATCAGCTCTTGCTCTCAAACACTATTGTGCTAGCCTGCTCGAAAGCATACTTAGAAACACAAAATATTTGCATGTGTCATTGACGAGTTTACCACCTTCGTGTACGGTGGTCGGAGCAATTACGAAAATATCACTAGTTCATCCGATGAGTGTATTATAATAATATATTACAGTTGAATAATTCGCAAATAGAATCTCGTGTTACTATTGGGTGTGGCTAATGGATAAATCTAGGAAGTGTTTCTTAATTTTTTCTGTATGTACTTATAATATTATAGAAAGCTAATTCGCAGCTTGTACCATACGACCCTTGTTAATATTGGTCCGTGTTGCTTTACATCTAGCTTCTCCAGCCCTATTTTTGAGCGGTTAATCCTTAGTTCAATATTTAATTGTCTTTCACTTTGTAATGGAAGGAAATAGAACATTCTTTGTTTTTAACTTCTACTATTTAGTTCCTTTTTGATAAAGCTGCGGATTTCAACTAGTTAATATGCTGAGATCTATAACATCTTCTATATTAAAATAATGGTGTGCAAATTTTCCAATTACCACGGCTACATTTACAGAGTGCGAACGGAGTGCGATAATTTTATAAGACTGCCTCGTTGGCGTAGTTGTACTACGGTACGACTACAAAGCTGAGCTCTCGGGGTCGAATCCCGGCTCGGGCAAAGTGATATTGGGTTTTTCTATTCATCATCAGCCTGGAGCCAGGAATTTGTGTCCGATATGGCGTTAGGCTAGCCCCTGTCACATCATGGAACGGAACATACAAGGCGAAATGTGGGTGTCCTGGTGGCGCCTCTGCCTACCTCTTCTGGGATAAAGGCGTGAGTTTATGTATGCAAATAAAGTTAAACCTAGGATCAAGAACTGCTGATGTGCTGGAGGTTGTGCAGATACATATATACCTACTACCTACCTATACCTACGTGTATTATTTGAGCTCCGTATTGTGAATTTAGATAAAAAGTACAATTAAATGATTATTGTCAAAAGTGTCCATCAGTATTGATCCAGGTTTTGCTTGTGATAATTTATAACAAAATAATTTATTTTCATAAAAGTAATACAATTTGTTTTTAACAAATTACGGTACAACCGGTGATAATTTAAGAATAGGTATCTATATAAGTCCAGTGAAATATAACTTGATCAAAGAATATGTTTAGTAGCAGAAAAAAATAAAATAATATAGTTAATAACACACGAATTAACATAAGAAAATATAAGCCAATTTTGTCAAGTATCAATATTGAGAAAATGGTCTTATGTGCCTTTTTACCGACTTCGTTTAGAATGACGCACAAACAATTTTTTAAGAAATTCTATATATTTTTGAACTCAAATAATTGTTATCCGTTGTCATGGAGACCCGTGAAGACTTCAATGCAAAATTGTCATAATAACGTTTGTTGTCATGTTTCGGCTCTCCCATTGGTCAACGGATTTACGCACAGAGTGAAACCTATCTGTGAAACCTCCTTAGTTGGTACATGAACTGCGTTGCAGCGGTGCCGCTTACCGCAGTGCCGCGCGTACCGTTCCACAGACCAGGGCTTTAGGCGCCAATTTATAAAGTAAAGTTGAAAATTAATTAAACAAGGATAATATGTGGACATGTCATTAAAAATCAATTACTGTAAAGGTGATCATTTTTCTTAAGAAAAATAATTATATGATTAATTATAACCTATTGTCCTCCTAGACTACAATTCAAAATATAAATTTTCCTACTTTTTAACATTTCGTCTATGTTCACACTGCACAAAGAAGATAATTGGATAGTGGCTAAATATATCGATAAACTGAGGCTAAAAAGGGCGAGGGTGTGAGCAGCTTTACAATTTTCTAGGAATAATTAATTATGGGATATAAACTAAGATATTAACATCCATCTCGCTATTTCTAAAAGTACGCGAAGAAATGTCCATAATTAACCTGATACACACGCCATTTTAAAGTCAAGAGACTGCTCCCTGAGGACGAAATTACTACATAGACTTAGTAGTCCATTTAATAATGAATATCATTTCATTTCAATAAAGCCCAATTTTCAAGCACTACCCAACGCCATCGCTGTTACAGAAAAATCATTCATGACACAGTTTAAATGAAAACTCAAAACTATAACAGGCAGTGCCCTACCAACATTTGATAGAATATTCGCGATGCTATTTCGTCTGTGATAATGCATTCTCTTTCTCTGTTATGCATCCCTAGTACCACACATGGGGGTTTTGGGTGTGTTTTGCATGTTTCTCTGGTAACTATGGCATAAGGGCGATATTCGTTTGATTTATTGCTACGAAGCGGGCCGGCAATAATTTATACCGAGTGCACAGTTAAAAAATATTGGATATGGCTATTTGTCATTTGCTTTGACTATTCTGTGGTATGAAACAATATTGTCCATTTGTCTGCCGTTAATAAATTCTTTTAGCTATGGCTATAATTTTCAAGTTCATCATAAATTATATTCAAACGTAAACAATCGATCGAATAACCATTTAATGAGCAATTATCAGTACCTCACGAGCATGTATTTAAAATAAAATACGTTTAGTGCGTATCACGTATATACGTGTAATCGTTGATTTTCTTTAATAAAATATGCTTCTCATAATTTTATTAGTTGATTAGGTGTATAATAATTTATCTATTAATGTCATAATCTTTAGTCACAGTGAGGTCTTCTATTGTTCATACATAGGTTTTCTGCAATAAGATTACACATTCCGATATTATTATGCAATATATTGTACTAGGCCGTTGCCCCGCTAGCTTTCCCGCCGATTCCACGCGGTGATACGCGCCACAGACTATACGTATCCTCATACCCATTTCCAGTATGCTAGCAACAGCTCATAGTGATATTGTACATTTATTTATACTGTAATTTTACACCCCTTAATTCTTATGCAGTCTTGGTACTTTACATGAGTTATTGAAGGTGAATTTATGTTTCCAGGGCCACTACGACATAAGGGCTAAAATCGCGTAATTTCTCGGAGTTCATCATATTAGAGTTAACTCCACTTCTGACATGCATTCGTTTAATTTTATTACATACAGTGTGGATTTTAAAAAGTAAATATAATATGTAATATTTTAGTACGGACAGTTTTGAAATAATAAAAAAAAACCTATGTACTCGTATTTGCTTAACATCATCATACTTGTTTGCAATTTTATGCTATAAAATTTGAATTGTATGGCTGGGTTTAGAAAAATAAAATATTAGTATTCAAGAAACATAAACCATTATTAATCAATTAATATAATTCAACAAGGAAATTATGTGGGACCATATTGCCTTAATTTTATTTCTTCACAAACAAAATTTTCCACTGCCTAGTGACTCCCATTTTTTCCCACAAACTAAATTCATTATAATGCTTATTTTTTCACATTACCGCCAATATCCTACTCTAATCACTAATAACTACTATATGAGACTGCACTAGTATTTATGCGTAATATTATTGATTTTATTATTTACCAAATTTACTTCAACAGATGTTGCCAGTATCTTGTAAACCATCCTGCTGTTAGCTGCTTGAATATGCAATCTATGGTAATACAAACTACTTCGTTTTTATGCATGCCTGGTACTGTCGGATACCTTCGGCTCGGGTGTACCTCCCCGAAATTGGAATATTTTTGTCATTCGGTCAAAGGAAGTCATTATAAAATATTTTCTCTTTCTTCAGCCACAGGAAATCCATTATTGGAAATAGGCTTCAAAAGATCTCTATAGGGCCCTGTTGGACCCGGTCTACATCCAAGGTTGCGACTTCCTGCAACCTTAACTAGGTGATAGGTTGTCTGTCCACATCAAAAGTGGATGTCTATATGTTTTCGATAGATAAACTTCAAAGCAATGACGTTTCTAGGTTTGACTAGTCAAAGCTCGGAGAGTCGAAAGCAAAAGCGTGTTTCGACCTTTGATCAAGCAATGTATGTGTCCTCCTAAGAGAAATCAAATGCCGAAACTCAATATGATTGGTTTGACCAGTCAGGTCTATTATGATGAGAATAGGTTGTATATTCTTTATTTTTAATTTATTTTGGTATTCCTTATTCACATTATCAAATATAAAATGGAAATAAATGACTTATTATGTGTGTACATTAGAATATTTTTCACCATGTGTATGTACCATTCAGTATTATTCTCTTGAATTAAATAAAAACGAATTGTGCAGACTTTAAAAATAGCCGTGTATACATTTTGCTAGTTTTTATTATCTTTTAGTGGTAGTATTCTAGCATACAGTGTATCTTTTCATTGTATTTATAAAACTGTAATTTTGGTCCCAAAAACTAAACATTTTACATTGAAAATATAAGAATATAAACAGGTTCATATAAACGTTATTGTAACCTTTATTGTGTAAAAATAAATAAATAAATATAAGAAAATTGCTACGTCGCTATTTATCAATATGAGCGCATTAAAGCTACATATGCAGAGCATAATCGGATAACATCGCAAAGCACAACGTCCCTTTACGCGACTATGACCGAGGCGCGTAAGGAGGTGGAAAGAGAAGGCAGCGGGGACGTTAACTATAAACATCCGCACCAGGAACGCATGAGTAGGCAGTAGTGTATCGGTCACAGGTTAAATATAATAGTCCATTGCAGTTTGCCAATAAAGCCTTTCCAATATGTATAAACTGTGTGATTTATGAATGAGGGGTGAGTTACGCGTTGGAGGGTTGTGGGGGCATTTTGCTATAAACATCCGTACCAGGAAGTCATGAGTATGCAGTGGTGTGGCTGACACAGTATAAATATTGACGGGAAATAATATTGTAGTCTTTTTGAGTAGGCTAGTCAAACTCTAAAATTATGAATAAGCTGTGGTGAGTACAGGAACACTGCCTCAGGAGGACTGCCTCGGTGGCGTAGTTGTACTACGGTACGACTACAAAGCTGAGGTCTCGCGTTCGAATCCCGGGTCGGGCACAGTGATATTAGGTTTATCTATTCATTATCAGCCCGGATTCAGAAATTTGTGCCCGTTATGGCAATAGGGTCGCCCCTATCATATCATGGGACGGAACATACAAGGCGAAATGTGGATGTCCTGGTGGCGCCTCTGCCTACCCCTTGTGGGATAAAGACGTGAGTTTATGTATGTATATATTTATGTATGATTATAGGAATATCGCGTACTGCGTAAAAATTCATATGTAGGAAATGGTACGACAAAATGGCTATATTGCAGATGCTGATAAGCGAAGTGCAGTTTACGCAGAGTAACCACGGGCGAGAGAGAGAGTTATCTTAATTATTTTTTTATTATTACTGCACACAAAAAGAACAAAAAATGTAAGAGATAACACAAATAAAAATAAAGAGTACAGATGGCAGTCTTATCGCTCTAGGCAATTTCTTACAGACAATCTTTAGCTGGATATAAAAAAAGGAAAAGAAGAGAGGGCAGTCTAGAATATAAAGGATGTAAGCTCCATTAAATAAGAGATAAAATATATCTTTTGTTTGTTTATGAATGCAGTTTAGTAAGCAGTATGTATATTATAGATTGAACCTGGAACGCATCAAACTTGCGTGGCTGTGACGTTTCTAACCACTTGCACGACGGTCGAGGCGTTCGAACGCATGAGGCTATTATACGGGTTCGAATCCCAGGTCGAGCAAAGTTTTTCTAAAATTTTTTTTTACTGCTCTTTAGTTTCTATTGCATAGTTGTTTACGAACCCACGGAATGACATAGCGCGGGTTTGATTTTCGCATATAACTCAATATTTTCTCTCTACCTTTAAAAATTAATCCCAAATATTATTTATGTAGTAACGTGACTATATGGCCTAACCCCTCCAAATCGAACAGAGGAGGCCCGTGCCCTGCAGTGGGACGTATATGGGCAGATACAGACACAGTAACGTGAGACTAAATCACACCATTGTATCATTCTAGTCGTGGATTTTTACTTAGTTCTATTCATCGAAAAAGTGAGCGACTTTCGCCCTTATGTCCTAGTAACCCTGGAAACATTGAAATTCACCTTGGACAAGCCCTGTAGATTACCAGGGCAGCATAGAATTGAACTGTATTGCATTGTTGTGGACTAAATAAATACTCAATGTTATTATGAACTATAGCCAGTTCTTGGTCAAGGAGTATGAGAATTCATTAAACTGTGACGCGTACAAGTTTCCCCAGAAATTAATGCCTGACCATTGCAATTTGCCATACATATTATTTAAGTATTTTTGTACTGAATTTTATAAATACTTTTATTTTAAGCCAATAAAATTGTTATGTGCGTAAAACGAAACATAAATATCATAAATTTACGTAGAACGATTATTTTAAGGGTTACTTTATTTATTGAAGAAAAATACATCTTGAGCTTAAAAATATCTGTTGTATTTGTAAAATTGTCCAATAGTATCACTTCTATATTTAGTTTATTAGGATATAATTTATTTCGTTATCTTAGTTGATTGAGAAATCTCTCCTGAGATATGTTGGTAATGTATTAATTTTGAATTAGCGTCCATCATAGTAAGCTGAACTTATAATTTGGAATGTATGAGGAGCTTATAACTAGCCAATGACGTGTGATGTCACAGGATGATCAATAAAGCGAGGCTAAGTGCTAGTGACTCCAGTGTACGAGAGATAATTGTATGAATGTATTTAAACTGTGTGTACTTGGTAGTGGGTGGCGGTGGGCGCGCTTCAGCTTCCGTTTACCGCACCCTATCTATTGGCGTCCGAAGAGTGCCATAGTTTGTTTGCATCAAAGACTGATAGCCTATGTACTGGCGTCACCTGCAAGGTACATTCCTCATATTAGACGCTCTGTGGTTCGACACTACTACACACTTCTGCACTCCTGGTGTTGGAAGACCGTTTGCACGTGCGCAAGACACTGTGATTAGTGTGTGTATGTGTGTGCGTGTCTGAATCCATCATTCGCTTATCGATTTAAAAAATGGCGGGAACACTAATGAAGCTAGTATTAAATAAAATTTTCAAACAATTTTGAAACTGCTTGTAATCAAATATTACTAAGTGAAAATTACTGTCATTTTGTAACTGGCCAATGACGTGTGTTGTCACAGGATGATGAATGAAGCGAGGCTAAGTGCAAGTTGCCAGTGTACGAGAGATAATTGTATGAATGTATTTAAAATTTGCGTTTAACTTGAAAGTGGGTGGCGCGCTTTGAACGCTGTGGATTGGAGTTTTGATATTGATGTATTTTATTTTTACGTAATGTAACATACATACATACATACATACATAAACTCACGCCTATGTCCCATTGGGGTAGGCAGAGACTATTGAGCGCCAAGTGCTACGGTCCATACATACCTCTTTCGCTTCATCCACTGTCATTAATCTTTGCATACACGCTCGTCGTCGTCGTAATGTAACCTATTTTTTTAATTGAGTAAATTAAAATGATATTACACTTGTAACATTTACAACTTAAATGATAACATATTAAAATATTCTCCTTACAAAAACTGCACCTCAATCTTATACGAACCTTTTTTGTGAGCAATATTTATGTTAAAACTAGCATGTAAAATAGAATCTTGATATTATAAACAAGAAGAAAAAACCGTCCTGAACCCATTTTAAGGCTCACTGCTTAATAAATTCAAATAATATTTACTTATTTACAAATCAAATTCACTTGATAGCTTAATTAATGGTTGTAAAGCATCACGCTGGAAGGTACAGGATTTTCGCCCTTATGCCGTAGTTGTTAAGGAATCATGCAAAATACATTGAAAACTCCATACATAGTACTAGGGCTGCATAATAGAGCAGGTGAATGCATTACCACTAGCTAAAAATTATCCCGAAGTTTTAAAGCAAATTTATTCTGAACACTGGACATTATTATATAGGATTCGTTTAAACTGTGGCGCCAATAGCTCCGCTACGACTGTGTGTCCTCACTCTGTGTATTCGTACATCGTGCACATAGTTGACTTATAAAATATAGTCCGAGAAAATATTATCATGGAATTATTTTAATTTTATATTCTTCGGAACGATTCGATTATTTCGTAAATACACACTAAACATTTTTTACCATTCTCTCTTATTTTATAGCAGATCTATTACTAAATAGAAAATCATTTTTATTAACAAGCTTTTATTAAACAAAAACATTAATTAAGCGTTAGACTTTGATTAAAAATACTCAACCGTCGCATACTGAACAAAACATCAAAATCCCTGTGGTTATTTTTAACTTTCAAAGAATATACCATTATTTCACAAACTGATCAAAGCGTCCTTTCACCTCACCCTATCTATTAGCGTTCGAAGAGTGCCATAGTTTGTTTGCATCAGATTGATACCCTATGTACTGGCGTCACCTGCAAGCTACATTCCTCATATTACACACTCTGTGGTTCCACACTACTACACACTTCTGCACTCCTGGTGTTGGAAGACCGTTTGCACGTGCGCAAAATACCTTGATTAGTGTGTGTATGTATGTGTGTGCGTGTGTGAACCCATCGGTCGTTTATCGATTTTATAATGGCGTGGCGGGAGTCATTCAAATGTTTTGAAGTGTTATATAACTAATATCTTACTATTTTTAAAAGAAATTGAGGTTTTCGGAGGTCTGGTACCCATTTTCTCCTTCCTTCCCCTTTGCTTAGATTTTGAGAGGCTGATAAAGCCTATACAACCCAAATAGGGAACAAAACTTCTTTAAGATATCCTAAAAATACCTCACAGTTATTAAACGGTTTTATAAACAATGATTAGTTTTGGTAACAACCTACAAAGAAACTACTGTACAAAAACACCTGTCAAAAAGAATCACTCACGCAAGTTTCTCCCGTTTCCAATAAAACATTCACGTATTCATATCAGTATATTCCTTTTCAGAGTGATTTGTGCATTATACAAAAGACAATTTCTTCGTTTGACCAAATTTCTGTTACCCGAAGCTCGATGGATGACACGAAGACAAACCTAATATATTTTAAACAATTGGTAAAATCCTACACACTGCGAATGGATGTACACACAGAGGAACATACAATATCCAACGACAAATATAATAAAACAAGTCTAAATCACTCACCAAATTTCTGCTACCCGAAGCTCGGTGGATGACACGAAGACAAACCTAATATGATTTATACAATTGGTAAGGTCCTACACATTGCAAATGGGACACTCAGAGGAAAATAAAGTCACAATATCCGACGACAAATATAATAAAGCAAGTGTAAATCACTCACCGTAATTCAGCACCCGTAGCTCGATAGTAGTAGAAGAAAATGACGATCTATTGTAGCACTTCACAACACTTGTCACTTTCACCATAATATTATTATCCACAAATTAATTTAATTTAAACTAGGCAAGAAATCTTGCGCAGCTGCGGAGCATGCGTCCTGCTTTTGCAAGCGTTCACGAGAAACTGAACTAGTAGTCCAGCAAGATGGCACAAGAAAACTAACTACCCTCCTCTAAACATTTGTCAAAAAAATACATGAACGAAAATATACCTTATTGGCACGGTTACTTTTACTACAAGAAAAATAGTTACCCTAAAGTACATTAATAATTTTAAATGTTATTCAGGAATTATTGGAAAGTTAAAAGTAACCAACATTCTGGTTAGTAAATATGTATGGATGTTTTTACACACTTACGATTAAATCTTATTCCCAGAAGGGGTAGACAAATTAATCGTAAGTGTGTAAAAACATCCATGCATATTTACTAACCAGAATGTTGGTTACTTTTAACTTTCCAATAATTCCTGAATAACATTTAAAATTATTAATGTACTTTAGGGTAACTATTTTTCTTGTAGTAAAAGTAACCGTGCCAATAAGGTATATTTTCGTTCATGTATTTTTTTGACAAATGTTTAGAGGAGGGTAGTTAGTTTTCTTGTGCCATCTTGCTGGACTACTAGTTCAGTTTCTCGTGAACGCTTGCAAAAGCAGGACGCATGCTCCGCAGCTGCGCAAGATTTCTTGCCTAGTTTAAATTAAATTAATTTGTGGATAATAATATTATGGTGAAAGTGACAAGTGTTGTGAAGTGCTACAATAGATCGTCATTTTCTTCTACTACTATCGAGCTACGGGTGCTGAATTACGGTGAGTGATTTACACTTGCTTTATTATATTTGTCGTCGGATATTGTGACTTTATTTTCCTCTGAGTGTCCCATTTGCAATGTGTAGGACCTTACCAATTGTATAAATCATATTAGGTTTGTCTTCGTGTCATCCACCGAGCTTCGGGTAGCAGAAATTTGGTGAGTGATTTAGACTTGTTTTATTATATTTGTCGTTGGATATTGTATTTTCCTCTGTGTGTACATCCATTCGCAGTGTGTAGGACTTTACCAATTGTTTAAAATATATTAGGTTTGTCTTCGTGTCATCCATCGAGCTTCGGGTAACAGAAATTTGGTCAAACGAAGAAATTGTTTGTCAAATTATTAGATAGTATACAGCTTCGTTTAACGCGTTTGTCAAATAGTCAAAATTTTCGCTTAATAAATAGTTATCTTTGACCAAATCTACGAACAGAACGTTTGATCATCTAAGCAAGCTATTGTTTAATGGAAACGTGAACCAACAAATTTGCCAATTTGATCATTTACAGCGTTTAGACTTATTTTTTTATTATTTCTCGTCGGATATGTTTGTTTTTTATTTACCTGTTTTATGTGTATGTTGTTTGAATTGTTCCGTGTACAATATAGTGCAAGTAGTGTGTAGTACTACAAATGATCATTTTCTTCGTGTCGACCATCGAGCTTCGGGAGCTGAATTATGGTGAGTCATTTATACTTATTATACTACTATTATTTCTCTATTTATATTGTTTCTCGATATTGTTTACTTATTTCCATATTTGTGTGTACATTCATTCGCAGTGTGTAGGCTATACTTTGCCAAATGTTTAAGGGTCTTTCCGTGATTTCGTGCAAATTTCGTCGTTCCGCGGAAGTTAAAAAAATGACAAAAAATCAAGAATGTTATTCAATAAAACAAATCTAGCATGCTTTTTTAATGGTATTCAAAAGAAGGCACTTTTCTATCTTGTGTAGATTTATAGATATAGCTTCTTCAAAATTGTGCTATGGATGGCAATTATTATCTATACATAATTGCGTATTCTAACGTCAATAATTTACAATCTATTCAATGTACATATAGGTACGATCTATGTGTTTTCCTCGCAAGATTGTATTTATATATTATGTATCCAGTTAAACTTTACATCTAACTCTACACATACCTATGAGTAACAAATAATTATAAAAACGATTATTTACAGTTCACCTAAGCTAAAATTTGAAGTATATGTATGCACTACTTGAAAGACAATCAAATTATTAGAATAATGTACAATTATTGTTATTTTTGGAGTCAGTGTCATCCAAGTTTTATGAGTTAGTAACTACATAAACGTCAGATATTATATTTTATTGAATTAAGCTTAATAAACCACATAATAGTATACGAGGATATTCGTATAAAATAGATTTCATAAAGTTGTCATTTAATATTGTCAGGTATAATGTCGAGTTTATTTGGCTGACACCGACTCCAAAAATAACAATAATTGTACATTATTCTAATAATTTGATTGTCTTTTAAGTAGTACATACATACATACATACATCAACTCACGCCTTTATCCCCGAAGGGGTAGGCAGAGGTGCCACTAGGACACCCACATTTTGCCTTGTGTGTTCCGTCCCATGATGTGATAGGGGGCGAGCCTATCGTCATATCGGGCACAAATTCCTGACTCCGGACTGATAATGAATAGAAAAATCCAATATCCCTTTGCCCGACCCGGGACTTGAACCCGAGACCTCAGCTTTGTAACCGTACCGTAATACAACTACGCCACCGAGGCAGTCTTTTAAGTAGTGTATACATATATTTCAAATTTTAGCTTAGGTGAACTGTAAATAAATGTTTTTATAATTATTTGTTACTCATAGGTATGTGTTGAGTTAGATGGAAAGTTTAACTGGATACATAATATATAAATACAATCTTGCGAGGAAAACACATAGATCGTACCTATAATATAGGTACATATCGCTCATCCAATGGAACAACGACGTAATTACAAAAAGTCGAAAATGACTTTTGAATGTCTTATTTAAAAGTTTTCTTGAGTTTCTCATGAAGTTATTGTAAATTATCATTGATAGTACAGTTACTTACATTAATATTAAAAGAATTTCATCAGAATGATTGGAAATACATTATATTTTTAATCTCAAACTTTTAAAAAGATCTCCTGAAAAATAGCTAAGATGTAATTAAGTCATTGTTCTATTGGATGAGCGATATTATGTACATTGAATAGATTGTAAATTATTGACGTTAGAATACGCAATTATTTTTTTACTTTTAGTGCATTTTTAGTTTGTTTTTTATGTCACATTTTTTGTCTTTTTATAGATTTTTATTTTTAGTATGATTTTTGTCAGTTTTTTGAAGTCGGTTATGAGACAAACGGAGAAAGGGAGCAACGCCTGTCTCAAATAAGGGAATCTATCTCCAGAGTAATTTCAAAAGATACTTGTGAAGAACACAATAATAGACTTTCAAAAATGCGGGCTTACATGAAAAAGTTTTGAATCGTCCTTGCAAATTGATTTTGATTGCCGTTGAGACTTTCTGAAACACATTCTTTTGTTGGATATTTAATCCTCGAATGCTTCTTAGGAACAATTCATCCGACATGACGGCTCGTTCTTCCATGTTTTCACAAAATTCATCATCGTCATGTACAATTTGTTCACCAACACATAACAATCGACAATGCCCCCAATTGCCGATATCGGTTTCATTACGGAATGGTATATGGCATACTATTAAACTGTAATAATATGATTCTTTGTCACTATTACATCAGATCTTCATGATTTATTGGTATAGCTGCCGAAGATATTGACTATTTACGTGTTTGTTCATTTTATTAACCGCCCCCCTCGCCCCTACCCTTACTTTCATCCACCACTGTAACTTTGCTTTTATACTGAATCCAATGCAAAAAGAACCATTGGAATCGTACTCAATTTTAAGGAGTTCCCCTATCCAGGTCCGAAGATATTCATCAAATCGTTACCATATTTTTATGGGACCAAACGACAAGCACCAGCTTTCAATTAAAGAAGGAATTATCGAAATCGGTTCACCCAGTACAGAGAAATGAGGTAACAAACATAAAAATAAATAAAAAAAAAGCAACATACAGTCGAATTGAGAACCTCCTCCTTTTTTTTAAGTCGGTTAAAAATAGTCTCAAACTCATGAATTCTCACTTGATCAGACATATTATAAATTATATTTTTAACTTCTACCCCTCAAAGAGTTTGTACGCGGCAAACAAATATGGCGGGCATTCAATCCTCACCCCTCTATTGATTGAATGATTGGTAAGGGCGAGCAATACCCCACAGCTTACATTTGAAGTGCCCGGTTCGTCTACTGCCGATCCGAGCGTATTATAACGCACATGTTGTTTAACCTATGGTTCCGCTGACTACTACACGCTTATGCACTCCTGGTACACGCCGGTCTTCAAACACGTGACGTCACTGTCTCGTTCCCACAATGTGTGCATTTTCCATTCAATCTTCATTGACGAAGTTCAATTTCATTCTTGTATTTGAAGTATAATTTTGAAAGATGATTTTTATTACAGATCTTTAAATGTTTTATTGCTTGCTATTACACGAGTTGATTAAATAATAGTAATAATAAATCCCAACTTTACTTTATAAAACTGCGACACAGTAAATAATGATGTTACATTGTTGCTTTTATTATATTTTATTTAGTTATATTAGCACAGGATAGCTCTGTAAAGTACTTCAGGCCGGGCATTCAATATTATCTAATAAGGTCAAATCATTCTGGAACATGAAAAAAAGGCGAATGAGGAAAGAGTAAAAAAAACAACAAACAACAATTAATTAATATAGATAATAAGGATTTAGCTATCTTATCTGGTTTAACTTTACGATACCCCCGATGTTTCAAATAACCCCGATCACGGCCGAAGTTTTCCGAATATACCAGGAGAACAGAGTAACGCAGGAGCAGCATTATTACGTACCGCGCGTCGGATTGCGCAAGACGGAGGGGCTTTGAGCTATTTCACCGCGGGTTTTCATCCACTTCTTAGGATTTCTTACGATGTTTTATCTTTGCATGTGAGATATTAAAAGTATAATATTACATAGTGCTGAAGTTAGACAATGTATGTAACAAATGGTGGCGCAAATCGCAGGCACATATCATTCGTTAATCGTTTACTTTACCTTTTAGTAAAAGTGTACCTAATTGTTTTTTGGATAAAAAGTGTGCTCGTTAAGCCAAGTATTAGAATTAAATCATTATTATACGCTTGTACGATGATATTTTTTTTTCTATCCCTTTAACAGCGCGTTTAAATATAATGTTATAACAGCAAGCCAATCTATCCATGAAAGCCGATGAAGCCGAAAAGCCTGATCGGGCGCGCGAACTTACCCGATGGTACCAGGAGAGCATGAACATGCAGTAGTGTTCGGTACCACAGATTACTTAACATAGGCACGAAAGTGAACGTTGCCGACAGTACCCGAACCTCAGTCTATGAAACGTACTTAAACTGTGAAATCATTGACCGCCCACCCCATGACGTCGGTAAGGGTGCGAATGACGCGGTATTTGAACGTTTCGCGGGCGTCGTGCATCGTGAGTTCATAAGATTAATTCTTGAAATAATTTTACGTGGTTAGTTGAAATACTTTCGGCTGTTGTCATTGTAAAAGCTATCTAAGGATAGAAATTTAAGTCGTTTTCATATTACTTATGTGTGTTTAACGATTAATATTTATAAAGTAGATATTATCTAAATATTAATTAATTTATCCATTTTCAATAAATAACCTTCTGTATGGGGTTAAGTTAACAATAGTTATTCTTCATTGACTACTAAATTTTCCATCATGATAACAAGCCAGCGCTTTTTAGTAGATACCGAAGCCCGACCACAATGAACAACTTGTTCAAACTGTCATAGACATAGATTCCTTATCAAAAAAAAAACATCTTTAGCCCCAGGAACTGCTTAACATAGACCTCTCCTTAGAATTTCTAGAGCAAGCTTTTGAAAGCAATCTACACATTATCTATTACAAGAACAGTGTTGAAAAGGATTGCAATAGCGCACCGAAAATATGTATAGTGATAATACTGGCCTCCCGAGAGAGGGGGTAGGAGGCTTTGACCCCTGCGTAAATGCCACTTAGTACCAGGAATGTATAAGATTGCATAGGTGCACAAATGCCACAGAGTGGACATAAATTCGATGTATCTAGGAAGTATTATTGTACTGCCAATTGATGTTGATCTTTTTTAGTCTGTGTAGTGGGTGGGACTGCAGAGTATTGAAACGATGTTGATTTTTTGTTTGTCTATTGCGGAAGATGAAAGTTTTACACACATACACATACATAAACTCACGCCTTTTTCCCAGAAGGGGTAGGCAGAGGTGCTACCAGCACACCCAAATTTCGCATTGTATGTACCATCCCACGATGTGATAGGGGCGAGCCTATCGCCATCTATCTATATCTATATCTATATCTATATTAGCCCATATACGTCCCACTGCAGGGCACGGGCCTACTCTACAATCGAGGGAATCGATTCAGAGTGGTTAGGCCATATAGTCCACCACGCTGGCCTAGTGCAGGTTGGCGGACTTACATACCGTAGAAATTCGCCTATCGCCATGTCGAAACCTTAGCTTTTTAATCGTACCGTAGTACAATTACGCTACCGAGGCAGTCCGAGTCAGTCATGAAAGGTTTATTGTAAATTAATAAGGAGTCATATTATGGAATGAAAGTCACAATAGAAATTAGATGATGTGTCTATATCAGTAGATACCTATATTCAAACTAGTAGCGAAAATGTATTTCTTCGGGATACAATTTATGATATTTATATTGTTACAATAGTAGGAATTCAAATTTTAAACATCATAACCTCTTGGATAAATTCGTACGTCCTCATTTTAATTAAAACGGAATCCAAATTACATGTTAGTTTTAGAGCTCCTATTATCATCGGCATCGATTCGTCATTCGGAACCGTAGCCTGTACACAGCTTATAAATATTGGATGGACAGATCATATTGTACTGGCAAATGTCTTAAGTTGCATCGGTACAATATTTAGTCTGTGGTAGTCAATACCTTCTGGCACTCATGTATTCCTGGTACGGATGTTTATAGCAAACGTGATGCGGCTAAGTCCATGCAATAGGGGGTCATTTATGAACGCATCTCATTTATAACACTTATTTAAAAAAGAAACAGTGCATACTGTATAAGGCCATTATCGCTCACTGCTAGGCACAGGTCGCTTCTGCAACCGAAAGGTAAATTGAGCAAGCTTAGGCCATAGTGTGCCACGCTGGCCTAGTGTGTTGGCGGACTTCACATATAAGAAAATCATATTAAAATCTCTATGGCATGAATGTTTTCTGACGGAGATAAATTCCTATAATTTTAAATTTCGTGGTACTTGATCATTAATTCAAAAATTGAAATCTTGTTAAGATCTGTATCAAATACAAGTTTCCTCGCTTTGTTTTCCTTTACCGTTACAGTGCGTGATAATTGAGTAAAAATATGCAATTGACTCTGAAAAGCCAGAGGTGTGTCCTGGGATTCCAATCCGCGAACGTCTTGGCAGCTGCGTCCCGTTCGTTACCAACAGGCAAAACACGCAATTTAAGTAGTATTATTTTGTTTTATTTTTTTAATACAACTGCGCTAATTCCCCTAATACTTGTTATTTTAGTACCTCTTCAGTTTGAAGGTTGGTTGTCAGATTGTTGTGCTCTTCCCTATCATAATAAAATCTTAGACAATAATAAAATGAGGGCCTCCATAGTGCAGTTGGTTAGTCGTCTGTAAAACGAGATAATCCATAATAATTTATATGAAAAATATTCAGATCATAAATTACCTATTTAATGGACTTAGCCGCATCACGATTTCTATAAACATCCGTACCAGGAATATATGAGTGGCAGAAAGTATTCACTACCACAGACTAGATGTTATATCAATGTAACACATCACCTTTGCCGGTGCAATATCATGCACTCGTGCAACATTTATAAGCTGTGTACACAACAGAGCTCAACGATCAATCGATGCCTACGTTGAAAGAGCTGTGATGTTCGGACACAATTTAATGCCTTTAGTATTCAAATGTTTTTGACAACAAAATGGGTGTACTTGTATATCATAATATTACATGTAAATACGTACCATGCGAAACTGCTTTAAATCCGTTGAACCCTCCGAGGAGTTATTGAAGGTGGTAAATTGCTTAAATTATTTTTAATGTCTTACTACAAAAGTTCATAAAATCCTGAGAAATGATGTATGTGAAGTCACTGGTTTCCTAAGACACAGGATATATCCTAGTTTAGGAACCAGCGATCTATAAAATTGTACAATATAATTTAAATGAATAAATTATTAAAAAAATAATAATGGGTCTGGGTGTTTGTGAGACCGAAAAGTCTCTCGTAGTTTCTGATACCCACGACACAAGACTCGATCTTAGTGTAGGGTCAGGACTATGTATGTGACTGTTGGGTGTATTTATTATTTATTATTTATTTATAATAATATGGTTTTACATAATTAAAAATCGGGAAAAATATCGCACCTCGCTGTAAAAGTTACCCAGATTGTGTGTAAATAAATCAGTATAATACGTTAAACAATCCCTAAATTGTTTTAACGGATTTGAAGCTAGTTAATATCGTGTCATATACTATATACCCTTCACTAGTTGAAAAGTGGATTTCAAATCGTCTCAACATCACAGCTCTATTAATGTAGGCTTTGATTGGCCGTTCAGATTCCTATTGTGTACACAGCTTAAAAATATTGAAAGTGTACATGATATTCTGCTGGTAAGTGTGATACGTTACACCGATGTATAATATTTAGTCTATGGTAGTGAAAACCTTCTGCCACTCATGTATTCCTGGTACGCATGTTTATAGTAAACGTGATGCGGCTAAGTCCAGGAAATGGGTCTTTTATGGCTGAATATTTCCTCTCACCTCATTTCCAGAGTTCTAAGGTTCTACGGTTTAAAGGAAATTATAGCCAGACTACCTACTGGACATAATGAGACTTAACATCTTATGTCTCAGAATGGCGAGCGCAGTGGAATGCCAAATATTGCTTCATAATTCATGGTGTCTTTTGGTTATGCTAACGCCTATGAGCGGTCGTATC
Organism: Deilephila porcellus; assembly: GCA_905220455.2. Lineage (NCBI taxonomy): Eukaryota > Metazoa > Arthropoda > Insecta > Lepidoptera > Sphingidae > Deilephila > Deilephila porcellus. Next base: position 398,531 of record LR999991.1, on the reverse strand, counting down.
GCCTACCATCAGGCGAGTGGCATGCTCGTCTCGTCATTCATCGTAATAAAAAATAAAGATGGCGCGTAACGCAAAAATGTGACTTAGAAATAAAGATGGCGCGTAACGAAAAATTTTTCCAACCCCGATAAAGAAGTTTCACTTCAAAAACTGTATTATCGGAGTACATAATACAGTTTTTTGGAACGAAGTTCCTTATGGGACGATGCGGAGGGGTACCCTAACTGGGAAAAACGTCCGTAACGTAAGATTTTTATTCCACGGATGAGTTTGACATTCCGAATTCAAAAATTTAGGAACTTATTTGTTGTGCTTAATTCTTTGCTAATTATTTTATGTTTTTAACCGACTTCAGAGGAGGTTATCAATTCGTTGGGTTTTTTATTATTTTCATATAGTCTACGTGATGACTGCTATAATTATTTTTATTTTTATCAATAAAAAAATCATAATAAAAATGTAAATCCGAATAATTAATTATTTTCTTTATACCTCGAATAGAACTTAAAATTAATATTTTTAAAATAAGGAACTTCGTTCCTATCCGGTGTCCCACGACACCACACGGTTTTTTATACCATTAAAACTGAAGATACGCTTGAAAAGTAAACAGTGCTTTGTACCGACTTAAAATATTTAGAAAAGTTTAACGAATTAGCTATTTCACATAGTATCCTCATATAGTTTAAAAATAAAAATATTGTCGCCAAAAAACTTTCAATACTAAGAGTATAATTCAAATTGCACCTGAACATCTGAACTCTATTAATGCGGATATCGTATTGCCCTTCGGAGCTGTAGCGTGTACACAGCTTGCAAATAATGCACGTGGACAAAATATTGTACTGGCGAATTTGATAGATTGTATCGATCCAATATCTAGTCTGTGGTAGTGCATACCGTTTCGAGCTTATGTATTCCTGGTACGAATGTTTATAGTAAACGTGATGCGGCATAGGTAGGTCATTTATGATTGAATCAATTTCCAATCACAAAATAAGGTCTGAAATGAATAATTCATATTTTGTGTTTTATTTTATCACGAATATTGTCTACTATGTATCTTAATACAAGTACAATGCAAAACATATACAGATGCAGTACGTATAGATATAACAAAGATGGTATTTTTTTCTATTGTCGGTTCACATAATTATCTAAGCCTCATCAATAAGGAAAGTAGCCTAAATTATGAAACTAGACACACTTGCGAACCCTTTGCAGCTTATGATGGGTTTTCCACCATCATTTCATTCATTTCAACTAAGCGGATACGAAAACAAGAGATAGAAGGCTTTTATCCACCGCGCTGGCCTAAAGAACGGTGAAATGTTTCCAATCTTTGTGGTGGGTGAAATGTTGGGTGGATCGGCGTTGCGAGCTTTAGGAATGGTGTTATTGACATCTATTGTTTTTATTTAAATACCAGTGACTAAACTACACCTTGTTCTAAGGGTAGTAAGAATTTCAAAAGTATTTAAAATGAGTGAAGATACAACCCAAGCGGTAGTATCATTGTAAGACCTAGGTACTGACGCGGACGGTAGGAAATTCCTTCGAATAGTCACTTTAAACAATGGTAACATGTCATGTTCTAGGTTTAGTAGGTTCAGGTATATGCAATGTCAAGCAAGTTGGCGTGATTGCATTGTGAATAACATTGTCGATTGTGAATAAAAAATATAGTGCACAAAACCAAACCCAACAAAACAAAAATTATCAGATAAATAAACAGTGTGAAATTAATTCTTCGTAGCCGTGACGTGTCACGTTTGTTATAAACATCCGTACCAGGACCGCATGAGTACGCAGAGGTTCGAATTGTTACAGTATACGATAAAGTGCGCCGTAGTATGGTATAACTTTCAGTACGCTGACAAAATCCTTTGCGATGTGTTCTATCTGTGTCATCGAGCAATGAGGAACGACCGCGCCTGCGTGAGAATATAGGCTCGTATAATTATTAGTACAGCTACTTTTTATTGTATGATGACGTATCGAAACTATGGTAATGGGAAAGAGGTGCATTAACTTTACCTCTTGCAGCCTTTTTTTTTCTTAATCGGTATAATTAAATTAAATAACAATATTCTTCTGTGGTATTCTTAATGTGGTATGCGTACATGACGATTTTGATTTAGTGGGTTGTTAAATTAATGTTAAAAAAATTTTTATATTGCCTACTTCTTTGTATTTTTATTACATTTAAAAATAATCAAAAAGGCCTTAAAAGGTTATTATTAAGAGAATCAATTAAGGACGTTAATAACAACGTATTTTTGAAAATAATTATTAATGAGTAATGTTTCCCTGGACTTAGCCGCATCATGTTTGCTAGAAAACATCGCTACCGAGAGATCATGATTATTCTGAGGTATCGACTGTCACAGACTAAATGCTAGATCGATGCACCGTATTGTAGTCGCCAGTACCATTACATGTTTCATTAAAATATTTTTAAGCTGTGTACGATGATTTCGGAAGCCTCGAAAGCGCTTGTATTCAAATTCAAACACAGTTTATAATAATCGTACACTAGTTTTCTAAGCTATGAATAATGTTTTCAAACCTTAATTAAATTCACAAATAAATATAAACAAATACTTCCAAATGAGAAGTATTATATATAATTAATCTTTAATGGTTTTGTACAGTACAATTTGAAAGCATATTATGTTAAGGAAGAAAGGGTATAGACCATTGAAAAATCTTACACAGGTAATACCTATACATAATACGGATTGCTTGGGAGAAATTGTTATATTTTTCAGTAACGCTTTCAAGTAAGTGAAGCTGCGATATTTAGAGACCAAAATCACCTCTAATCGTCACTTTTTTTTCTCACTTGCCAATAGCAGGTAGTGGGCACTAGCATAAAAAGGTAATGAATTAGTCTGGCTTTTAAAAACGAACCCGCATTAGACTACTAGCCGTTATTCGTCAATGTAAATACAAAAATAGTCATTTAAACTGTTAAATCCGATTTGTTCGGTTGTAGGGTAACGTAACCGTCACGTTTGTTATAAACATCCGTACCAGGGATACATAAGTGTGTGGTGATGTGTTACGTCATAGAGTAAACACTATAGCGATAAAAGTTACAGACCCTTTCAGTACAGTTATGAAAATACTTGCAATGCATTAAAGCTGTGTGATGTAGCTTTTAAAGTCAAAGTGCGCTTGCGTAGGATATTGGTGCGATTTTGAAACGTAATTCAAAATATGTTTTGCGCATAGATGTAGTATATAAAGGCTTTCTAAACGAAATAACAATGTATTTGACAAATGTTTGTGTGAATATGTATTTTTATTCGAGCCTGGGTGTTTGTGAGACAGAAAAGTCCCTCGTTGTTTCTGACACCTACCACACAAGACTTGTATCTTAGTGAAGGGTTAGAATAAGCTAATATTTATTTATTATCATAGAAAACAATACATGAAAATACAGACATATTCATATAATTTTTAAGGCCCATCATTTTATACTTGATTAAGTATCTATAAATATCACGTAATCATACATATTGACGCAGTAATCAAACCCGTGATATTTCACTTCAAACCTTACTCACTGCACCAGTCTGCTATATTGCCGCTAACGGCAGGAAATCAATATCGCTTGCTCCCACACATACATACATTCACATGTGGGTTGCATAGGGGCGGAGTCGAGCATGTGCGTTGTGACTGTTGGTACCAGGAGTGCATAAGAATGAAGAAAATAAGTGATATTATATGTTAACTTCATACGCAGTGTATGATTGTAATAGTCTAAGAGGTAGCAACGTTTTTGAGAGAGAATTTTAGGTAGGCCAGTTTTTAGATATGCTATCTCTCTCACTCTCCCGGACGTCATACAGGCTATCTGGCTGGCGGTAGTGGTTGCGTTCGTCAGTGCGCAGCCTACCTATACAGGTAAAATATCGAATTCTAAAATCATTTTAAGAAGCTTTTTTCCTTTATTATTATTTTTATTGAACTTTTTGCAACATGAATCTATTATTGCCAGATATTTCTATTGTTGTTTAAACTGTGCCAGACGCTAATTTTGAATTAAAAAAATATTATTTTTCAAAGTATTTCAGTATGGCTGTAATTTTTATATGATGTTATTTAAGTATCTAAAAACCTAAATTTAATTTGCCAGACATTAATTCGATTGTTAACCTTCAGCCAGACCGACCTAAAAGTGAAAAGTGATTGGGCATGTTGAAAGAGTACAGACAATCACGTGTTATTTTTAATGTGTATAACAAAATTGTATTACAATGGCTAGCGAAAAATTAAAATGTGGTTTTTGTAAAGACAGAAATGGAAAAATAATAACTTTTGTTGAAGATACATTAAAAAAGTGTAAAGAAGTTCTGCAAATACGTATAAATTTTAAACTGAAATACAGGGTATATCAAGACCGCGACCGAAAACGAAGCCAGGTGTTAGTATTAGTGACTTCAGACACAATGCAAGTAAAAATTTCGCAAAAAAAATCGTCAACTTTTTTTTGTAATTTTTTACTAATCGTCGTATTTGGGTGATAAAAACATAATTTTCCTAAAATAAAGATGTAGACCTCTTTATTTTTAAACACGCAATGGTACATAAGGGCTTAGATCGGTATTTTCCACCAAAACACGATGATTTTAAAAAATATATAAAAAAATATCTATCACTGTTTTGGCGAAATTTTTATTTGCATCGTGTTTGGAGCCACTAAAACTACAACCTGGCTTCGTTTTTGGTCGCAGTCTTGATATACCCGGTATAATAGTGTACAGTTACCGGAGCAAGTTAATGACACTGATGGATATCACAGAAATTGTTACAGCAGTTTTACAGCTCTTATGACAAAATATCGTAATTTATCTGAAATTAATTTCTCGTCAACAGTAGATCTTCCCAGCACATCTAGTTCAACTTCGTTATCAAATACTGCAGTAGATGTTAGCGAAACCCTGCCAGATAATACGTCTTAGAATTCACATACAGAAGTTAATATCCAAGAAATTGACACTTCTAATGCAATTAACAAGTGCTTTTCATACCGGGTTGAAAGTAATAAGGTTATTAAAACTGTTGAAGATGTACTGTCTTGCGAAGAACAAGAAGAAGCCGATTCTCAAATAATAATATATCACATTTGTCAAATAAATGTCGATGGCGAAGTTGTGATACGCTGCTCAGACACAGATATTTTAATAATACTTCTTGGTAACATGGAGCATTTGAATGCATCACTAAAATCTGGGTAAATTTGGGCGTGGGGAATTATGAGCGATTTATAAGCGTCATCAAGTACACGAAATTCTAGAGAATTCTTTATCGAAAGCTCTACCGTGCTTTTATGCACTCACTGGATGCGACTACACACCAGGTTTTTTCCGGAAAGGCAAACTTCGATCTTTAAACTGTTAGAGCAATCAGAAGAGTATCAATTAGCCTGTCAAAATATTATAACAGATGATGAAGAATTGCTGGATGAGACATTTAAGATCTTAGAAAAGTTAATTTGTCATATTTACGGAGCTCGGGATTCATGGAACGTCAATGAAGTTCGGTGTCATCTGTTTTCAAACACATATCGGTCTACAAAATCAGATGATAATTTTGAAAAAACAAAATCGTAATTTTGATCCATCAAGCCTACCACCATGCAAAGCTGAATTTTATCAGCATTTACTACGAGTTCGTTACGTTACAAAGTTTTGGAGAAATGATCATTTACAACAACCAACATCTCTATCACCTCAAGTTTCCGGCTGGACCATAAATATGATTTTATCTGGTTTGTTGGAGAGCAATTGCCATCATTAGTTGCCGACATTATCATTAAAGGTAAAAATTAAAAATAAAATACTAATAAATTTATTTGCCGATAGATTATAAAATGTTTCATTCTTTTACAGATAATAACTTATTACAAGACGATGACATTTCAAAAGACGACGATGACAATAAAAATGACAACAGTGCTGAAGATGATGATGATGATGATAATTATCAAGATGCTTCCGTTTTTTTTGTGATAAAATTATGGATTGAAAAATATAATTTTTGGTTATTTTCATCCTTGAGATTGATTATTATCTTATTTTGTACAACGATAAATAGTTATTTTGATACTATATTAATCCACACATTAATTCAATAGTTTTTAATTAGTTATATGTAATTTATTCGACAACTATTCCTAGATCAAGCAAAATGATACCACATCACTTTTCACTTTTAGGTCGGTCTGGCTGAAGGTTTAACAATCGAATTAATGTCTGGCAAATTAAATTTAGGTTTTTAGATACTTAAATAACATCATATAAAAATTACAGCCATACTGAAATACTTTGAAAAATAATATTTTTTTAATTCAAAATTAGCGTCTGGCATAGTTTAAACAACAATAGAAATATCTGGCAATAATAGATTCATGTTGCAAAAAGTTCAATAAAAATAATAATAAAGGAAAAAAGCTTCTTAAAATGATTTTAAAATTCGATATTTTACCTGTATAGGTAGGCTGCGCACTGACGAACGCAACCACTACCGCCAGCCAGATAGCCTGTATGACGTCCGGGAGAGTGAGAGAGATAGCATATCTAAAAACTGGCCCACCTGAAATGCTTGTTTTCCAGACGTTGCTAGCTCCCGTACTATAATAGATCTAGATGGTTGAAACGAATATTTGGAAAATATTTAAACTGTAAAAATGTTCCGTAGCCGACTAGTGGCGAAGGATTTCTTTGTCGTAAATTATTTCATGGTAAACTGACAAAAGACACATATAAGTTCTATAATATTATGAGAGAGGCCTATACCCAGCAGTGAGACTTTATAGGCTGTGGATGATGTTGATGATGAAAAAGGATTTCAATATATTAATATAATATATTTTGTATCAAATGCACACTATTAAATATTTATTAATTATTTACATGACTGCGAACACCAAAGTACGTTCAATGGTAATTTTAATTTTAACGTAGTATAGAGTTTAATTACGATTTTTATAACAGAAGAACATAATTCGCCCGAACAAGTAAACCCCACATTCCATTCAAATTTCGCACCCAATTTCCGTGTTTGACGTCAATCGGTGGGGGTGGTCAACGATGCCACAGCCTAGATACATGCTATTGATCAACCCTCGTTTACCGCCTCCGATACTCCATTTCGTAGCTGTATTTCGACACTGTCATAGAACAAAGTTGTATCTGCAAAATGTCTACTTTACAGGAGAGCTGTTTAAAGTTTTAGAAACACTTTTTGTCGATTTATTTTTTTCCTATAAGTACCAGTTAAATATAACTTACCAAAGGTTTATACTACATTTCCAAGCATTATTATAAATAAATATAAAGAAAATTTAAGGATTATTTAAAAAAATAGGCATTTTATGGGAACATTCCATGTTGTTCTCCGCAAATATGAACGCTGCTTGTGATCTTACAACATTGTTCTATGAAAATAATGCTTACCTATGTGAACAAACCAATTTATTCTCCGGAATACCAAAATAAAAATCATGTTGTATGTTTATTTTTATTTTAGGAAAAATAAGTAATAAATAACCACACTTAATAATCAACAGTCTTTAATTTCCAAATTAAGTAGTTACATAATATCAAAAAAAAGTTACAGTTTTAAATATATTATTACTAATAAATCAGTTATAAATTGTCATTTTAAGTGCTTCAGTTACATTAATTATTGGTACTGAGACTTCTACTTAGACTTAAATAGCACAGTAGACATAAATATTTTTTACTTTGTTATATCTATTATAATTATAATGTAGTTTTAAGGGTATCACCCCTTTAACTTCTAACTAATTATTAATTATCACAAAAATCACAAAAAGAGATCACAATATTATGAATCACAGATTTATAGAAAATATAGAAAATCTATAAAAGTTTAACAAATTGCAGAAATAAAAAAAAAGTGATTACTTATAATATTAGGAACATAATATTTTAGTGGAACCGAAATTACGTCCAACAAATCTTTAATATAAAAAAATACAGAAAAAAGCAAAATGCACCATTTTCAATCATTAATTTCTGAATCAATATTTTCATTAACAGGGCACAAAGTGTTTTCAAATGGTAATGATTTATAAAAATGTACGTGCTCAGAAACAATAACGCCTGCATTACACAAATGCATAAGGTCGTCGTATTTGCTCTTTGAAATTTTTAATAATGAACTATGAATGTTGTTTAAAGTTGGCAAAGAATGTGAACTTCTAGTGGAGTTACGAATAATCAGGCAATAATAGTTAGTTTCAGTTAAGTCATATTTATAAAACAATTTATTAGGATCATTTTTATCAACATGCACTTCTTTTATTTTGTTCCAAGAATTTTTTTCATTACTGGTATTTTTCGACCAAATCTTATTATTAATCTTAGACTTAAAATCATAAAAGTCTTGTTGTTGCATATTTTTTACCAAATAAGGATTCGAATCTGTTTTGGCCCATCTTACAAGGGTGCGCCACTCGTCTGGGGTATATATAATCTTAGTTTTAGCTACACGCTCAATAAGGGCATGGACACTGTCGCCCTCATTCTGTGTATGCCCTTTTTCAAGGAATTTATGAAAAATTGAAACATTAAACTTTGCAGCGGCATACAAGTAAAAATTATAAACAATTCTGTTTCGATTTTGGCCCCCGCAATTATCAGACCAAAATCCAAATTCTTCGACGCCTTGTTCGGCTTTTTGTTTAATAAAATCTAATAAACAACTGCTTACTTCATTCGAACCCCGCTTTGACACAGTCTCATCCCATAAATAGCAAGTAGCCTGTTTATTGCACATATCATAAACAGTAAAGTTAAATACTGACAATTTTCGCTTATAGTAAAACACACTGATTTGACCCTGAGGACAAGAAAGCACTTTTTCAAAATCAAATACAGCTGTAATTATTTTGCCAGTGGAATTAACTGCTGCATTTTTATCCTCATTCTTTAATTTACGAGCAGTTTTTTTATTCAAAATGTGTTTTCTATATGATGTGCTTTCTTCTTCCGTGGGATTATTCTTATTTCGGTACACGTGACATTCGTCGCATTGATCTTTCTTCGGAATAAAAAAGCCTAAATTAAAGTTCTTGCAAACTATGTCCCTGTATTGACGCTCAGTTTTCGCGATATTATTGTATTTTGAGACATCAACCCATTCTTTATATAACTTAAACATACGTGAAATGCTAAGATTACCATCTAAATAGAGCTTACTTGATCTTTGTCGTATATAATGTGATTCTATTGGGACAAATGAATGGACATGATCACAGACACTTTGTTCCATCTCGGCATTGATAATAACTTTATGATTCGAATGTCGACCCCTTTTATCTATCTCCACATCAGAGACACCATCATATTTGTTGTGAGCTGTTTGTATTACCCTTTCACCAATAGCTAGCGTTTTGAGGAACATGTTTTTGCAAACATCAACTGTAGTTGTATCAGAGTTTGAATCAGAAAGAATGGGTAAACAATATTTGTAAGTAAATTGGCGCCTATTTGGATGATCCTGATTTAGACATCGAATTTTTTTTTGCTTACGTGTATATTTTATAATAAATGCCCATTGCTTTTCTTTGCTACCAAGGCTCCAATATCGATGAAAAAAATCTAATCTTTGGTTTTGATTAACTTTGTCTCTACATTTATAACGGCACGTACACGGTTCGCCCATAATTTTTTCATCTACTACCTTTCCTCTCTTTGAGATATATTTTTTGCCGAGATTAGTCAAACATTTCCTTCTCACATCTGACCATGAATCTTTACATTTTTTGCGTTTTTTCCGAGTTGGAGATGCTAAAGGACTGGAATCTGATTCAGATAAACTACTAGAAATAATACTTGTACTGGGAGATGGTACCGAGTTAAACCAACTATCGTGCATTGCACAAAATAAATCATTGCACTGACCGTGTCTATTGATTGGGGAAGGCATTGGCGTTGGAATAGTTAATGGTGATTCTTTGGGTGTAAACATATTTCTACTGTCTTCAAATTCTGGAATAACAACGAGCGGAGTATTTTCAAAGCTAGAATTCTCATGTTCTATGTTAAAAGGAGTAGGTACAGGTGACTGATGAGTATACTCATTTTCCTTGTTCACATCATAGTTTTCAATATTATGATCGGCTATTACTTCATTCCAGACATCTGCCAGTTGAATAGAGATGGTTTCAGCTCCCGGCGGTAGAGGTGATGTACCTCCACCAACATCAGAATCTGCAGCATAAGAAAATATTCATTGATGTAAAGTTAAAGTTAATTACTTTAACTACTAAACTGCACTAGTTTGTATAACATAACTCTCATATAAATAATAGAAACAGGACTTCAAAATCCTGAACAAAGTATCATATTATTTTTTTACATAGTACAATGAAGTAAGTTATAATACGACTGAAAAAAACCATCGAATTCTCGGAGTACAACGATGTATGTAAACCAACGACATAAGTAATTTACAGAAACTTCAAGCAAAAACGTGGCAAAATACAAATACGACGGTAACTTTTACAACGTTTAATAAGTCATTTAAAATGTCTAAATACATAAAATGTTATCATCAGGGTAGAATTTATTACTCAATACTAAGATTCAAATATTATTTAAAATTCCATAATACAATGCCGTATCTAATCATACGGCGTGTAATTACATATATACGTAAATAAATCTAACATTGACGACTAAACATAATATTGTAAACATTTTTATAACTAAAATAACAACAGAGATATAGTATAAAATAAATACTCACAGTTCTTATTCGTATTTTGATGTAAATTTTCAAAAACACCAGAGTCGTCCGTTGGCTTGTTGCATTTATCTTCATTATTTAACACTAGTTTTAGTATTTGTTTCGATCTTGACATAATTAATTATATTATTAATTAGTATTTCACTAAACAAACATTTAATAAATATTATTTATGTTAAATACGCGAACGCGTCGAATTTTAACTCAGCGCGTGCGTCATCCATTGAACAATTAAGGAACTAACGTTGCGCAGGGATTTGCCAACGCGGACATGCTCGCGGCGTGTCGGTGACAAGTACGTACATGCAATAATGGCGTTGTCGCTAGAAATAATATTCAAATACTACATTGTTCAATCGAAGATCTCCGAAAGTATTCATAATATATATATTTTTTTCAGCTGTGTCGATAAAGAATGTTTTTCTAGATAATAATATACAAAAAAAGAGGTTTCGTGTTTTTATCACATATTACCTTGTTCTACGAGTGTGTCGAATTTTAACGGTCTGTGGCAGTGTACACTACTGCCTGTTTCTGAGGCCCTGGTATACTCGGATAACTTCGGGTGCATTATCGGATAACTTCGGTCCCGATTCGAGGTCAATTTATTTTGTCTTGAAACATAAATAAAACTATTGTTAATGATTCCAATAATGGAGCAAATTATTATATTAATGTTATGTAAAATGTTTAAAAAATAGGAAGTTTTTGGCATATAGAAAAAACATTCAAATAATATCAACTGGTGGAATATTTTTTTTGTAAAAAATAATTCATGTAGTATATACCTGTTCTTGAGTCAATAATTGCTTTTAAAAAGTCATAAAATACAATATAATACCTAAGGCTTAAAAATATATATGAATGGCGATTTAGTCTGTGCAGGTTCTATCATGTAATTTGTGTAAGCGTAAGCGTCTGTAACTTCATGCGAGCCTAGTAATTTGTTATCGGTTTATACAACATTTTACAGAAGTACCAGGCGCCTGAACGAAAGGATATACGTATATATAGTATATTGTGTTTTTTATATTTTGTTTCATGTAAGTAAGCAAATGTAACTCTTAAAAAGCTATAATATAAACAAGATAATATGTTGTTTAGTCTAAATATTTGTTCACACCTGTATGCCTGAAGTGGTAAGCGCAGCCTGCTATTAGTCCCCACATTTCGCCTCACGTATTTCGGTCCCAAGAGTTGGTAGGGGGCCATTTATCATCGTATGGGATAAAAATCCAATCCCGTGAAACTCGCAAACATTTTCCTATATCGAAAAACTTAAACACTTTCGAGTAGCATCGTTTGCAAGTTAGCGACCTCAAAATTCTAAATACATACATAATAGAAAATCTTACAAATCCTTATGGTATGCAGGTTTTGTCACGATGTTTTCCTTCACTTTTATAGAGCGTGGTGATTAACTATCAATACCCACATGACTTCGAAAAGTCATACATGTGCCCTGGGATTTGAACCCATGATCACCATGAGCATCTTAGCAGCCGCGTCGGGTCCGTTATCAATGAGCTCTTCAAAATATAACAATGACGCGCTTTTACGGTACAATTCTGTAAAAAAAAGCCTTATAAACGCAAACAACGCGTGTACTAAGCGTAATTGAGTTTCTGTGTATAAAATTTTCAAATAACAATACGCCAGTTATTGCAGGTATTTTATTATTAATAAAATGATCAAAGTTCCGGCTATCATGTTGCAATATTAACGGTTCGGCCGTATGTTTGACACTACAATGCAAATTATGTTTCAAATACATACACAAGCACCCTTGCAGTTTTGAAGTAGAAAATTAGTGTTTTTACGTATTCTGTGCTCTAAAATCACACACTAAAGAAATGTGCTCATATTGCCATTCATCTACAGAATTGTTGGCAACGTATTTATTATCCTGCTAATCCTTTAAAGATCTAAAAATATTGGAAATATGACGTTAAAATAAATCGAAGCCGATTATTACGGCAATTTGGACTTTCATACTAAAATTATTATTTTTAAAGCATTGGGATAAAAAATTACATTCAACTCAATACACCCAACAGTCACATACACATACAATTTATTCTCCATACATAATATGTATATTTTCGTTTTAGAATCGTATATTTTGAACTAATTAACCTCATTAAATTTATGCCGATTTCTAAATGCCGTGGATGCAACACATTTTAACATAAACTTACTTTTACTCATAATATGATGGACAAGGGCGACTAAGGGGTGCGGCAGGGCGCATGCTTTCCTACCGTGAAGTACTAGGAGAGCATACCCATCCAATAGTGTACACCACCGCAGATTAAATAACAAGTGGGAAGACACTGACAGACGTAGTACGCAGACAGAACGTATCACAATGTATTTAAACTGCGGCGCCTGCAAGGATTGATAGGATGAGGGTTGCGCTGTAGAGAAAGAGCCACTGCATTTACATATTATTTTAATAACGCCAGTAGCATAACATTTGCACGAGCGGTATTTGAAAATTAGCATTTTGATTTCGCTCATTATTGGTAATCTTATAATTAAAAAAATCTAATTAAGTGCCAAAGTTTAAAAGTTTTTGCTTTAAAACCTTGTTGGATTCGTAGCAGTGCATAAAGAAAATAGACTGTAAAGTATTGGGTTCGGTTTCTAGGTAAATAAATAAATAAATACACCCAACAGTCACATACATAGTCCTGACCCCACATAAAGATCAATTAAGTCTTGTGTCGTGGGTATCAGAAGTTACGAAAGATTTTTCGGTCTCACAAACACCCAGACCCGAGACAAATACTCGTGGGCTTCACAAACATTTGTCTCGGTGCGGGGATCGAACCCGCGGACTCTCGTTTCACAGCCGGCGTCTAACCAACTGCGCCACGGAGACTGTCCACGGAGATTGAAGTCGAAGGTTAATATTACCTTCTTAAAATACCCAAGTTCGAGAAAATATAATATTAAATACCACTTGAAATTCTCATCAATATCAATAAATGTCAGTTATCAAAATTACAGATAATTTGCTGACTTAATAAAATAGTAATAAAACAAAACAACTGAAAGACTGGTTTTGATTGAGCACAATCATTTATCATAAACCTCGCGGGACAACATAGACAACTAATAAAAATAATGCATTATTAATATCCCCCGTTGCCGTCGTCAGAGGGTATCAATTTTCACAGCTTAAATGCAATTCACTCGCTACATTTCACCTACTAAAATCAATACTTGGTCACGCTGCTGTAGTATCTAGCCTGTGGAATCAACACTACTGCGTGTTTATGCACTCCTGGTACATTCGGGTATTTTCGCGCGTGATTGGGGTAGTCCGCCCCTTCGGCCGTCGATTAACGCAGCCCCGATGCGAGGGGTGGGTGAGCGAGAAGGAATGAGTTCCATAAGATTGTCTGTTGCAACTGTCCGCGACGTCATAGGGTAAAAGCGAACGAATGGTTTTTACGGACTCTATTTTTTAAATGGAGCCTATTTGCGTCGTGACATATACAATACTAGAGTATATTTTTAATTCCTCCCGTAGTTATTGAGTTGCGATTCTCTCCCACAAAGTAAAGCTGTAACAAAAATGCCTTGTGGGAGACGAAATAGAAATAATGGCAGGAATCGCGATGTGCATACTACACGCATTAGGTACCTGCTTTAAAATGTTTTTAACAAATCGTGAAACGCGTACCGAATTTAACAAAAGATCGCGTCCATGGTGCAAAGGGCGATAAGGCGCTCGCGATTTCCACACTGTGATTTCGATCGACAATCCTTTTATATGACAAAAGTTACTTTGACCAATAAATATTTCTGTCAATATTGACACGTGAACCGAAAATTCCTTTGCAGTTTCTGATACAAGTATTTTCCTAAACGATTTCCTATTCATTTATCCGTTCACTTCCTGATATTTCTAATCAAACTCAAGATACTGTTAATCAATCAACAGAAGTGATATAAAATAGCTCAAACGTTACGTAATTAAATTAGTAACTGGTACGGTACAAAGGAGCCTTGCGTTTCGGTCGTTCAGTGAGGACGGGTAAAATGCCTGGCATCTGATCGCACTTGAACAAGGAAGGGAAGATATTCGGAATACTCGAGATGTTTGGGTGGGTTTGTAAGAGCCTGCCTAATACTTATAGCTTTGTACGAATCCGGTTGAAGGCAAAATATTTGTGTGGTTTAAATGGAAGCAAAACAAAAGCCTTACTTAATGCCATTCATTATTATTTCTTATGTTTATTCAAATGTTAAACCATTGAAATACATTTATTATTACGGACTTTATCGTGGTTTTTAATTTCAACATGTTTCAGCGACTATTTTATATTAATCTCATATTTTATTAAATTTATTTTAGTTTCCTTAGAGCCGCGGTATAGTTACATTGAACTGTCTCGCAGAAAACTGACAAAAAGCAAAGAATTTTCCGTCGTGCTCATTCGGTGAGTAACATTGCCTGACGTTACCTTTCTTCCACTTTAAGAGGCCAGCAACACATTAGCGTTTTAAGTATTGTAATTAAATGTTCATAGGTAACAATACTCACTTATTTATTATGTGAACCGTTTGCTCATTTGTAGGATTTATGCAATTAAAACAAAATACTTTAACGCAGCAGTTCGTTATTTTCAATTCAATCATGAATCTCACATAAACTAAACACCATATTAAATAAAGGGTAAATACTGTTAATATAACTTGTTTTAATGTTGCTTTATAGCAAAGTATGGATAAATATTCCTAAAACTACAATATTCGTTTAAATTTTAAATAATTTCGCCCTAAAAAAACATGGTTATTATATGCAGCACAGGCTTTCATGCAAGTCACACTTGAGTATATTTCAGCATGCCATATACCAGGGAAAGATAAATTCAAAGGTATAATATCACGTTACCCATTCCTTACAACTGTGCACTGCAGCGAAAACAATCTCAATTCAAATAAACTGCAGGGAGTCGAAAACTTTCTCGCATACGCGATGCATAACTATAGAGAAATTGTGCGTACTCGTAGTATTGCACAAAGCGGCTATGTGAAGTGGAAAGGTATGGTCCAATGAACTATTTTCATTTAGTTCTCAACGCTATTTGAGCGTGTTATACTGCTTGGGAGAATTTTAGGGTCATTTTTTATTGCCCTATGTTAATATTACTTCGGTATAAATGTTTTTTGGCGCGGAAATCGAATCCACAACCTTGGACTCAGTTATTGAGTTATATAAATAAATACATAAATATTAGAAGGACAAATCAATGGTTTGTTACATTATTGATCTTGTCAGCAGAAGCTAAATTGGGCTTCGTTTCTAAAGGTGTGGACTGCTAGCAACTCAAAATAATATCAACTCTATGACTTAGTGGTGGAAATGAGTTATCTCTACGATTAAGAACAAGTCAAGCATTGGTCTGCCATAGTGGTCTAGAGTTAGTTGGTAGACTTTACTGAGCTTTAAAAGTTTTTTTACGATGTTTTTCTTAACTACATATTAAAACAGAGCCTTAATTAACTACGAATACACATCGTAACATGTAATAATCACCAGTGTATAGCCTAGAGTCAAACCTGTCACCCTGTTCGCAATGGAGGCAGCAAAGCACTAAGGAATCGTCCACCTAACGCAATACATAATATACAAAACTAAGGTCATTCGTAGACACGAACCCGCTCCCTCTCTTCCGCTCTCTTCTGAAATTCACACGTTTTAAAGCCTGACGAGTACTAGGAGTGCATAAACTGCAAGGAATTACATTCCAATGTCACAGAATAACAAAATCGCTTTCGTACAAATGCGATTCTGCACGTTGCCCCACAGCATCGCGATTACACTGTGGCACTACGCACACATAGAAAGGTACATGCCTACGTTGCACACCGCCCAATTCACAGATTAGCTTTGTCAGGTGTGATTCGGTAGGGTGGTACTAAAAAAAGTTGAGTACGTGACAAGGGCGGATATGGGGTGCCGTTGGGAATGTGTTGGGAATATCGAAGCGTAAAAATGAAGTGGTCAGTTACTTTTTGATGTCTCTTTTATGGCGACGAAACGAAATTACTAAGCTGACCCTATCGAATGTTGGATGAAGTTATATTATTCGGAAATTGGTTACACGTTTAATAGGGTTAAGGTTGAATATAATTATTTACTGGTGGTAGGTCTCTCACATGTGAGAGGCCGCCTGGGTAGGTACCACCGCAATGTCTATTTCTCCCGCCAAACAGCAGTGTAAATGCGCTGTTGTGTTCCGGTTTGAAGGACATTGTAGCCAGAGTAACTACTTGACATATTGAGACTTAACATCTTATGTCTCAGGATGGCGAGCGCAGTGGAATTCCAAGCATTGCCTTGTAATGCATGGTGTTGTTTGGTTTTGCTACTGTCCATGAGCGGTCGTATCGCTTACCATCAGGCGAATGGCATGCTCGTCTCGCCTTTCATTGCAATAAAAAAAAACATCCTCAAGTGCGGCAGTTGCTCTTAAACAAATATTGGGTTTGTTTCATACGACATGGCTTTTGCATATTTCATATTATGGTTCCATTTTCACAGCCACGCAATCCCGATTTCCAAAATTAGACATATTTCGATTTGAGAATCGAATTCCGGTATATAAACAATTTACTGACATCACAAAGCTTTGTCTTGGTACGTTATCGAGAAGCTGCAGGCTTCTAGTTTCACAGCCGACTTACAGCATATTGCATTTAACGACAGCTATCATAACTTGGCCTTAACTTATATTAAGTGGTAAAGAAATGATGAGATAAATTAATATAACATTCAGTCGACCTCGTCAGCAGTTCATGGTCTTAAAATTAGCTATTGGATATTTTTGGTCATCATTCATCATGATGCCATTTAGTTTATAAAAAAAATACACATTTGAATTTAGTACGTATAGGTATAGCTGTATCCTCGGGGAAGGCAAAGATGCCATTATTTATTTTCGTACCAAGATGTATTAGTGGACAAATCTACCAGGCTGACATGTCGGGCACAAATTCCAATCCTGGACGAGTTACATATGAAAATCCATAGAATAAAATACACAACAGTTAATTATCCTTCTGGGAACCCATGTTATCACCACTCATAGACTATTTAAGCTGCCGCTAAGCCAAATACAAAAACAGAGAACTATAGTTTAAAGCCCTCATGTAGCAAGCCAAACCTACTTATAAGTTTTAGCCGTTAAATTTGTTTCAGTTTACCGTTAGTTTTTGTTTCCGCGTTGTAACAGCTTTCCCGGCAAAGTTTTATACCTTGAACTATAAGAACACCGCCGCAACTAAAGGGACGGTCAATATGAAGTTTGTGTATTAGTTTGTCTTCAATTTGGTTGTATTTGTAAATAGCTTACGAGTTCACTTTGGCTTGGCCTTCATAAGGGTAACTTTGAAGTCATAGGTTCCATGGAATTGAACTTGTGACCTTTATTATGCCAGTCCAGTTCACTACATCTTCTATACAAGCTGTGTCAGTCCCACACTAACTCATACACACAAACACATACAAATATTTAATCATGTGTAGGGGGAATGGGGGAGAAAATGACAGAGATAGTTGAAATCATGTATGTAAGCTACCTCGTGTACCAGGAGTGCATATAGTTATGGAGCTGTATCCACGCCCATACATCACAGAGTAATAACATGCCATTTACAGAATCCAGACACCGGCATATTTGGCTATCGAGAGTTGCATCTCACCTGTGACAAATTATGAAAGGGAGCACACACATGCATTACATCTTGACGTAGTGATTGGTCGAATCGTAGGAGTTGTTTTTTCCAGAATACAGTAAACACCCATCAGTTACACACATCTATGTTTCGTGTTTTGGCTATCACTATCAGGGATTTGTCTGTCCATATCAACCATGTGTGTGTGTGTGTGTGCGTGTGTGTGCGCACGCGTGTGTGTGTATTAAGAGGAAAAATTTCGTTGCCTCTGCTTTGAAAGTAAACTTCTTGACTGTATACTCTTTCGAAACCAGAGGGCAATTTCTGATTACGTTATACTCTTTATAGTACGCATTGCTTGTTATAATAATTTATAGTAATACTCTGTTTACACTGCTTCGATGGCGGAGTTTTACTACGGTACGATTACAACGCTGTTGGGTCTAGTCTTGGGTTCAAACCCGGGTCGGGCAAAGTTATATTGGATTTGCTATTCATTATTAGCATTATGAATTTATGCCCGATATGGCGATAGGCTCGCCCTCTATCACATCTTGGGACAAAACACACAAGGCGAAATGTAGGTGTCCTGGTAGTATAACTGCCTACCTCTTCTAGGAAAACGGCGTGAGTTTATGTATGTACATATTATGTATGTAGTAGGTACGCATTGGCCACATGGCTTAGTATCTTACAACTCTATGAGTTCCTAGTACATCAATACACTACGACATGTGAATATTACACGCAGATAAGATGCGTGTTTATGTGTGAGTGTTACTTTAGAAATCTAGGTTAGTGGTACTAAGTATTTTTTAAAACCATTATGTGAATTGAAGATTTACCAAATAAAATACATATCATAACAATATGGGGATATTACATAATATTTTTGAATAACAAATTATTTCGTATTTCATAAAGATTTATTGGAATGCTAAGAATACATACAGTATTTAAATAATGTTATAACAAAGTGATCTCCGAGCGCTTCTTATAAAATCTGGATATTACTAACAAATAATAATTAATTATTCTCTCCGACATTATAAATACTGAGAAAGGAAATTGAGATTCATCGTAGTGAATCCCAATCTGACAACCCTACTTACGCTACTCCAATACATTTACAAACACGATAATTACTACGACCCTCCGTCAACACACTAATATCTCCATGTAAACTACTATTACCAATGTCCTGATGCCCACACCCACTCCAAAAACCAACTATCAAATATCCGTACTTAGTTATACCCTTGTAAGCTTTCAATGTATGCGTAATACTGCTACAGTTTATTGACAACGCTAATACAGTGCAACAGAATTGAGTTCATAATTTCTGATCAAGGAAATATTTTAATCTGTAACATTGAATTTGTCAGGTTTTATGCGTTCCTGGTAATTGAATGGTGATATACACGTGAAATTTCCAATCATTCAATGTCGGACGACTTCGGAGTGAGTGAATTACGAGTATATTCGGCTATTTTTCGTTTTCGATACAGAAAATAATAGTTTTTCTACAGAAAAAAGAATAATAATAATATTATTTTATAGATAATCTCTATCTCCTTAAATAAGTTTATTATCTACTTTTCAATATGGGGCAAATAATAATCAAAATTAAACATATTCTTCAAATGAATTTACCATTATTTTAAAAATTTGTCAATATAGGAACCAAAATATAAGTGTCCAAATGACTGCTCAGAGATTTTTTATTTCTATAGTTAATTACAGACGAGCAAATAGTAGTAATTATCGTAAACGCCCCTTAAGCCACAGCTCAGTTACAATAGCTCGTGTACTGGTTTTCTGTAAAACTGAATAATTATTACTCGGTGGATTGCACACATAGCTCTGTAGTGTTATGCACTCCTAGTACTCAAGCGTAGGAGATATCGGAAAATTCTTTGCTATTTGATTTTCACCTTTATGTTATTCTTTCGTAATTCTCAGTATGGATAGAAAACAAATTGCTTCTGTAAAATATTTGAGTTTGTTGTATTTTTTGTTTGCTTCCTAGTATTCTAACGAATTAACGTTTTAGACTGTATTTTTTATAAGCAGCTAACATGTAGGTTAAACACTCGAGACAGGATTTTATTTTCAATGTTTGTCCAGTTTTGCGTCCTAAGGCAAGTAATCCCAAGTATGTGCTCATTACGCAAAATGCTTAGAATTCTAATGTCAAGGAGGTAGCTCGTGACACGGAAGAAAATAAAAGCCTGAACAACCCAGTATGTGTATTGTCTGTAGAAAAGAACAAATAAATGTAATAAACACGGAGAGAAGAAGATGATTTTGTTTCAGGGGTTTTAAATCAAACAGATTTTTAATTTAAGAGGTATTATAAATGTTGATAAACCATTTTAAATGCACCAAATTTATGTTCACATTATCCATGTACATAGAATAGCAATCAGCGACACAAGAAAAACAATATTTAGTCAAAGAATGTCTGATAATTTTAATCTCCAATTAAAATTTGAATACTCATATCAAGATAACCCTGTTTCTCAATATTCGTTGGAAATTCGGTCCTTAAATGGAAACCAAAGCACATGATATAATCAAAATAATATGTTTGCTTGATTTGAACGGGGCCCCTGAAACTCGATATTTCAGAGGCATCATAGCCCTTTGTCAGCAAAACCCAAGCTGAATGTTTTGTTTGCTAAATACCGGGCGATCGGGCTCGGAATGTCGGACCAACATTATGCATGTTTAAAATAATCGGGGCTAGCGATTTCTAATCCATATTTTGCGAGCTAAATGCCCAGAAATAGTTGACCCAAGGTGGAAATTTAACACGGTCGTCTAAATAATGGAGCTCTCTCGTTAAAATATACCTGCATTTAAATATCATACCAGAAATAAATATTATAAATATTATAAATTATTGCTAATGGGGGTTGGTTGACTTCACACTATTATAATGTGTAAAATCTTAAATAATTCTCAAGTGTGAAGATTTCCTCAAGATACTTCCTTCACCATTAATGTTGGGCGATAACAAATTAGTTTTAGATTTCCATTGAAGATTAGCGCCTATGATATCCTGGTACGTTTCCAGTATCCATTAGTTTATCGCTTCGTGTAATTGCCAAATCACTTCAATTTGATCTCAGTAAATCGCCGAACTACGATGGCTATAACGATTTAATCATTTATTCACTGTTATTGGACTGAAAAGATAGATTATGTCGGAATACCTATAACATTACTAAGCGATTTTCAATCGTTGGCTTGGTTATCATCTACTAATTAAGTTACAACATGACTAAAATATAAAGGTTTTTTTACATTTTCGTTTATACAACTGTCATTACTAAATTGTGCATATTGTAGTTTACCATATGAATAAAATATATTATTTGATGATTTAAACATTGGCTTTAAGTGTGATATTGTGAAAATTTTGCTTATTGTATGTATGAATTAAAAAGACGATAGTATTGATGTTACCTCACTGAAAACTACAAATCTAATATAAAACAATATTAATAGAATGCTAACAGACCCTATAATTTACCCTGTACTCGTATCTTTCCTTTATCGTAGATTGGCATCGTTACGCAGCAGGTCATCTCCGCCTTTTTACGTTTTCTAGGCATAGGATCTAATTGGAATTAGGTTAGTCACTACTAACTTGATAAGTTTACAATTAATTACTATTCAAAACCCTATTAAAATGCTATTTATCTACTAAGTATTCAGAGCGTTACACAGGTACGAGTATTTTCTGTTACCAAACTTCGTAACCTCTGCACATTTCGGTTACTTAAAGTTGGACCGTCGAACTTCGGGAGGTTTCTTAACATAAATATTTTGAGAGGTTGTTATAACAGGAATTTATTTGTAATGGAATTACTCTCTTAAAATTAAAGTATGATTCCGCTTAATTTAAATTCGCAATATAATTTAAGATTGTCTTTTTCTGTCACAGCTTAAATTGTTTATTTTTATCAGCATTTGAAATCTTTTAACTGGAAATCAAGCCAGGCTAGTAGAGAAGAGAGGGAATCTTGCTGTAGGTTATTGGGAAACAAATAATGAATGGTTTAGCTCGACCGGGATGGGACCACAGTCTCATAGAAGACCGACGTCAAGGAACAGCTATGCTGCTACGTTTCGTTTGATGAGTGATTTGCTATAGGAATTTCGGAAACCTCACTTAATCTTGCCAACTCGAAACTGAGCTTACGAATAAAAATACTATTTAATGTAAAGGCATAAAAATATAGATTTAAGTAAAACGAAATAGAAATGACTGAAGCCGAAATGCAAGAAATTTACGCGCGCCTCACTGACGGGTTTTTAACATTATGTACCGTGGCGGCTATCTAGGTATATACAAAAGCTCTAACCATTGATTTTGGCTAACATAAAACTATAATATTGCTAAACAAAATGAACATAACCTAACTACCGTAAGCTTACGAATAGCAAAGGGCTCTAAAGAATAAATCACAGCTATCTAAAAGCCGAAACCTTTGTGTAAACAATCCGAACCCTTCCGTGAACTTGCGCCAAGTTTATTATCTCGCCCAAAATATTGAATACAAAGTTTAATCGAATACGTAATGCCGGCTCAAGTAATTCTATCGAGTTGCGGTTGTGTTTAATGTTGAGGAATTAAGCTTTATTTGGTTCGTCTTTGATTTACTTTGACTGTAAGGTTCATGGTTGTGTAATTTATTGAAGTGAAACTTCTTTATCGGGGTTGGAAAAAATTTTTCGTTACGCGTCACATTCTTCCGTTACGCGCCATCTTTTTTTATTTAGTAAATTAGTACCCACTTCAGTAAGCCACACCCCCAGCCGTTTCCAAGCCCCACCCAAAATTTTAAGTCCCACCCACTTTTTTGTAATTTGATCCTTACCCCCCCTCTGGCCTTCCCCCACCCTAAATCCAAAACAGTGCCCAATAGCCTCCCCACGAAACCTCCCCCCCGCTTACCCCCACCCTAAAAATTTTACCTCACCCCCCCTACTCATATCTCCGGCATTATCCATCGTAGACCCACCGACCTTGGGTTCATTGGAACCGGCTCGGTGAGAGCTACAATCCTGCCCCAACAGAATTCCCGAATTCCCCCTCCACAACTTTCCCCACCCAAAAATATTTTAAGGTGCCCAATAGCCTCCCCACGAAACCTAACCGCCCCCCCCGCCCCTATCCCTACCTAAAATTTTTACCTCACCCCCCCTATTCCTATCTCCGCCAATATCCATCGTAGACCCACCGACCTTGGGTTCATTGGAACCGGCTCGGTGAGAGCTACAATCCTGCCCCAACAGAATTCCCGAATTCCCCCTCCACAACTGTTAGTAATATTGTAGCATAAGTGCCAGTATTACTATATATGATAAACAAACACTGTTGTCTATGATTGTTGTCGTTGTGTGTTACTTCCGTCCAGTCGTCCCTTGACGTACATCCATACTGTCTAGTGTACTATATATATTTTTGCTTAATATACAATCCATGTTAATCTTGCTTGCCAGCCTATTTATTTATACAAACTCATCAGGTTATGGGCCCAGGACGTCATAGAAATATAAATATTGATATATTCCGAAAACAGGAAAATACGTTGGTGCGTTTTTCGGCATTGAAGTTTTCGAATATATAATAAAAATATGGCGAGCTCAACAGCATCTATTTCCATCGAAAAATTAAAAGGAATTGAAAACTATAGTTCATGGAAATTCATGATGAAGATGTTGCTGATACAAGAAGAACTATGGGAATGTGTAGAAACGGAGGATAGCAATAGTAAAAAGCAACAAAAAGCACTAGCGAGTATTGCTTTAGCTGTCCAACCGCCAGTAATACCACATATAAGGAATGCAAAGACAGCGCACGAAGCTTGGACAAACTTGTCCAAGGCCTATGAAGACAGTGGACTTTGCCGCAGATTAGGGCTTCTGCGAACATTGTTTGGAACGAAACTGAACGAGAGTGAAAGTATGGAAACATATATTAACAAAATTACCGAATTGTCACAACAGCTTAGTGAAATAGGATCGCCGTTGGAGGATGATTTTGTAGCAGTAATCATGCTGAGCGGATTGACGCCAGATTACGATCCTTTGATAATGGCAATCGAGAGCTCGAATGTTAAACTTACTAGTGAGAAGGTAAAATGTAAGTTGATGCAAGAAAACATTCGTAGAAGTGACAAAAGTGATGTTGGTACGTCGGCTTTGTTAATTCGGAAACCACCACGATGCTACAGATGCAAGGAAGTAGGGCATTTGATTAAAGATTGTCCCAAGTCTACACATAAGAAGGTTATGAAGACTAATACAGACATACCGAAGGTCTTATTAACTGCTCTGTCAGCGAACACACACAGGGGTGTGTGGTATGTAGATAGTGGTGCTGCAGCACATATGTGTGGAGACAAAAGCATGATAAGTAATTTTGTGAGTGATGGAAAGTCCATGGAGGTGAACATAGCAAATGGTGATAAGTTGTACACAGCTGGTCAAGGTTCTGTGAATGTTAATTTAAAAAATGGTATTGTAAAGACAATAAGTAATGTTTACTATGTACCTAAATTAAATGCAAACTTATTATCTGTAAGTGCTATGGTCCAAAGAGGTTATAAAGTAGTGTTTAGTTCTGGTATGTGTCACATTTATGACAACAAGAGTGAGATAGCTACAGCCACGCTGTGTGACAGTGTCTTTTTATTAGATACAAGAAAAACACCTATTTTGAATTGTAATATTACTAAGAAATGTAATAAAAACCTAGTTGTAGATAATGTAGGATTGATGTCTCGCACAATGCCTGCTGTCACCGAGAAGAATGATAGTGCTTCTCAGCAGGTATGGCATCGTCGTCTTGCACATCTCAACCATCGAAGCATGGAATTGCTGAGAAAAGGTATGGTACAAGGAATTTCTTACAGTAATAATAGTTTTGATAAGTGTGTATCTTGTATTGAAGGAAAGCAAACTCGAATACCCTTTCCAAAGAAATCTTTCAAGAGAGCCACGGGTATATTAGAGTTGGTGCACACTGACTTGTGTGGTCCGATGCCCGCTACATCATTTGGTGGTGCAAAATATTTTCTAACGTTTATCGATGACTTTTCTAGAAAAACTTTTGTTTATTTCTTAAAAGCAAAAGATGAAGTTTTTGATGTTTTTAAAAGTTGGAAAGCTCTTGTGGAAAACCAGACTAATAAGAAAATAAAAATAATACGCAGTGATAATGGCACTGAATATATAAATAATAGATTTCAGGATTACCTGAAAGAGTATGGCATTGTACATCAAACGACTGTGCCGTATTCGCCGCAACAAAATGGAGTAGCAGAGAGAGCAAACAGAACTATAATGGAGAAAGCGCGCTGTATGCTGTATGAAGCAGGCCTGAACCAGAAGTATTGGGCTGAAGCTGTCAATACAGCTGTGTATTTGAAAAATCGTTCTCCTTCATTAGCTGTTAAAGGTT
Source organism: Deilephila porcellus (assembly GCA_905220455.2). NCBI lineage: Eukaryota > Metazoa > Arthropoda > Insecta > Lepidoptera > Sphingidae > Deilephila > Deilephila porcellus. The sequence continues at coordinate 372,571 of LR999991.1, read as the reverse complement.
GTACTCCAGAGGAGAAGTGGATCAATAGTAAGGTATCCATTTCGCATTTGCGTATTTTTGGTTGTATTGCGTATTGTCATATACACAAACGGACAAAACTAGAACCAAAAGCAAAGAAATATATTTTTGTTGGGTATTGTGAAAATTCTAAGGGCTATAAATTATTAGACCCTGAAAATCCGAGAAATTGCGTGAAGGCTCGTGACGTAACATTTTTAGAGGACAGATTTATTAAAAACTTTAATGTTAATAAAGTGAATAATAATGATAATAAAACCTCTACAGAATCATTTACTGTGGAATATATCTCCAATGAGGCTAATTCTGACAATATAACTACAAGTCAACCTGTGCAGAGATGTAGTGTGATAACAGTTAAAGATTCTGATGAAGAAGAGAGTTTCGATTCACGTGATTCTGCGGATGAAACTTATGTTCCAGATTTAGAAGAACAGTCATCATCCAGCTCAAGCTCAGAAAATGAAACTTTTTCAGACTCCTTGATGGCTCATCTTGTCAATGAAGTTTCTTACACCAGTGACTTTGATGACCCATTGACAGTGAAGGAAGCGCTGAATGGTCCAGACGCAGACAGCTGGAAACAGGCAATGCGAGATGAATATAATTCTTTTATTGTTAATAAGTGTTGGACACTTACTGATCGGCCTTGTGATCAAACACCTGTGAAATGTAAATGGATTTTTAAAAGGAAAAGAGGTGTTGATGGTAAAGTTTGTAAATTTAGGGCTAGATTAGTAGCTAAAGGATTCACGCAAAGATTTGGAATCGATTATAATGAGACTTTTGCTCCAGTTGTTCGACTTTCGACAATACGAACACTGTTAGCAGTTGCTTCAGCGTATGACATGGATATACAACACTTAGATGTAAAGACTGCTTTTCTTAATGGCGACCTTGAAGAATTAGTATTTATGGAACAGCCTGAAGGTTTCGTAGTAAAAGGTGAAGAAAGGAAAGTCTATAAGCTAAACAAAGCTGTTTATGGCTTGAAACAAGCGGCTAAAGCATGGTACGAGAAAATCAACAAAGTTTTGTGTAGTAAATTGAACTTTAAGAAATCTTCATTAGAAGCTTGTGTTTACTACAGACGCAGTAAAGATAAACTCATACTATTAGCATTGTATGTGGATGATATATTCCTGATGTCAACGCCAAATGCATCTAAGGAGATGATTGATATAAAACGTAAACTCAAAAGTGAGTTTCAAATAACAGATTTAGGGCCAGCCAGGCATATTTTAGGAATGAGAATCTGTAAACAAAAGGACAAGATCACTTTAGATCAGACATGTTACATAGAAAAGGTATTAAAAAAGTTCAAAATGGAAGATTGTAAGTCTGCAGTAACTCCAATGGAAACGGGTTTAAAACTCGAAAAATCTACTGATAGTGGATGTGAAAAATTGGAGTATAGAACTTTAATAGGATCACTTATGTATATCGCCATAGCAACACGGCCAGATATAGCTCATGCAGTCAGCTACCTGAGTCAATTTAATGATTGCTATTGTGAGACACATTGGAAAGCCGGGAAGAGAATACTTCGTTATTTAAAAGGAACAAAAGATTATTGCCTACAGTTTCTAAAAGACAAATTAGCAATCTCAGGATATGCAGATGCTGACTGGGGAAGAAATGAGACAGATAGAAGATCCTACACTGGATATGTGTTTAAGGTGGGTAACTCTTTAGTATCCTGGGAGAGTAGAAAACAGCGTACTGTTGCATTGTCAAGCACCGAGGCTGAATATATGTGTCTATCTGATGCATGCAAGGAGGCTATCTTTATTAAAAATTTATTGCATGAACTTTTGGGTGTATTGCTTAAAGTTACAATTTTTAATGATAACCAATCAGCACAGAAGTTATGTAAAACTACTGTGTTTCATGCCAGAACTAAACATATTGATATTCGTCACCATTTCATTAGGGAACATATTGATAATGGTTCAATTGAGATTAAGTATTTATGTTCAAATGAAATGTTAGCTGATCTGTTGACAAAACCTTTAACAAGTTATATACACAATAAATTACTAATGAAATTATTGTTAGCTTAAAAGAGCAAATGTATGTTTTATAGAAAATGTTTTTCTTTTAAGTTTAGTGTTAAAGCTCTTATGTATGCTAATGAAGAATATAGGTAGGTGTATATATTTGTTTGTGGACAATATTTGTTTAAGGGCCAGTGTTAGTAATATTGTAGCATAAGTGCCAGTATTACTATATATGATAAACAAACACTGTTGTCTATGATTGTTGTCGTTGTGTGTTACTTCCGTCCAGTCGTCCCTTGACGTACATCCATACTGTCTAGTGTACTATATATATTTTTGCTTAATATACAATCCATGTTAATCTTGCTTGCCAGCCTATTTATTTATACAAACTCATCAACAACTTTCCCCACCCAAAAATATTTTAAGGTGCCCAATAGCCTCCCCACGAATCCTAACCCAACCCCCCCCGCCCCTACCCCCACCTAAAATTTTTACCTCACCCCCCTATTCCTATCTCCGCCAATATCCATCGTAGACCCATCGACCCTGGGTTCATTAGAACCGGCTCGGTGAGGCCTACAATCCTGCCCCAACAGAATTCCCGAATTCCCCCTCCACAGCTTTCCCCACCCAAAAATATTTTAAGGTGCCCAATAGCCCCCCCACGAAACCTACCTACCCCCCCCTAAACCTATCTCGGCCAATAAAGGTCGTGGACCCACCGAGCTTGGTATCCTCGGAACCGTCTCGGTGAGGGCTACAAATTGGCCCCGATAGAAATCCCAAATTCCCTCAAAAATTTCCCCCCTCCTAAACTTAAACTTTATTTAATTTAGCTTTATTTTAACAATTCTGTAAATTTGTAAATAGTAGATCATTTTTCGAAAAATGATGTCATAAAGAAGTTTCACTTCTTACGTGTGTACACTAATACACACACACATTTTTTTTTATTATTTTTTTTTTGACACGAGGAACAGACTACAATTATTCTTTTTAGTAAGTACAGTGCAGTTTGGAAAACCAAAATGCAACATCTTCCGGCGCAGATAGGTATTTATTGGTAGTACTATCAAATCCAATGGCTATGCAAATCGTACCAATAATCTGTGATACTGCACGCTTCATTCACCACAGCCACCGCATCGCACATTTCACCAGACACAGCCTAACTACGTGTTAATAGACTAATTTCCAGCTCGAGGCAATCTCACTACGAATATAGATATTCTGTGGCTTACATACCAGTGGATTTATGCACTCCTAGTACTTACCATGCGTGATACACGTGGTCTTCCCTAAAATATTGGACCGCAGTTACCCGTCACAGTCTATTTCTGTTTATAGATTTCAGTAAAAGAACATTTCTGTAGGAATCTAGTTAATATTGCGTATGAATTACCACTATGTATTTATGTACTCCTAGTACTCAGGAAGCGAGATACGCCAAAGGTTTGCCTGTGGTAAAATAACTCACACATGTAATGTGTATGAATGTGGTATGCTCAGAAGAGCCGCTACGGATCGGAAGCCTATTGAAACGTGCATAGAGTTAGAAAGCAATCAGATTGATTTATGCAAGGATGAAATAGATTAGCGAATTTATTAAAAATATTTTATTCGTGGATTATAGGAAAATAAAAACACCTAATAACTTCATCATTTCTACTATAATGTTTAACCCTAGACCCAGTATATTTTGTTGCATTAAAATTTATTTCACTGAAGGATTCAACTATGATGATTCAGGATAATGATTCAGGGTGTGGCGCGAGTTCACACTCGCGATGCACCTGGTGAAGCTATTGCGTGGTATAGAGCACAACCCGGGGGTTCTGCGCCGCGTCTGCCTGAGCGTGCCGGACCGGTACGAGTGGAGGCGGCGCCGCCCACCGCTACTAGCCGTACCGACGCGACCTCCAGAACCAACCTCTTGGCCAAGACGTCTCTCACCCGAGCGATTAAAACTATTAATGAGGTGCATGTCAAAACAGATGTCGGAGTGAGATCGCAAAATGTTTGTTATATGTTATTTGCTATACTTAATCTAATTGAGTTAGCTTAATTTATTAGTTGTAGTGTGATTGTTATTATGGTTTGTTTTGTTTTATTTCTGTATAAATTTGTGTTATAGTCCCTTCAGTTCGAATTAAGGTTTAGGTTAGGTTTAGGAGGTTTAGGTACCCAAACCTGTAATGACTGTGTGTGTTGAATGAATAAATAAATAAAATAAATAAACGTTTGTGTGTAAATAGAGTGCCCATAATTACTTTGCGTCTAAACACAGTTTATGTAACAAAATAATTGTCAATTACATCACTTGGGAAATTTCGTAACAGTAGTAAAAGCAAAGTAAAGTAAATCCTGTGATGTTATTTGCAAACTCGGCTCAGGAACTTGAACAAAGCTTGCGAAATATCTAATGGCAGGAGAGTAATTACCGAAGTTACGTTTACTGATGAAACGAATATTCTAAGGGTATGTCCCTACTACCTATAGTGGTTCATTATATAGCTAATATTATTGTTTTATATTTACTCAAGTGTAATGGGTACATATAGTTTTATTTTTTGGTCCTGGGTTCAATTTCCAAGTTGGGCATATTATTTTGTGTGATTTTTCATACGGAAAATATAAATTGTTTGGGATTTAATTATTCTCGAAAAGGGTAAAGTTTTATATCATAAAGTAGTTTGTAAACAAACCAAAGATGTTTTGGGTGGAGGTGCGCCGAGATACACAGCCTGATAGAGGAAATGATGATGTTATTATACTAGAGATTTGTCTGTAATATGACTATAAATTATAGTTTACTGAATCCACTGTAGGGTGGGATAATACAGAAGTTAGAAAAAGATCATGAAATGAAATAATTGTCGGCCACAGCAAAACTATTTGTGAAGTTTTATGCGACATTATAATTGTTTTTGTCTTTTATTTTTATGAAAAATAAATAAATTCAATAAATAATAATTTATTGCACCTCTAAGAGAAGGCTAAGTCTGGTCCATCTATCGTACTGAAGTACCAGGAGTGAATAAAATTAAACGAGTAAGTATAGCCACAGCTTAAACAATATAGGGTCGCTACTTACAGCAGTACTAAATGAACTGCTGTTTCTCTGAAGAATTTATTCAAGCTATGTCAACTGCTCTCCCTGTCACACAATTTGCAGTTCTGGGAACTAAATCGATACCTTAATAAATTACTAGGGGTTGCTACGTCTAGAATATTCAATAAAAATAATTAAAAAAATAATTCATGTTTATTTCAATGTGAAGATAACGGTGATGATTTATAAAAGGAGAACTGTTGTACACATTACTAGTATTGAAACATTGCAAAAGAGGAATGGGTAATTTTATTTGTTTAGAGAGATATATAGAGAGAGAGTCCAGGCTTCTTTTATGCAAAACCCTTAAAGTACTAAATTAATAAATATTTGCATTAGTACTGTTGTACAAAGATAATATTGTATTTATGTTATCTAAAATCTTCAATTCCTTTAATATTTTGTCATAATTATTTTTTTCTTAGATTTATGTATGTACTAGTTTCCATTCCAAACAATTTTTTTTCTAAATTATTTAATCGTGACAACCCTATAAGATTTTAACACATACATTTTATAACACACACATGCATTTGATGTGTGACGACCCTCTATTACAAATATGGAAGATACACCATCACACATGTATGTATTCCTAGTACTATCAGTACAAGATACATCTCTCTTATTCGAACCAATATACACACACGACACACATACACACAACATACACAGATAAATTCACAAAATACCTTACAATAGATATAAGTTGAATTTTCGTGCAACAGAATATAAAAATTTCGATTCTATAAACCAATTTTCAGTATGATGGAATTACATTTTGACTACATCTAAGCTGTGGATTTCGAGTGATCTATGAGTCTACATCCGCCTAGTACCTACTTAACCTACTCACAAACACGTGCCTGCCATGATGTTATTTGTTTAAAATGGATCTAAAATATTTGGAATCACAATGTCTACTTCCTATTTTTTAACATATTGTAATTATTTATGATTAAGAACAACCATGCTTGTGATAATAATTTCTGAGTTAAGAATTTATTAATTGCCGTAATTATCTCTTCTTCTTCTTCAGCCTATGTATTCACCCAATGCTGAGTGTAGGCCTCTTCTAATGCACGCCAGCTTGTTCTTCTTGTTGTAAGAATCTACTTAAATAAAAATATTTCCATGTAAGAACGGTTTAGTGGGACCGGACTAAAAACCTAGTCTTAGAGAAAATCCAAGCACACAGTGTGCACATAGTATTGCACCTTCATTTGTTTTATTTCATTTCCCGTGTAAGATTATCAAAGCCCGTACGATCTCTAATAATGATACCAACAAATACGTACCAACAATTACTACCGTAGAACGCATTCTAGCATCGAGTGAGGCCTGCAGTGTTCTGTGTAATCTGTGGCCTGTCGTGATTCGCTTGTAGCTCCGTCGATTTATGCCCTCCTAGTACTTTAGCGTGTGAAAAAACGCGTGACGTTATCAGCGTGTTTCAGACATTAATTTAAATGACTGTTTGGATTAATTTTTATATTTAAAAATATGTTTTTTTTTATTGCATCGGGCCGGCAAACGAACAAGCAATCTGATGGATAGTAATCACTGCCACCTTGAACATTCACAACGCTGAATCCACAGTCATGTATGTGTTGCCGGCCCATCAAAATGGGAGGAGAGCGCGAGGGAAAAATGACGGGAAGAGAATAGGGGTAATCGGCATCCGGCATTCTCACTTACCCAATGAAATGCGTCAACGAAGCTGTTGCTTCAGGTCAATTTCCAGTGAGACTGTGGTACTTGTGGTGGATCTTGCTAATTCATGCTGAGTCATGACTGACAATAACGTAGCTCTACCACTTCTAAAACGAAATCAATTATCTACTAATAAGCGATAGCGTTTTGTGGGGAAATAAATTGCTTAGACGGAAGTAGCAAGTTCGAAACCAGACGTAACTGATATTTCGAAGTTTAACGTATATTTGAAGTTATCGCTCACTCAATATTGTACGTAGTTATAACCACTATCTCACTCAAACTAACAACTCGCGTTTTGCAAAGAGAACGTTTGAAACTCTACAATTTACCTTCTTCTTACCGTCGTCGTCAATAGTTTTATTTAATTTGTTTTTTTGTCGCTTCTTCTGTATTGTTTGCAATAAGAATTTGAGTTATTATGTACTCTTTTTCTTACATACAATATTTCATGTACGAGATTTATTAGTAGGTGTGAAGGGTCATTTTTCATTTTTTTTTTGATTTTTATTATGTTTTGAAATAAACAGTACAATCATACATGCTATATAACTAATACATATACCAGAAAATGTTTTCACGGATAAATATTAAGCCGCGTACGGATTGCGCGTACACAGGTACGCGTAATCAGTTTACGCGTGTCCGGAACGTCTAGTCCGTACCTGCAGCTACGCGTACACTCTTGAGGAACGCGTACCGCGCGAGCCAGCTCGCACCGCGAGCCGCCGCCAGTCGGTTTTTGGTTGCGCGTCAAAGAGAAAGCATACGACCGGGTACGCTATGTTTGGACGGCAAAATGAATAGACACGCGTGTTCTTCGAGTTTTAATAATGAAAATATTTTCAGATTGATTCAACTTTATGAATTTCACCGGGTCTTGTGGGATAGCACACTAACTGATTATCGAAATAACGATTTACGACAAGATGCATGGGAGGCATTTTTTTGTCTCCTCTTTCTTCATAATGTATATCTTCCATAAGTCTATTTCTACACTGTAATCTTTCACTATACAATTTTTTCATCCACCATCTAGGTGTCCGTTTGTTTCTTTTTTTTTTTTATTTAAAATGTGTTGAATAATTAGTAATGCTGCACCAGTGGTGGTGCACGCAATCGCTAACTTTGTCGGAGTCATGGCGAATGACTGGGGCTCGCGGAGCGCTCTGGATCGATGGACCTCGCGTACAGGTTCGCGGCGGTCCGTACAGGAGTTGGACGCGTATCCAATGTACGCGTGGACAGTGTTTCCCAACTACGCGTAACACAGGAACGCGCAATCCGTACGCGCCTTTAGAGACACCGCAACAATAAAAACAGAGCAAAACTAAACAAAACAAAAGCAACAAAAATAAAAAAGAACAACAAAAATATTCAGATTAGCAAACATTAAAATCAGAGCCACAAACCATTTAATATATCCTTTTTAAACTTCAAGTGGGAGCCTCTAAAACGTAATAAAATGCATGTCAACAGAAATTACTTGCCATAAAATAAGTTGCTTGAATTTTTCCAGATACTATAATAAGCGTAGTGTCTGATTTACATTACAATAAACTCTTGTTGTTCTCTTGCTATTAATCCTTCAAATAATTATATCAAAGTCTCATCATTCCGCAAACTTTATTTATGACTGAGATATCCATTGAATACAAATTTGAAATTGTAAATTCCCGTTGAACCAAGTTTGGGAATGAAAGAAAATTCCGGGATGCTTGACATTAAAGTTTGAGGAAATGTACAAGAGTAATAAAAGTTGTGAAACAGCATTTACAGTGAGAGAGGCGTTTTAAATATTGATTATTACACTGAACTCAGGCCGTAATACCGTATTTATAAATTTTATTTATAAATACGGTGTTATTGAGTGTTTTTTTAGTACTTTTAAAATATAGTATATTATGAAAAAAAAGCAGTACAGAACGGAAATATCTTGTTTTATTTGAATTATAAATAAAGTTGTTATCTGGGCTGATTGATCTAGATATATATGATATTGCATAAGATTACGGTTGTTTTATAAATACTAGTCGTTCCTGTCGCACAAATCGTCTTCGTCCTTGACGAATTCCACGTTAGCGAAGACGCAGCCGACCTCGTCGAGGCCTTTGAGGATGCAGGCAACGGCCTCGTACTCCCCGTACGGACCGTTCGGGGGTAGGTCGCAGTAGTCCATCTTGAAGTTCTCCACTCGGTACGTACCCTGAAAAATAAAAGAAATATGTAAATAAAAAATGGAACGTGACTAATGGTAATAAAACGTTGTACAACTTTTGTATTTCATAGAGATCGATTTACTATCATCATAGGAAAGGTATCATGACTACCTACTATCGCTTGTCTTCGTTTTCGGAAGCATTTTCATTTCTCTGACCCTAAGAATGGCAACTGCAGATGGGTTACCCACCTCCGAAAAAGAAGGTTCTGTATTCGACCCTTTTCAAAGAAAGAAAGAAAGAAAGAAAAACATATTTATTTATTTGTCACACAATAGGACGCACTCGCAAAACAGATTTATATACAAAATGAAGAAACGAGAAAAGAATAAAAACGAGTTTGCACGTCGCATTTTGTGTATGTATGCCGGTATCTCCATGATTTTTAACATACGTACTGCGGCAATAGGGAACTCCGGTGGGTCGACGCCGGCAGCTTTGAGGAAATTCTCCATGTTCTCCTTAGCATGCTGCTCGATGAAGTGGATCACGCTCTCGTCCGACAGCACCTGGTAGGGCTTGCAGCCACCGTCCACCTTCTTGCAGATGTCTATTCGCATCTGATAATCATAAGAATTAGAAGTCTTATAGAAGAGTATAAGACAAACATTGTGTCAAATGTTTGGATTTTTCGATTAATTATTTTCTTGTTGAGCGAAATACAAATTGCATTTTTAGCCTACTCTGGTTTCTACCTTTACTCTGTCTGGTGTAATTTCTATATATAACATTAATAATACTCATTTATTATGTACATTACAAAGTCACTAAGATTGTTACCTAAAATATAAGATAATCATACAAAGTAACTTCTCACGATTCGATTAACGCTCGACAATCGGAAGAATTCCAACAGATTTTACAAAATTTGAGCCTATTTAATACGCCCTCAAAGATTCACAGCTTAAACAAATTGCTGGTATTTTTTTAGCGTACTGAAACCGACGCGGCGATACATCGCAATAATATTGATTCTGTGAGTTCATATGTCTGCACACTCATACGCTCCTGGTACCGATGTTTATAACAACGTGGAGGTATTTCCCTCCCCTATATTATTATGTTTCCTTTCTCTCATATTCGTATTATAATATGTACCTATATGTCATGTGTGTATTGATGTTATTTATTTTATGGAGTAAAATATCGTGCGGAAACCTGGGAACCATGGCGACTTTCAGGAATATCTAGGTATGTGAATCGTGAAGTCTGCCAACCCGCTCTACACTGGTGTGGTAGACTACAGCTTAACTCCTTTCAATTTAATTTTGATTTTATGTATAAGTTAAAGTGAGACTTACACTCAAACGTGATTCCACGGTCAAACCGAAATACTGTTTCGTGGGACCTATGTATAAACTTTTATACTTCGTTGTATTTTAATAAATAAAAAATAAATAAATTGAACATTCGATAGTATGAGAGGCCCTTGCTATGCAGTAAGACGAATAAAGGTTGTATTGTTGATTTATCACTAACTGCAACCGGCATGCGTTGCAATACCACGAAAAATATATTTAAATATATTTTTGGGGCCAAAAAAATCTCGCAGGAATCCAGAGTAAACCCTGCTAAAGTATCATCACAATCAGATCTATGATTTCGGAACGCATAGAGGACAAACATACAAACATTGATTTTTATTTATACCAGTATAGATCTAAGTGGTATCGCTCCTGTTTATGTGTACGTGTGATGCTTAATATTATACTATGATAGGCAGGATTATATGGTGATTACCGCATGCGAATTGTCGAAGTCCTTGTCGAACACACAAGTAGCGTTGTACCCCTCCTCCATGCGACTTAGCCGCCGCTTCCAGATGTCGTAGTGGAAGTAATGAGCCGGGTTGTCTACCTCATGCTTCTGCACGTTTATTATGTTCCACAGCCCCGGACCCTGGATGAATATAAATAAAAAGAAATAAATACAACGAAATGTCATGTACATAGTCCTGACCCCACACTAGGGTCGGGTTTTGTGTCGTGGGTATTAGAAGCTACGAGAGACTTTTCTGTCCAAAACTGTCTGAAACAAATATCTGAAGAATACAGAAACATTTATCTCAGTACCTACTTGTTAAAAATTGACACTTCCCTTTCCCACACAAAACTTATCTACCATATTTTTTTTTAAATAATAATATTATAACGTTTCTTATGTCATAATTAAAACAATAAAAACTTACAATCGCATTGTCGCCTTGACCGTACACCGAGGCGACGGAAAGTAGAAAAATGCACAACAACATTCTATACAATTTTAGTTCTACGACGCGAAATACAATAACTGAATGATCGTAATATGTGTTTTATGGTTAATTTATATAATAATGTGTTACATGTTTAGAGACTATAATGATGGTATCGTCTGCCTACCACCACGGCACTGATACCAATCGAGGTCTCTCGTGATGTACATATCCTGTCGTGATATTTCAATTACCTAGTTATTTATGTTAAAATTAAAATTGATGATAATTTCATTGATATTCTACATAGATTGAATATCGTGAATTCTGGTTTAGATAATAAAAAATAAAATACGACAGCCTCCGAGGTGCAAAGTGTGGTAGCCTGTTGTAATAATATGTCAAATATTTGTTTCAGTCCTGGATTTTTGTGACATCGTAAAGTCTGATAATTTCGATACCCACTACGCACGATTTAGCATCTTAGTGCGCGGTCAGGACTAAGTATGTGACTGTTGGCTGCATCAATTCATTAACCGACTTTTAAAAAACGAGGAGTATCTCATTGAAATAAAACTAATTTTTACGGATTTTTAAAAAACGGGAAGTTAAAAAATGTAAAAATTAAACCAAATCGCGATAAAATCCGTAAAAATTAGTTTTATTTCAATGTGTAACATTCGCGTAAATCTAAGAAACTACTATGAGGAGCATCTCAATTCGTAGGTCTTTTTTATGTATGCTTACTGATTACTCGAAGACGCTAAAACCGATAAAACCTTTTAAAATGTTATGAATAATATTCGATCATAAATGGACCCATTTATTGGACTTAGCGATATCACGTTTGCTATAAACATGCGTACCAGGAACACATGAGCGGGAGATGGTATGCACTTCCACAGATTACATATAAGATCGATGTAGCTTCATAGTCTCCAGTACAATATCAGCTGGTGCACTTGTAATATTTTAAGCTGTGTACTACTCACTCCGGCATGCGTGGTGGCCTCTTGGTAACGGACTAAACGCGACTGCTAATATGTTCACGGTGGTCGCGGGTTCAAAAACTCGAACACATCTCTGACTTTTCGGTGTTATGTGTCTATTGACAGTCAATCGCCAAGCATTATAACGGTGAAGGAAAACATTTTGAGGAAACCTGCATACTATAGCGATTAGTAAGAATTTTTATAATAAAATAATAAAAATAAAATAAAAATCAATTTATTGCTTAATACTAATTACAAAACAAATAATCATGATAAAAAAAATAAAGCATTAAGACAAAAGGAAGTGGCTCAGCCTGTGCTAGCCGGTGCAGTAGTCCGAATAGCGCTGATTTTCAGCCACTCCTGGTATTTTTATCGTATTTAAAGTCCGCCTACTTTTATCGTATTTAAAGTCCGCCAACTCGCACAAGGCCAGCGTGGTAGACATTATGGCCTTACTCCTAACTTAACTGGGCATAATGGAATTCCAAGCATTGCCTTGTAATTCATGGTGTTGTTTGGTTTTTCCACTGTTCATGAGCGGTCGTATCGCTTACCATCAGGCGAATGGCATGCTCGTCTCGCCATTCATTGCAATAAAAAAAAATCCAAGACGTACTATAGATTGTAGAGGCCTGTGTCTTGCAGTGGGCCTACGTATTTGATACAAATACAGTATTCGTGGAGCAGTTAGTTACGCTGGCTGTGAAATAAGAGATCGCGAGTTCGATCCTAACACCGAGGCAAACATTTGTGTGGCTCCCAAATATTTGTATAGGGTCTAGGTGTATTAATTAATATTTAGTTTATTCAAATTATCCTCAACTATTTTAACTAATAACCTATTCAATCTCGACTGATCTCAAACTGCATTATTATCTAAGTAACTAAAGGCTTCAAATAGGTCAATTCATCTTTTATAATATCCAAGTCTATTACTCGGTAATAACTTCAATTTGCATCGCTAAAAGCAGTTATTTTGCATACCATTACTCAGGTTAGTTTCTATGTAAATATGTCACATTGTTAGGTTTAGGTTTAAAGAACTTTATTCTCATAAGAAATACATATTTCACTTAAAATGAGATACAAAGAGAAAATAAAAATTATGTTAAACTTAATTTAGTCTCCGGTACTTTTTGACAGAATATGTTGTTTAAGACTATTTCTAAAACTATTTACATTTTCACAGTTCTTTACAGTTTTCGGTAGCTTATTATAGAGCTGTGCACCCTCATATAAAATTGTTTTTTTTCCATAGTTTGTCCTTGGCTTAATTAATTCTAGTAGGTTATTATTACGAAGAGAATATTTACTGAGTCGCGTATTCAATTGTATATTAGATTTAATGGTGTTAGTAATTATTTTCTTTATTAAAACGCATGTGTTATATTTGTATAACTGAGATAGGTCAAACAGTTCAGTTTTTTTATAAAGTTCTTTGGTAGGCATTTGGAACGGAAAATAAAATAAAACTTTGATAATTTTATTTTGTGTTCTTTGCAAGGAATTCAAGTTAGTTAATGCAGCCGACCCCCAGATTTCAATTAGGTATTCTAAATGCGATTTTACTAATGAATTATATATAATCGTACGGACGTGTTTTGGTAAACAATGACTTATCTTTCGAAGTGCTCCTAGTGTAGATGTTAATTTAGATTTAATGTGTTCAATGTGTGGTTTCCATGTCAATTTATCATCTATAATCAAACCTAAATATTTTTCATAATGTGATTGTTTGATAATTTCTTTTTTTATTGTTAAGGGTTGGAATTCGGGTATTTGTTTATTTTTAGCAGATATAATCATATATGATGTTTTGGACGTGTTAATTGTTAGTAGATTGTTGAGCAACCAATCATTAAGTCTGTTCAGATCCTTTTGTGCTTTAGTTATGATGTTGTGGATAGATTGATCAAAGTAAAATAGACATGTGTCGTCAGCGTACAGTGTAAGATAACCAGTTAGTCCTATCTTATTTATGTTGTTGACGTAGATTAAGAATAACAGCGGTCCCAGTACAGATCCCTGTGGTATGCCAAAAGAAATGTTTTGTGAAGAGCTTGTATAATCGTTGATTTTGACAACTTGACATCTATTTTGCAAGTAGGATTTAAACATCTTTAGAGCAGTGTGATTTATTCCTATATCACTAAGTTTTAATAGTAATTTTTGGTGACTTACAGTATCAAACGCTTTTTTTAAGTCGATAAATACACCCAAAGCGATATTTTTTTTATCAATTTGAATTTTAATTTTAGTGATTAGGTCTAGGGCTGCTGTAGCTGTACTAGACTTAGGGCGAAAGCCATACTGTTGATCGATTAATATTTGTTTTTCAATTAAATACTCGTTAAGTCGATCACAGATAATTCTTTCAAAAAATTTTGATATAACCGGTAGTACGGATATTGGCCTATAATTACTGGGATCAGTTTTAGAACCGGTTTTGTATATAGGGCTGACTTTAGCAGCTTTTAATGATTCCGGGAATACGCCTAATGCCAAACATTTGTTTATTGAATTAGCTAGTTTCTCCGCAATAACATCTTTTAAACATTTAATTGCTTTTGTTGAAATGCCATCTAGTCCAGTACTGGTATTGGTGTCTAGGTCATCTATGATTTTATTTATTTCGTCTATATTGCACGGTCTAAATTCACTCAAAAATCTGTCATGTATGTAATTTGGTCCGTACATAAGAATTTTGTTATTTTCTGTATGATAAATTTTAGGTATTTTATTCGCTAATTCTAATCCTATCGTTGAAAAGTAGTAGTTAAATAGTTCACAGATTTTATGACCATCAGTAACCGGTCCACTAGTAGATATCAATTTAGGAGGGTGCACGCTTTGTTTTATTTTATTAACAGCTAGTGTATTAATCAATTCCCACATCTTTTTTGGTTGATTATACGTATTATGGAATAGGCTAAGGTAATAATTTTCTTTATACGTCTTAATCATATTTTTAACATTTTCTTGCATTTCTAATAAAGACTTGTTTAATTCTACATCATTTGGTTTTTTTTTAGTTTCTATCCACATATCATTCCTTATATTTATATTATTTATAATATTCTTATTTATCCAGTCCTTCTGTGGTGGTTTTGGTATTTTAGTTTTTTCCTCTTTATGAGCTTCAATATTTTTCCTTATAATTTCTTCTAAGTCACAGTAATCACTGTCTCCATCCTTTTGAAGCTCTTCAGTTATACTTTTATGAAGGTTTTCATAATTAATAGCTTTATATTTTATATGTTTATTTATTTCAGGTTGCAGTTTACCAATTTCAAGGTATAATTGTTTGTGGTCGGAAATGTATGAATCAATAATAGAAAGACTAAAACTTGTTAGTTTAATAACTTATAGACTGATAGACTGTAGTTTACTGGAGCAAGTTGCTTTGAAGTGAGAGGACGTCAATTCGATTCCTGAACCATTGAATGTGTAATCATAAAATTTATTTGAGGTCTAGATTTTGTGGTATTGTAAAATATCTTATCTTGTTATAATCAACATACAATAGGTTAATTAGGTTTTAACAGAAATTATTTATTCAAAACTGGGCGTTATACTGGTGGAGGGTAAAATGTTACTCGGCTGAAGTAGAGGGAAGAAAAGAACAAGTAATAACGTAACAATTTTAATACATTAAATAACATTAATACAATACTTTATAACATTTTTTTTGCACTGGCATTATACATCGTCCTAATAGAGTAAGTGCAGTGTAGTTCACACAATGCATGCAACGGTCGACACAATTATGCCAGCATGTATATAGGACATGTCCGGATGTACATAGGAACTCGAAACGTGATACAATTGACGGTCACTTGGACGGGTCCGCTGTGTAAGGTGTATATACCGGTTACAACCAGAGTGCGACTTAAAATGAATGCCTTAGCGATTTCAGACACAATGAAACTAAAATTTTCCCAAAATATGCATGATCGTTTTACGATAAATTAAATCGAGGTTTTGCTAAAATAACAACTAACACCTACGCCTGGGTCTTTACAAATAAAGGCTTCGATTATTTTTTAGCATAAACTATTTCATATGTATTTTTCACCCAAACACGATCATAGGTAAAAAATACAAAAAAATTGTCCCTTCTTCTTTGGGAAGTTTTTTATTTATATTGTGTCTGAAGACGCTAAAATTTGCAGGCTTCGTTTACGGTCACATTCTGGTTACACCCTGTATAATAATATGTAGATAATCTCATTAGACGACGCATTCCCCCGTCTCGATGAGTTTGTGCACGAGTTTCTTGCAGTCGGCGCGCTGCAGCTTGCCGCTGTGCGTGTGAGGGAGGGAGTCCACGAACGCGATCCCTCCGCGGAGTCTCTTGTGGTCACTCAGTGTTGCTGGGGAAGGAGAAAAGGACATATTATGTTATGTCAAAACTCTATTTTTCAATAGAAAAAAAATATAGGTACATTTACTTAAACCTTTTATATACCTATGCAAATATATATAGTAGACTATGCAAATATTAATAAGCGCATTAGTGACTATTTTTTAATCATCAATTTAATATTTTATAATCCTATAATCTATTGCATTATTCCAACTGCCTAAGCTACGAATATTTCAGTTCATCTATCTTCCATACGTGTTGAACGCGTAGTAGTAATACATATCGCTTCACTATCCTGCTGTCCTGGTACCGCGGTGTCGGGAAACACGTGCCCTCTCTCACTGTTACACGGACTAATAAGACACTCCGACAGTAATTTCCCCACACTTCGTCTTTAGGGAGTGTGTCTATACACGAGAATTCCGCATCGATTACCGCTTAATCAGAATCCGTTTTACAGCGATCTGTTGTAGATTGTTTTTGGAATGGTAAAAAATGTTCACCTGGGTGAGAATGGACCTTTTATGGGAAGAAAAGTGGAAATAGTAACACTATGCGTTATTTTCTTAATCAAAAGTGATGTAGACGATTCGTCGTTGTATTAGAGTAGGCTCAAAATAACGTTTTTGTGACTTGAGAAAAATGTGTGTATCCTGAATTTCTGAAAAATGCATCGAAGACCCAATTGTCCAATATGAAAAATATTAATTTATTCCGATTCAAATTTAATGTTTATTGATCTTTTAGCTTAATTCGACATAAACATTTTACTACCTAACAAAAAAATTGGCGCGAGTAAACTCGTTTATGGACGTAGCCCCTTATATTTACCCCTGCTGTGTGAGGAATATGATCAGCGTCTATTCACACATAGATACGTGTGTGTTCGTGCCCGCCACAGCTTAATAACATGTTTGCTTACACTGAGTACTACGCAGTGTGCCGATACCACAGCAAGGAGTTTTCATAACCTGTGTTGAAGATACCAACTCTGTTTTATGCGCTCCTGGTACTTGGCGCACGCGAGTACACGTGACCTTTCCCAGCTTAACATGTGTGTTGCTTACACGAAGCTATATTTATATTCGATTCTTTATACCGTGTGTGTTTGTGTGTTCAGTAAAAAATTAAAGATGTCAATATTGTTGCTGTACTTATTTGCATCATAAACACACAGGGATTTGACATATCTTTTTCTCGTAGCTAATTATATTCGGTTGTAAAAATACGAATATGTTATCTCTTAAAATTGCATCAATTTATGACTTAAATTAGATATTATATCGCTGTGGCTAGAGTAAACTGTGGTATAATTACGTCAGCTGAATGTGTTTGTACTACGTTTCATAATATACAAGTTTCAAGTAATTTTCTGTTACGTCTCATTTAATTAGCAAAATTAAGTAATAAATACAAATAATTTTAAAGGGTAGCAAACCACATATTATGATTATGGATATGATTTAAATAGATTTTAAAATTCTATATGTCGGTGACACAATTTATGCTATAAAATATACTTACAGTCGACAGCCCTGTGTATCTGTTCTCTGCTGACCACGAAGGTAGGGTCGCATACTATGGCAGCCGCGGGGCCATTGTCAGACGCACATACTATGCACTCCTGCACTCCTGGTACCGTGCTGATCACCCCTTCTATTTCTTGAGGAGATACCTAATAATAATAAAAAACATACAGTCGAATAGAAAACTTCCTCCTTTTTTTGAAGTTGGTTAAAAAAACATTTGTTTGAAAAGTTACAGCTAAATTCACAGCTGAACAAGGGTTTCTAGTATCTAGTAAGACATACAGGGTATACCAAGACTGCGATCGAAAACAAAGCCAGGTTGTAGTGTTACTGACATCAGAAACAACGCAATTAAATTTTTTTTTTAAATGTCAATATTTTTTTCGAATTTTTTACTTATCGTCGTATTTGGGCGAAAAATACACAAGTCTTGTTTTGTCTGTAACCAATAAAACTACCACCTGGCTTCGTTTTTGGTCGCAGTTTTGATATACCCGGTATGTATAACGTACCAATTATTCTTAAGTCTTCAATGAAATAAAATAATTGATAAGCTTTTTCCACTTTAAATATTGGTCGTTAATTAACATTTCCTTCACTGAATTAAATATAGTATAGGTGTAAAATGAAGAACTTCGTTCGTTTTATAATTTCCTTAAAATATTATTAGCTTTTCTTTGGTTTACAGAACATATATCCATTGCAAGATAGTAGGAACAAAAATACGCTTTTAAAATATACCAGCACATTTTCTATTTAAATCTTCACGCTAAAACAACACTTTTTTTCACACAAAAATCCCCAAATTCACTTAAATCAATGTAGTAATAAAAAGACACACCTATCATTCTCGTTCCCGCGCGGGGCACTTAGTGAGATTGGCAAGAAATAATACGGCGACAATTTATCGCCCGGCCCGGCCATACTTTGTGCTCCAATGAAGGAAAACCCGTGGAATTAACAAGGCGTATTCAAGTTACATTACTCGTTCTGACATTGTTTTTTATCTTTGGCAAGAGTATGTCATTAATTTAGTTGAATCTGTGGATAATAATAAAAAAATCTAACACAAATTAGTGTTTATCATAAATAATTAAAAGGTCAATACAGACTGTGTGGACAGGTCCTTGTATTCCAAGGGATCGTCTGGGTTACAGCTTTATCTATTTTTACCGCTAAAGAGCAATGTGCAAGCACGGTTATATTCAAATATGAAGAATCATATAGCTAGCGATTACTGAGCCTTAAAAGACAACACCTAACAAAGAACATTACTATGCTATGCTTAATAATAATAAGCTCTTACTCAATATGTAGCTCTAGTTATAGGCAGGCTTACCATCTTACCATCAGGCGAGTGACCTGCTCGTCTTGACAGTTACACTAATAATCTATATAAATAAATAAATACACCCAACAGTTACATACATACATCGTCCTGACCCCACACTAAGATCGAGTCTTGTGTCGTGGGTTTCAGAAACTACGAGAGATTTTTCGGTCTCACAAACACCCAGACCCGAAACAAATACCTGTGGATCACACGAATATTTGTTTCGGTGCGGGGATCGAACCCGCGGCCTCTCGTTTCACAGGCGGCGTCTAACCCACTGCGCCACGGAGGCTGTCGAATGTCGAAATATGTTTATATACCGACCTGATTCCCCAGGTATTTAAAGCTGAACTTCCTCCTCTCGATGTAGAACAGTCTCTCGTTGACATCCATGTGGAACCAGTCCCCGGTCTTGTACCATCCGTCCTCAAACGACTCGCTGTACGATTCATCATCTTTGAAGTAGCCCTACAAACAATAGCTTTAATAATATAGAGTTTCCTTGTTTCAAGGTCCCTTTTTTTTATTCATACATACATAAATACACTCACGCCTTTACCCCAGAAGGTGTAGGCAGAGGCGCCACCAGGCCATTTCACCTTGTATGTTCCGTCCCTCGATGTGATAGGGGGCGAATCTATCGCCATATCGGGCAAAAATTCCTGACTCCGGGCTGATAATGAATAGAAGAACCCAATATCACTTTACCCAATATTTTTTTATAGTCGTTAAGTTATAACCCGACGTGATATAACAGTAACATAATTATGTAATTGGACAAGTGTTGTTTTTAAATTTATCGTGTTATAATGTATTTGAGGATTTTTTTTTGTAGAGCAAAAATCCGCCACAAAACATAAGAAAATGACATGTCATGGGAATGGAATTTTAATTGTATTTTTTTACCTTGATCACACACTCTCCTTTCACCCAGAGCTCTCCGTTGTTGCCCGGTCCAACTTCCACACCATTGTCGTCCAACATCTGAAACACATGGTTGTTTCATAATTTCGATTATTAATATTTGGTAATATAATATTATCGGTCGTACTTATTGCGCAGTTTTGTTATATTTCAAAAGAAATGTCATAGTTTTGTCTCCTTGTCTCCAGACATCAATTAAATATAATACAATTTCAGGCAAATAAACACAACAATTATAAAAGAAATAGTTGTAACCCTAAGCCATAACTAGCTAAGTGCCAATTTAAAATCCAAAATAAACAGGAAAAGTCCCCACCTCGCGCAGCCTAAGCTGCTTACCGTAATACCTTGAGTCACCTTACACAGCGGAGCAAAAACACTTGAAAGTGGAAACTTTAGATGTTTGCCAACTGATAGCGCGGATCACGTCTTCCGCCCCTCTAATATCGGACCGGGTTCGAATGTTTATATATGTAGTTTTCAACTTTTGTTTTTGCGATACCAGGATTAAGGTATAATTTAATTATTTTATCGAAGTGAAATAAGGCAGGATGAGGTAATTCGGAATATGGGCTGATCAAATAAGCAAGACGCTAGTCATGACTATCCCGGAGGTGCTGCACCTGGCGGAGGACCGTCAAGCATGACGATCACCTGTCCAAGACTCGACTAAGTGACAGGGGTCACGATAATCAGCATTGAGGGAACGAGAGAGAGAGAGGTAATTCAGAGAAAAAAGAAAGGTCTGACTTTTTGATTGTACGTATTCACAATATATGTATAATACCTACCTTGTATCAATGACAAAAGGAAACTCAAGGGAATTCACAAGACTCAGGAACTCTATCAACCCGATTCAGGATGGCGTAGTAGACTTAAACCATCAACACTATGGACATATCTGGGCGGTAGATGGATAGTCCTAAAATTATTATATACTGCAACATAAAAAAATCGGTTTTGTTGTCACAATTGTGTATATTTACCTTATATAGCATTATGTTGCTGACTCTGCCGTTTGATTTGGGTGGCGCGTCTCTATCTGGAAGGGCGATGAACCCTTGCGTCTCCGTGGTGCCATACCCGTCACACAGCCATACTGTGTTCGATAGCTTTTCCTTTAGACAAACATCAACTATAAGCAAATTGTTGAGTTAGTTTAGTTTATGGAAATGTTATATACAGTATACACCGCACGCTTTGATTGTAAATCAGGATGAAAACCTATTCCATAATGAATTTCCAGGAGAAATATATTACTGACATTGAACATCTCACAGAAAGTTAATTTGCATATCGAATGCCCAATTTCATGGGTCATTAGCTGATGGTAGGATGGTTCTAATTGCATAGATAGCCACCACCGTAATCAGGAAAATCTCACATCTCATCTCATCTTGTAGTGACACACGTTAAGGTCACGGGTTTCGGGTTAGGCCAGTGTTATATCAGACTTCGAGCAGACCGCATAAGTGTCGATCGATGCAAGATAACCATCTTTCGTCGGCTACTTTCTTCGAATTGCATTTACCGTCACATGTACTATATTCACAATACCAGATAAAACTAAATATATATGAGCAACCTAAACTCTTTAAAATTAACATAAATTAAATCGATATATAACCTGGAGAGCGGCTATGAATTCTGGAGTAGATGGAGCTCCGAGAAGCGTGACAGTCTTCAATGAGGATAGCTGGTCGGACCTTGCTGCAGTAATGAGGCTCTTTCCGAATGCCGGCCCGAAGAAGGTCCAGGTTGGCTGCAATATAAACGATAAGTATAGTATATGTGGTTGGATATTAAGGTCGCTTCGTATAGATAGCAACAACCAAATATAGTGCAAACAGTCATATTCAAATTAGGAATAACACATTAAAATAAAAATGTAGTGATATATTGATTAAGACTGAAAATCATTATTCAATTTATATTGAAATATTGCGAAAGAAATGGACTTCTAAAATAATACTACCACTGCTTCAGAAAATATTACAGTTGTTTTAATAAGTGGAGTAGAAATGCCGCAAGAAACTCCAATTGCACCAAGAATTTAGCCTCGTTTAAATAATATTAATAGTAGTGGCCTGTTGGGAAACGGAGCGGAGAGGTTCATGGGTTATGGGCTGATACAATAAATAATATTAAAAACCTGTGAGGGATCAAATAAAAATTCGAAAAATAATAATAATACGTCTTATTAAGTTGATATCGTACTCTAAACTTCTCTGTCATTTCAAGGACATGTTCCACACTCGATTTCTTGGGAGTCACGAGTAGAGGCACCTCGAACATGGCACTACAGGTGGCAGTTATGGTGTACGTCATCCATTGAAGAGTTGTAAGCAGCATCGCCAAGTCAGTTGGTTTCGGAAACTGACTGTAATACAACCTGCGGGGACATTGGCGTATACTTATAATAGGAAAAGTGTGATAAAATATAGTATGTAGGTAGGAGATATCCTTCATCATCATCATCATCTGCCCGTTGCAGTCCACTGCTGGACATAGGCCTCTCCTAAGTTGCGCCACAAAGCCCGGTCTGCTGCTTTACGCATCCAGTCGCTGCCGGCCCTCTTGTGCAAGTCGTCCCGCCATCTGGCCAAAGAGCGACATGGAGACATCCTTAGAAGAGGCTATTGTTCAGCAGTGGACTGGTTATGGCTAAAGTTGATAATGATTTTACATATGTATATCAAACAAGTTTGTGAAACACTATTATGGCTGTTTTGACGAGTCTTGGCTTATCAAGTTTCGTGTTAATTCATAATTATGTTGAAGGAGCTAATTGCTGTACGTTGTTGTCAATAGTGACACGGAGCAAAATTTATGGAATGAATAATTTTACGACAAATCTCGGAAATTTATACCTCACTATTGTAACCTCTCAAAATGGCCATCATAGCGTGAGGATACTGTAATTAATTTATGTGCTAATGGAAAGTAGAAGGAATTGTGTCATTAGACCGAAGAAATGATAATGTTTACCAGGGTGTCGCTATCTGTGCCACCAGACCTCTGTTGGTCATGAGTGCTGCTTTGGGAAGGCCAGTCGAGCCGCTTGTCGGCAGCAACAATACTGATGAATCAGGACTTGATGCTGCAACTCTAGCAATAAGATTATATTCTTATATTAAAATGAATACACCCAACGGTTATAAACATAGTCTGACTCCACAATGAGGTAAGGAGTGTTCTGTCGTGGGTAAATAAAATATATGAAAAACTCTTTAGTCTCATAATGGCCGAATATTTGTGTGATCAATCAATATTTGTTCTCGACGTGGATTCGCCACCGTATCTTGTTTCACAGCAAGGTTTTGAACTAATGGTTCAAAACCATCCCGAACAAATAGGTAAAACTGCTACTCCTGCGACACACGTCACGTGCTATTTTTCATACAAAAATTTGATAGGGGAGTCTACACCTATGCCAGACAACCCCAAACACATTTCAGATGAGGAAAATACAAGCTACATCTTGTGATTGATGCACCAAAAGCATCCAAGCGCGTGACAAGATTTAGTATGGGTTATGAATAAACTGATAATACTCACTGGAAGCTATCGATATCGTCGCTGAACCCAGCTGTGAACTCATTCAAGTGCTGATCCTCGTCAGAGATGAGGACGTTGCACTTGAACCCAGGGGCCATACCCATGGCTTTGTTGACGTCACTGAACTTGTCCTGGTCGCAAAAAACGTAGTGTGGCTCGATAAGCTTCAGGAACAAACTTATTTCATCTGTAACGTGATATTAGCATATTTTAGGTTCAAAGGTTTGTTTTAAATCGTGTTGCGTAAACTAATATACAAGTCTTGTGGCGTGTATCTTAGACTTGAGACTTTTCGGTCTAACAAATACCCAGATCCAAAACAAATAGTTGTGGATCACTAAGATATTTGTCTCGGAGCAGGGATCGAATCCGCAGCCTCTTGATTCACAGCCGGCGTCTAACCTACCGCGAAACTGTCATGTTAAAAGCAATCACAATTAGTATTATTCTGTAAGTTTAGTCTTACACGCTGTCGTGTTCGGGTCCATTAAGAACGGCAGCAAGCCAGCGAATATCACCGCCCAGTACATGGCAGCTGCGCGCTCCTGGTTCTTCATCAGCACGATTACCGTCTTCCCTGTCAGATTATTAGCCATCATCGAGCGTGCGAGCGAGACGGCACGCTTCAGGATCTGCTCGTTTGTGAACTTCTCTCCTGTCGCTCCATTGATCTGTAACAAAGATGTTCATCTTTTGTTTGAGTACCTTGTTTAAATTGCACTGCAGTGATCTTCAGGTGCATTGTTTTGGCTTTATCATACAGACCAGGTATATCCAGACTACGATAAAAACGAAGCCTTGTGTTAGTTCTATTAACTTTAGACACAAAGCAACTAAACATTTCGCAAAAAAAGCGACGATGATATTTGTAATATTTTTACCTATCATCGTGTTTCGGTGGTAAATTATAGGTAATTTTTTGCAATTTTTATAATGTACACCCTTTATATTAAAAGACGCAACGGTACGGCAGTGTTTAAATTATTATTTTAGCAAAAACTAGGTATAACCTAAATATGGTGATAAGTAAAAAATATAAGAAATCGTGTCTTTTTTATTGTGATGTTTTTATTTTCATTGTGTCTGAAGTTACTAAAACTATTACCTGGCTACGGTTTTGGTCGGAGTCTAGTTACACCCGGTATAAAAAACGAAACATCTTGTTGCAATAGGCAGAACACAGCTGTGTGATAAATCCAGTTTATTTTATTGCCATGAATGACGAAACGAGCATGCCATTCGCCTGGTGGTAAACGATACGACCGCTCATGGACAGTAGCAAAACCAAACAACACCATGAATTATAAAGCAATGCTTGGCATTCCACTGCGCTCGGCTTCCTGAGACATGACATGTTACGTCTCATTATGTCCAATAGATACTCTGGCGACAAAGTCCTTCAAACTAACAGAGCTTTTACACTGCTGTGAAATAGACATTGCGGTGGTACCTACTCAGGCGGCCTCTTACATATGAGAGACCTGCCACCAGTAAACTACTTAAGTTGCTTTGATAAAAGTGAATGTAGTGCCCTATGGCATTGACCACCAACGGTTACGAGAAGCGTTGCACCTTGACCGGCCGACCATCTGTTCGCAAATCCACAGACTTACTAGAGTACCAAGTTGTTTTTGAACTATCCTTCATTAAATATTATTACAAATTAATAAAATGCAAGTGATTTTGTTTTATGCTTTCACACTTTAATAGATCAACCAACCTACAATTTTTCACATGCTTAGTTAAGGGTACAAATGAGGATATAATACATTACATTAAAGAAGTAATGTTCCTGAGGGATCAAAATTTGCATAACAAATAACTATTTAATACTTCTTATGTAAACCGACAAACTTATTAATTATAAACTATATTAAAGCGAGTGAACGCGCGTGAAAAACCTAGTATTATATAAAAAAAACTAAATTGATACGTGCAATCTTAAACGCAACATAGTTTTTAGAACATAATGAGACATGGCATAAATTATGTTTATAAAAGGTGCGTGACCAGAATTTGGAAACCTCTCATGCATACCAATATAAATTCCAGTATTATAATGCAAGATATTAACTTAATAATATATATATATATATATATATATATATATATATATATATAGTATATATATATATATATTTCATGGCCTAAGATATAGTCTTTTATTTTCTCTATATTTTAAAACTAAATTGGACAAGTACGTAGTTTCCTAAATAGGCAGCTTGTTTAAAATTTGTAATATATTTTTTATTACATAGAATGACGAGAGGTGCGGGTCGGTTTGTTTAATAACTGCTGTTTGGCCGCAGAAATGAAACAAATACATACACTTATTAATTTAACCTTGACCCCTTGACGTAAAGATCAATCAAGTCTTGTGTACCGAAAACACAATCGGAAACTACGAGAGGCTATTCAATCTCTCAAATAACCAGACAAGAGACAAATGCTGGTGGATGAAGGCCATGAGTTGCGTGATTTTAGGTTCGATCTCAACATTGGACGATCGGTTAGGCGTAATTTTTTGATAAATCTACGAAGACGCAACGCGGGTTCAAAGGTAAGACTATTGTTGTTTTACACAAGTTATAAAAAAATATTTCCTGTTTACGGAATAGGAACGCCGCGCAGTCGGAGTTAAAGCGTTTTTTCTAAGACTGCATTTTCACTGAAGCGTATTGTAGATGTATAGACAACGCCTGAGCACAAAGGTTCAAAGCACCTATGATGATGAGTTACTTATCGCACTAGATAAATGTATTGTTATTAATAAATATAAAATCCTCTCTCTCCCCTTTATCTTAATAACCGATTCGAGTTTCTTCATGTTACGCATTCTAGATCCCTGAGGTCAACAGAGAACTTAACACTAAAAATCCCAGTGCATTCCACTTCATTTTTCGATAAATCTTTTTCTGTACAAGCCGCTAGGCTGTGGAATTCATTACCGGTCTCAGTGAGGCAGGCAAAGTCCCTGCCCATATTTAAACGTTTAATCAAACAGCAATATCTTTCAAAAACAAGCTGAAGACATTATGATATATATATATATACATATATATATATATTTATTTATTTTTAAGTATATATATTTGTATGTATGTATAGATGTGTACCCTCAAAATTGAGGAGCACGACGCAAGGAGGAGGATAGATGTGTATATGTATTTTTATATATATGTATTTAGATATGTATATATTTTAGTATTTCATTTTTCGTACACCTCATGGTACCCCTAAACTGTTGTTCCCTCTTATCCATCCTATGGTTGGTTGTCTGTAAGAGATCGCCTTGAGCGATAAGACCGCCTTTTGTACGTTTTTTGTTTTTCTCTCTTCTAACTTGTAATTTTGTATATCACTGGTGTACAATAAAGTTTTAAATAAATAAATAAATAAAACACTGCTATAATCTATAATTCGCGATACATTAATTACTACCCTGAGTCACTGCACCTGTATTCATGCGTGATAAATGATAATATTGATTTCAACACGGACTACAGATTAACTTTACTTCAACAGGTGACGTCAGTGTCCTGTAAACCATTAGTTGCCTATCTGTAATAATCTACTATAAGTTGCATTAATATTCAACCTGTGGCAGCACATTACTGCTGTTTTCTGCATGCCTGGTACTATCGGGTACCATCGGCTAGGGTGTCCCTCCCCCACATCGGGTTCAATACTTCACCTGTTTTCGTCGGAACACACTTCTTCATTGTTATGCATGCCTGGTATTATTGGGTGCCCTCGGTTTGGGAGTACCTCCCCGCACTAAGTTTGACATTTCATTTCTTTCAGTAATTATACAGTTCTGGACTGTTATGCTCCCCTCGTACTATGGGGTATCTTATGTTTAGCGAAAGACTTTATTTATCTGAAGATATGGTCAGAGGATTTAAAAATTACTCGTATAAGATTTATCATTCACACAAATTATTTATTAATTATGTCGATATATAATTAACCTATGATTGATTTGATATCTTTTTTTATTTAAACAAGTTCTTGTTATCCAGTCTGTATTTAAAAAAAATAATAACCATTGTTTTTTGGTCCCTTAAAGCATTCATGTTTTAAAAATATATAACATACATTATTATTTATTGGTTCATTGAAGGTCTTTATGTTGTAAACAACGCTTTTTATGTGCATTTTTTTCGATAGCTTCTTATACTAAAATGATATTCTTACGTGTAATATTTACTAGGACTTTTAATTGTAGCGAACTGTATTAAAATTAAATACCTAAGTCGGTTTTCAAGGTTTTCTCGAACAAACAAACATGCAGCTCATTCACACAGCTCCAACTGTTTTTTTAACTTAATAAAAACAAACTGGTGATTTATTGTTTATTTAATAAAATTAAACATGTTATATAATGCAAGTCATGTAGAAACATACGAGTAATATATCTTTAAACAAAGCCGAGGACATATTATATTAGTATGCTATTGACTGCGGAAAAATGTATGTAAGATCCCGCTTGCGCCTTCGGTGGAGTAAGTAGAGATGTTATTAGTGACATGATTTGTTATGCTTACTTTAGTCAAAAAAAATGACACGAGTCGAGTTTACTGCCATGCAAACGACAAATTCAAACTCAATGCGACTTTAAGTTTATAAAAATAAAACACATATAATTCGTTTTCTTGCTCAGGAAATCATAACCAAGACTTCACGATTCTCGAACCACGAAACCAGTAGCCCAATAAAGCGTTTAAACATATACTTACCATGTTTATATCATTGGGTTTCTTCTTCAGGCAGTGGAACATAATCTCAGCCAGTGTGAGTTGGTCGCGAGCATTCAAGGAATCCTTGATCCCTTTAGCTGCGAGTATTTCCTTCAGGATGCCATCTACATACAGCTGCGCAGCTTTAGGCTTTCCCCGAACCACGGTGTGCGACATTTCTGGAACACACATATAATACGGTGAGTGGTAATGCCGGATGCCTCTTTTTCTTTTCCCATTCTGTTCCCTCACGCTCCCGTCCTGATTCGATGCGTCGGCAAAACATCTATGATCCAAGCGTTGTGTATGTTCACGGGCGGCAGAGATCACATACTATCAGGTCACCTGTTTGCTAATTTATTATTTTTTCTATACCAATGAATTTTAACAGTTAAAAAATATGTTACATCAGAGTACAAATAGCGACATGGTGGTCAAGGCAATCTCTTGCCGACTACCATGGGTTGGAGGTAGGAGAAGGAAAAGTTACTAATGAAGGATAACATCGTCAGGAAATATGCGAGCCACAGACATTTTTGTATTTAATATCTATGGTTTGCAAAGTCTGCCAATACATAATTTGAAAGCATTGTGCACTATGGCCTCAGCGTAGACAGAGAAACCAAATATCTTCGGGCCTAAGCCTTCGCAATCGTACTCTTGATTGTCAATGACTCGCATGCTCAATGTCGGCTGCAAATATTGTGTACATTTCCGGTAATTGCAAGTACCTATATATTATATACATTAACAGTTTCTTTTATATTATCACTGATAAGAAGAATTATTATTATGATTAAGTAACTAACCTCCAGTGTGTTATAAATGATAAGAAATGAAGTAGTAATGTTATGTCATAGGCTTAAAATTGTATGCGATAGCAATACGCTTATCAGTATTACATACATGTATGCATGTGAACTGTTGGGTGAATTTGGGTATATTTATACGGTTGATAAATATCTATTTTTTATAGTCAAAATACCAAGACTATAATCTGAACGATGTTACACACGGCAACGGCGACACACGTACCCATATATTTTATAGTATCTAGCATCCAGTTTGAAGTGCGTGGTGGCTTGTTGGTATCAGACCGACGCGGCTGCCAACATATTCAACTCGGGCTTGTCGGAATCATGTGTGTATTGATAGTCAATCACCACGCACTATATCGGTAAAGGAAAACATCGAGGGGAAACCAGATAACATAGCGATTTGTAAGGATTTCTATAGTGTGTAAAGGCCACCAACCCGCACTAGGCCAGCGTGGCGGACTATAAGGCCTAACCACTCTCAATCGTACTCTCAATTGTAGAGTGGGCCTGTGCCCTGCAGTGGGACGTATATGTGCCGATACGCTACGATACAGATTGAGTAAAACTATTTTTTACGGATTTTATCACAATTTAGTTTAATGTTTGTTTTGTTTGGTTTAATTTTAACCATTTTTTTACTTCTCGGCGCCGTATTTCGATTACGTTACGGCTTTCGTGGTAGCAGGGCGGACTGATCCCCACGCTGCGATAAAAGCCGTGCTCTGTATTGGGACGTATATGGGCTGATACAATACAGTACAGTTGACTGCCTCCGTGGCGTAGTTGTACTACAGTACGACTACAAAGCTGTCGTCTGGGGTTCGAATCTCGGGTCGGGCAAAGTGATATTGGGTTTTTCTATTCATTATTAGCCCGGACTCAGGAATTTGTGCCCGATATGGCAATAGGCTCGCCCCCTATCACATCATGCGACGGAACATACAAAGCGAAAATGTGGGTGTCCTGGTGGCGCCTCTGTCTACCCTTTCTGGGGTAAAGGCATGAGTTTATGTATGTATGTATGTACAATACAGTACAGTTTTTTAGCTGGCAAGCATTGTTGTGTCGGCCGGAGAGAAACGGTTATCGCTTACCCGTCGACACATATTTATATAGCACTAAGAGTTATTGTAATTCGCCTCGCGAATATAAAAAGAGACACAAGTAGGCCGTTATGACCGGGGTGTAGTACTGTCCTATAGTAAACATGATAGCATCAGTCGATAAAATTGTTGAACACCCCAATTCTCTGCCCCCTGGCCTCTTTATACCTCAAATATTCAAAGACGCGACAAGGCACTCGAATTTCCGGGCAAGAATTTACAAGTGCATTGATAATATATCTGATAAACCAGTTGTTTGATTATCATAACAATTTAGCACAAAATGTCATCCTTAGAGCACTTAAGTCGTTAGTGTTTTAGTTCCGTGTTATTCAAACTTAATAAGTGAATTATATTATGTTATATTATTAACGTCTACAAATCCTTGACTTTAAAAAAATATTGCACTTATTCATTTGATTATTTTTAATTACTATGTTTGTTATTATTTTTAATCTTTATAATATAAATAATCCGCTAATGTTTACTTTACTAATTAATTTTAATGTCTACTTTAATGATAATTGTCATTAATTAAAATTAATGACAATTATAATCGCAAAAGTACGTGCGTGTGAGTAGTGCGTGGTGGGCTGTTGGTACCGGACCAGACTCTGCTACCAATATGATCACGATGGTTGCGGTTTCGAATCCCAGGGCACACCTCTGACTTTTCGGAGTCATTTGTGTATTGATAGTCAATCATCACACACATTGCGGTGATGGAAAACATCCTGAGGAAACCTGCATACCATAGGAATTCGTAAGAATATCTATGGTATAATAAATAATGCATACGTACTCCTTTTTCTATACAATTTATAAAATTAACTGCAACTTTAATATTTATAAATGAAAATAAAATAAAAATAACAATTTTATTATCAAATCAAATTCCCTAAAATAATTAATATATTTTTTTTTTTATTAAATAACAATAATTTTTCAAATTTTAAAATCTATTAAGTAATTGAATCACCTGTTTCGTGCCCTCCTGTCGATCCAACCCGTCAGCGCACGCTGCAACGTTCGTCTCACGATTGCCATCGAACTCGCCTTGCGGTTATATTTGACCCTGATATAATCTTTATCATTGTTTGTAATTTGCATTCTTCTTAGACCCCTATCTAAAATAATGCATAATTTACATATTTATCTGATTTTATTGAGAATTTTGTGTGTAAGGCTAACAAATGTATGTGTTTTAAATTTGTATGAGTATTATTTGATAAGTTTTTAGTGATGATTTTATAGGGCGTCATTGTTGCTAAGCGATAAAGTCTTTAAATAAGAAAAACATGTATGTAAAGCAAAAGAAAAGGTAGTTCCATACAAATTAAAAACTAAATGTGAAATATGGGGCTCCCGAATTGATTGGCCTTCCGCAATTTCTCACCGAAAGAAACACGTTAGTCTAGAATTATTAAACTTTTTATGAATTTTTTGGTTGAAAAATCATGGTGAGGTTACCTTCTACTAGTATTTTTTTTGAGATAAAAGTATGTGTAGCACATGTGGTTCCTCTGCCTCTACATTTAAAGATACGTTTGGGATTTTACGTATGTATGTGCACTATTTAGTTCTGTTTCAACTTATGATTAGGTCGGGCGCAGCAAAAGCAATTAAACAGTGGCCCTAGCACGAACGGCTATCGAAAAAGTATAAGTACGTATCGTAACCGAGAAATTTTGTATGAGATTTCTTCAGCGCCTCTATCGTGCGTAAAAGAACTAATTTTGCGAGCACGAATGATTTTATCTTACTTTCGTATCGTAATCGAGAAGTAACGTAAACAAAACTCGAATTATATAAACGACGGAATGTGCTTCATGCTACGGACTACCGTCGTACTCTGGTTATCGTATCGAGTCCTCGATACGTTTACGTTACGAATTCGATAGTTTTTCGTGCTAAGGCTACAGGCCGGCATATTAAGGTCGAATGGATATATTTTGACGCCAATCAAAGCTCTATTGTACTCTAACATTGTACAATTGTTACAGACCACTCACTTTTCTGCACTTAGAAACTTATCGGTGTATGTTAAAACAATCTATAATAAACCTATGCTTTTCCTTGATATCGTTGTAGAAAACAGTATAATATAATTTTATTAACGATGAATATTATGATAAGATGAGCAAAACAAACCACGTCATGCGTCAATATTAATTATATTCTTTTAAGCAAAAAAGTTATATCATTGAATAAAAACCGGTTTGAATCGTAAAACACAGTGTAGCCAGTGAAGACTCCTTTTGGCTTTGTCTTACATTTCAAGGGTAAAACTTCATAGTTGCTGATCGTGTGATGCCGAAGTTTATAAAATGACGTAGTCTGGGTCTCGCCAGGTCTTGCTATGTGTCCGATTCTGCATTATTGTTGTATTGATTGTTTATTTATATCTATATTACATAAAGCCAATAGCAATAAATAAATAATTGTTTCTGCTGGGGAATAACTTTTTACCCCTATCTACTACGAGTATAAAGAAAGAGAGAAAATACTTTTGTTGTTGTAAGCTAGCCGCATACAACACAATAAGTGACTTAGACAAAGAAAATAAAGAAAAGACATATAAATTTAGGTGCGTATGTTGCATGGCTCATTGGCGACAATAGGTGAACATCTCAACATTGTGCTGTGTGGTAACGAAGTTATCACTCAGCGTTGGTTTTCAGATGCCACCTTGGGTGACGTAAAGAAGCTAAGTATCTACGTGTACTGTTCTTACGTGAAACATTCTTGAATCATGGCCAGCAAAGTGCTGTGTCAACCGTCCATTTATAAGGTGGACAGACAACTTAACAAATGTGCAAGCAGCATCCTAAAAGTCGCTATAGAAATTCTTGGGAAAACCTATATTTATCAGTGGATTTCCTGTGGCTGATTGCATTATGGTTTATCAATAACAACAAATATTGCAATAAAAATTGCATGCGATATGCATGTAACGTAGGCAGACCCCCTGCTAGATGGAGAGATAACATCGTTAAGCTTCAGGACACGGCTTGGACGAGATTGGCGCAAGACCAGACAAAGTGGTGCAATAAAGAGGAGGCCTATGTCCAGCAGTAGATGAATACGGGCTGAAATGATGATGATGATGATGATACATGTAACGATCAACAGTTTTTATTTACTAAGTTAATATGTGGTGACAAAATTATGTATCAACGCAAGATGTGATGACTCATGACTTAAATACTTCAGGATTTTCATTTTCTTCTAGTGCAACTAAAATCTGATAACGTTTATCAGAACAGAGATACAAATAGAATGTACCAGACGGTTCGCATACTTTGAAAAAGTTAAAAGGTTTAATATTTAAAATATGTTTTCAGCAATAATTTGACAATTTAATTTGACAGCCTCCGTGGCGCAGTTGCTTAGACGCCGCCTGTGAAACGAAAGGCCGCGGGTTCGTTCCCCGCACCGGGACAAATATTTGTGAGAACCACAAGTATCTGTTTCGGGTCTGGGTGTTTGTGAGACCGAAAAGTCTCACGTAGTTCCTGATACCCACGACACAAGACTCAATCTTAGTGTGGGGTCAGGACTATGTATGTGACTGTTGGGTGTATTTATTAATTATTTATTGTATTTATTAATAATCATCACAATTATTTTCGTGGAGTCCACTACTTAGATTTCTTAGAATAATTTTGTTGGTCCTTTTAATCAAGTCAGTAAAACAGTTTTACCGTAATATTTTGTTCAAATAGTTTGACTGGGATTTATAAATTATAAATGCGGCATATTTGGCAGGCGTTTTACAGTGCATTTAGCTGGCGGCCTCTCACAAATGAGATACCTACCACCAGTACAAGAAATGTTAGAGCAGCTAACACTAGCCCAAAGAAAACCAACGAAGTCCATGTATCACTCGTCCATCTACATATTATATTACAAAGGGCACACTCCCAAATCTCACCTGATAATTTAAGCATTCAAGTACAATACAAAGCAGCTGGACCGCATCACAGTAAATAAAGCGCATTCAGCGAGCTGTAGCAGTTGTA
Organism: Deilephila porcellus; assembly: GCA_905220455.2. NCBI lineage: Eukaryota > Metazoa > Arthropoda > Insecta > Lepidoptera > Sphingidae > Deilephila > Deilephila porcellus. The sequence continues at coordinate 337,928 of LR999991.1, read as the reverse complement.
CAGCGGCTGCAGCGCTTCCGAGCCGCTGCCTCCCACTCTAGCAAATGAGAAACTTACACCAACAGCAGTAACCACTGCCTTGAAGGAAACTGATGTTATGTATGTACATAAACCACTGGGTCCCTATTCACTCTCTCTAAGAGGCAGTCCCCTACTGAGCACAAGTCTCCTTCAACTATATTCACAACGATGTCTTTGAAACTGCTTGCATCGAGTGACTTCCTGCAACTTAAACTAGGTCGTCCGCCCACCATGGAAGCGGGTGTTCGACACTTTGCCTGCTTAGTGGCCTCAATTCGAGAACGTTCCTGCATATATTTGTGTGTACTATAAAGGCAGTACACCTCAAAAAGCTAATATTTAAAGCGAGTACAATATAAACCAGCTGGACCGCATCACAGTAAATAAAGCGCATTCAGCGAGTTGTAGCAGTTGTACAGCGGCTGCGTCCGAGCCGCTGCCTCCCACTCTCGCAAATGAGAAACTTGCACCAACTACACTCATTAAGCTTGCAACTTGATTCCCGCTGAAATGTGCTCTTATTTTCAACATATTACGGTGAAATTGTCGCTCGAATTGCGACAGATATATGAGTTAAAGTTGTATTTAGGTTTCCTAAGCTAATGTTCGTGTCCTTTCATTACACTGACCGTTTACAGTGGTTATTAGGTTAATTACGAGCTAGGCAGTGAGTCTTGCGGAGCCTCTGGGTTCGATGGTACGTACATTCAAAATATTGTACAGTTTTGAATTCTTTATTCAAATAGTTTGAAAAAAATCGCTTGTGTTCCTTACTGGTACCTACTTCTGTCACTCCACGTGTTACAGCTATTAAGGGAAAAGGCGCAGAAAAGTCCCTATCAATTAATTTGGACAGTTTCTGTGGCGCAGTTGGTTTTTTTTTTTTTTTTTTTTTTTATTTTTTATTATTGCCTGTGAATTTTGTAGGGGAGTGATTCGTCTCTCTGCTGAGTGTCGTGATTGTACCTGTGGGGTGAACAAACCGGCAGAGGTCTAGGGTTTCGCTATTTGATACGATAACCCGCCCTCTGCTGGTTTTGTGTAGGTGCAGGAGGATCATCCGGAGGTGCAGGACTTCTGTATGGCAATCCGCCTCTCGTCGCTCCTCCTGGGTAGAGTAGTATAAGTGAAATGTGAATTTGTGTGGTGAGTGGAGTGTGTGTTCGCATAGTTTTAACTGTATCAAATTTATTTGTCATTTATTGTAGTCCTTTACCTTGCTGAGGATGGAGTTCACCAGTTCTTCATAAGAGTACAGGGTTCGGGTTACACGAAACATCTCAGTTATACGGTACGGTGACACGTTGAACAGTCTGCAGGTCATTTCGTGGCGGTAACGTAGCGCCTCAAACCTAGGGCAGTTCTCCAAAAGATGTGCCAGGCTTTGGATCGTGGTTGCGTCACAGGGACATTTGTCTGTAGTGGAGATGCGAAATCGGTGTAGATAGGCTCGGTGGTATCCATGCCCCGTGAGAGCTTGCGTTAGATAAAAACTAGGGTTTGTGAGCTTCCAGAGGTTTCGTATAATGTCAAGGTTAGGGAAGATGGCCCAAGTGTGTCGGCCTTGTTCGGAAGATTCATACCTCGACTGCCAGGTTTCCAGGCTGATTCTGCGCAGTCTGGCCTTGACGTACGATATAGGGAAGTGATCGTAATCGGGTGCTCTGCGCAGGCTGCAGGCAGAGTTGGCCGCTTCGTCAGCCATCTCGTTACCCACAATGCCGATGTGGCTCTTAACCCAGGAGAGTTGTAGTCGTCCGACCTCGCGGTAATCGCAGATTGCGCGGTGGATCTGGGAGACCAGGGGGTGGGTGTTGCTTCTGTTTTGTATTGCAGTTAGAGAAGATAATGAATCGGTAAAAATGATTACATTTTGATATTTGTGGCCAAGAGCCCATCGGCACGCGAACAGGATGGCATAAAGTTCCGCCTGGAATACCGTGCAGCAGTCATGTAGCTTGAATTTCTTAGTAGTGGTGGTGTCCCCCCCACCCGGGTCGAAGCACACAAAGGCCGCCCCAACCCTGTCATCCTCTTGTTTGCTACCGTCGGTAAATATTTTCACAGTGTCACTGCGGGTCACTCCGTCTACCTCCTCTTGATTACGGGTGGATACCGACGGGACGGTGACACGGTCTGCTGGGTGTAGTAAATGATGTACGGGTGTGGGGAATTCATAGGTTATGTCGGTGGGTAGTAGGTGGGTGGTCCCGGTAAGCCTGGTTCTTTCAAGGTGGTGGACCTCTCGTACTCGAAGATCCAGGGGGATAAACTGGGCTAGGGCCAAGGCAGCCGTGGTGGAGACAGTGCGGAAGGCCTTTATGGCCTTTATGGCGAATCCGCGTTGTGCGCTCGCAAGCATTTTGCGAACGTACTTTTTAGCAGTCACGTGTCCCCAAACCCCGGCGGCATAGGTGATAGTGGGCTCTATAACATGTTTATAGATGATACGTATGTTTTCTGGGTGCGCACCCCAGGTGGGTCTGGTATATTGACAGAGTATGTTGAAAATGCGGTTGGCCTTGGTGATTGAGTGGAGCACATGACTGCGAAAAGTCAATTTCTCATCCAAAACCACCCCGAGTAGCTTAATGGTGGGGGCAAAGCTGATTTGATGCCCGTCCATGGAAAGCCTAGCAGCCTTTGCCCTAGGTGTAAAGGCAATCGCTTGGGTTTTGGCAGCGCCAAACGTGAGTTTGACGCTCCTGCCCCACTCAGAGATGTCCTTCAGGGCGTCGTTCGCGGTCCGTTCGAGTGTGCTCACGTCCGCGGCAGAGATAATGAGCAACACATCGTCCGCGTAGGCTTGCAGGTGGCATCCAGGCGGCAGAGGCCTGTCCAGGAGCTCGTCAAGAATGATGTTCCAGAGCACGGGTCCACAAGCGGACCCTTGGATGCATCCTTTGGACATATTCTTGGTGACCCGTGTGCTCGCATGGTCCAGGGTGACGCTACGATTAGTTATATAGCTGAGTATAAGTCCAAAGATGTTGTTTGGGCACTCAGTCACTCTGAGCCGATGCAGGAGCGCCGGCCACCAAGCGTTGTCGAATGCCGCCTTGATGTCCAGGGACACCGCGGCAACCAGGTGTTTCCGTGCTCTGGCACTCCCGACGTACTCCAGGGCGGTGTTGATAGCGGCGGTGGTGTTCGTCTGCTCTCTGAAGCCAAACTGGCGGTCGGAAGTTTTTCCGCTTCTGGATGCAGTATAAGTGACCCTTTTAATAAAGAGCCGCTCCAATAGCTTTCCAAAAACGGGCAGCAGACCGATCGGCCTGAATGAGTTAATGGCGTTATAATCAAGCTTGCCGGGTTTCGGGATTATTTTTACGAAGGCCTCCTTCCACTGGCGGGGAAAGTGCTGGAGGCTGAGACAACGGTTGAGAATATCAGTGATAAGTTTTGGGTATTTGCTAGCAAAATGCCAGCATATGTCTGAAGTTAGTCCATCTAGGCCAGGGGCCTTCTTGGGATTCATGTTGTGTAAGTGTTCCAGCACCTCCTCGACAGCGAAGGGAGAATCGTTGGGAGTGTTTGGGCGGGAGTGAGATTGGGATCTAAGGGTGTGGTGGTGGGGATCAGTGTCCGGACCGTCATCAGGGTAGAAATGGTGTAGTAGGGCTGCAGCAGTTTCTTCCACTCCCTCGGTGTACCGGGCACCAACCTTTAGGGTAGAGGGGGGACGTCGGGGTGCGGAGTCTTTGAGTAACCGGTTGGTGAGCGACCACACGTTCACCTTGGTCTGGAGCTGACAGAATTCCTTGAAATTTTTTGAGGATGCAGCTCGGATCTCTTGAGCGTATAGAGTCTTGATAGCTCGGAATTCGTCGACTAAGGAGTCAGGCGGCCGTCCACGTCGTGCGGCAGTGTGCATTCGGCGATGTAGGTTGATGACTTCATGTTTCCGTGTCTCTAATGCGTCTGTCCACCAGGGGGCGCGATGTTTGGCGCCGGCCCGTTTCACGGGCATCGAATCCCGGCAGGCAGTGTGGATGGTGTTGATGATCTGATCAATGAGATCCTCGAGTTCCTCCTTGTTGATAGTGTGTATGTCCTTGTCAAGTGTATTGGAGCTACAGAACGAAGTGTGTAGCGAGTCTTCAAAGTTTCCCCAGTGGGCTTTAGAACTTTTGTAGCGATAGGTGGTTTGCATGGTAGGTTGTGTATTTGAATGGTTAGTAACTCGGGAGTCGACGCGATACTCTATAGCATTATGCTGTGAAGAAGGGCAGAAATTTAGATTGACTTGCCATCCATTTAGAAAGTTGGTTAGACGCCGGCTGTGAAAAGAGAGGCCGCGGGTTCAATCCCCGCACCGAGACAAATGTTTGTGATGCCCACAAATATTTGTTTCAGGTCTTGGTGTTTGTGAGACCGACAAGTCTCTCATAGTTTCTGACACCCACGGCACAAGACTTAATTGATCTTAATGTGTGGTCAGGACTATGTATGTGATTGTTGAGTGTCCTTATTCAAAAAAAGAAAAATTGTGCGCCACTGAACATAACTCACAAAAGATTGTTGATTATACAAATATTTGTGTATGTATGTCACTGGATGGCCGCACTCGCGGCTTTGTATTTCATGGATATCTTATCATGCCACATCTATCAAACATTCCATTTGCACGATAAAGAGATTGCACCGCACCTGATAACAACTGCAGTGCGATCCAAATACATCGGTCTGTTATGGACATCCATACATAGACTAATTTATAAATCGTAAATATTTTTTTTATAAAGAAGTGTTTCCCAACGTTCCTATCGTTAATTTCTAATTTTGAGTTATAAGTTATTGTTGTAGACAAGTCGTTTTTTTTAAAGTAAGGTGAGTCATCCTTACGGGTTGTTTTGAGAGAGTTGAAACTTTTTTTGCCGATCGAAATAATTATGCAGACCCGGTCGTAACTTGCGTAGATAATCATGACCAGTTCTCCATCATGATGTACGGTGGTCACCATAGTGGTCAGAGAAGCGAATATAAATATTCAACAACCACTTACTCACAAATTTAACTTATCTACGTACGTTAATTAATTATAAAACATACCACCACAGTTTCCACGAAGATAAAACTAATTACGGCTCGTTCCTTGTATATTTTTTGTTAAATAATTGGCACATATTTTTTGTGCGCCGTACGAAGTCTCCTTATATTTTTAATTTTGCGAGGAAAAAATATCTGCTGTAACAAAACCCGTTAGGAGCAAAAACGAAAATGGAACGAAACTAATTTATACACAAAAATATTTCACACAAGCTTGCTTAGTTGTGAAAACACTGGTACGCAAAGATGGTGGTTTCTGGTTCAACCTGGAACATACCTCTGAGTTTTTGTTTACTGTATTTTTTTTATAAACCCCTATATTATATAGTATTGTTTTTATTCTTTATGTATGTGGTGATCAATAAATAATTTATAAATATATATATAAATAGTTATACATTACTGGAGACCCAAGAGATCGTGGAGGATATTTGTATCTGCCCAGATAGCCACAACCGTACACGATGGTGGAAAACCATAGGAATGAAAAAGGTGTGCTGCGTTTCGAACTTAACCTGTGCGTATCCGACTTCGAACAGGGCGTCATAATTTCGACTGGCGAGAGATAACGATCTCCTTTTTGTGGAAACCCTCCTTCAATTCCAATCACTTACGATCATTACATTACATTGTTATCACTTTGTTTTAACATCATAAATTACATACATACATACTCACGCCTTTATCCCCGAAGGGGTAGGCAGAGGCGCCACCAGGACACCCACATTTCGCCTTGCATGTACCGTCCCACGATGTGTTAGGGGGCGAGCCTATCGCCATATCGGGCACAAATTCCTGACTCAGGGCTGATAATGAATAGAAAAATCTAATATCACTTTGCCCGACCCGGGATTCAAACCCGAGACCTCAGCTTTGTAACCGTACCGTAATACAACTACGCCACCGAGGCATCATAAATTACTCTTTAATAAAATGAATTACAAAATAAATTTGCATATTTTCGAAGCCTTACAATTCAAAAAGTAATGTACTCCTCAGTCATAAAGCCATGACACAGCCAGGCTAACTTCGTAACGCGTTGCGGAAGTTCCAACCACACTTGTCGCTACAGATACTCACAGTTTGCTATTTTAAGCCAACAGGCGTTTTGTTTTACAATGTGGTATGTATACTTCAGCGACAGTCTCCGTGGCGCAGTTGGTTAGACGCCGGCTGTGAAACGAGAGGCCGCGGGTTCGATTCCCGCACCGAAACAAATATTTGTGTGAACCACAGCTATTTGGTTCGGGTCTGGGTGTTTGTGTGACCGAAAAGTCTCTCGTATTTTCTGATACCCACGACACAAGGCTCGATCTTAGTGTGGGGTCAGGACTATGTATGTGACTGTTGGGTGTATTGATTTTATTTATTTATACTGACGTCTATATCCGCGAAGGGATAGGTAGAAGTGCCATTATTCAAATTCAAATTCGTTTTATCCATAAACCGAATTCATTTTACAACAATAAAAGGCTGGGGCCTTCTACTAGGTAAGTATTGAGGTGCTTGAGCCAGAAGGCCCCGCTGTAATTAAAATTGTATTGACTTCTGTATCCTTGAATCCTGTCTATCCCAGACAGGATTACTATCATATTAAATGTGACGAGTCCATCCCTATTTCGGGCCCAAATCGGTAAAGCAATCACCGTACACTATGGTAACCACTTATCTTTATAAAACTGTGTCATGAAACATTGTGTGATCTTTCTGATTCATTCTGGGTACATCAGAGTTCCAGTAGAACTCTGGTCTGGACATAGTCTCGAACAAGCAAGCGAAGTGTCAGCTGGTCCTACAAGCTGGTCGGACGACCTGGTTAAGGTCACAGGAAGTCGCTGGATGCAGGCCGCTTCCAACAGCTCGATGTGGAGATCAATGGGGGAGGCCTACATTCAGCAGTGGACTTCCTGAGGCTGAACAGAGAGAAAGAGAGTCCTGAACAGCTCTTTTAAGATTTTTCGTCTAAATAACTCTTATGGTTAAAGCGAATTGAAATAGTTACACAGCTACTAAACATAGTAACCTACCGCCGTCTAAGATCACATTCTAGTTTCATAAATCGAAATCTATTGTATCATACCATTAATGCCAAGCATTGCTTTGTTTGTGCAATTTGGTTTTGCTACTGTCCGGTCGTATCGCTTATCATCAGGCGATTGGCATATCTGTCTCACCATTCATTGCAATAAAAAAGAAAATAATAAAACAACATACCTCCAAAGCTGTAAAACATGACGTAAATATATAATTATATAAGGGCTCAATCACAAGCTCATGTGGAGCGACTCATATTACGCAGCCAATACGAACTGTCATCCACACCTGTCGACACCGACGCTGCGTAGGGATGCGCCTGATGAAGTATTACGGCAATTTTATTTTTAAATTGATACGATAAGGTGATTTTAAACTGATGGTGCAGTAAGATCTAAATGGTTAAATTACTGCGAAATATCACACGGAATTGGACAGTTCGATGCTCGATATTATTTATTATTTGCTCATTGCCGTATTCTCTTTGTTGCTCTTGCTTGTTGTTGCTCTTGCCGTATTCTATGGCCAGCCTCAGAATACGGCAAACCGGTGTGTCATTAAGGCAGGTTTCGCAATATTGTGCACAGTGATCGCTATACAAGTGGATGTGAATATCTTGTACAGTAAAATACTGCGGAGTTAAACCCGCGACCACCGCGAACATACATTTTCTGGTTGTTCTAGTTTAAAAATGGCCATATTGACAGTTGTTCAATCACCAGTAATCTATAGTTCAGACTAAACAATAAAATGTTTGAAAATAGAACTGGTCAAAAATCAACGTCACTAAAAATTTAATTATCATCAATTTGATTTTGAAGTCGTGCGAGGTCGTATATAAAAAATCGCAGCGCGACGAGACGTGAAAATTCTAAATTTGAATTTGATCGCAAATCACACCACGCACGCACACGACACAGCCCGATGAAATCTGAGAGCAAAAATTTGAATTTCATTTCTCAATGTAGGTGTTTTTGTGACGTCACAAAGATAAAAAAGCCTATGATTGAAGCCAATTCAGTAGTCGATTGAACCTATTGGAAGGTAGAATGTTAGTTTTTTATTGAGCTGAGTCTAAGAATTGTAGGCTTTTAGGGAGTTATAGAAGCAATGGCGATTTCGGCAACGATCGTTCCACATATTTAGTGGCAATAAAGACAGCGATGCCATATAGAGAGTTTTTATAGTATCTTTGACAAATAGGTAACTAGCGTTCCGGCTTAGCTTTGCCTTTATGTGAAAATTACATTTTGTCGGTTTTCAGGTCATATACTACGTATTCGCCAATTTTCATCAATGATTAATTATTCTTGAATAAGTAGCATACTGCTTATTATAAATAAAATATTTATAATGATAGTATGGAAGATACAAGCAAAAACTACTTAAGAAATCAACAATTATTATTAATAATTATTATACAAGCAATTTAAAGGACCGGAGTTGCATTGTAGGTGTGTGTATAGCGTGCTCAAGCAAATAACAAACTCCTTTATAAGTTCGTCCAAGGAATTGAAGAACACTATCCTCCAACTTCCATCTTCTGCCCTTCTTTTAAACTGTCAAACATTAAACATCACTTTAAAAGTTTATTTTAATAATCCTTTCAAATACGGATGTAGTTTAAAACATCTTAATTCTACGACTTTTCCAACTATTCTATGCCAGGCATCGTTATGGCGGCTTGTTTACTCTTAACAGAAGTCGAAATAGTTTTCTCTCCAATTGTTCCAATGGAATTACTTTAATAACGGATAGCTTTAATGGTATTTTTGCTCCGATCTGTGCAGTTCCAATTGTTGCTATTCTACTCTCATTTCGTGTTGTATTTCGTTGAAGATAATAACGAACGACAATTTAGAAATTTAGTTCTTTTAATAAATATGATGGAAAAATACTGGAGATATTGAGAACAGAGGTAGAGCTGTGAGGAGTTTTGCTGTAGATCGATAAAAGTTTTTAGAAAGTAATATGTTAAATATTATAGCACATCCAAGCAATTGAAGAACACTCTTCTTCCCCAACTTCTAACTGCTGCTCTTCTTTCAAACTAATAAACATCAAAATATCACATTAAAAGACTTTTATAATAATGATTCCGAACACAGATGCAGTTAAAAACATCTCATCTTACATCTTCTTGTATAGACCTACAAGCGGTCGGGCCTTGTTTCGCCCGGGTACAGATAGATTTTGAGTCCCGTCCGCATCAACAACCTGTATTATTTTTAGTACTAATTGTTTTATATTTAAACTCAATGTGACCACCGTCGACTATATTGCTTTTCTCGTCCTGTTGTATCTCGTTTTGTCGCATGAAGAATTTGAAAGAGTAGCAAATATGCATATCTGAATTAAATTCCTGACGCATCACACGGAAACACTTCATTTTTCGGGATAAAAAGTAGCCTATATCCGATGGTCCAATATATTTCTATGTCACATTTCATGAAAATCGGTTCGCCCGTCTTAGTGTGAAAACAGAACATACATACACAGTACACTTTCACATTTATAATATTAGCAGGGATTACGCCGTTCCTTCTGTCGTCTTAATGTACCTACGATCTAAGTTTCATAGAGGTCAACTGTTATACGTAAACGTTTGCTCGATTGCCAGACTAAATATACAATGTAAATTAAATATTATAAGCCTATGTTTTATACAACCCATTTCTATTATAGTTAAACACATTCTGGTATTATTAATGTTTCACAACTTTCCAAATTTATGTAGCGGAGATAACGTTGTTACAGTTTGAAATGATAATATTTTATCTGCTTACTGAATAGTTATTATTCATGTATCACGTTTTATTAATCCTTACTCCTCGTGGTTGGATAGGCGTAATATGTTTTTATAATTATGATAATAAATTAAGGTATAACATGAGACTACGAAAATGTAATATGATACGAGAGAATTAAAACATATTTAATGTGTTAGACATAATAATAAAATAATAGCTGTCCTCAAATAATAAACTTACTCTTTTCCTTCACATATCCTATAATCTTTTTAAACAACTATGAATGTTGTGATCAATTTCCATCAAATCCAAAAAATAAACTTCCCTACGTATACGTCCGCCCTCCGCAATATCTTCGAGCGGAAATAAGATAGAATAGTGTTTCTTGAATAAGTGGTTCTAGTGGCATTTAAATACAAATGATCATTTGGATATATTTTCAATCAGATCAGCTAAGAGTCGTTACCAATATAATTCAAATAAAATGCATTTAAATAATTTCACAAACAAAACCAAACGCATAACACTCCTTCTTGGTAGTGGATTAATTAACATAAGAAATACAAGACAACATTACGAGATATCTAGCATTACAATACGCCGCGAACATTAGTCGACGCCAATCGTTCTCGGCGACGGTAATCCGGCAAATGTCGTGAAATTAAATGAGATTAACTTTGAAGGCAGTTGACGGTAATCTCGTAACGAGGGCTCTTTGTTTTTGACGTAATTAAAGCTAAATGTAGCTACAAGATTGCTTTAGAAAATATAGTTAGAGGGAAAACAGTGTTTTTATATTTTGTCGTTTGATGTGTAAGGACATGCTTTCGAAAAGGATTTTTATTGCGTTGTATGGCGAGACGAGCATGCCATTTGCCTGATGGTAAGCGATACGACAGCTTATGGACAGTAGAAAACGGAATACCATGAATTACAAAGCATTGCTTGGCACCCCACTACGCTCGCCATCCTGAGATTTAAGATGTTAAGTCTCAATTTGTCCAGTAGATACTTTGGCTACATTGTCCTTCAAACGGGAAGACAACACAGGATTTACACTGCTGTTTGGCTTGAGAAATAGACATTGCCGATTGGAATTGAGAAAATGCAATAAATAAACTCATGCTCATTTAAATGTCCTGGGGTTTATATATTTGTCTATTTACATACATATATGCATAGAAAGATATTAATATAAAGATGTGGTTACTACCCGGACTTCTTCGTGTAATGTTTAAAAAAAATAACACTGGAAAGAACAACACAAATGTTTTTTTCCGAAACTCAAATGTGATGTCAGCAAGTTCTAACATTCATAACCCACAAACCAATAATCTTTAAAACACACTGTAAGCACATTTCCAACAACTCGCGAAGTGATTGTGGTGTCAACATCGCGTTTGTTCCTTAACTCGTTGTCAAGTGACAAACATGTGTGTTTGTAATATTTGTTGTACAATTCTTTTTCTGTAGTATTTGTAAGAGATTGCGGCGCGGGCCGCCATTACATTCTCGAGACTCTTCGTTTTTTTAGGAAAATCTTTAAACATAATATAACTATGTTAGCTAGTTTAAGTTTTAACTTTGTTTAAACATAGCTCCGTTCAAACATCAAATGGACTAAGTTAATTAAGGTTGCAGGAAGTCGTAGAATGCAGACCACCTCCAACAGCTGTAAAAAGCTTTCTGCAGCCATGTTCAGCAGTGGATTTTTGCAAGGCTAAAGAGAAAGAGATAAATTACAAAAATACACAAAGTATAACCATTAACCAGTTGTTCAAATCTTTACAACATTGTAAGCACATTCCTAACAACTCAAGTGATCGCGGTGTCAACATTGCGTTTTGTTCCTCAACTCGTTGCGTGATTGAAACGTTTGTGTTTGTAATAATCGTTTTACACTGTAGTATTGTAGTGTGCGTAGCGTGACGCTGCTTCATTATTGAGGAAATATTTTAGCACGTGTGCGAAATGCGGTTTAGAGAAACGATTAGATTTGAAATAAAACTATATTTTACGGATTTTATCGCGATTTGGTTTAATTTTTACATTTTTTAACTTCCCGACGTTCCGATTACTTTACAGCTTTCGTGGTCACGGGGCGGCAGTAATCGAAACGTCGGGAAGTTAAAATGTAAAAATTAAACCAAATCGCGATAAAATCCGTAAAATATAGTTTTATTTCAATGTGTAACATTCACGTAAATCGAAGAAACCATTAAACGATTAGATTTGTTTGTTTTGTATTTTTTATGCTTTCACGACAAAGAGTACGTTGTACCTGGTGTGAGAAGTGTAGGACATTCAAATGGAGTATCTGCCGAGGCATCGTTGACCAGTAATGCTAGAGTTTTCGAAACGAATACACAAACGTAACCGAAGCTTTTTCAAGCAACACCCTTGAATTTTACTATGTCAATGTCATTCATTGTCATACAACCATCACTTAGTGGTCACCATCCTAGTGAATACGATTATCCAACAAACAATTAAAGATTCTCAGACAATCGTACTCACTTGTACTACCTTATATAATTATTAAATTAAAATCTAAATCCCAAAAATATTAAGCCCAAAATACTCTATAGACTTGTCTACACTAATGAATACCCGGGGCGATTAACCATTACAATAGCTGTTACAAAAATATTTAAAAATCCGATACTAACATCATTAAAGCATAATACACCAGATCAAAGATCGGCGCCGACTAATAAATAATGTGTGGAGAGGTAGATGAGGGTGTAGGTGTTGGTGTAGGTGAGCGTATTCTCGAGAGGTCGGATACGCGGGTAGCCTGATATCGACACGGCTACGTGTCGCCGTGTGACGTGTGCGGTAGGCAGAGCCTATGCAGGAAGCGGCGGAAATAAAATTGCTCCACACAATGCGTACACAGAGTTTAATGTACACACAAAGGTCACACAAATGAAAAGTACAAAGTCACTAAGGCTAAGGTCTTATACACTACACTAATACTAAAACAAGTCTTTACACTACACACTAAATCAGTCCACTAAATACTAAGAAGGAGAGGAAAGCGACAGTCTTATAAATAAATAGCAAATGAAAATAATTTGCAAAGGCGCACGGTACGTAAGCGAAAGCGATAGGAACGGTGTGAAGCGCGCATCGAGCAGAAGCCGACTGGTATGGCGCTGCGGTGCGCCGAATGGCTGCGCCGGCGCGGGCCCGGTGACGTCACGACTACCTGAGCTCCGGCCGGCGGTCAGCTGGTGAACCGTTATTTAATAATATATAAAAAATAGTGTCGACTGTATAATGTGGAGGATCGCCACAAATGTATTGTAATCTTTGAGCAACCAATCCATTGATAGTTTACCAAAGAAACTCTCTGGGGACGTTATTATAACGAAATAACATTACTCAATAGGAGAAAATCGTAAAGGTGGGTATATATACTACATTCATAATAATTGTTTAGGTGGCCAACTACCAGCAAGGTTTACTTTACTGGTGGAAGGTCTCTCATATGTGAGAGGCCGCCCGGGTAGGTACCACTGCAATGTTTATTCCTTCCGCCAAACAGCAGTGTTGGCGGGGGAAATAGACATTACGTGTTTGAAGGACATTGTAGCCAGAGTAACAACTGGACATATTGAGATAAACATTTTATGTCTCGGGATGGCGAGCGCAGTGGAGTCATAAGCAATGCTTTGTAATTCATGGTTTTGATACTATCCATGAGCGGTCGTATCGCTTACCATCAGGCGAATGGCATGCTCGTCGCGCCATTTATCGCAATAAAAAAAAACAAAAAAAATTATGTCAGTCCCTATAAGTTTACTGAGCACGGAACTGGTCTATAATTGAGATGGCCTGTCGTGGATTGCCGGTTGGGGAAATTTATACACATAGAAGTTCTCACACATTTTTATGGAATGTAGAATCCTTCACCATATTTTTCTTCTCCGTTTAAATTGCGTCGTTATTAACTTGTTGAATAAATGTTACGTTTATGTTATTTTCATTAATAAGTCGATTCTATAGCGTTTACAATTTCATTACTATAGTAAAAATTAAGTTCTGTAATGGATTTCCTGTAGATCAAAATCTACAAATATTTTTTATTTCTACAAGTAGTATTATTTGCGAAGTTTTTTCTCACTCCATACAAAATATCTAAATGTGTGCACACAGCCTAAAAACCGTTAGGCGCGGCGACTGAAAAAATATTTAGTAATCAATTGAACGTGCTTGATTCGTTTCAGCTTTGATTCCGAAAGGTTTTACGTGAATCAAATCTTGTGTTAATGCTTTTATGGGTTTCTGAAATACCCTTTATGATGTATGTGTTCTTCGTTAAGTGCTTTGTAACGTATGGTTTCTGCCTTTCTATTCTTGTATGAGATTGAATAAATATGATATGTAGTGATGTTTTTTGTATCTTCACTGTAACGATTAAATAATAAATACACCCAACACTCACATATAAAGAAACTTGTAAAGGCTTTTCGGTCCCTCAAATACACAGACCGAAAACCAATGCTTGTGGATTGCACAAACACTTGTTTCGGTGCAAGGACCAACACGCGGGTCCTCGTTTAACCAACTACGGAAGCGATCGAATGTCAACTGCATGACTTTTTATTCATATTGCCAAAAGATTTGGGCATATAAAATTAGGACCAATTGCAGCTCTTACAACAATCGTATCAAGAGCAGACCTTTAAATTCAGTCCACCGCAAAAATAAAAGCATTAAAATACAAAACAAAGTAACTACGCCGTCAACTAAGCCGTCCTATTTTAAAATCTTACAAATTGCTTCACTACAGCTCAGCGCAAATACGGAAAATACCTCGCGGAGCCGTCTTCAACGTACAAAGAAATAAATTCATAACATGTCGCATTATTTGCAAGAACAGACAGCGACGAACGAGATTATGTTTACTCTAAACTGGATGTAGACGGCGCGGGGTGAGGCACGGGGACAGGGGAGGGCTGGAGAGGGGAAGATGAGGACAAACGGCCTCTTATGGATATTGCATCTGAAATATGCAACGAGACTAGTTTAACTTGAGACGAGATTAAATTCGCTCGCTGCGAAATTGAACCTGTGTTCTATAGTGTATTAAAATCTATTGATATAAGTGTATTAAATTCGCTTTGTAACAATTCTGTTAAGAGATTGTGAAAAATTTAGTTCGAATTTTGCAAGAGGTTCTCTATATTTGGAATTACTTAAAATTGACTCACACATGTATCCTTGAAGTGGCAGTAATTTTTAACTGGTGCCACTACACATCGTGCACGTATTTCCATCATAAATTGTGATAGAGGGCAAGGTTATGGCCACACCCGGCACAGACAGTCTCAGTAACTAACATTCTAACATAAAAAAAGAATGAAACACAAAGGGGCCTGATCGAACTGCAATCGACCCCAAGAAAATACGATCTCTGCCGATACTCTCTGCCGATACCCTCCCCCCATATTCGTGTAGTGTAATAAAAACTTATACAAGAGGCGATAAAATATTTCCAAACTGCTTCTATCTCCCACATAACACCTATAAAATAAATTAGCCAAGTTGTTTTGAGAACGGAGCGGGAAACTTTCATAATCGCACCTCCTTTGAAAAATTGTTTTCTATGTTTCAAATTTAAAAGTTGGATGCTCTGGAAGTTTGTAGTGCGAAACTAAGTCCAACATTTATGTTACGTGCTCCTCATTTGAATTTTTCATGTGTTACAACTATGTTTACTGTATCGACTCATAACCGATCACTGCTGAGCACGAGAGTTCAATTGAGAGAGGTTAGGCCATAGTCTACCATGCAGGTCTAGTTGGGGTTCTAGGATTTTCCCATCGGAATTTTTGTTAAGTTCTCTATGGTATGCAGGTTTCATGACGATATTATTCTTCGCCGTCACGGTGCGTGGTATTTGACTCTCAATATCTACACACACGACTCCGAAAAATCAGAAGTGTGCCAGGGATTCGAAATTGCGACCACCGTCTCGACGGCCTTGTACACTGTGACAACAACAGGCCACTACACAATTGAATACTTGCATTTGCGTGGGTCAATGAAGGTCTATCCACCACTGAGTGCGATAGTTATCCGAGAAAATACAATTCTCAAATGCAGGAACAAACCGAAATTAAATGTTAAACCATTTTGTCCCGCGGGAATAATTTTACGTTGTACACGACTAATATTACATCTGCTCCCACTCCGAAACCAGAGATAATATTAATTATAATTAATATCAATTCAGGTGTACTAATATTGCGGTACGTTGCGCATGGCGGCTATTTTGGTACAATGTAATTGTACATGGAATTAATAAAGCTTATGAAGATAGTTTTTTTAGTAAAGAACGTCAACAGTTACATACACTGAACCCACATTGAGATCAATTAAGTCTTGTGTCGTGGGTATCAGAAAGTAAGAGGTACTTTACGGTGACACAAACATCCAGACCTGATATAAATACCTGTGAGTCACACAAACATGCGGGTTCCGGGTTCGGAACGGGTTCGTGACGTCTAACCAACTGCACCAAGAAGGCTGCCACCATACCGGGTATATCAAGACTGCGACCGAAAACGAAGCCAGGTGGTAGTTTTAGCGGTTACAGACACGATGCAAATAAAAAAAATCACCAAAACAGCGACAGATATTTTTTAGAATTTTTTGAATATCGTCTTGTTTGCGTGGTAAATACCTAGTTTTTGCGAAAATAATAATTTAAGCTCTTACGTACCATTAAATCTTTAAAAATAAAGAGGTCTACATCATTATTTTAAGAAAACTATGTATTTATCACCCAAATACGAAGATAAGTAAAAAATAACAAAAACAAAGTTGTCGACTTTTATTGCGAAATTTTTACTTGCATTGTGTCTGAAGTCACCAATACTACCACCTGGCTTCGTTTTCGGTCGCGGTCTTGATATACCCTGTATAAAATCTTGTCTAGATTTCTGTAGTATGTATCTTTTTCTAAATTGGTAGAGCCAACTCAGTATGTATGGGCAGGCTCGTCCGGTGGGGTACCACTGCTCACAGGAGATCGATGTGAAGCGACAGCGTCACTGTCGCGTTTCGTTCGGAGAGTATGATTGCTGGATACTCAATACCCGTTTTCTCTACCATCCGTTTTCCTTTCTATTCCCCTCCTTTTAATGGCCCGGCAACACTATGACCAAGTGTTGTGGATGGTCATGGGCGGCATTGATCACTTATGTGACCTGTTAGCTTGTTTGCCGGATCTATTTTATATAAAATAAGTCTTTACAATGTTTTCAAAAAAGTCCAATAAATATAAATACTTGCGCGGTGCAGTGGCAGGATGATTAACGCGCGCTCTCATTACAGCGGCGGCTGATTTATCGCCCGCAATGTCCGGCGACCCTTGACGCCGCAGCTGCGCCCGCCTAATTACAATTCGTGGGTAAACACTGCCTAATAATTCGGAGTTTTTGTGATGAATGTAGAAGAGAGGTTTGGTAGTGGTATTGGGATTATAGTCCGAAATATAGTCCTGTCCTCACATTAAGACACTAAGCTTGTGTTATAGGAATTAAAATCTACGAGAGAACTCTCTAATGCATAACAGTCAAGCCGGAAATAATTATTTCAGCTAATAATTTTTCTAGTTCCTACTTTGTTTTCCGCTACTTTACATTGGCGGAATTGTCACATCTGCGAAAAAGCTTTAATTTTAATTTGAATTGTGGTTTTTACTGCCTATATATTCCCTACACCTTCCATTTATCATTCACAAAACTGCAGTCAGCAAGAGTAGTACATTTTGCATGGTATGTATCACTAGCTCATTTGCCGACTTTATTTTAATAAAAAAACAGAATTATGAAAAACTATTATATGGTAGAAGTAGATATGGCATCAAGGCAGTCAAAAAGTGTTCCATTCACTTTGAAAACATGCATTACAACTAGATCAGAACTTTAAAGTTAAACATATTATCATCTGCCTCTAAGCTGCATTCTTAAGAATCAATGAACATCTTTATTCCATATTCCTTTTGCCAATCAATCCGTTTTTTTACAAATCCTATGAGCTTATTACTAGTGTTATCCAATCAATCAACCTCAATCGGTATATAAACCACCAATAAATAAGCCAGTTAGTCTGTATGCTGTCAAATAAATCGTTGATTAGCCAGTTTTATTGCCGCTGCGGGCCGCGGGTTCGAGGCGGCATAATGGGCCAACTTCAACCCATTATATCCGCTAGTTTGCTAATTATAACTTCATTTACTTGGATTTATCGCGAGTTAATGCAAGGCAATACAAGAGATGTTTTGGAATTAGGGTTTTATACATAGGAGACAAATAAAAAAGCCTAAATTATGATGCCTATTCCTAGCTTAGTTGCAAGCAATCAATTGCACCGTCGAGCAATTAATAAACTCCAATAGAATATCAATACCTGGGTTAGGACAAATGGCTGAACAAAAAATCGTGAGGCTCGATTAATAGTCGCGCGTGTTGCGAACGACGGTGCGCCGATGTGTACGAGTAATAATTGATGTACCATCCGTTTTTATTTTGATTCCAAAGGAGAATGCCCATTTTACTATAAAAGTAGGTATTGGTGCAAAAATTTTTGTCCTTCGATGAAATCTACTTTTTTGTGTAGAGAAAAATAAATATTTTCATTAAAAATAAACATAATTGCGACCCAGGCCTGGAGTTCATGGAGAAATGAAGTTGAAGTCCAGTAACTCTTGTAGCCCCATTTGTAGTTAATCACACAGGCGAAGTTGCGGGCAATAATAGTGGCTAAATAAGTAATGTCGCTTGACTGATCAAAAAAGTGTGAGGCTCGAGTAATGCTCGCGTGTGGGAGCGACAGCGCGCGGATGTGAGCAGCTGTTTGTCGCCAGTGAGTTATTCATGCCGCGACGCTGCGCTGCCGTGTTGATATGGCAGTAGAGCAATGTCGCTTAATTTTTTTTTATATGTCGTAGACATGCAGAGCTATAAAAAAATGTATGAATTATGGAACATTGCCCACGAGACTCATGCCATCCGGTGTTACAGCAGATATTATTATCTGACAATTAATTATTATTGGTTCTTCAGCGAATAAATGACACTCTGTTATCCCAACATTAACTGCTTGCAGAATGGATAGCAGCCACTCTGCACGACTATGAACCATGTCTTAGTGAATCATTTGAGTGTATCGCACTACGTGTTTAGCTTGTGTATACGTATATTGAGGAGGTCCGTAAAATTGTAACGACTGGCGATAGATAAGAAGACAATTCTGATTTCTGCACCACTGCTGTCCACTACTCTGTGTCCCACCGCGGGCACTCGTTCACATCGGCCCCGATATGTCGGTGCGACGACCTCCCCCCCTCCCCCCGCGATCTAACTGGCGCACTGGGCCGCCTGCACTTACCTACATCCACTAAAAGGAGATCAGTGGCGCGACATACTGACTTGCCTCGAGTTCCCATTTCTCGTCCCTTTTCAGTGGTCTGTATGCCCGAGAAGAGGATAAAATAAAAAGGGTATTTATACACGTTCATTTGCCTCAGACTTTTCGGAATCATGTATGCGTTGTTTTCAAGTACCCCGCGCATTAACGATGAAAGGAAAATGTAAAGAAACTAGCGCATCATAGAGATCTTTACATTTATTTATATTGTATGGAGTCTGTAAACTTCAAATACATGCGGTGACCCATGGGTCGATTAGGGTTGGGATGGTCGATTGAGAGGGCTTAGGCCATGGCTCTGTACTCTCGATTTTAGAGGTGACCAGTGCCTTGCATTAGGACATATATGGGTTAATACAGGACACCATTCAAGTATATATGGGATAATAAATATTATATCTATTGGAATGCTGACCATTTTGCAGAACATAATTTTTGAATAAATTGCGCTTCAAAAAGCGACGACGACGTTCCAGCATTACAAAAAAAAGTTATAGTAAGTGATAAAGGTAAAAAGCGAGCGATAGGCCTATTTAGAGCAGCATGGAATGCCATGTTCACGTTGTGACAAGATTGCTATGCATCGCGCAACAAATTCTGGCTGACAATTTTACAATTAGTGGCCTGACGCCAGTGCCTTCTAGACACACAATCGAAAAAATATGAATTCTCGTACATACTGTACCAAGTATAAAATAACCACCACATAAGTAACCAATTCATCAATATTATAAGAAAATACACCCCAGAGTCACACACAATATAGTCTTGACCACACAGCGAAAAAAATATTGTATCCAGATACTACGAGAAACTTCGATCTCACATCACAGATCTAATCATATTTTTAAACATTATAGCGGGCAATGAGCATACGGTTCATCTGATGGTAAGTGATCGCAGCTGGCCATGAGCACCTGCAACCCCATAGGGCATGAGATGCGTTGCCTTTAAGGTAGGATTACGCTCTTTTTCTAAGGTCCTTTTAATCCGGAATCGCTGCTGTTGGCAATTGGTTCCACTGATTTGTAGTACGCGGAAGGGATCTATATTTGTTTTAATGCAGGGACCAAGCTATCGTCCTCGATTTAGAACCAGCATCTCAATTGACACTCCCACTGAATAATGTAATGCCGGCAACACAAAACCTGTCAAATGAAAATATATCGCTAACTAATTCATCTTCAATACAAACAACGAAGTCTATTACCGGACATTATAGTTCCATCCGCAGATAATCCGATACGTAGCATTGAATTAGCCCGCGTTACATTATTCATCCGGCCCCGTCGTGGCCTCGCTTGGCCCCGTTTGGCCTCGGCCGCAACCGGCGCGCTTGTCTGATGCATTAGTAATGATGGATCGGGTTCGTGCTAAATCATTGCAAGACGGATACATCTTTCCCGAGTCTAAAGCCTATTGACGACGCACTTCCATAATGTCATAACTGATAATGATGATCGAAAATGGACCTAAAGATTGAAGGCATACGACATCGGGACATAAAAACACTAATTGATCTTAGCTCGTTGTAATCTCTCAGTTTCATAATGTAACAACTCACAATGATGGTACTGAAGAAAAGCGAAAGTAGACTAAAGTAATACAACATCGGATTGACAAACTAGTTAATTGATCGGACCTTGTGTTGACATCTCAGCCCCACAATGTAGCAACTAAGAATAATATTAAAGAAAAATCTGTCCATGAATCTGGACATGAATCCAGATTAATGTTACGTCATTTGAAAGATTTATGTAGGTTATAATTTGACCCATAAGTTTCAAAGGCCTAGTATTAATAATTGAAGGATACATCACTGTCTATTAATGGTTGTAATTTCAAGGTCAAACAGATCAATGTAAATTTAACTTGGTATTTCAGAGGTAATATAATAAAAAAATACTGAATTTTATTTCAAAAATACTAAAGACTGAATCATAGCTACTTTTTCTTTAGTATTTTGTCAATCTTCATATAGACTCTTGTATATAATTCATCCTTCTTTAAAGCTTGCAAGGCATGTTTTGCACAGGATTGCAGTAAAATAAATCCAGCCAAGTGTGAGTGGTGTCTGTACACCTAGGTTTCCATACTACACAATACCTCTCCATATAACACAACTACAGATAACAAAATAAATCAACAATTTTAGGTAAATGAAAATATGCTGTAGTTTTTCTTAAGAGACGAACAAACAAAACAACGGACGGACAACTAAAGATCTTATGGGCTCCGTTTTTCCACTTTTGGAAAGGAACAATAAAACAGGCCCCGACGTAAACAAAAAAACTGCAAGTCCAAAATAAAGTTCCCAAATAAAAATCCTAGTAGTTCGTCCTTTAAGCTGATATTTTGCGGGTAACCGGAACTTCCTGGAGTGTTTCCACCCCATTTAACGCAAATCTTCAAATGCGGTGTCCGCCATTCAAGTGTTCCAATACCATTATTCAGTCTTCAGGTATTATTATAATGGATTCCGTACAAGTTTTCAGGGACTATTTGCGGTACTTCTAACTATAGTATTAGCAAAGATAAACTATGGAGACAGAGTAAACAAATATTAAAAGACGCTTTTGTTATTTCTACCCATGGTTAGATCGTTAATCACAAGTGGTAATCTTCGCTAACGTCATTATATCAGGGGATAATTCTCATAATACTAATAACATCACTATCTCATACAAAAAAGACTATAAGTAACATACTTATGACTCATTTCGTTTGTCAGTGTCGTTTATTATTTAGTCTCAGGTCACATAATTTCTAAACTTCCTTTAAATAAACCATTCTCAAGACCAGACACTTACAATACTGATAGTTTCATGGGTGCCCATGGGTAAAAACTTATTAACACATAATAAATAAATACACCCAACAGTCACATACATAGTCCTGAACCCACATTAAAATCGAGTCTTGTGTCGTGAGTATCATGAACCACGAGAGACTTTTATGTCTCACAAGCAATCAGACCCGAGACAAATATTTGTGGGTCCAGAAACATTTGTCTCAGTGCGGGGATCGAACCCGCGACCTCACGTTTCACAGCCGGCATCTAACCAACTGCGTCACGGAGGCTGTCAAATGTAAATATAATGGCCACAAAAAATAAAAAACACTGATCAAGCTGATCACCAAACTGCTACTTGACGCCGACTTTCTACGAGACTCATTAAAACGACTCATTAATACCTCACCACACTCATAACTCATCAACAAAAACCTGACCTCTAAATCTGAAATCTGCTTGAAGGAAGATTAGTCTTCAAAAACCGTGATGTGATAAGCGATCAATCTTCCCCGTCAAACGCGGCATTGTCTCGGGCAGTAAATTGTGAAACATTCATTAAACAGAGGTCGTCAGCCGTCACACACGCACGCGTGATTTATATGTAATATGATTAATGGCTGTCTTTGAAACTTTGTCATTTAAAATTGAGGAATAACGGGTTTTGTTGTAAAATGAGGTATAAAATATATAAGTATCTTCTAAGTATGTCATAAAGAATGAACTATCCTCAGTCAATCTGAAGTGCTAGGCAGAAAAAGGAGAATTTTTTTTTTGCTATGTTAACTTTTACCTCTTGAATTACATAATTGGCCCGGCATAATTATGGTTTTCTATCACCTTTTATACAACGTATACTGACAATACTGTTATTATGTTTCGTCAGGTCAGTGAGATAGTTTTGGGGACCCGACACTATCGTATGAATGTATGGGCGACGGTTGTTAGCAGCGGTAGCAAACACCATACATAATAGTAGAAAACTGGACTAATAGATCCACATAATATGTTAGTAATCCACGTTTCGGGTTCAGCCTGTGTTTATGTGGTTTTGGGCAGGCTACCATTCCATTATCTGTCGTTTATTATACTATTATCTGTACTTCACTGCATTCGCCATCAGTATTATGATAACTTTCTTATCGTATGAAAATAACTTCGCCATAATATAGAACGGTTACATTTATAAAATAAAATACATATATACATTCATTATATAAACTTACACCTTTTCCCCAGAAGGGGTAGGCAGAGGAGCTACCAGAACACCCACATTTCGCCTTGTATGTTCTGTCCCACGATGTGATAGGGGGAGCCTATCGCTATATCCAATGAATAGCAAAATCTAATATCACTTTGCCCGACCCAGGATTCGAACCCGAGACCTCAGCTTTCTAACCGTACCGTAGTACAACTACGCCACCGAGGCAGTCAAATAAAATGTAATGTATTACTAAAACGTCATTCAAATCAGTGGAGCAAAGTTGTTAAAGTGCCGCAAGTCTGGATTCCTATTTATTTACGACATTACTAGTGGGAATGTTCAGTGGAGCGGAATTATACTTTGATGCAGTCCTAAGTTAAATCTGTTGAGAGCTTTACTTAACGTCGCAAAGAAAATTTTACTTAAGTTACATTTTTATTGGAAATATTGGAAGGTATAGACGAGTATGATTAACTTAGTTGGTTTTGAGTTACTATAAAAGTACGTATGTATTGTCCGTAGTATTGTTTTTGCACATAGACACAATCAGAACAGGTTGGTAATAATTAATATATACGATGTAAAAGATTTCGTAAAAAGAAACAGGAATTATCCGTTTGCAAACTATTGTCAGTGGACGGGTATAAATTCTCGAGGAACAGTTATGTTCGCCCTTGATCCTCCTGTCGCTATAAATCATGATGTAAAACTTCATCGTCCGCGACCAAACGATAGACTGTCTGGAAGGAATTCAGCTAACCTCAGCAGGTTGTATAGTCAGCTTATATTTATATTGAGGTATAAGTATATAAAACATGACCAACAACTTGAGCAAGTGATAATGAGTTCACTCCAAGACATTGCCATATATGTGCCACAACAAAAATTTAGACTTAAATTGTATTAATGTTTGTGCTGTCAATATATTTGCGAATGGAATCAAAGAGTATGTCCCTCCGGGCCCGGTTCCCCGACGCATCTGACCCGGCGTGAAGGCGTCGCTGAACCTTCAACTCGATTTAAGTTGACGGCAAAGCTAAGGCGCCAGAAGAACTGTGGACGCAGTATACACCGAAATGTAATTCTTGCGTATGTATTAATGGGATTGATGCCGCCACAGCTGCGTTTAATTAGTTTCCAAAACATATTATAATACCCAGTGTCTATTAGTCTTTAGATCGATTTCTTTCTCTCTCTCTCCCTAGTCGCAGGAAATTCACTATTGAACATAGGCGTCCCCCATGGATCGCCCATGGAACCCCATTGGGTCGATCGTCGTAATGAAACTAAATAGCTTTTCCACTCGTAGTTTTTAAGTTCAACACAATTGTTTACTCTGTAGGTGGTTATTAAGTAAGTGTATAGTTATTTATTGTAATTAATAATATTTCTGTTGATTTTTGCCTCGGCATGCAGACTTGCATGCGGCCCGCCTGATGGCAACTGGTCACCGCTGCTTATTGACCTTTACAGTGTCAAGGGCCCAGCACAACTTGGTCGTTGCCTAGCACAAATGTTTTTGTATCAACAATTTTAAAATTCTTTTAATTTTAACCTAATCATGCTATCGATTAGGGCAATTAGAGTTACTGTAGTAATTAGGTAATAAAATAAACAGCCGAGGAACAGGATATTGCTCATATTACAATACACTTCGGTGTGAGTGCCGGCGCGCTTTATCTTACAGTCTAGTATCATTAGTAGAGTTGAGAGAAAATGAAGAGAGCTGTCTCTGCTCGCCTCTCGTCACTCGCTGAAGCAGGATTAACAGATGACACCTCACCCCCTCCTCTTTCCCTCCCCCGCTTCCAATGTTCTTAACCCTCCCCGCTCGGCACACAGTACTAGCTTTTAAACAGACTGAAGTCAAGACTTGAACTTTTACTTACTTACTATTTGTTTTATTGTTAGTTATGCCCGGATAGCGTTCGTCGTACACTAAAGTCTTAAATGATTAGTTGCGTTTCGAGTTCCGCTTTCGTAATGGATTTCGGGCTGGCCGACATAATTTTATTATAAATATTTTTTATTGCAATTAATGGTGAGACGAGCATTGCCATTCGCCTGATGGTAAGCGATACTACCGTTCATGGACAGTTGGAAAGCCAAGTAACACCATGAATTAAAAAGCAATGCTTGGCATTTGACTGCGCTCGCTATCCATCCATCCATCATTCAATGACTGTTAATTATCTTTAAAAGTTATCTGAACTGTTAACTGGAACTATAACTGTCCATATTTGCCCACGCCTTAGCTAGAGAATCTTCTATAACCAAAATATAATTGTTTGAGAGGGCTTCATGTGGACTATTTTTTTTTCGGTTTGCACTGCACTCATCAAGCGTATTATAGTCAGTAGTGGCAGTAATTATAAAAATATGTGTCCCTCAAGTGCATGGCATTTCGAGTGCAGATTTTGTATATTTGGTGTCGAGATAATGAAAATAATTTTATCAACTGGGAGTGATAACCATAATAATATCTTGCTGGTAGATTGCACTACGCAATCAAATAATGTATTGTAGTCTTTTTGCTGCTTTTTTATAATAAAGTTTTTTCACAATAACGACTATTGTTATAAATTTCTTTGTTATGAGAAACACACAACACAGCCAAAGTCCTTATTGTTCAAAGAATCTTAACCGTTTTAGGAAAAAATGCGTATCCCGTGTTGTGATCGTGTCGTGTCCGTGTCGGCACATCGCAAGCGTTACGTCTCCTATTGGGCACACATTACAGTATTTAGAGCTTTTCACGCAGGGTTGTATTGCGGGAATATTTGGATCGGGAATTCATTATTTTTTAGACTCCGGGGACCAATTAGTGTTTGTAATGATAAGCAAGGCGATATCTCTTGTGACCCTTAATTAAGATACATATTCTTATCTACCCCATTCCTGGAGGTATAATGATCCTCGTGGTTCCTGGAAAAGCAATTAGTATTAAATGGTATTAAGGCGTGGCAACCACCGAGCACTAAGGGTCAGTTAAGCCACTAGGCTGCCTTTCAAAATAATATTGTAAAGTGTACAAATTATATTTTAAAGAAAACAGTTTTACAGATATTTATAAAGGTCTTTTTCTGCCAATGTCAGTCACCATTCTATTACAAACTAGTAACATTCCGGAGCAAGTCATATATAAAGATTTTTTTTTGCCTGAATGATCAAAGCACGGTCATGGTATGGTTTTACGGGGCAGAAACCCTAAATCATTTTATGTCACTCATTATCTATGAGTCATGATGAGTCATCATTCATCTATCTATGAAGTTATATAAGACTACGTAAAAAGTTTTCAAGTCAAATTAATTTCCAACGTAAAATATAAGAATGTTTAAAAAAATTATTAATACTCTTATTATATTTCTCTTTGTTTAAATATATGAACACATTTACATTTCCTGCCAAATGTTTTCATAATTCTGTTCTTTTTTCTCATAAGTAATTATTTTGTTATTTAGTAGTTCCAGACTGCACAAATGTTGTAGTTCTGTTGATTAGTTTTTATTTTATTTGAGTAATTACTAATTATGTTGAAATGTTTCTGTTTTCTCTTTCTATGAACGATGTGTACACCTATGATTGGCGCACATATCGGACTTAAACATTGTTACCGTATCTTTTACCCTGTATGGTATGTGGCGCTGTTTGTGGACTTTATATATAAATAAATAAATATGTTCCAAATACATGCCTGCTATCATAAATCGAATTGAGTGTGCCCAAACGCGCCGCCATTGGTAAAACACACGAGGAGAGATAACAATATGCTGTCAAATTGAATGCCTGCCCAAGGGTAAATAAGAAGTACCGCGCAACAGAAAATAACAAGAAAAAATCCGACCGAACCAACGCGAATGTTAAGTGGCGCGCGCTCCGTTTATACGGCCATACAAAATACCCACTCCTTTATCAAAAATGTATCGGGAATGCTGGCGAATCCCCGTTAGGGTATACGACGGTAATCGAGTTTTCGGTACCGCTGGGTGTTTTAAAGATTGCTTAGTTTATCGTATTCCGATTTATGGATATGGCTGTGTTAGGGATTTTTTGTGTAAATATTAAATATTTTAATCTTAAAGAACTTGAAGTAGTTATTCTCTCAAAGAGCTTGATAACACTTGCTAAAATAATCGAATCTTTCACTGTTTGCATTGACATTAGCCTTAATAGGAAATTAAGGTATACCTAAATTTCACGAATAAATGCTTTCTTTCTAAAACATGGTCATTTGAATACTAGAACAACCGCCTCTCAAATATGTTTTCAGATTTGTTTCGTATAGCATCATATCGAATTACTTCATGCAGTTTTATTAATTATAGTAACTATAAATATATAGCTATATTTTTATTTTTATAACACATAATTTCCCTAACCAGTATACATAAAAACGGGAACAATTTTTCTCAACAATTTTCTCGTAGACAGTTTGCCGAACCGATGCCTGCGTCGAACATAACATTACTGGAAATTGCTATTTCGCTCAACTTCGAATTACTTTGCGGTGTTCTCTTTCACTAAGGCTTGTTACGTTCCCAATAAACTTTCGATGAATGTGGTATTTTCAATATGCTCGGCCAGATCCCGCTGTTTATTGCAAACTTGTTTTAATTGACGTGGGTTGGATAGAATTATTTGGTGGGAAAGGAAGTACATTGTATTTGGATACAATTGTTACAGTTTTGGGCGGTTTATTATATTACTATCTATCTAGTTGTGAGTTTATAATTTTTAATGAGAATATCGAACATACGAGAAACTCCTGGTAGTCATGATCTAATAGCACGCAAAGAATTCATCGACATCGAGCATTAAAACTCAGCAGGTCGATGAAGGCATCCTTGAAGGAGGCTTATGATCATCAGTGGACTTCCTATGGCTGAATAGATTAAAACTCAGAGGGACTCTTTGTGAGTCTAGTGTCTTTTGAACTGGCAACAAAAATGATTAAATTACTATTTAGAGATAAACACAAATAATTGCAAAGGTAATCAAAACCGAAATAACAGAATGATTAAAGCAGCTTCGTAATTCATTGAACAACTACAAAGCAGCTGTTCAGCTTTACCAGAAATCCTATATTTAATCCAAGCGCAGCGCTATCCGATCCTTCCGGGAATCGAACATAACCCTTTAGCGGAAATGTAAAACGCACAAGCTAAAACATTTCTATAAATTCGAGGATCGCCAGTAATGACGTCATAAATCCCTGTCGCTATTAATAATCCAAATCCTAAAGCCGCTTTTGCGAACCAATTAGCTCATAATACAATGGCAACCGTGACCGTTTACGAGAGTTTAATGGCATTAATACTAAGCACTGTATATCTAACAGAGCCGGTGGTAGAGCGGTAGAATGGTAGAGGCTGGTAGAGACGACAGTAATGGCCCCCGACCACGATTTGTCGTAATCCACTCGCCACTGCCTTCGCTAATGGCGATTAAGAATACTTTATTGTTTAAACGCCGGAATTTTTACTGTCAGAAGCTTTGGAATTAAAAATATTGCGTTTGGTCGAGAATAATTTGCTTTTTTAAAAGAGGTTTTGATGTTGCGTGTAATCATCGTAAAGCTTCAACGAAGAGGAAACAGGAAAAAGGTTAATAAGTAGATATTGTATGGCATTGCCAAACTCAATGTCACGAAACATTAGATCTGCGACATAGTTGCATAGGTCATGGTTATAGCTTTCCCGCAACTTTGTTCAGCAAACCAGTGTTTACGGAGACGGAAAACTAGGAAATACAAGATATGAGATTTCATCTTCAAACCTCAGTAAGAATAAGCAACTCATCCGCAATAAGAAACAGAAGACGTACACAAAATATATTTTAAAGCAATTCACTAAATGGCCGGATATCGCATTTTTAGCTGCAGCTGTTGTTCATAGGAAGGGGAGGGGAGGGGAAACGGGGGAGGAGAGGGGAGCCGCGGGCAAACCGGCCTGTTCATTTTTATGACGTAATGAGATTTTAATCTTCAACAGAAGATATCTTTTTGTTTTGATGAAGGCGGGTTAGGTATTCTGAGAATGGGTGTATTTACAAAATTTTGGTTTGTTACAAGAATGTAATTAAGTGGTGAATAAACTGGGTCTATGTTGAGTTAATTTAATAATACATCAAAAATATTTAAGAATAGATTTTACAGCCACACACAAGTCACACAAGTCTTGGATCGTGGTTATCAGAATCTACAAAAGCCTTTTTTATATCACAAAACCTCAATTAAACAATAACTTGTTTCAATACGGGACCTCACGTTGCACATCTTTTAACCGACTACGCAACAGAGCCTGTCAATTATAACTTATTATGTTACATTACTAAATCAATTTATGGAGGAATGATAACAACATTGTGAAAATTTACTATGGCTCCAAATTAATAATATCCGTTCCACAGAATACCTCTCCAAAGTACAATAGTTTCACTCGTCATTGTTTAATTTAAACAGACTCGATACTTTACACCAGCGGAGGGTTTTAGTTTACCTTCTATACAAAGCCCGTCCACTGCGACCGTTGTTCAACTGGAAACAGCCCGCCTAATAGCCCGCTCTGATTTACGCCGATACAAATTTGACATAAATATCCTTTCACCGAGTCCCTTATTCTCAAAATCTTGTAATTTCTCCACACCATCGATATAGTCTGTCTCTATCGCACTTAGAAAGTTATAGTTAAGCAAGAACGGGATGGTTGTAAATGAGTAGTATGAAATATACCCAAAGGTCCAGAATAAGGGTGTAGGTGTTAACCCGTCCCAGATCTAATTAATCACTGGTACTAATCCCGCTTTATCTTCGCGTTCGCTAAGAATACGGGTCGAATGGACCGATATCTATCTACGCTAACTAGCAATCAATTTATCCCGCGGAACAAGCCTTGTATTGCAGCAGAAATGAAATAAGTTCAGAAATGTTCAACATTTTTATTGAACAGAGTGCTTTCAGCGATTGCGAGCAAGAAATACCACGAGTTGGGAAGTTATGTGTGTGTGTTTGTGCTCGCCATTCGAAATGCTATTATGATTAGTCTTCGCAAATTGATATTGGTTTTCAGTCGTGGGCGGCATAAATATTATTATTTTGAACTGCATGGTCGGCGGGTTGTAAATAAATTATCGTATTGCTGGTTTGTGGATAATTCCGGTATATGGACTTTCATTATTCTTTATTACCAGGGCCTATGTGTATTTCGGCGAATAATTGCGCACCTGAATCCCAAACTAAATGGAACCAGTAATAATATGGGAAATTGAGAACGACTGATATTTAGTTTTGAATTAATATTCGAATAGTCACGTTGTAGTCAGTTTACTTTTAAGTTTGGTGAGATTACGATACACTAGAAATCTTACCTTTTCTTTACATACTCTCTCTTCCTCTCCTTCCGATATTTTTAAAGGTTTGGATCGTTGTACTGTAAGACTGTATTTTAAATTTAGATTTTCTCTATCAATGTTAAGTCATCAAATCATACTTTACCACAATGGCCATTATACGAACATATAGATCATCGAAGCCAACAAAAAATATGAAGTGTAGTTGATATACCGATAAATACCCTCAAAGAACCTTTATTAATTATATTTTAGATTAAATCAAAACACGATAAACATATACCTTAATCATAGGAATTTCAACGATGTACACAAGCCCGCACTGATTACCTTCATAAATTGATCCGTGTACAAAACTAACTCTACATCGAATTCCAATGAAATCCATAACACATTAATTCCGGTTTTACGCTGCATGTACCGCTTACTATCGTGTGATTTCAATATTATTTAGTATTGTATTTTAACAGCCTCCGTGGCGCAGTTGGTTAGACGCCGGCTGTGAAACGAGAGGCGGCGGGTTCGATTTTCACACTGAGACAAAAGTTTGTGTGAATCACAGGTATTTGTTTCTGGTTTTGTTGTTTGTAAGACCGAAAAATCTCTCTTAGTTCCTGACCACGACACAAGACTCAATCTTAGTCAAGACTATGTATGTGATGGTTGGGTGTATGTATGTATTTATTATGCTACCAAGAAATTGAATCATTACGTAGAGTTAACTACAGATTTACTCAAACGATTAACTTACGTTTACATACGTACGAGGCCAGTATTTACAAATGAGTGAGCAGAAGTATTACTAGTGTTAATTACAGTTTTCCCAGTATATTTCTGGTACAAGATATAATCCTGACAAGTCAATAACTTTGTTAAATTTTAGGGAACTCATATTAATTTTTATACCGAAAAAGCACTTAAAAATGTTTGAACTGGGAATTGAGCCTATGCTTGAAGAAGCAGCTGTGTGGGCCGGCGTGATTGTGTCGAGTGATATGTAACCACCACGTGATGCCATCAAGCGTACCGTAAGGTGCGGTGCAGTCACTTTGCCAAAAATATGCCCAGTCCAAACTTGCCTACACTAAAGATACCACCAACACTCATAATCCAGGTCTTACACATACTGAATAATTAATCAGCTCCAGCAAATTATAACAATGAAGCATTAATTACAAGTGCTTAGCTCTTATGAAATAATATTTAGTCGGAACGAAACGGTGTTTGCTCGCGCGGTGTATGCAACCGATATGCGTTCAGGAACAGATGCGCGAATTAATTGGATTAGCTAGGTTACGGTAAACCGACGTGTAAGGTCTTGTCGTTTTACATTATTGCACTTAAAAGCTAATTGTATTTAAAAGTAAAAAATATATTCTCGAGTAAAGAATAGCGCTTTTGAATGTTAATATTACTTTCGAACAATTACCCGGTGTTTTAATGAGAAAGGACCTAACATTACCCGGTGTGAAGATTTTTATAACTAGCAAGTAATCGAAAATCAGAAATAACAGATACCGTCAATCCACACATGTCAAAGCACCTTAGTATAATTATCTCACGTCGAGTATTTAATTAATAATCTAGCGTATAAGCCCCGCGAATTGTTAATGCGCAGGGACTTTGTCATATTAACGTATATGTGAGGTCAGCCGCTTACTGTCATTAATGTAAAGTTCAGTATATAATAAAAATGATATATTTATTTTTATTGACATTAAAACAAAATTTCAAATTTAATTTTTCATGGCAACTTTACTCTACTTAAAACAACAATGGCATAGTCCGAACAATTCAGACATGCTACGGATGGATGACGGCTAATTTTTTTTTTAATTTCTTATTTATTTTAATTTCAACTTCTTGGAGTTTGGAAACCTATTCTATAGCAAATAAAATCTCTCACTGATTGTATAGTTCGACTATATAACGACCAAGATCTCATGGTATACAGCACACTACGTCTCCACTACACCAATAAAATGACGTATGACTCAATACAGTACAATAACATTCCACATATTTCCTCCCGACTCCCGAACATTATTTCATTTCATCTATTCAGAAATAAATATCTTATCATATCTGATTTATTGTTATAAAACAGAAATGAGGCTAAGTATACTGCCTTACTCTATTGATTCTATGTAATTCTATTTCAACGTTTTACGAACGAAATACGCTGACTAAAATGTCTTTATTTATTTTTATTAGCATCCTTACATTTTGAGACACGACGTTTTAGTGTCTATCCGCTTGGGCGCTTATAGCTCGAGAGCTAGTCGTCTTATTCCCATGTTTTTGTAGGTGATGCGGTATACAGCGTGATATTGACACCCCCGACATTAAATTAAACCATGTGCATCGCGTAGTAAGGGATATTATTTGCACGCATAGGAATTGTCGTAGAAGGAAAAACAAAAAAGTTGATTTTTCAAACAAATTATAAGTCAAAATAATGACATTAAAGTTAAACATCCCATATTTAGACTTACCTGATATACAGCGCCCGCACGGAGCGGAGCGGCAACATCGCAATATTCCCGCGTTTATGAAAACAGCCTGACCCGCTAGCACGGGCGGCGCTGCGATCGCGGGAATTATCTTCCCATGTTACATATTTTTCATAGTAATCACACAACACTTAAATACATAAAATTAACTTATTCAAATTGTTATGTTTTATGCACCAAATCTCTCACGATATGTTCTGAGGGCCATGACGGCGCGGCGTTTTGATTACACTCACCATACAACAACACCATATCTGTGTATTCCACAGTACTATAAGTATTCGTCATTGTATTAAGAATAGAAAATACAATAATACTGAACAACTTAAATCTACAAAAACTAAAAAGTACTTATAAACACTAATACGAACACTTAAATAATAAAAAGAACACTTAAACTAACAACTAATAAAAAGTACTTAATTGCAATATGTGTCTCTATCTCTTAAACACTTATTCACTCACTTGAACACAAAATACAAATAACAACATAATTTATAATACTATCAAAATGGCGATTTCTGCGCGCGCGCGTGTTTTTGTTTACATTACTAATTGAACGCAGTAAACCGAACACTGAGCGTGCCGCCGCGCCGGCCGCGCCGCCATACATTAGGATTTGCTAAAAGTTGAAGATCCCTAAGGATTGATTGGATGGATTGGTTGATGCAGTAATTACGTAACTGGATTGGACAATAGTATTTAAAATGAGATACTCTGATTGGCGTAGAAAAATACTTTATGTGATTGGTAGTTTAAAATAAGAGCCGTGACTACAATATCTTGAAATCGATATCGATTATTTGTAGTTTATTCAAATGTGTCAACTTTACTTTTCGAAGCAATTTTACCCGTAAGTAGTTCATTAATAAAATAAAACAATCTACAGCAGCGAATGCATACGTGTATTTTGTATAAAATTACGATTTCTTAAAGTGGTTTACTTTGGAAACATTAAATATTGTCAAGTTATTGTCATTTTCAGGAAATGTAGTCAGATAACTTTGTAAAGTTTTTTTTTTTTGTTAAGAGGAAAAGCTTTTTCCTCCCCTTTCGATACCCCGGGGAAGCCGAGAAAGGTAAATCAGTGTCTCTGGCCTTCTAGCCCTGTACAAACGCGTATATTGTGGTCGAGCTGGGTCCCTAGCAACACCTATAACGCCAGCATATCATTATGCTAAAAACCCTCGATGACCGGTTGGGTTTTAATTATTGAAGATGCTCTAAATTATTAAAACCAACCGTAAGAAATAAAAACGAAATACCATGATATTTCTGACATAGTATTAAGTTTCCAGTCAACTCAAATTAAATAATATGAGAGATAAAAAATATCGATTAAGTGTCCTCGGATAATTTCACAACACTACTTCAAAAATGTTTCGTATGCTGTCACTTTCTTATAATTATACTTCCTCCAAGGGCGAAAAAGGGACAGAATATTATGATATAAAAAGATGTACAATCTGGCAACAAGTGATTATAATAAATGCAAAGTACAGAAGGGACATGGCGCGTTATGATACGTTTACGTAAAATTGTTTTGAAAATGTTAAATTGAAATATTGCGTGTTGGATTTAAACATTACTTGAAATTGAATGCATATTGTTTAAAAATAAAGCTGAAATAAATTTTATTCTTGTTGCATAGTTTTATTCACGTATTTTTATTTGGACCGATTGTCACGTGCCGAAGAATAGTTTTTTTTTGTTGGTCGATAATTACGATTACAATTAAAGTTTTTGTATTGTGCAATTAAAATGCCTTGTATGTTTGACCGATATTCAAGAAACCTGTTAATCATTAATGTGTATATTGGAATTTGAGAGTGCCTAGTAATTAGTGAATGTATTTGATTAAATGCTTACTAAAAGGTGAACTATTAAACCCCAGTTAATCATTAGTACTTACTTATAAAATAACGATCATTCATTATGTTCTAGACTACATTAATAATAACTATTGTAGTGTAGAACATATTGAGTGATCTGTATTTCGCCAAGTTTTATGTTTGCGAGGTCAAAGTCCTTTGTCAGCTGAGCGGCAAAACTACTCGTGCATGTACAGAGTGATCGAAAATTGCGAAATACAAAATCGTGATTTTTGTCAAAACTACCAGGTGGATTTTGATGTAACTTGGTACAATGTTTCCTGGGGTGGTCACGAACGTGTGGACAAAATTAAGTAACAGATGTCAATATCACGCGGTATACTATATAGCTAGTTTTTGTATGAGAATAATGATGTAAAGAATTACCAGTAAAACACCAGCTTTGAAAATGATTGTAGATTAATAGATTTTCTTTAAAATACTATGGCTTGAAGATATCTCATACAAGGTGGGAAACACTATATCAAAATTGTTAAATATAATGACTATATTGTAATCTTTATGCTAGTGTAGTAGAGATATTCATTTAAAACATGTCTAAATATCGTAATTCCTTCTGGAAGATATAAGATGCTATAATCGGTCTTCCTTTCACTTCTAGGAGACACAAGCCAACCTTTCTATCAATGTATATTGTGAAATACAGTTTTTATCCAATATTCGTCCAATACACGGCGATCGATCACTAGAACGGCGCTGGCTTGAAATTATCTCCTCTGAAATATATTTTCTTTTAATCTGTGTCGAAGTGTTGATGTATGGATAGGGCAACTGCCGGGTATGGCTTGGCAATTTTATCGTTTTTTATCTTATTTATTTCTAAGCGTGACCTACTGGCTTGTTGTAATCATAAAGTATAAAGAATGCTTGGGTACTGACATTATATTTATTATATAGGTTGTGAACCGTTAGGCCTTAGATTAAACTCATACGTCGAGCATATTATATGTGTGATGTGTTCGGTTGGAAATATCTCATATGAGCTGCTCGGTACCAACATTTTTAAGCCGATGCAATGTGACGCTATGTTCACCTACATTTGGGATGTAAAATTAGCTCGATGGACCATACGTGCAGTTCGGTTCAAGAAAAGTATCGTTTAATAATAGTGTTTCTGCATTTTTATGCGATATAATCATCTTGATTTCTTTCCCTGTGTTTCTATTTGCTGATATCAGATCTAAATCTATCAATCGTTCGTGTGGGTGTAACACACATCCTACTAACGTTGACCAAACTTCCCACCATTCGGCAGTTCATACAATATCTTATTATATATATTGCGATACACGTGCCAGGGGTGTGATAACCTAGGGGATGCGGGAGAGGGGTGAAGGTAGAGGGAGGGGGGTTGATATGTAATATGCAATAAACTAGCGCTACATGGGTTAATGATCGGCGTGATTATGTTTCGGATAGATTAGGCTTTAATTGGTGTTGTGGTTTTCAATCGATAGATCTGGTGTACGAAGGTGGTACAATGTTGGTTAGCAGGAATTTTGCGTGTAAAGTGTGGAATTTTGTTAATATATTGCTACAATATTATGTAATTACAGAATTATTGTAATCAATTTAGAAGCGAATTATTGGCTTAGCCTTTAAATTTTGTTTAATTAATTAAATGATTGGACATATAATTTCATACGGATTTCTTCATCGATGTCTCTCAGCATGCTTTTAAAGACCCAAAATACTTCAAGATTTCTTTATTCAATAGGACCGGCAAACGAGCGAACAGGTGACCTGATGGTAAGTGATCTCTGTCGCCCGTGAACATCCACAACGCTTGGATCATAGATCCGTTGCCGGCGCATCCAATCAGGAGGGGAACTGCAAGGAAAAACAATGGGAATAGGGAAAGGGTTTTGGGCATCCGGCAATATCACTCACGCCACGTTTATTTCTATGACAGCCTCCGTGGCCCAGTTGGTTAGACGCCGCCTGTGAAAGAGAGGCCGCGGGTTCGATCCCCGCACCGAGACAAATGTTTGTGAGAACCACAAGTATTTGTTTCGGGTCTGGGTGTTTGTGAGACCGAAAAGTCTCTCGTAGTTCCTGATATCCACGACACAAGACTCGATCTTAGTGTGGGGTCAGGACTATGTATGTGACTGTTGGGTGTATTTATTATTTTATTATTATTATTTCCTGTGAGACACTGGCACCACCCCGGACGAGCCTGCCCATTTATGCTAAGTGGCGTCGTACTACCACTATCAGTTCCGCTTTCCTTACTAATTCCCCTTACTCATTTCATTTTCTAAAGCCAACTTTACACCCATTATTAATCCAATCGAGTTCATACGCGGCGCTGATCGCATACCAACCTTGAATATCGAGTATACCCCTTCCGATGTCCAAGAAGCTCATTTCGGGCTCCCTGTCAAGATTTATGTGACGTTCTCCATTGTTCTCCAATTGTTCTCCATTGTGTAGCATCTGTCAAAAGTCTATTGTCTATACATGAACACCTGAAGGGATGTCTTAAAATAAACAAGCCGTAAAATTATATACAAAACAAGACATTATTCCCAATCACGGCCCACAGCCTGCAAACAAAACGAATTAAATTAAAGCACACAGACGGACTGGCGCATTCAAATTAATATTCATTGTTCCACTGGGAGTTGATATTTCAATTTCGGCTCATAATTGCGACGCGCGAACATAACCTCAAAACATTTAATAATTCCGAAGTGTTTTTGTCACAATAACGCTGTTGACTCGCGACAAAGCGGCCAATGATACTGGAACTGACTGTGAGCGAATGTTTGTTAATACGACGTGTAAACAATGACATTTGTTAATTTAAACAACTCCAATGTTTTGATTGTGGATGGTTTTTATTTGGGTGTAGATCGTGTGGGTTTGATCGTCTCAGCACTGGAAATAATTTGATATTTTAGCCAAAGATATTACTGGAAATTAAGATTAATCAAAAAGATCAAAGCAAAACTTATATAAGAAAAATTCTCTGTAGTAAATATCTTAAATTTTATTGAAATTAATCGTATGACTGTTAAGTAATTTTACTATTAAATTTTAGTTGCCGGCATGATAATCTTTATTTTCTACACAATTTAAGCCGCAAAATTGGTAATTTTACATATTTTTTTTTACTATAAAGACTGATCAACGAGAGCACGATACTTTTATATATATACATATAAGTGATATAGTAGAGGTATAAAATATTCAGAGAGCGTCCCGCACCTTTTCCTAGAAATGACAAAGTTTGATTAGGTGAGAGCTGAACTCGGAACTTTTACGTGATTCCGTAAGATTTGTATTTGTTCAGGTCGAGATGTCGATACTCTGTTTATAGGATTTTTTGATAAATCTCCGTACCTTATTCTATTTTTGAAATCATATTTATTTTTCTCGTAAGACATAAAAAAATAATTGAAACAAACTTAATTGTGTTTATTTCGTTTTTGATGTTTGAGTATACGTGAAAAATTAATAATGATTACGGTATCCTGCTAAGAAATTTTCTACTCTAAAGCTTCTTGAAAAAGCTGTCACTGATCTTGTTAGAAATTTCGTTGTTTTAGGAAATACAATAACAACGACAATCTACCAGCGCTTTATAAAATATGATCCACTTCCCGACTTAACTAATAATTTTTTTCACAACCCTTCAATATTTTGATAAATTACCTCTTGCGAAGCTGAAAAATAAATCCCTTATTTCCCGTAGATAGCACGTCGCATTTTCCCGAAGGCATGCCACCTCGTCTGTGCTGGCACGTAGCTTCGTAGCACTACACGTAGCGATGCAGCTACGCCGTAGCACGAGTTCGATCTCTGAAGAATTGGTTTTCGTTGTAGGATTTTGTAAGACATTGTCTAAATTTCACGCTCGAAATTGCTTGAGAATTTTCGCACTAGCTTCCATATGTGAACCGTGTGGAAAATTTGTGTACAGATAGAAATTTGATGACATTTTCGAATATCATTTTGAAATAGCAGAAAATAATAATTAAAGATGGTGTTTGTTTTTTTATATAAAGTATTATTACGATATGCCGCCTGTGAAACAAAAGTTCGTGAGTTCAATCCCCGCAACAAAACAAATATTTGTGTGATCCACAGATCCGCTTGACTAAAAGAAAGCATCCTAATTGACCCAAAAAATAGTCCGATTTCGAGTTGAAGATGGAAAATTCCACGTAATTACTAATACACCCTGTACAAGAACCCTAAACAATGATAGAAATATGTATATTTATTTATTTATTTATTTATATATTCTTTATTGTATACCACGGAAAAAAAGACACAGATAATAACAAAACTAAACAATAAGTACAATCGGCGGCCTTATTGCACAAGGCAATCTCTTCCAGGCAACCTTGGGATGGACATAGAAGAAAGGAGAGAGAAAGGGCAGTCTAGGGTGTATAGTGACATAAATATAAATAGATAAATAATAATATTATAAATAGATAAAGAAACAATAAAATAAACATAAACTCATACAACAAACATACATATTACATACATATATACATATTATATTATATATATATATATATATATATATATAGATATATACATAATAAATGTTAAAGGAATAGTAAAAGCACAGCAATATGTGAGTTCAGTGAGAGAGATAGTGCTCCTTGACTTATAATTTGAATGACGATAGTGTTCGAGCCCGTCTTACGACATCTGGAAGAGAGTTCCACAATCGAACAGCTTGTACGGAGAATGACTTGTCCATAAATGTCGTGGTGTGTACGGGCATTCTCAATTTCAGATTCTCCGATGACCTCAGGGATCTTTCGTGGGAATTATGGAGGAATACAAAACGATCTTTTAGATAAGAAGGGGTGAGAGGATTAAACAATATATTATATAAGAGTGAAAGAGTGTGAGCATTCCGACGAAGCCGTATGGGTAACCACTTGAGCTTAACACGAAATTCAGAAACATGGTCAAATTTGCGTAAACCAAATATGAACCTTATGCACAGATTTTGGAGACGCTCAAGTTTATTAAGTTGGTCTTCGGTGAGATCAAGATAGCTGACATCGGCATAATCAAGGGTGGGGAGTAGGAGTGTTTGAGCAAGCGAAATTTTCGTGGCAACCGGTAGAAAATTGCGTAACGTATATTTGCCCTCTAATTAGCAATATGTCATGTCTCTAGGAAAATAATTTATCATCAATCTTACAAATCCGAAAATTATACTAATGATATAATGAATCACGCTGTATATGGCGATGTAAACAAGATAATGAGCGCTTTATATCTTTAACTCACGTTTTATCCGCAAGAAAAACCGTAAAGCCTATTAATATAGTTTATATACGAGACTACACTTATTCTTAATTCTCTTTTAACGAAATGTATAAGTAATACTAATAAAATGACATTGATAGTTGAACTAAAATCCGCATTTTCAACATGTACTGATTAACTAAAATAACAGTCAAAATACTGTAAAAAGTAATCTGTTCATTTGTTTTTATCTCAAGTTAATCGTAATTATACAAAATAACTCGACATTACATGGGCTCGTCCGGGATTTGAACCCGGGACCTCTCGCACCCGAAGCGAGAATCATACCTCTAGACCAACGAGCCATATGAGATGGCTGTTTATTTAGCTGATTATGTTCGTCCCTCAGACATGACTCCAAAGAAAACTTGTTTTGCTTATTTCGCCGATGTTTTATTTAGTCGAACTTCGCTTTTTTAATTTATTTAATTACGAAGCGACTATTACGTACCCTTTCTAAATTAGTTTTCATTCTTAAAAAAAGATAAATTGTTTAGTGTTAAGTTAAAAAATAACCACTGTTGTGATGTCACAGTAGATTACAAAAAACGGACGCGCCCAGTGTTCATACATTGACGGTATTTATGTTATAATAAATGTCTGTTTGCCCAGTTATGCTAAGGGGTTGTTTTAACTGTAATCCTTTACTTATCTTGTTAAGTGTATTATTAAGTATTTATTTATAATACAGCATAATAATTTCTAAAATCGGATGCCATCTAATCATTTTTATACGATAAGGTACATTTCATTATATATTTTTAGTATCTGCATTGAGTGTTATTAAATATATTTATTGCCACACCGGTGGCAATCAACTTTTAAATCGTAAAATTGATACGATTTTAATTATTATTTATCTATTTTTTTTGTACACCAAATAATCTTAACAATTAAACAAATATAATATGTCATAATAGTACAATGACGGTCGCATCGCTCGAGGCAATCTCTCACCAACCACCATAGGATGGACATGATTATTATTCCATGAAATAGAAATAACTTTTCGTCATATGTAACAGAAGCAAATTTATATTTTTTTACAACCTGTAAGTTTTAGCTACTAGCATTTAAAATTATTTTTGCGTTGGATTAATTATTATTCTTTATTGTAAGCACATTGTAAAATAATCTTAAATTCGTTTTGATGCTCACCTTACCAATATACTAATCCTCCACAATATGCTACTAGATAGCTCTACACAAATAGTTTAATCTCTCGCAAACCGGCTCTACCAGTCGCGATGGCTCTACATTGCAGTGTAAATATAGAGTCCAATTTGTCGCCGGCTGTGGCCCGGACAAACTTCCGGGCGATGTGCATCTAACGCGCTACATTGTATCCTTGCTGTTGTAAATTGTAAAAACTTTGTAAAGAGACAGTACAGGTGAAATGGTTGTTTTTATATATTTTTATGGTTTTGGTTTGTGTTATTTTGTGAAAGAATTTTGATTAAATAAAGTACACGATCGGCGTTAAATATTGTACTCCGACGTGTTGTATTTAAAATAATTTTGTATTGAATAAACACACTATACCCTCACGTTTACAAATTTTAATATAACATTTTATTCATCTAGGCGCACTCATTACCCACCCATTTAGTTTACCAAACTATATATAGCTCTCCTTTACACCACTTTAATCTTTGTTTTTACCTGACATGGTCGTTGGCAGCGTTTTGTTCGGTGACTGAGGTTGCCGGGTGCCCAATACCCCTTTCCTCTTCCCATCTCTATCCTTCCCGTTCTCATCATAATTTGATAGGATGCCGGCCCATCACACACATCCTCGATCTAGCTTTGTGGATGTTTATGGGTGGCAGTGATCACATACTCTCAGGTGACCTGTTTGCTCGTTTGCCACAATTATGCAATAAGAAAAAGACAATTATTTCTTGCAATTCGCCTCAATTATACCATACTTAACTAATTCTTCACGCTGTGACTGAATGCTAATTACCCACAACCAAGCCATATATCATCAATTCACACCAAGACCTCACGTCCTCTCAGCGTGACACTCAGCGTAACGACCACGTCAGCGCTGCAGCACGTCGCCGATGTAAATTCCCCCACTAATGGAAACACGTCGCGTGCTTCCGGGTTGTATATACAGATAAAGAATAATCAGTGTCGCAAGTGCATAAGAACTGGAAGACAATACCACTCTACCTAACTCTACTTTACTCTATCTTAATTTGCCAGATTGTCCTAAAGAAGACCACCTAGCTCTACCTCACAGTACTGATATAATGACCCATAACCCATAAGTCATCAATGCATCTCCAGATCTCATGCCACCACGTCCTGCAGCGTGACGCTAAGCGCAGTGTTTGTACGACAGCGCTGCAGCACGTCGCCGATGTAAATTCCCGCCCTAATGGAAACGCGTCGCGTTCTTCCGGGTTGGACACACAGGTCGAGTATATTTAGTGCCGCAAGTGCAAGATTGTAGACTGCCACTAGTGCAGAATGAGCACGAAACTTTAGTGTTGCTCTTTTTAAAACCAGTTAATAATACAGTGATAATTACAAAAGTTACAAGTTGGTTTAAATCAGAGCAATTAATTAATAGTTACCTAAATGATTTAATACGGCTGAATGAAGCGAAGTCTTTCAGAATGAAGAATCAGTATACTTAGCTTCGCTAACGCAGTGAATAATTGTGAAAACCTCAAGTACCCAATCAGTTAGTTAAAATGTAACCAAATCGGAATAACCAGTCCACACAAGCAGCACCCGTTCACGAGTATGACGCATGTTTGAGCCATCAGCCTCCTCAACCATGTTACAGGGTAGTGACCGACCCGGCACATCACGTCACCGCAAGCACAGACTTTTAAGCGAGCATGACATACCCAATAATATGACATTCACACTGAACTTATCTACACCTAATGTTCCATTCAGTCTAACTAATAAGCCGGTTATGATGTAAAAATAGTACTGTTTCGACGGAGTTAAATTAACTGTAAATAATGCAGAAATCTTTAAGTCCTTGG
This sequence comes from Deilephila porcellus, assembly GCA_905220455.2. Classification (NCBI taxonomy): domain Eukaryota; kingdom Metazoa; phylum Arthropoda; class Insecta; order Lepidoptera; family Sphingidae; genus Deilephila; species Deilephila porcellus. The sequence goes on along the minus strand of LR999991.1, from coordinate 294,586 downwards.
AGTCAGTCAATGTAAGGACAGATCCTTACTTATTTGTAAAAGGCTTTAGTAAATCCATACGTAAAAGCCTTCGGTAAATATTGCAACACACACATCGGCTCGTTGGTCTAGAGGTATGATTCTCGCTTCGGGTGCGAGAGGTCCCGGGTTCAAATCCCGGACGAGCCCTCTTTTAATCAAACAACATCGATTTGTTACTTTATATTAAACTTTACTTCCAAAAATGAAAATATATTGAATTCACAAAACTGGGTTTTGTTATTAGTTTCTTAATAAAACTTTTGCTTTGTAGTATTGTGATAATATAGTAATAATTCTTAGAGCTTACAACATTTTCGTTATTTCTGACCTTATACTCGTAGAACAGATTTTCTATTAAATTATTTTTAAATTCATGATCGTCAACGACAGCTCTAGTCTGTCTGTCAGCTCTGTCTAGAATATTCATAGCAACCTAGTATGTCGGTAAGAATGATGCGTAATCAATAAGTTATTAATATTTTAGGTTATTACCTTACTGTTTTCTCTCTCACTGAGCACATGTTAACACAAACACTAGTATAAAAACGGGGCGCTTGCATCGCACGCTTAAAAATTATTAAGTAGAGCGCACCTTTATGAATATAAACAGTATTCTGAATCAGCCGCTTCGAGAATATTACGAGATCTGAGCTAATGGAGCGAAAACATGTTTGTTATTGCCAATGTCAGGTAATTCGATTTCAGTTTCTTTTTATTTGTATTTAAGGATTTCACTTATACTGTATGAATATTATTTTTTCATAGTACATTAATATTAATTAATAATATTATGGAAGCTATTGATTCCAAGTTGGCATTTTAGTAACCTGACGCGAATTGCCGAGACGGTGATCGATTCCCGGGGCACAGCCTGTATTGTTAGCTAATAAACTTTTATGGTGAAGGAAAATATCGTGAAGAAACTTGTGAACAATAGAGATGTTTAGAAATTTCTTCGATGGTAATATGCAACTACTTAATGTAATGCCAGCATGGTAGAATACGATTGGAACACTCGATTGGACCCGCTGTGTACGTAAATATATTAGATGATTTGTGTAAGTTTATGAAACTTTTTTTTATTGCGATGAATGAATGAAATGAACCTTGATGGTAAATGATACGACCGCTCATGAACAGTAGAAAACCAAAAAACACCATGAATTACAAAGCATTGCATGGCATTCCACTGCGCTCGCCATCCTGAGACATGAGATGTTAAGTCTCATGATGTCCAGTAGTTTGGTACTCTGGCTACAATGTCCTCCAAACCGGAGCACAACATTTACACTGCTGTTTGGTGAGAGAAATAGACATTGCGGTGGTACCTACCCAGGTGGACTCTGATAATAGAGACCTACCACGAGTAAAACTTAATTGATAAAAAATACGTAGATTTTTATAGCGTTTTATGAACGAATTTTGCTGAAATTATTACTAATATTTTCACATAGTAAATTTAGTATAAAATGTTCAACAATTCTTGTTTACCCAAAAAATATTGCCTGTTTCACAGTAATAATAAACTATTAAAATGGATATAAAGTACGAGAAATACGAATAATTGGGATAATTAATGTATTTTACAAACACAAAAAGCTGTAGGTACTTTGTCTGAAAATTAAACACGAATCAACAATTCGGTGTATTGGTAAGGGTGTTTCTGAGAATAAATGTATTCCCTTTAACTGAGCTAATGAAAGAGACAAAGGTTAATTAGTGTACTAATTGCTTGATTTTACGGCGTATTTATAAAGCCCTCTAGAGATTTAATTTATACTTTATTGGCGAAGTGACTGCGTTGTTCTGTCGAGAAGTAAGTATACGCAGTTATGAGAAGAAGTGTCATGAGTGCTATACATCATTTGCTGAGCTTATTACCCTTCCACGATGACTCCATGTGACTTTTTAAGTCCTAGAATTCAGACAATGTGGATTGTTCGACCTGCAAGTCAAATCATGGATCACAACAAGTTTCTACCGCTTACAAAACGTATGGCCGTAGATACATACATACGTACATAAACTCACGCCTTTTTCCCAGAAGGCTCACAATCATTCATTAATCAAAGCCTACAAATTAGGCTTACAACAAATTTTAAAAATATTAATTCATCAATTTCACTACACATCATAATCCTTTTAATACGCACCAGAAATCAAAATTCACACAATAAATCAAAACCAGGCCAATACTTCAACCCTAATAAGTTAATCCTCGATATAAAACAACAATTTACATCAGGTCTTTAGAGGGCGACACTGGCGCGTATAGCAGACCCCTGTCAATCAGGGCGGACCTTCATCAAGCGGTAATAATTAATGAAAGTTATTGCCCGAATTGTATGGTGATTACATTTGTAGGTGTGCGTAAGTGATCAAGGAATCGATGGATGATATCAATAAAGGAGTAACTCACTTTTAATAAATTATATCAGAGATACCAAATAAAGCGGGAAATTTATTGTTAAAAGACTTAAATAAGGTGAAGTAGAATACATGGAAAACTGATTTTGGTACCAGAAAGTGTAATATTATGACAACTTAGAAAGCACTATGACAGAATCTTAGATTAAAGAGGCTGTGTAAAACTAAGCAGGCTGTATTTGTAGCAGAAATATAAAATCCTTATTCGTATTAGCCCAAATACGTCCCACGGCAGGGACACGGGCCTCCTCTACAATCGAAGTTACAACTGAGAGGGGTGGGGTTAGGCCATATAGTCCTTATAGCACCTAAATTATTTATCAGAATTTGAAAAATAATATTACCCGATGTATTTACAATATTCTGCGTATATTCTACGATGTGTGTCATAGTTTCCGGATGGCTCACTGATCCTCCATTGAAAATCAGCGTTGCAGTACAGCTGCGTTGTAATGCACCATATAGCTGGATGGAGGATCATTGTTGTTTGGTCATACCCATATTATAACATGTTGATTATCGCCGTGCATTACATTATTGTTTTTGTTATCATGTTTTGGTCATGCGATAGTAAATTTTCTTTCTTTTTAATGTTGCACCTCTCAAATATCTTAAAATGCATCATACTTTTGCTATTATTACTCATAAGCAAATTTAAAATTAAACATCAACGTTATATTTACTCATCGAATTATATTGACTCGTAACCATAATACAGAGTAAAACCACTACAAATGGCGCCGCAAATTCGTGTATTTATGAGGAATCGCCTGGAAACATCCCGCGGCCTGGACCGTAAACATTTAGCCCCCATTGTGGCGGACAGTGAGGTTCACCCGAATTCAATTAAAAGTTATGTGGCTCTATACAAAATATCTGCGGATAATGAACGGGTTGCCAAGCCTTTGACAAAGATTGTTGTGCTACTTATAGTATTGCTTTTAGATTGGTTGTGGTAAAATTCCTTTTATTTTTAAGTATTATTTATTTATTAATAATTCCCAGAAACTGGCCATCCGATTCATATAGCATTTTCGGACACCACGTAATGAAAATAGGATACATACTCCACCAGATTTTCCAAATAATTTTTATTGATGATAACATTTTCGTAGAGAATGTAATAAAAGTAATATAATTTAATGACTCTTCAAACATAGAGTATGTAACTACAATCACCAAATTCAATGAAGAAGTATGTACGTCACAATTAAAATTAATTAAAGAATGTCCACTGCTGGAACATAAGTCTCGGACAAAGATTTTCAGCAACTTTTTGGAAGCCGCCTGCATCCAACCTCAAAGTTAACTAGGTTATAAAACATAACATCTTATTCCATCCACATTTTCATGCCTCTGAAGGTTCCGGTGGAATGGTTATTTCATTATAAAGGTGTTCCAGTGTTTAAAGGTCAGGCCAGAACATGGCACAAACTCTAATTGGAAGGCAAATTGTGTTTGCATGCGTTGTTCGCTTGTACCCTCCCGATTCCAATTATGAATTCAGCTCTTTTATTTTTATACAATTTCGCTGGTTTTTTATGTTGATTTGCTTTTTTAAGTCTAGGATTTGTTGTATATTGGACATGGGCGTGTATAGTGGAAATAGATTTTGCGATACTACATTTTGCGATAGAAATATGCTCAGTGAAATATGTGTACCAGTAGTGACATCTCGGCACACCTACACAAAGATATAGATTAGTCGCATTATTATAGCGAGCTGCCTATAAGCTTAAACTTTCTTTTATACGTATTTGTATGCATGTAAAAGAAAGTTTAAGCTTATGGACAGCTCGTTTTAATAACAAGATCAAAATAAGACATCATATTAAACAAATAAAGGATCTACACAAAAAAAATCCCAATAAGTTTTATTACAATCAAGACAGAGGCGAAATTGCTAAAATATATTCAACAGAAACACAAAGCCACCGCGACGAAGTAATAACAGCTGCGAAACTAAAAACTTTAATGTTCCACCGAATGTACAAAGGAGCGGGTGTTGCGGAGTGGCCGGCGCTCCGGACCGGCCGGCGCCTCAGGTTCGGCCGGCGCCGGATCGGACGGTCGCCGGTAGAAGCCGGACAATACCGACTTTTCAGAACCAAATTTGTTTGACACTGTGATTCGATAGCAGATGGGACACGTTTTCATTATAAATTAGTTTATGTTCGAAAATAAATTGCGTGTACAATATTATAATCTATTTTTGATAACTTTATTATTAGATTGTCTGGTACAGTTACCTACCTATAAAAAGGTATTGAGAATAATAATATTGAAAGTAAAAGTCTACGCTAAATAGCAGAATAAGAATCGTATCGCTAAACAAAGGCACTTATTATAATTTATAGCAATATAAAAGTAATTATGGACTATCATATTGGCTTAATTATTGTAATCCAGGTTTGGCCAAATAAGTTCACTACCCTCAGTTAAATTCAACTCATATTGAAATTGGGACACGATAGCTAGTAATAGGATATAGAAACACAATACTACACAATAATGAACGCCGTCATAACAACTCAGGCAAATATATCATATTCAGCGTATGTATATCCAGTTTCATCAAGGTAATTAAACAAATAAATAAATGCACCCAACAGTGACTATGTATGTGACCCCACACTAAGATCGAGACTTGTGTCGTGGGTATCAGGAACTACGAGAGACTTTCGGTCTCACAAACACCCAGACTCGAAACAAATACTTGTGGTTCTCACAAACATTTGTCTCAGTGCGGGGATCGAACCCGCGGCCTCTCGTTTCACAATCGATGTCCAACCAACTGCGCCACGGAGGCTGTCGAAGTTAAGTGCACTATATTCACTTATGCTACTATAAAAAAACAACTGATAAATGTTGGTTCTGCAAGGCTTCCTCTGTGAGCGCATTATTCAAGGGGCGGCAGTCGCAGGGTGCTCCAAATTAAATAAGTTTGTTCATAAATATTTATCAGTTGTAAACAGCGAGCGACCGCGGACCGCCCCGCTTCCATTGTCGGTACCAACTTACTGCAGTTTTTGCTTTGCTTAAACTTCTTGTTTTAAATTGTCTACCAATTTTGCAAGTTGTCGCTGGGTGCAAGGTTTTTGTTATTGATGGTAATACGGGCAAGATCGTCTGCTGTTCTGCTATGGGCAATTTGTCCTATTTACGTCCCAATGCAGGGCCTGCTCTATAATCGAGAGTTGGATTGAGAAGGGTTAGGCCACATTCCACCACACTAGCCTAGTCCGAGTTGGCATACTTCACACAGCATAGAAATATTTTACAAATCGCTATGGTATGCATGCTGATTTCCTTCGCCGTTATAGATTAAAACGGTGTAAATTAAAATTTGCCACAAAGGCAATCGTAAAAGCTGTTAACTTTTACGATTGCCTTTACCACAAAATATATTTATATTATGCGTCGGTAAAGATTGCATTTTGAAATATTTCCTGCAACACCGATTAACAAAGACAAAAAAATACGTTAATTTCTTAATCATATTCGAGATAAACTGCGATGTTGACGATATTTTGAAGTGGTAGAGCTATGCTGTTGGCAGAAATGAGTCAGCATGAATGGGCAGGCTCGTCCGAAGCGGTAACACTGTCTAACAGGTAATCGACGTGAAGCGATAGTTTTGCTGTTGCGTTTTGTTCTGTGAGTGAGATTGCCGGATGCCCACTACCCCCTTCCTCCTCCCATCCTTTTTTTTATAGAAAAACGAGACCACCAGACGGGCCACCTGATGGAGAGTAGTCTTAGTAGTAGTAGTAGTCATCTAGATGCCTTCCCACTCTTCTCCTGATTTGATGGGCCGGCAACACATCTATGATCCAAGCGTTGTAGATGATCATGGTCGGCAGTGACCACTTACCATCAGGTAACCGTTTGCTCGTTCGCCGGACTTATGCAATACAAAACATAGTCTGTGAAAAGAATAAAACTATTCTTTTTTTTGCAAAGAGAACCTTTGACGAAGAAGGCAAAAAAGCCATTCGTTGCAGTTACTCATTAAACTGTCGTATTATTGAGAGAAATTCCGATTTAATGTGGAGTATTTCAGCATATTTACTGAAATAGTCGAGGCATTGTGAAAGTAAATGAACTAATTGCCTTCAGTTTTATGACAGTGGAAGCGTTTTAAGCGCTGTTCATTTTTCCGGCGCCGCTGTAAAGCCTATTTGGCGCGCATCTCCTGTCAATTTGTGCAATTTATTAAATAAAATGTTCTTTTACTTTTTATCGTTGGATTTTGTTTTGTTTTAACGAATTTTTATGATTTTTATTTGTGCTTTACGGTCGCTTCTTCTTTTGTTTTCATTACAATTAATTATAAGTTTGTTATGCCGCACTGGTAAATTGACTATTTTAGTAAAGTGTCAGAGATTGGACGGATGATGTTCTATTAAAATATCAGTACAGTATCAGATAGTTTATTGTTCAGTGTTTTATTATTAGGTATATTAGGAGGCAGACTATTCTAGTTGACTAGCATAGTAGCTGTAGCTCTATTACAGACCAACATGATATATTTACATGGATGCTACCGCCTCACGAACTGCGGCTACTGACACCGGGTGCAAAGTGTACAAAGCAGCGAGATGAGCGCCACAACTTGGGCTCTGTAATCAATGTAAGCGGCGCGGCGCGGTCGGCAGGCACGCGCCGATCACTACACAATCCTTTACAATGCACTATTGTCACATACCATTACAAATATTTATTGAAATGTATTACTAATTGTGATGGGTAATTTTAGGTTACGAGACGCAAAATAAATATGAAAAATATGAACCAAAAAAATATAACCCAAAGAAGAAACAAGCCCTTTATATTATAAAACCACTTAAGGGATGTAATAAATACACTAGACCTGTAAGTCGAATTCTTTCGGCAGAGGCGCCACTAGGACACCCACATTTCGCCTTGCATGTTTTGTCCCACAATGTGATAGGGGGCTATCGCCATATCGGGCACAAATTCCTGGCTCCGGGCTGATATTGAATAGAAAAATCCAATATCACTTTGCCCGACCTGGGATTCGAACCCGAGACCTCAGCTTTGTAACCGTACCGTAATACAAATACGCCACCGATTTATTATTATTAACGACATAACAAATGCTTCAATACATTCAACCCTAACTCAACCGTTCAGCGCGGCAGATAAAACAAATGTAATGACGTCACAGTACACGCAATAAACTCACCCGGCCAGTTTATTGTAGTGTAGTACATACACTACATACTACAATACGGTTATTACTATCGTTGTTTAGATGCTAGCCTGTCTCGGTGCTGGTGATAAATTCGCAGCTAATAGGCCGTACTCACGCCCGTTTACGGTATAGGCTGGTACGTTAGTGCGCGACTCTCTTGAGGAACACGGGAGGGGAGGTGATGCGTCATAGTACATGATAGGAACGTGACGTGGAAGTCCATACTTTCAAATGTTTTATACTTTTATGTTTTTGAGTACGTGGTGGCCTGTTGGTAACGGACCAGACGCTATTGTCTTGTTTTCACGGTGGTCCCGGGTTCAAATCCCAAGGCAAATCTCTGACTTTTCGGAGTTAACGGTGAAGGAAAACATCGTGAGGAAACCTGCATACCGTAGCGATTTTAAATAATTTCTACTGTATGTAATTCCGCCAACCCGCACTAGGCTAGCGTGGTGGACTATATGGCCTAACCACTCTCAATCGATTCTCTCGATTGTAGAGTAGGCCCATGCCTAGCAGTGGGATGTATATGGGCTGATACAATACTGGAACGACAATGCTCTTAAATAGGTACGTATGATGCAGTCTAGTGTCATAGGTGGTTGACAATATTATGCTATAATATTAATATTATTGTGGCATAATAAATTAGATATACATTTAAAAAAATATATGTCAAAACATCAATTATTCTAAGTAATTAACTGATTTGATGTTTTTCACGGATAGTTCATGTTGTGACGGTCTTAAACAGGTGTTACGTTTATTTAAATAAATTTTGCATTTTTTAAGTGTAAGTAAAATTTCTAACAACTCATGGTTGTCCTAATAAATAAATAATATACACAGAATTTTGCACTGTTGTGTCTGGTATTTCCTGCCGGGGTGAATACGAATATCCTATTCAGTTAACCGCGTTGGTCTAGTTTGGCTCAGTGGACTATATCGTTCATACCCTATACGTCAATAGTATTGCCCCTCGCCTCTTTCCCCCGTTGTCATTCATTCAGCCGGAGTGTCGTGAACGAAATTGTCAGTCTATAGAACAGTTCTTACGTGTAAATAAATCCTTATATGTACTAGATTCCTCTGTCTTGTAAATGTGCCTATTTTTTGACGTGACGTGATATTACGCACGGTCTGTTGTGACGATTTATTACGTCATAACGTACAATGTATGTGTAATGGTGGCGCATTAATAATATTATGTTTAGCTTGAGTAAAAGTAAATAAGTAAACGTTACAAAGGTGCTGAGATTTAAAGAAGTAATAAATGTTTTTCTTTCTTTCAGGATGTGACGTGGCAAAAGGTGATTTTTTAAGGTAGGAATTTTGTATTTGATTTCTTAATTTTAGTTTTACATAGGTGTTTAGGAAGATATAGAATGGTATTGTTCATATTCATTTATGAAAAAAAAAAAACAACTCTAAATGTAACTACCATCTAGCATACATATTTGCTGAACATATTTTAAGTGATCGAGTTATAAACCGACACACTCATAAACACTACTGCATATATTAGATCATTTGGGTCATCGATTACACCGAAACCTCCAATAATTTCCGCCTGAAAATATAAAACTAAATTAAATAACTAGGTGCGCTCGTTTACCGTAAACAAGCAACAATACCCCGACCCACTGAGCCATCAGGCCACCTAAACAATTTTGTGCCGACAAAACAACTCGCTACAACCGCAGCTGAGATTAAGCCCGTAATTTTCCGTGGAGTCACACACGCTTTGCCGAGTCATGCAAAAATTTTAATTTCCTCCCAGCAGTCTTATTACGGCGCTCGATACATACAGTCTTATTAATGCTCATGTCGCTGTCAATAGATCCTTTTGAGATCTTTTAAGAATGCTGCGTCATGCTATGGTGGTTTTGTAATTTTAATATTTACGACACGGTATGTTTTGTGGAGGTGTATATTCCAGAATAGTATTTTAATTAAAATTTAAATCTAGCATTTTAAATATTTTTTGGTAATAATATAGATACAATAATTTATTGGTCGAAATATACCAGTGTAAGTATTTATATTTAGGAACGTTTAATATATTTTTATCGTTTTAAAACTTTTCCGATATAAAATGTTCTCGATGAATAAATACTACTTGTTCAAATGGTAGGAAATGTAACGTAGAAGTTGAAATATTTTAAACCATCGCACTGAATCCTTGGATAGTACCTAGTATGTAATACCGCTAAAACCATAATCCTTCTTTCGGCTTGCGGTAGTCGGATAAACAGAGCGCTGAGACTTGACTAATACTGTCTAGACCATATTATTCTTCAGTGCACTTCAGCTCGCTCCAGCATATTGGGGCTAGAATATAACTACGATTTCTTATTCACTATGGATAAATGTTATATTTAGAAAATAGTTATAGAAAATAATTTAAATTTGCACATCATCGTTATCAAACCAGTATCTGTCGCCAGCCACGTAAAGATATAATTGTGCAAGTCTGAGTTTGCAACCTGTATACTGGGACGTTCCAATTTTCGATTCGAGACTAGTGCAAAGGTGCGTTTGCACAAACGTACTTGAACGTGTGTGGTAGGCTTTATATTTTAATTATAAAATACCATCTTTTTTAAGACCTTGCTTTAGTAAAATTGTATAGTTTATGTCGTGTATCTGGCCACTCGCATAAACTTAATGTCGAACTATGTACTTTTTATAAATGTCATTCATTGTAATATATGTCATGGATATAAAATGTCTTTACTCTTATAATTTACTAATATATTATAGTTTATTATCTTAACACATGAAATTTTAAAAGCGAAAATTATAACAACAAATAGTCGATGTGCACAAAAAACATAACATTACACATTCACATTGTGCCAGTTAGGTGCCCATTACTGCATGGAGCCGCGTTGTGACGTAGCTACAACCACAAGCATGGCTTCCAATGAAATATAAAGTAATGTATGGACGCCAAAACGGGCCATTTTTGTTAATTGGATTTGTTTAAAGAGCTAGGACGGAATAATAAAAGCGATATATTAAATATCGAATCCTAATAATAACAGAGTTTGAGAAGAACCGAACTATAATAATACATCTGGAATTTTTCATTTACAAGTGAATAATTTTTCATTCATTTTTTACGAATATCAGAAGATAACAGTCTCTGGTTATCGTAATTTAATTGCATTTCAATTTCCACACGATGCATTGTAGTCAAATTGGCTAGTATGAATATATTTATTTCACAATTTCAATATTCAGAATGCTCCCAATTTTACTCCAGACGGAGGAAGTTCATATCTTATAAAGGAGCCCGAACACGAGATAGCATCTCAGTTGAAAGAGAGCGCACATAAATTCATAAAATTACTTAAACTTTTCAAATTAATACAAAGTGATAATTAAATGAAAATGTCCATAAAGGAGAGCATAAAATTGGAGAGCAGTGGCGGGTTATGATTATTATGTGAGCGCTGTGGGCCTGAATGGCCCATTTATTGCCCCTCTGATATAATCTGAAAGGGTTAAGGGCCATTACATGTACCGGAGTGGCTGTAAAAATATTACTGCCATTAAATTAATTTACTGTTTACCAGCAGATTGCGCCCTACCGGATTACGTTGCCTTAGCCAAGATATTGAGGAAATACTACAATGCATCTAAGAGGTCTACACCGAAATAATTGTTTGTTTGGTCTACAAGCATTTGTTTCGGGATGGGATGTTGTAAGACCAAAAAGTCTCTTGTGGTTTCTGATATCTACGATACAGTACTTGGTATTTAGTGTCCTGAGCATCCATAGGCGAATAGCAATATCAATAGCACAGCAAATAGCTCAACTGAGAGAAGAGTATGCTATTTACTTTATTGTAAGAGCTATACCTTCATATTAGATGTTATAAGTTCTTCACGACAAAGGGACTTAGACCTTAATGTTGATGACCCCACAAACCTTTAAAACTTTGAACTTTAAGAAATTAAATTCGAAAGCTCATCTTGAAATATTTCGTCCAAGCCATTATCTCGATATTCATTCATTCAGTATAGTTTAATTCAAATTCTAATCAAACTTCTCTATAATTGTCTTTTCACAGTACAATAGGAATGGACCGTTCAATTCTACAAACTCGAATGTTTTATTATTCAATTGGAATGCCCCAACAGAAGAGATACCCATCTTCTCAATAGCTTAATATCTTTTTATTTTAAAATAAGAACGTAACATCAGTAATTGTACAATATTTTATTATGTATATTAGTTATTTCAGAGATTACAATAAAATGCTATGGCATGTTCATTCGAGATTGTCGTTGGAAAATCGGAAAGCAGTGAAATCATAAATTATATTATTTTCCAACACTGGTTGGACTATTAATTAAGAACCATAACAGCTCAATTACGTGACGTGCTTAGAAAACAAATTCCGTTTGTCCAATCGAGGGGAGATAAGACCAAGAAAATGAACAACCTTAGTAAGAAAATCTCAATTTTATTTATTCGCCAAATACGACGCATTTTACATTTTCTTCAAAGTTAATAATATTTATTATTCATAGCTTTTTACATACACGCGGGTCCAATTAACGTACCATTTAATTTATGTGACACAGAACCACGAGTGCGCGTTATTTTATGTGTAAATGCAGAAATCTTTGATTAATAGCGTTGCTTTGGCTCGGCTGCCAAGTGCGTGGGTTTTTTATGTTTTAACATTGGTACGGCATGACGAATATTCCACTAAGTTGGGATTAGGAAAATATTTACTACCGCGCATACATTTTCTCTTGCTCTCCGTAATTATTTTTATGTTCAGGAAAAAAGGTTGTAGGCAAAGAGCTTTTTATAGTTATCGCATTATTTCAATGAAAGCTAGCGTGAGAACCGAATTTATTGACAAGTTGTGTAATTCACGTTACGTCACTTATTTAAATAAGGAATACGTGATTTATCCTTATGATCTGATGAACTCAACAGCTTTCTAAAAACGAGACAACAGCAAAAGAAACGAGACTGCAACACGGTTACTTACCGTTATTAACCGATAAGGAACTTTACCAAAATTTGACAAAATTATCCTTTATTGACATAGTCCGTCACGTGACCTTTTGAACCATTAACTATAACTGCCAGCGCTTCGTGATGTGTACTTAAAGAATTAATTTATCTTTTTGCAGCCATTAAGTTAATGCTTTACAGCGTCTGCGGTGTGGTGTGCAACATAGTTTCACACTCGTATAACCTTTATAGTCTGTCATTAGACTTTATTGTTTTTAACTACAGTCGGCGCTGCCACAAACGGTTGTGAGTAATTTGGTAGTTTAGTTACAGTCGTTTAAAGCAGTTTTATGTATTTTAAAATAGAATAGAACTTTTATTGTCATTTATATAAATGCCCAGACACTGCTATTTAGTTACACTGCTGTATACTGGTGCCTATTGTTATAACAATACATAGGGGAAAGTGGTTACCCTTCGTACACTTTTTAGATTATATTTTTTTATTTTATGAATAATTGTCGAATTTATATCGTTGATATACCATATTATAATAAATATATTGTAGTTTATTGCAAAATAGTCCGAAACTGTTATCTCAAAAGGTTAAAGTATTGGAGGCATTTTTCTACGATTAGATATTTGTACGAACGTACCCCATGTACGGGGTACATTCGTACAGTATGTGGGGTACTTTCGTACGCCATGGGGTAGATTCAGACAGGGTAATTAAAAAGCCTATTAAAGTCGTAATTTTTTTTATTGAGTATTACAAAATATTTATTTATCAAAGAAATAACATAACAACATTTAACTCGACTCATAGTCGATAAATTTACTTTAGAAAAATAACAAAAAATAAAATCGTTCATCCTAAGTTAACTTATTGGTAATTCTAAACTTTAAAATCAGTCTAAATGAGATCTTTACTATCATTTCGTGTGATATAGTTTTACAGGCTTTGACAATTTAGTTGAAAATGCTGTCTCATTGTTTCAATAAATGATGTGTTGTTTGACAATTTAAACTTAGATTAAGTAAGTATACATTTGGTTGTTACTTTGGAAATTATTGCACATTATAATTACTTAAATTAACAGAAAAGGTAAAAAGTCTAGCCATTCTAGCAGTACAGTCCGGTCGTGGTTGAGGATCAGGGAGGATCATGGCAACATCGCTGATATACAGAGTGTGTATGTCTTCTACCGGGTATCTCAAGACTGCGACCAAAAACGAAGCCAGGTGGTACTTTTAGTGGTTACAAACACGATGCAAATAAAAATTTCGCCAAAACAGTGACAGATATTTTTTTAGAATTTTTAAAAAATCGTCGTGTTTGGGTGGTAAATACCTAGTTTTTGCGAAAATACTAATTTAAACCCTTACGTACCATTGCGTGTTTAATAATAATGAGGTTTACATGTTTATTTTAGGAAAACTATGTAAATATCACCCAAAATCGATGATAGGTAAAAAATTCCAAAAAAATAGTTGTCGATTTTTTTTTGCGAAATTTTTACCTGGCTTCGTTTTCGGTCGCGGTCTTGATATACCCTGTATATCAGGGAAAACGAATGACCATGATAATCCCGGTTTCTTTCAAAACAACCGTCCTTGTGTTATATCCCCTATTGCTAATTTCATGGACTCTTCGTCTACTTCTTGAGTACGCGTACCCTTTTTTTTATATTTTCGCACCATGATCCTGCAATAAAATATTGATTATAAGGTTTACTTAATAAAAATATTTTATTTTGTTAGAAATACTTATTTAAATTGAATTTTGATTTACTGGTAGTTGATTAAATCTAATGGGGCACATTCGTACGCGTACGAATGTGCCCCTTGTGTTGCTGTACGAAAGCACCCCATGCCTTGCACAAAATTAAAATTCAATTTAAACAAATTCTAATAAAGTTTAAGAAATATAGAAATCAAAACTCAGAACAAACAATTTTAACATTAGTAAATCATCGCCATTGTGTCAAAAATATAAGAACTCTACTCACAATTGCGAAATAAACTTGGGTAAAAAGTTTACTCACCGCGCGCGAAAACACGTTATGTCTTGTCAGCTGATACACCGTGGTGCTACTGGAGCGACACTCGGATAGCAACATGGTGGCCGGTATGACTATGCACACAAGCAAAGGCGTGTTTATGTGCCGTTTAATTTTTCTGATAGGCTAACTGTACGAATGTGCCCCGCGTACGAATGGTGACCACTTTCCCCTACACATTCAGACAAACACACATTACCAACCAAACATGCAATTAGCGCGGCCCTCAATTGTCTCCTATAAAAACTTGCTCGATACTTATTTAAATATAATACAATCAATCCAAACCCTAAACATCCATGAACGAAACACCCAAAAAACCTTCAGATAATCGAATATTAAAGCAATAATAACCCGTCCACATCCCCGACCCAATCGGCTCGATTAAATTAACCACTTTATTCTCACGCGGAACAGACGCGACCACTCGGCCAGTGAAACGATATGTATTTTCAACGCCTTATATTCCAAGTGAGATTACATATTAATAAACCGACAGTAAACGATGTGTATTTTCAACGTCTTATATTGTGAGATTACAAAGGGTGATATTAATGAAACGATATTAGTTATGAGTAGCACCTTGAGCAAGGGATACTAAACTATTTTATAATAGAATCTTGAGATGTAACTTGAGCTCCAGTTGTCGGATATTTGCATTTTGTTATTTACTACAGTGAAACTTTTAAAAATATTTTCATTTGACATTAATTGAGGTTAAGTCCATGACTAAAACGGTGCGTTCGATGTGACATTATGGTCACTCAAGATTTAGCAATTAAATAGATAAGGTCTTAAGATGCTGAATTGATCTCGAGAGCTTACCATTATATCAGATTCGAGAGTGAGATTAAGTTGGTTTTATTAATACTCGTGGTGTAATGATATGACATGCGGAACGAGAGAGGGTGCTACAGCGTGCCTATTTCATTTAACGATATAGAGAGGGCTCACGTTATGACGGCGCGGCTGATTGTCCAAGATATAGGTCAATTGCAGATTGCTTCGCTTACTTACTGTTCGCAGATAAGTTCTGGCTTGTAATCTTAATAATATTATAAAGGGGAAAGTTAGTGAGTTTGCTATTTCTTCAAGCTCAAACAACTGAATCAATGTTGTTGAAATTTGGTATGGAGGATACTTTTTATCCCGAAAATATATCGTTCCCGGGGGATGAGCAAGAAATTAAAATATGTTTATATGCTACTCTTTCAAACTCAAAGTTATGGTTAGAGAATGAATATTAGGCGGATAAAATGGGACATAAGAGGACAGGAGTGCATGCCTTGAGTCTTGGAATAGATGAAGACGGGGCAGGACGGTATGTAATGAGACGGTTTGATTCAGAGGTTTCGCATTAGTATGCCATACTGGCCTAATACGAGTTAGTGAACATCATCTTCCATTGAAGGTTTTATGAAAAGATCTAAAGAGTCTTATAAAATGCATAGATTCAAAGAGTTAAAGATGCAACATCTATTTTCAAACAATTTATTAACATCTCGGTTACCGCTATTTGACAAAAAGTATCGATACATTACATTCTGTACTTCTGCTTATCTTTCCATCAGTTGAACCACACGATACATTTAATGGAATATTAGCGCTGGCTGTAATTCGAACATCCCAAGAGCGGGCCTGCTCCATCGGCTCCAGTACTCACATGTCACGTATGTCAGGGTGTAATCACACAGTGCGGTCACGTGCCGCAGCCAATTCTATCAACACGCGCACGTGAGGTCCTTACACCTCCCCCTCCGTCACCTCCAGACCTCTCCCCTGCCGCTTTAGACCCCTATTGTCTTGTGTATGGACACGCTCGAGACAATTTGTTACTGAATCACCGGCCGACCCTATGAATGACGTTTCGGATTGCGGGCGATACGCCGCGCAGTGTTAAGGTATTCGCACACTTGTCTTCAGAATATGAAATTAACGAGATATTTTTTATAGGACAACCTTTCGTGGCGCAATTGGTTGGGAGTTTGATGTTTTATCCTCGCTGCAAGACAAATATTTGTATAGCCCACAAATTTCATTACAAACTTTCACCTTTATTATATTTGTATGATATATTATGATTTGTTCTTTCAGAAAAGTTATCTATTTGAAATATTTAAGACAATTCCCCTCCAAATGACTGTATATACACAGGAAACCAATTATCTAGATAAAAAAGGCTATGACATGTAAAATATCAATACATCTGACAAATAACCAAACGTCTCCACTAACTTCCAGGCATAGTATATAGACAGGACAAGCGAGCCGTACAATACGTTCTACTACGACTCATGTGCGAATACCCTTATTCGTGTAGGGATTGAAAATGATTGCTCGGAAAGGTTAAAGCGGCGAGGTGGGATGTCAGATTTGAAGCGTGCGCGCGTCTTGTATGTGTAAAGAGGTAGTTTATGTTCTCACGTACATCCTACTTAAGTTTCTATTGAGAGGTTTTCGTACTGATTTTATTCAATAAACAATATATTGGGTTAATGCTTTATGTAAAATATAAGTATGTAATTGTATTTTTTTATTCACACACAAAGATTTAATAAATAAATATATACATATTATAAATTTGTAACCGATCGATGTGTGTACATGGAAAATAAATGAGAAAAACAAATATGCGAGGTCTGTTTTAACGTAATAGAACCCAAAACAATGATTTTTTAAATTTTTATGTCTTTTCCTGTTTGTCTGTGCGGTTGTGCGCGATGAACTCAGAAATGGCTAAACGGATTTCGATGAAATTTAGTAAGGAAGTAGCTAGCTGAAATAAAATTAAAGACGCAGACAATATTTGCGAGTAGAAGCTAGTATGCAATATATACGGTGATGAAATCGACTGTCATTCAGTTCGCAGAAAAAACACCAACTGAAAGTAACATAAATACTTTCTGTAAAAATGTTGGATTCGAACTCAACTCATTGAAATAAAGACATTGTTAACTTATGAGCACCTTACATAACGGTTATATAATCAGTATATTATGTTTGACATAACATATAAATCTGTTTCAAAATATTATTTTTCGGTTCCAGAACCAAAATTAATCTAATAATAACATTTTCATCGATTTCAATTCCGAAACGAAGTAATATGTGGTTGAAATACATACGGTAGAATTTAATTAAACGGTCAATTGCCCCAAATTTAGAGCAGGTACTGCTCAAACATAATCTACGAGAGTTAGTTTCGAGTTTCGATGAATGTTCTAATATAATTCCGGTTAAATTTAGTTGGCAAGCGGACTCGTTCTAAAATAAAATATCAATTTTGTTAATCCTCGGCGGAGTCGCCACTCTCGGAATCCATCTGCGTTAACGCAGATTGATGGCTTTTAGCCATGAAGCCGTTTCAAATAAATTTAGTTCAAAACGTGATTTCCTAAACTAATATCGTTAAGTGCTTATGTTCAGTTTTTGTAGCTTCGTAGCACGTACTACGAAAAGTGCTACGATTTCGTAGCTTGCTACGGCTAGTTAAAAATGGATTTTATGCTACTTAAAATGCCCACACATTTTGAATTGTACTTTTCATCATTGAGAGCTAACACCAACATTTTCGTAGCTTAGCACGTTTTATAGACATTGATCACAAGCCATTAAATTAACGGTAGTATATATTTAATTTTTATTTTATTTTATTTAGAATAACCCGTGGGAAATCAACTACAAGTACAACTCAACTACAACTTAACTACTCAATTATAATTTCCAAGTATATAATTCCCATGAGCTTCAGTGAACCCATAACTATCCATTACACAAGACTCAATTAACAAAAACCTTTCAGCACAACCCTATTACTCGTAAATTAACACCTATGGCACGCAATTTTTACATATTAAAATTAATATATACGGGGCCGAAGTAGGGTAGTCCCAGGGGTGTCATACCTCATGCGCCGACGGAACAGTTAATTCGATGTTTCGGGGTTCGTTGCTTGACAAAAACTCCTCGCGCGGGATCGTTTTAATGGCAGAACGTGGCTCGTGGGACCGACGGCTTGGCTCAGATTTACGGTCGAGTCTTTCCTGTCAGAAGGAATTACGTACTTTACGGATCTCGATGGAAGGATCAGGTCTACTTTTATAGGTGTGGGTGAAGCTAATTTGTTATTAATAATTATTATGGTTTCAATATGAGAAAATAGTTCCCGTAAAAGTAATCTGGTAGACATCGGACCAAAACGGATTCCTGTAATTTTTATTTTAGTATATTTTCACGTTCATGGTTTACGACAAAGAGTTATTTATCGTGTAGTTTTATTAATTATTGGAAATCCGTGGCCAATCGTACGTAAGCGATTATTATTGTTTTCTTTGTCTCTATCCTATATTTCCCACACGACAGTAGCTTAGCAACAATACCACAAATGAGAAGCGATTTGTATTGAAATCGTCATTAATGGCCGTCAGTTATTACGCGCGGTGTATCATCTGAACCGTGCCTCATCGGGAAATAGCTTTGTCAAACGTCAGATTGATGGCAATATGTATCGAGCTTGAGCGTAATCGCCAGTCGAAATTATGGCAATTCCGGCACTATTAATTATGAACGTTTGTATCGTTGTAGCGGGAATCCATTCAATTACTGGCTGGATTGTTGGAGGAGTGAAGTATGGGACTTTTGCCAACGTGAGGAATATTACAAATAACTACGAACCTGGATACTGCCACTCACACCTTAGTAACATGACATATATAATATAGTTTTATCTCAGAATTTATACAGAAATATCTTTACATAATTCAGGCTTTGTGTATATTTACATAATATCACATATTGTTCCGGATAAAACGCCAGATTGACAGCCTCCGTGGCGCAGTTGGTTAGACGCCGCCTGTGAAACGAGAGGCCGCGGGTTCGATCCCCGCACCGAAACAAATATTTGTGTGATCCACAGGTATTTGTTTCGGGTCTGAGTGTTTGTGAGATCGAAAAGTCACTCGTAGTTTCTGATACCCACGACACAAGATTCAATCTTAGTGTGGGGTCAGGACTATGTATGTGACTGTTGGGTGTATTTATTTATTTATTATTTATATAAAAACTTAAAAAAAACGTTTGTATTTTTTTCTAAATTGTTTGTATAACGTAGCCGTTATTTTTGTTATTGGTTCTTTGTTACATGAAGTAAATAAATGAATAAAATTTCCGGTCCTATATTTTAAAGAGTATTTTATCTATATTTTTACGAAGCAATCTTGACTATAACAGGGATAGGCGTCATAAAAGCTGTACGGCTACTAGTTATTCATTGGTGGCTGTCAATAATTCTAGGGGAGACCTATTATCAGAAGTACAGAAGATAGTTTTAATTTGACTCCAAACTTAATACAAAACCCTAATGTCGATACTCTTAAATATAAACGCCGTCTCACTCTTGACCCTTTTTCTTTTATCGCGAAGTCTAATTTAAATGAAATTAGATTTTCCGATCACGATAAGTTTGTAATTTATTTCAGCCCTAATAATAAACGTGTTATTTTCGTAAACTTAGCCTCGAAATAATCAACTTGTATTGGAACAATTTGATTTGGCCGTAATCAGATGTTTATGATTTGTGGGCTTCGCTTTATTGGTTTTTGCTTCATTGCATCGCAAATTGCTGAGTATAAAAAATTGCTTCTATTTTGGTTATATCAAATTGGATATAAGAAAGGTAATAAGTAATTTTGTACGACTGCTACGATATTTTAAATTAGTAGGTAACGTATTTTACATAATTAATTTTATTTATTTTTGTCTAGATTTCAGCTTGTTTATACAATAAAAATCCTATTAAATATATCCTAAAAAATATTTATAAACACAACAATAACTACTGCATTTAAAACGTTAGTTAGGTATCATGTTATGTCGTTATTAGTCCATTTAGCAAAATAATATACAGTTGAATTGAGAACCTCCCCATTTTTTGAAGTCGGTTAAATGGAAGGATGCAACGTTGAAATGGTGCTTTTAAATTTATTTGTCACCACATTCCTATCTTTCAAAACACAGACAGAAAACGATTTAACGTATCGAAAAGTTTACGCAAACTGACCATTTCAGAAACTAAAATCTGTTGGAAACTTGACACACCATTCATCTTTGTGGCACAAACACCGTCTGTAAAATTGACAGTGATGACAAAGCACTGTTAAAATAGGTAAAAAACAGCATTTAATATGTTAAGGTCGGGAAATGTCACGGTAGGTGTGCCCGATGGGGTAACGACGTCTCTAACTAATGCTAGCTGAGGATATAATACATATGGAGGGAGGGAACAGTGAGGCAACTTTGTTAATGTGATGTTTAAGAGGTATTTTTGTACTGACATTTTATATATCTCAAAAAAAGTGCGCATTGTGCCTGATGCTAATGTCTAGGGCGTTAGGATAAAGCATAAATACTGAATAATAAAAGATTATCTGTTGATATTTGAATCAATTTTTGCAATTTTCTTTGTAATCTTTTGAGGCTATAACATCTTTATGTTAAGTAAGTCCCGATTTAAGTCCCGGGAATTTTCCCGGGAGTATTAGAATTAATATGAGCCGCGGTACTGTTTGGTAGACTAAATATAGTCCGGCGGAAATATGCGTTTTAGAAAATGATTACTAGCTCTAATTCAATTTAATACTGTAATTCCAACAAGTGTGTTTAGTTGTAATATTTTAAGAGGTAGAGTTACACTTTAGTCAAAAAGTTCAGACAAAAATGAGCTTAATCGACCGGAGTGGTACCACTGTCTGAGAGAAAACTCTCGTAAAGTGATGGGTTCACTATAGTGTTCTGTTCAGTGAAATTCCCGCGGGCACAATATCCCTTTTCTCCTCCCATCCTTTTTCCTTTGTGTTCGTCTCCCATATTGAAAGACTGATAACGTACTACAAGTTTCGTAGATTTTTAAGAGCACCAGGAACCAAAAATTTTCAGGTGAGCCTTGTACTCGTTTACTGGTGGAAAAAGTTGCCATACTGTACCTCTCCTCACGGCATGCTACTCTCTAGGGCAGTAGCATTGGACGACAGCCAGCGAGTTTCCATATCTCGGTGGCCCGTTGCCAAATTCCCATACATCACGGCTATCGAACACCGACGACGGCCCTCCTCCCCTCCTCCCCTCTATCCCTGTAAACATCAATGGATTCTTGTCTTGTTATTAACATTTTATACCTTATTAGACTGTCTGAGTACTTTGTAGCAGATATAAAAGAATTTTCCATGAGATATTCGCTCTGATTGTGCGATGACAGAATATAACCGATACAAAATGTTACACAAAAAAATACGAGTATCCCGAGATTTAAACCGGGTTCGTCTTCTATCAAATCTTGGAACGGAAATAAATCTCTTAAAGTATAATACATTACGGTAAGCTTAAAAATGATATACCGGAATTGATATCGCGATGTCTTATACATTATCTATTTTTCATAACAATATTACTGAAGCAGGATATAACGAGCCAAGGCGAGACCTGTGAGGGACTCGGGATACTTGACATGTCACAAAGGAAGTCGCCGTTCAGTATAAATAAGAAATGTGGCATACATGTCTTCATTTTTTTATATTAACTTTAAAACCCTACAATTCATTAAACTTTCAGGTTATTTCCACAGAAAGAGTATGTCGATAATATGACGTGGCTTGACTAAAATATTATTCCAATTTTTGTTTATAAGCAGCTGCTTGGGTTCATGTAATCGGGTAATAAGCTTATTACCCGATTACATGAAGGCTACAGGGAATGATAATATTATTTACTTTATTAGCCCATAATCGCTCACAATCTTGTTAAAACCTTAATGCGCTTGCAAGAACATGCAAGCTGTAGCTTTCCGACCAGTCCACACATTCGACACATACACAATACCATCATCATCATCAGCCCGTTGCAGTCCACTGCTGGACATAGGCCTCTCCCAAGGTGCGCCACAGAGCCCGGTTCGCATCCGGTCGCTGCCGGCCCTCTTGTGCAAGTCATACAGATACATAATATATTATAACAAATTCTCGAACATAGTTAATGACGCTTCACCGCACATACGTAGATGTGGCTCGCGTGCGGCGGTAACGAGGGTGTGTTCCGGCGGACGCCGAGCCGGAACGCTAGCGCCCTCTCGCGCCGACCAGAACTGACTTCTTTGTAATGTACTATTGGGGAATAGTGCGGGTTTGGCTGGGGTATTTTGAGCTAGTTCTGGTGTTATAAGTTGAAGATTTTTTACACTATGAAAAACTTTTATTGTAGAGATCATATTAGCAATAAGCGGTACAGTCGTGTTGTAGGTTCGATCCCTGTACTGAGACTAATGTTTGTGAGGCCTATAAGTTTTTGTCACTGGTCTGGGTGTTTGTGAGACCGAAAAGTCTCTCGTAGTTTGTGATATCCACGACGCAAGGCTTCATTGATCTTAATGTGGGATCAGGGTTAGGTATGTGTCTGTTGGGTGTATTTATATATTTATTAACTACACTGTAATCATTTAAATACATGAAAATGTCCCTACATAGTATAGAATAGAAACAGTACGGCAAACAACTTGCAACTTCAACTTATTACCAGGGTAACATCAAAGCGCTTCGATGATTGGCTACTGGTATCGAGCGATCACAACTTATACAACTAGTTTTAAATTATTACAGGAAAATTGTATTTCACGAGAAATGTAGAATATACATCAAAAGGAAGGTTTTGAAACGTAAAGGTAACTTTGGACAGCATGTTTTATATTTCAAGCGGATATATTTGGTAGTATTACTTTTCATATTGCTTTCATCTGTACCTAATTTCAGCCGATTCAATAGAATTCTCGTTTTTTACTATTAATATTCCAACATCAATCGCCCTATTATTATAATATTGTTCACAAGGTGTATTACAGTCTACTTTTGTCATGAAGACGAGTTTGTATGTGTTATTAATATTAACTCGATTGCTATATTTAATTGAAAACAAAGGACCTGAAAGAATGACAGTGTCTGTGGCGCAGTTGGTTGAAAGATGGTTGGTACGATCCCTGCATCGAGATATATGTTTATGTAAACGATAAGTATTTGTTTCGGGTCTGGTTGTTTATGAGACCGAAAAGTCTCTCGTAGTTCCTGATACCCACAACACAAGACTGGATCTTAGTGCGGGGTCAGGACTATGTATGTGACTGTTGGGTGTATTCATTTATTCATATGCAAATATTTTACTTGTCACAATCTGCGATAAGTCAATGTACTTCGGTTTCGAACAGCCCGTATAATTTATGAAACAGCGACAGATGAAAATCGGTATTTTATACTTGATCTAGTTGGCAATGCCTTTACCATCATTCATTACAGTCACCTTGACGTGCCAGTATAAATTACACATTACAAGCATTTCATAAAGTTGTTTCGTATTCTTCAGCCACAGTAATACTGATGAATAAAGATCTCTACAGGACTTCCGTGGAGAATTGTTGGAAGCCTGCATCCAGCGAGTACCTGCCACCTTAACTACGTCATCTGTCCATATTATGACGTCCGACACTGCACTTGCCAGCACGTGATGATACTTATCTTCTTATTATCGCCAGTGTTTAAGCATCGTTGTAAGATCATCACAGTACAGGCTTACGACATATTCGTGTAAACTATGTTCCCCAGGCATATCCGTTTCCTCAAGGTATTTATCTAATAATAATTATAAAACTGACTTCCGCTTTCATTGACATTCTGTCAACATCAAAGTGGTGGAGTGGGTCCTTGGGAACATGGCAGTTGAGTCCCTGTTCGCGTCGAGTAAAGAGCTATTGTGAATAATATCTTAAGAGTATTAATTAAAGTCTTGTTTCAATGCCCTAAAGTGTTAGTAGTAAGTGTTAGTAAGTGTGTTGTTTCTTTGAAGGAAGTTTCTTCTATTTCCCAGTGGCTCTTATAGTGGTTAAACTCGAGAACTTTTTGAGTTCATCGGTAATTAGTTCAGATAATTCAATGCACACTTATAAAACTCGTTAAAGTGGTACTTACATAACGTTTATCAATTTACCTCTACTTAGTGAAGTAAACATAATCATTTTCCATCGAAATTAATATGATTACCTCTCCTGCGTTGCTGGTTAAGCGCTATTATAAGTTATCGCGTTCAGACGCTAGTTACCACTTTATATTGAATTATTCGTTAAGTGAGTATACTACAATATTATACCTTGTACTGTTAGTAGTGTAGATTATGAGATGAATTAGTTAAAAGTTTATCATTAAACTGAGATATTAAAATTAATAAAATAATTTTGACAACGCGCAGCTACAAATAGTAGAATTAAAAAAAAACTATTTTTGTGTTTGTACACAATATTCACGTCAATATCCCATATAAAGAGAAAAAAAGATATTACGGATCTCCACATTGCTCGATATACGTCGTCTACTATCTCCTGTCGCCGAGAGCACTGTTGTCAAAATAATAACAATAGATTTTCTTTCTTCACAGTTTATTACATTGGACATGTTAATACTATTAGACTTCGTTCGAGTATGAAATATGCTCGTTGTTTATATTATGAAAACATACATATCTCAAAAAAAAACAAGTTTTGCCACACGCTAATAGATGATAGACGACTTATCATCATTTATTTTTATTTATTAATTTATATTCTTTATTGTATCTTCTTAAGCATGCGGAAATTGGTAGTTAAGCTTCTGCAGTGTTGCGATAGGATATCCCACACAGTTCATGGTTAGTTGTAAATATATAAGGAAAATTCAAAAGCTCTATGAATTTATATTATAAGCTAGCTCAAACATGATAGAACGGAATATCGTGATAAAGCAATAATAGTTTGCTGTAGCATTTTGTGCTAAGAAAGATTACCGAGAATTTCATATTTTCAAGGTATATCGATGCAACAGCGATTCCTGTAGTTTCTTTCTTGTATTTTCTTATAGTAGAGCAGTTAATAACTAGTGGTTTATATTATAGAAGCTGCTTATTTAATGGGAACTAGTGGACTTCACATACCTTTGAGTATATTGTGATTAACTAGGCATGTAGGTTTCCTCACTAAGATTTCTTTGTCGTGGAAAATCGGTCATGAAAAATACTGTTTTCTGTATAGAAGAACCCATTAAAAGTATTTTTCTTAGCCTGGAAATTGAAAGCAGAACGACATTAATCTAACACTCAACCATAAGACGCATGGGCAATATAAAAAATCTGTACATAAAAATAAAAAATAAACAAACACACAAATCTTAGCTAAATTGAGTACGTAGCATTAAAGCATTCGTTCGCGTTCGGGCGTTTCCGGAAACGTTCGGCAGACCCGCGATAAAACACTGCGGTGCGCCGGGTTTAAATAATGCTCGGATCGGGGCGGAGATAATGCGACTTATCGCTACATGTGCCAACTTGTTTCGTACTCATTATACGGGATATATGGCGCGGAAGGATTTCAATTGAATCGCTTTTTTAAAACAAACGGGATTTTTAGAAATGTTACATGTACGCGATACAATGGATAACTATATTTTTTACTTTACAATGAATTACGGCCATAGAGTATTTTACGGAATATCGAATTGGAATATCCATTTATTATTTCATGTGAAGTATTTTTTTCACGTCTGTATATTTTTTGCTTATTTTTTATATACGTATCAAACTGTCTACAATGCATTAGACTCAAATAAGTACAGTAACGACCAACCGAATTAATTATAAATTTGATCTCGTAAATTATATGCAAAAATATACACACGTACGTTCTTAACTATCAAGGCTGTATGCTATAGGAATAAATATGCTATAATATAAACTTAATTTAATTATTACCGCTAACACAAGTACAGTTTCACGTCTGTAATTGATGAAGATAGGTTTATTATGTACCATGTTCATGATAATTTTATTACATACACCCATGCACACGCTCATACTAATGTCACCCTGAGTATGTTGTTATTTCTGTCCTTAAATTTGATAGGTTATTCTTCACCATAATACATACATAAACTCACGTCTTTTTCCCAGAAGGGGTAGGCAGAGGCGCCACCAGGATACCAACATTTCGCCTTGTATGTTCCGTCCCATAATGTGGTAGAGGGCGAGCCTATCGCCATATCGGGCACAAATTCATGACTCCGAGCTGATAATGAATGGAAAAACCCGATATAACTTTGCTCGACCCGGGACTCGAACCCGACACCTCATCTTTGTAGTCGTACCGTAGTACAACTACGTCACCGAAGCAGTCACCATAATATCACGCATAAATTCCAGTTCCGTGTAACCATTATGAGATGTCTTAAACCGAAAAATTCAGACTAAGTAAATCCATAACCTAACGGTTTGCAGTTCAGACACGCTACTTCTAAACCAACGAGGCCACACAAACACTGATAAATATTTTTCCAACCAGAAAAAATGAAAATAGTCTTGTAAATAGTGTAACAAATTACTTCCATTTATCAAACCCAGTTATTCGTAAAAGGGTATTTCATACATAGCTGATCGACATCAGGTGTCCACTCTCAATTTTCTTACACCATAAACAAACTCAGAGATATTGCTCGTATCAATCAGTGAGGGCATATTTTTATGTAATACTTGGGATTTATTTTACGAGGCTGGGTCAGAAGATCCGCTTGATATACGAAGGGCTTTATACGTTCTCTGCGAATAAATGAAATGCTTAGATTTCAGTTACATGTGTAAAATTTGAGGTAAGTGATTAAACCGTAAAGCTTTTTGTAGATATTTTGTTTTACTTGTAAGGGTGGAGGTTAGTTATTCATTTTTTCGTAATTGATAGATAATTTTATTTTTAAGATGGCTTAGGCCTGGCAAACGAGCAAGTAGGTCACCTGATATTATGTGTACACTGTCATGAACATCCACATCGCTTGGATCATGGATGTGTTGCCGACGCATCGAATCGGGAGGAGAGCGGGAAAGAAACCCTTTCCTTGAAAGATGGGAACAGGAAAATGGTATTCGGCATCTGATAATCTCACTGATTCAAACGAAACGCGACAGTGAAGCTGACACTTAACGTCAATCTTTTATGAGACAGTGGTACCGCCCCGCACGAGCCTGCCCATTCATGCTGAGTCATGACTGACAACAGCGTGGCTCTAAAAAAGTTGTTGGTTTAAAGTAACAGTTTAATTGACGCCTTTTGTTCCATTGATGGATATAGGCTTAAATAAATAAATACACCCAACAGTCACATACATAGTCCTGATCCCACATTAAGATCAATTATTAAGTCTTGTGTTGTGGGCCTAATAAACTACCAGAGACTTTTTGGTCTGACATACACCCAGACCTGAGACAAATATTTGTGGGCTATCAAAATACAATATATAATATTACCCTTTCCTTGCCTTATATCTGCTCTTTGTAACTAGAAAGCGGACGGCAGTAATAAATATAATTAAAAGATCCTGAGCGCATTACGATGTAAATAATTACTTATAGAAAATTAATATAGTACCAACCATAACATTTTCTATACAGATATAAGAGTCATCCGACGCTCGTTCAAAATGAATCAACAATCTTTTATAAAACACAAAACTCCCTCGCGAAAAACATTTTAATGGTTAATTAATTAGCGAATTCCAAAGCGCACACCTGGACGTTCGCAGGAAAATCAAATTTATATAAAACTGAACAAAAGATAAAAAACGTTGCAATAGAGGGTTTAATTAATTTTGCGGACCGACCAACAATTTGTGCGTCCGAGTCGGGGCGGCTTTAATTAAGCTTTTATGTTTAATTGGTTATGTTGCTTCTGCGTGGCGCAGATTTATTGCTAAGATGGCTGGGGTCAATGCCCTTTTGTATGCTGAGACAAAGACTTGGGAATTAATACTGCTTTATTGTTAGTCTATACGAAGGGGCTATACGATATCCAGTGTTAATCATGAGTCTTGAAATTTGTAATTTTTTTATTGTTCTCGTAAATATCTGCGGATCATTAAAAGCAACGTTTCAACAATTTTATAAGTATTTATGGGTGGCAGCTTCGGGCTAGCCACTATCATACTCATATGACATGTCAACACATATGTGTTGACTTACTGTCCCACATTTCTCTATATACCAACTATGCGCGGAGGATTTTCCGTTTGTGTAGAATACCGGCGAACCCGGCCGCGACGCCACGCTTCTGTCTCTGAAAGGAATTTGTCTGCAAAACAAATAACTCGCATTTTCCCACTTTGCGTTCAGCCTCAGATTTCTATGGAAGCTCTTTACGTGTACTGAACATATTACGTCTTGACGTGTGTATTACTTTTATTATTGGTTTTGAAATGGTTTTGAGACGAAAATGGATTGTATTATAGTTGTCATAAAAGTGGAATTAGCTACTTTTACTAAAAGAATGGGCCGGTTCAATCAAGGCGTTACCATTGTGTCCCAAATGACGTGACTTTGCCATAACTGTTATGTTACATATTGTGAAAGAGATTGCTAAAGGCCCAACATCCCTTTTCTCTCCCATTTGAGAGACCACGCACAAGGAGTGTAGATTTTTATAGGTGCTAGTAATCATTTACTGTCAAGGGAATCCTTTCCTCGTTTGCCGGACTCATGCCATAAGAAATCCCGCGACATAAGACTTATAGCTTAGTATAGGATAAGGCCTATGTATGTTACTATTGAATGTATTTCCTTACCGCTCCGTAACCGTTCCAATATGAAAAACAAAGCAACTCATACTTTAAATAAACAAATCTTGCAAGTGTATACATATATCGGACATAAACAAGTGTTCCTCCTGAACTCTATCATTGTAAGTAGCAATGAATCTGCAGCAAATGTAGCGAAGACTGTGTTTGCGCCAATCTGCAAGCAACAATACGCCGCATCGAACCCTAGGGACGGGTCGCAAGACGCTTTGTGGAAAGATATATGTTATTAAATGTAACCCAGTTTTGGGTCGCGATTCTCGAAGTTCAACGCTGATTTTTTTGAAAGAGCAATGCAGTTTGAAGTTTATTTTTGATGAGTTTAGTTACAAGATTTGTTTTTCTTCAGTAATTAACAAATTGTTATATACAAAGCCAAGGTAATTTACATCTTTAACTATTTATGTTATTGTTTATGTTTATACTGCATCTAAACGCAAATTAATATCCATGTTGTCTGTAATATCCATCTTGCACATCCCTAGCCTTAAGTTGCCCTGCAATAAGCGGGCCAGTCAGATCGGTAACCACTCGTGCAATATCGTCGGCGATCTCTCCCAGCTGTACGTTATATTCCAACAATCAAAGTTTGCGTGGAGCGATCCTACTTGAGATATCCGGGGTGATAAAGTTGTTGTTGGTGGTTTCATTACGTTGCCATGTCTTGGAATATTCCCACAATAGTCCAATATATTTCTGCTAAAATCTGTCTCATTCTAAATGCAATTGACTCCCAGTAAGTCTATATGAATGTTTAGATACACATGCTGGGACAAAGCCTTCTACGGTACTTCTCAATGTAACTGTCCAATAATCATAATATACACTTTGTGGAATTAGCTTTCTTCTACGATATTTATGGAACTTTTCTTAACCGCACTCCATTATCCAAATAAATGTCTCACAATTATTATACAACCAATAATCAAATATTTATACATACAATTCAAATACCGAAGATCTCAAATATTCAAAATCAAAAGAAAACAACGAGAAAAAAGTTGATATATTTGATATTTTCCTTTTAGAAGCTTCAAAGCGGCTTTGTTGAACGCAATAATCCGTAAAAATATAAGTTTTTTACTTTGGAAATGTTCCTGTGAAGTTCAGCTCTCGGTCGAACACTTAGCGAAGGTAAAGTATTATTGTTTATTAAAAATAGTTTCTTAATTAAAACGTGAGAGTTTTAGCAAACAGGTAGCGCTGCTCGCGAAGGTTTCCATTAAATATAAATTGCTTTAAGATGTTCCCAAGTTATAATGAGGAGGTTACGAGAGCTAATTAATCTTACGAGCTGGAGTCGTGCTCGGGGAGTTAATTTTAATGTTGCTAGAATTGGGTTTTAGTGCGTAAAGTGACCGCTAGTGCGGCTTTCGGGTTACTTCAACTAACACTGTATTCAAGAAATTAAATAGTTTGCATGCACTCATATTGATAATCCCTAAAGGGTAAGCAGAGACTACTAGGTTTCCTTAATTACACTTAATTCAGTAAGCTTATGTACGTTCTGAGATGTAATACACGTAATATGTGATTTTCGAAACCAAAAATCTCACCAAACGTGTAGTGCCCCACCATGGAACTGAACCCAGCACATCCCGTTTCACAATCTTATACACTGGTTACATAACACAAGAATACAATAGTAATACCAGTATTGATCAAACAGAGATAGTGTATAGCTCAATGGGCTCCGGAATAATTAAGGGTATGAAGCTAACTTAAAAACCAATTAAGTAACCCACAGCCTGGGTGTCGTAAAAACATTTTTTTTTACCGTAAAGTCAGAACTAAATGTATGGTTTTGTGTGTATTAAATATTAATTAATTAAATTTGTGAAACATCTGCCTTTCTCAGTCTAAGGCTGGACGTCAATCATTATTTTATTTTATTTCTCTTCTATTGTACACTATAAACCATGTATATATTTTTAATAAATCTGTCACCATGTTGTACTGCATTTAAACAACATTACACCTACCGTGACATGCTTTACGAATTCTGTACAAAAAACGTAGCAGCATATTTGAGCACAGCCATACAATATAATAAAGTACCTACTCCAGCTCAAAGATTGAGATAAAACGTTAGAAAGAGCACTCATATAAAAGAGACCTTTGCCGATAAATTTCCACCTACAAAAGACAGTCTCATAAAACACGGGCGACGTGTACATTCCCACAATACGTCATACAGCAGGCGACAAGCGCAGTGAATAGCTCTAATTCCGTAGATCATTCATCCCGACGCTCGGGGTTTGGTTCCCGCGCTATAGATTTATCGTCGCCCATAACTCTGTCGGACGGACGCGGCACCTACGTGGAAAATTGGAAATTAAGGGTTTCGGGGTGAGTGTGCAATGTACATATAGGGTAATAGGGTTGAACGTGGTTAAAATTTGACGAAGGTAGAGAAAATTGGTGAGCGATGGCTTAGTTGTAAACTTACCGGATCACTTAACTGGAGGTCTCGGGATTCAATTCGAAGCACACATTTGATGTTTGAATAAAAAAATAATTGGCGCTGATTTAGTGGTGCAGGAAAATATGATAAATATGCATTCCCGAGAGTGTTCTTAAGTATTTTAAAGCCATATGAAGTCTACCATCACCAGGTGAACGTGGTGGACTACGTTATATATTTTATTCGAGTAGGTCAGTTCCCAGCAATGGGACAAACATGTATTAATTTAAATAGAGTAAATAAAGAATATAGAGTTTATAATAAAATATGTAGAGCAAGAAAATGTCAAGATTTTATCAGCTCTACTTTTGTTCTAAGCTGCAACTTAATTTATTATAGGGATTAAGCGCAGAATGAACGTTGGAGCTTAAAATGAATTCTCAGGAAAATATGTCTTCTTTATTCAGCTCATAATAAATAGGACGTTATATTAAACGAGATTATGCAAAATCGGCTGATAAATCTGTTGGATTTATGAAATATTTTATTTTAATTATTATAATAGTACATTATATTAATTTACAATTTGGTTTTGAATAATTTTGATTGGCGAATATTGAATAAACCACTTTACCATTATATTTATTACCATTAGGTATAGAAAGTTATCTTAAAGTTTGCATATTTTTTTATGAATCATATAATATCTTCTAAGAGTATATTTTTTCTTTAAGCCTATTTATGTGCTATACTCCTGATTGAATCATAGTCAAGCGCATACCATAGAACTAATTTCGTCAAGACCCGCACCCAAATTCAAATTGAAACCACTTTGACTACTGCACAAGTTCATTTCCATCCAATTTAGCCTCAACCCTCACCATTGTGATAGCTTGAACATACGTGAAATTACGAGCCATAACTCCGCAATGTTGGACCCATGCGTTCAGATCACCTGGCGTGCAGAATTGGAAATTAAGGATCCATCCCACTGTGATACATGTGCCAGACTTTGCC
The DNA here is from genome assembly GCA_905220455.2 of Deilephila porcellus. Lineage (NCBI taxonomy): Eukaryota > Metazoa > Arthropoda > Insecta > Lepidoptera > Sphingidae > Deilephila > Deilephila porcellus. The sequence continues at coordinate 261,783 of LR999991.1, read as the reverse complement.
ACATAATTTATTGCCATCGAAATATTGCGTAGACAGTTAATGGCTTCTCGCGGCTTTGTCTACTAAAACTGAGTAATTACGTTCGGTAATATAATTTGCTACGTCGAGTTTCAAGTGAAGATGGTCGGGGCAAATGGAAATTACACTTCTATACGGGGAAATCTCGATATTTAATTATAGAATATACTAGATACTAGATAATATGTGGTTGCTGCATTTGTTATCTTCTTTTAGGTTTAAGAGGACTGTAAACTTCAATTCGATTTTAGACTTTAATTCATAGTGTTGGCTAGTACGGTTTGAAAATCTTGTGGAATTTTCTCCGACTCAGGGGACCTTTTCTTATTGAACGTGAGAAACGCTGTTTGGCTCCCCTTTTGCTGATAATGTGGCTGTCATTTTGGTCTCAGTGGATCTACTCTCACAATTTGACAGTCTCCATGGTGCAGTTGGTTAACCGCCGGCTGTGAAACGAGAGGCCACGGGTTCAATCCCTACACCGAGACAAAAGCTTGTGTGATCCACAGGCATTTGTTTCATGTCTGGGTGTTTGCGAGACCGAAAAGTCTCTCGTAGTTTCCGATAACCACGACACAAGACTCGATCTGAGTGCGGGGTCAGGACTATGAACGTGCCTGTTGGATGTATTTATTTTATTATTTCCTTTAACATTAAAGTCAATAATAATAATTAATTACCAACAAAAACGTAAATTCGCAGTAGTCACGCACGCTCTAAGCTATTGTTTCTCAAAATTACGACAAGTAAATATTTGAGAAACTATTTGTTCGTATGTGTGCGATCGAGCGGAAGGGCCTGGCGCAATGTAGTGCATTCGTTACCCCGTGCCCCCGCGGGGCGTAGACGTTTTCATTGTTCTACTTTTATTTGTTTTAGTTTTCGTTACAAATTTATTTTTGACTGTCGGACTTCGATCTATGGGTAAGAAAAATAGGATAGTTATTCTAACAAGCTATTGTATATCCGATTTATTTAAACTTTTGTTGGTCCATTGGCTGTATGTCTGGCTGTGAATCTTGCGTTCCTGACTTCGATTCCTAAGTAAATCAAATACTTTGTACCGGATATCGATTTTAATAACGTCACCTTAGTTGTCCACGACGGGAATATTTGCCCCGTATGACAAAAGACTCTGCTCCTATCACATTAGAGATATATGGAAGCACGGCAAAATGTGGTTAGTACCTACTACTGCAAGAATAAATATCCATGCAAATTAAGTTCTGTTATCAGTTCATATAATATAACAAGTAGTATGAATTCCCCCAATAAAAACAGATAACTCATTAATACTGTGTTAAAAACTTGCTGCGAGGGAGAGGTAGAGGTGAGCGGGGGGAGGGGGGGTACACCCTGTTGTATGATAAATTAATTTAACCACTTTCCACGCAGATCACTTCGAAACAGTAAGATGATAATAAATATAACTTCCATTTTACTGTCGTGTGCGCGACGTGGCTTTGTTTATAAACATGGGTGTATGAAATCAATTTCTTAGTTTTTATTTGTTCTGGATTATTGCATTGTGGAGGTATTTTATTTCTCTTTGCTAGAGCTTAGTTTTAGAGCAATATTTTGTTAAATGTATTAGAAAGGCAAGAAAGGCTTGATCAGGTGATAGTACTACCGTGCCGTTGCTGGTCGTGACAGTTTTCTACTAAATAAATTAACATTTTTCTGTGTAACCGATATGAACTACATCAGGACATAGTTTCTTTTTTTAATTATTTTTTTATTATAACAACATTAGCCCTCAAAAACCCCACAAAACCGCTTGCGCAGTTTGTTTATAGGAACCTCAAGAGTCTCTAACTTACTAAAATCTATTGTATTACATTTGTTTCATAGCCGGTTTTATTTCAAACCACATCCAACAAGTATTATTTCAGTAATTTTACAAACTTAGTATATTTTTGGTCATTTGTGATATCTACAGGTAAGCTGTTAAGAAAGTATGGAACACGTTTCTTCAAGGTTCTGTCTCCAGAGTAATTATTAACTTTCGGTACATCGAATTTACTCGTAGTTATCGAACGTGTGCTATAAGATCTATTGTTTTACTTGGTTTTTATGTTTACCCACCGATGCATATTAAACAATGTACTAAATTAAATTAAACACCAAACTTCTAAATTCATACAAGCCAACAATAATTCACAATGAAATCATAGTAAAATTAATTAGCGTGCAATATTCCACCGAGGCCCGAAGCATCCACATTGAGCATGGTTCTACTCAAACGCCGCCAAACTCTTACAATGCACACGAGAAGTTGCTCATTTACAATTTTCAAAATTGCATTCGTCCGGCCTCCCCCTCCCGTTTCACTCCATACCCCTCTCTCGCCTGCATCGTAGCTAACAGTTTCAAATTCAACTTCAGTTTTAACTAGTTTTAACTGGCGCTATCTGGTATCATATAACGCGCTCTCACCTCGGTAGAGAGTATTCAATTAATGTGGAGTATTATTTTGAAGCGAGTTGTGAAAATGTGGTGTTTTATGTGAAGATTGAAAAATTGCCTGTAAGCACAATGATATATTTGGCCGGTACGGGATTTACCGATGGTGTAATATTTTGGTGTTTACAAAAATCAAAGGGCTCTTGGTGCTTGAAATCTCACCTCGACTTATCGAAACCAAATGTACACAGGTTGAATCCGAGATAACACACTTGTACGGTTCACAATAGGTTTTCCAACTTCGAATACAATGCTCGTTCCCAAGTTCATACAAACATCAGACCACCAGCTAAATCTAAATATCACTAATTCCAAACGACATAAAATTCTCCATAATTCGAATCTCTGCCCTCAAAATCCCTTCAGCGTGCCGTCATTAACTTGGCCGTTACTCTTTGGCGACTATTAGCCATTAGGGTGCTGCACAGCGCTGTAAGCCGCTGAATTATTCCGTGCCTACAAAAAACCGCCCGTTTCAAGTCTGGATTTCTGGTAATGGATTCTCGTATATCATGCTGAATTTGTATTTGATCCCGTATTAATCTCGTTTTAAATATTTTTATCGATATTAAGCTAGGTTGAGCCGCTGTATTATGTATTTTTATATAAAAATATGGCGTAAACTGTGCTATAGCTTAAATGATAACGGAACGCATTAATTAATTACTACGAGAATATAGGGTCGATTTAAGTCATCTTTAAAAGTGTTGACAATGAATATAGACTAAAAAGAATGTCTATTTTTAGGTGTTGGAATATGTAGTACGGATTTCTATTCAGTTAAAGTATAGGCTTTTAGCTAAATTAAATTTAGTACTATAATAATATTATTATTTAGTATAAAAGAAATTTTATTCTTCTTTTAATCACCATAAGTGTGTTAAAATATTTTATTTATTACACAAGAGAAATACAGATAAATATAATTATTTGAGTGAACTCTGTTGGAAAATTATGATTAAATTTGTATTTGGAAACGAGAGCTCATATCATGCATTACATTTGCATTGGATTTTGTTTAACATATTTATTCATAGAGGCAATGTATTTCATTGTATCATTAGCATGATTGTGTGATTGTATAGTTGTGCTGTGATTGTGGGAGACTTAACAATATTTGCCTTCTCTCTAAAATTTGACATTTTTTAAGTGCTGACTGCTGATGTACTAACGAGTCTTTATCGTAATTTGGTAAAATAATAATATACTTTATTTGACAAACACAGTTACAAAAAGACATAATACAAAGGCAGATTTCGATATCACAATATTATAAGCCAAAAACTTCCGATTGCTGCTCTAAGTTGAAACTGTATTCCAACACACGGTACCTCTTCCCTTAGGAGTAATATATTCAAATAGTCTAAACAGACGTAGAGTTTTCTTTTTTTATTGTGAACTATGTATAATTAAAAATATTGTACATTTAGATTTTCTCAGGTGAGGTGAAACCAACGTCTCACAAAAAACTAACATGAAGTGAAATATTTCCTATTGCGTTTCTTTTGATTGGTAGATACATTGCACTTTATACTATATATGATTGCATCAGTCGTCGGTTATACACGCCAGAAAACGGGTTAACAAAGCCCTCGTACGTGTATCGAATTTGATAACCAGATTAAACGTAATTTTGTCGATAATGAATACCGTCCCTTATGTCCCTTTAACATGCCAGTATAAAAAGAACCCACACTCCACCCGTGTCACAGATTAAACTAGTAAGCATCAAGCCAATTGAATTAGAATGTGTGTCACAGAGGCACACAAGTCAGAGACATGCTCAAACAACGCAGGGAGCAGCGCTGCCGACGAGAATTTCAATACGATTACATGTGACCCCCCGACCCCCGGCCCCCTGACCCCCTACCCCCCGGTCCATTCTGTTATATCGCTACGTACATTGCGCGTTTTATGGGTTTTTGTAGTTTACTGCCGCGGGAAATTGAAGGGAATCTCGTAAACTGAAGATACTAATAATGTTAAACATTGCTTTTTTCCCCTCTGTGATTAAAACAGCTGACGTATGTGTGTGATTCGACATGAATGTATGGCATACTGTAGGTTTGTTTATCTTTTGCGTATACAATATTAACGCTATGCAGCTATAAGTACAGTTGTTATAAATTATAATCGGTAAAGTAGTGGTTGTTGATATGCACTGTAGAATCACCAACTCAGTCGAAAACAAGTCATGGTGACCGTTGATAATAAGTGGGCGCGCATGTGTTGACCGATAAAGTTAGAGATAGCCGTTTATCGTCGGAGAATATCCATCTGAACTGCATTGCCTTCAAGTGCGTTGTAGTCTTTCTTTTCAAATCGATAATTTTACTGACATATTCCATAAATTATTATTAAAAATATAATATAAATTATTTGTTTATAATGTCCGCCAGCCCGCACTAGGTCAGCGTGATGGACTATATGGCCTAACCACTCTCAATCGTACCCTCGATTGCAGAGGCCCGTGCCCTGTTGTGGGACTTATATGGGCTGATAAAATAATTTTTAAGTCTGTAGTATTTTAAGTAAAATCTGGCTCTAAAATACCGTACGACATCACAAGTGTTTTGGCAGTCGATATTGCAGAGTGATATCTGACGACACTCGACAACAAAGTCGAAGACATTCAGCTCTCGCGACACCTCATCCGATCCGGTTCGTCGCCGTTTGACAACATGATAGCATTGATCTGAAGTTCTTTCCGATTTTCTGTTGTTCGAGTCTGTTATTGTTCTAGCGGCAGGTTGTATGTTTATGTTGTATATTGTGGTCTTGGGCCGTTCGCAACACTTCAAATCTCAAAATAGGAATAAGTTTGGCAAATCGTTGTTGGCGCTAATGACACCAGTGCCTACACACTATTTATGGGATTTTCTGAAAGACTAATTTGAACAGCACCTTAGTCTTATGAGATTAATTTGGTGGTGATCATGGTTGCCCATGAATATTGAATATCGAGTGGGATTTCAGTTGCATTGCCAACTTTTCATCGTAGATCGTGAGGGAGAAAGCAGTGTTGGAAGACCAAGTACTTAATAAATCGAATAATAACTTTCATAAAATAGTTAATTTAACATCACCTTTAAGCTTATACAATACATTACCCAATGAAATAATCAGTCTTTATCTTCAAAGTTGCAACCACCTACCAAACCAAAATTCATATTTACTCACACCTGTTCTCATCGACATCGAGGGGGGATAGAGGAGGGGGTAGAGGTGTAGGTCACCGTGAACCGAGAGCACAAACACAGATCTATGTCCGGTCAGGGCGCTAGGGAGAAGCATGTCAAACTAATTTGCTAGTGGCTATGGATACAGGTTGTTTGGTCAAGGAATGGGTTTGGGGTGGTATTTTCAGTTATTACTTATTAATTTACGTATTAGCTATACATGGTCGGTTATGAACCATACGTATTGAAAGTGCGAGGTCATTTGCGAAAGTTAAGACTGGACTACTTGACAGAAGTGATTTTAAAAGTCACCAAAAATAAATGAAACATATTTTATATTTTTCTCGCACTATAATATTTGAATAAATAAATGAACAGTTATATTATCTCATTTGAAACCAATTATACATTCCGTAAGTGTTGATATCGAGTGTTTTTACACTTTGTACGATAGTCCCTACACGGTCGGGTAAATATATGTTATCTAATCTACAAGATACGAAATTACTAAAATTGACAGTGCAAATCAACTTAATAACAAGAATATTATTATCGTTTCGACTTGAGACGCATTCGTCTAATATTACCGAATTTATTTCCATTACTCAAACCAATATCTTACCTTAAGCATCTACAAATAAAACCACACCGTAACATTTTGTTATTACATCGAATTCTGTTACGCATTCTGTATTACAAAGTGGATTATCGAAGGCCGTGGCACCTACTTCGGTATTTGGGAGCGGTTACCTCGGAATGCCTATATCGAAACTATTCGCAACGGCTTTACACAGATTGGCATACGACGTCGAGGAGAAAATAAGATTGAGGGTCGGCAAAGCTTTGAATTTTTTGTTAGACTTTTTATTCTAACACGTATCTTCTTATATTTTTTGTATTGGCATGAAAATGTTTCTACAATTCAGAGGATGGTAACAGGCATGATGACGGATTTTGAAAAACTACTTCAGAATATTCGTATGCATTAACTTTATTTGAAATAAACGTTATTTCTGAAATGAAATAAACCTTTATTTCGTTTCGTTTTGCAAGAAAAAAATACGTTTCAAATAACACAATTTTAACTTTGCTTAAAAACGCTAGAATAGTAATGGCGTCCGAGTGTGACGTCATGCATTCGTAAACGCTTGGCAATGCAATGTTTACGTGTATATTGTGACATATTATATTAATTCATTATTTTGAATAAAAAAATTGGTTGTCTGTAAAGTCGGTTTACTGACGATAGTTGAACGTGACAACGTCTTAAGAAAATACTGATGGAATGGTAGCATTTATCAAAAGAAAATTTTAATTTCATTTGTTTAATATCTATGAAAATCATATATTAAATAATTCATTATAAGAATAATTCATTATAAGAATAAACAATTTGTCGCTCGTTCCGCGCTCTCGCTTGCACTTCAAGCCTTACATGGAACGCCTCAGAGCGAGGTAACGCCGCATGACGTCATTTTTTTCGTGCGTGCAGCCGGCTCTATCGAATTATAAGACGCTGTCACGTCAAAAATTATGAATTCTAATGTGTTTCGATGGTGTGAAGTTCTTCAATGTAATAATATATTGATAATAACTCTGTCATAATAGAGTCACGGGGACAAATACGGACTGTATCAAGTCATAACAAATAAACCATAGTTTGACATAAATAAATATATATATATATAAATAGCGAGTACTTTGTGTCAACAAAGTGGGAATTTGACAAACATCTATATTGTACTTATACCAAACTCACATTATTTCGGGTTGTTGAATAATTAATCTACTCTAGAGTGAGTCTCATTATTTTAAAACTACCTCAACTATTAGAAAAGATCGTGTCTCTTTTACATTATATTATATGGGACGGGTCCCTAAAGCAAGAGTGCGCTTCACAAAAGCCTGCGGACTCACAATTGAATGAACCACTGTCTCACACTGACACGCACTCAGCGGTGTGTTTTGGGCGACATAACATTCATTTTGTATATCAAATAATGAATAATATTCGCAATTGCACAAATATATATTTAAGTACGGAAATTATTAAACAGGAGAAAAAATCTACGCCTTTAAAATTTTACACATAAGATAAGGTGCAACTCTAAATGAACATCATTGTAGCTTCATAAAGCAATTATTTAAATAATAATTTATACTTTATTTTCTTAATATATTACTGTAGTTATTACCTATTTAGCGCATAAAAGCCGGATTTCACCGCTGCGGTAATTAGTCTTCAAAATTATAACTATAGTAATTCTCAGTGACGACAGGAAAACCTTTAAAGAACTGTATTAAAGACATAGCATACAATTGGCTGGCAGCTTATCCACCACTCTACATCCCTAAATCCGCACCCATCCTAGTCTATCGCTCGATTACTCCCACATAAAGCCAGCGGAAAGGACAAAAAAGTGAGTGCCGTAGTTTCCTGATAGCGATGCGCTTTGAGGACACGTCCCTTCCCATTGACAGAGCAAATATTAGGAAGATAGAAATGTGACATGAAATTAGATTTCCGGTTGTTGTCTTGAATTAAAATACTTTTATTCTATCTATCGTAAAACCTTTCAGAAGATAAGTTATGCGTTGGTCCACAATGCAGTTTGCTAGATTTTGCAAATCTTCTAAAGTAGGGCAAATTTGATGTGCAAGTCTTTTTACAATATCGTCCTTTTGTAACAATATTGTATATTAAATTTAATAAACACATACCTACATTATTATTTCTCCCTAGCTCTATGTAGATTTTCTGCTGTCTTCGTCATATATCTCATTATAGTCTATCTAAACTAACAGGTTCCATTTGACGTTTCATACTTTTAACGTAAATAACTTTGTGCAGACGTAACCCACACAATTTCAATAACACTTTCCGTAAATCCATGGAATTATGAAGCTATTCTTATTTTATAACTAGATATACACACCATAATCACTAAATTTAAACTAGAATTCTTTAAATAAAGCAAAATAACCATATTAAACAACATATTTTTTTTCTAGACGTCATTACAAAGTCACCTCTTTAGGTCTTTTACCGGTAGAGTCGAGACTATTCAAATGCATTTGTATACGCATAATCGGTAAAAATATTTAAATAATCGAGCAGATATAAAACAGTTGTTTTTTAATTTTTTAAAATACTGAACTTTCAGCTAATAATAGGTATGCTGTCAACGAACATACATCAATAAATAGTGAAATAATAATATTAATATGAATTAATTTATCATTAACTAGCATTTGCCCGCAACTTCGTCTGCGTGTTTAAGATAATGTAGACGTTATATCGCTAAAACTATGCCATTATAACCTTTACGTAAACCTTTAACAAAAATCAACGTGCAGCATTTTTATTTCCAATTCTGACACTGAGTTTAGATTATCGGATCAATGGGTCCGTCAGTTGTCGATTCAGAGACCAATCGGATCAATACATAACCGGCCTTATTCATATACAGTTTTAAAACCTATTTTAGGTATCGAATGTTTGTTTTCTCGCTCAAACTGAATTGAAAAGTCGTTCGAAAGGGACAAATGTTAAATATTCATAAGAATAACTTCAGCAGTTTAATTTTCTATACAAATTTTTCAACCCTTATTTTTACTCCTTTAGAGTTAAATTTAAGTAAACAGAGTACGCACTTATTTTTGATTTTAGATGTGTAATTATAGTGTCAAGTTTGAAATCTGCAACTTCAACGGTTGCAGTTTTCCATACAAATTTATTTTACCCTTTTCACCCCCTTAGGGGTTGAATTTCCAAAAATCCTTCCTTAATGCTACCCTACGTTATGAAAGAAAGCCCTGTGTAAAATTTCAAGTTCCTAGCTTAAGTAGTTTCGGCTGTGCGTTGATCCGGCAGTTCGGTTCTACAAAACTTCAACCCTTATTTTCGTCCCTTTAGGGTTAATTTTAGATAAACAATATATGCAATTATTTTTGTCTTAGAATGAATAACTTAAGTGCCAAGTTTGACAATTGTAACTTTAACGGTTTATATTTTCCCTATATCAGTTTTTAACCCTTTACACCCCTTTAGGGGATGAATATCCGAAAATCCATCCTTAGTGCTACCCTACGTCACAATCGGAACCCATGTGTAAAATTTCAAGTTCTTAGCTTCAGTAGTTTCGGCTGTGCGTTGATCCAGCAGTTCGGTTTTACAATACTTCAACCCTTATTATCACCCTTTTAGGGTTAATTATAAGAAAAGAGAGTATGCAGTTGTTCTTGTTTCTAGATGAGTAACTAAGAAGTCAAGTTTGATATTTGCAACTTCAAGGGTTTCGGTTTTCCATACACCAATATTTTACCCTTTTCACCCCCTTAGGGGCCGAATTTCCAAAAATCCTTCCTTAGTGCTACCCTTCGTTACAATAGTGACCACTATGTAAAATTTCACGTTTTTAGCTCCAGTAGTTTTGGCTGTGCGTTGATCGGGTAGGAAGGAAATCACCCAATTTATAAACATTTCAACCCTTATTTTAACCCCTTTAATGTTAATTTTTTGAGAAATTAAGTATGCAATATTTTTTTTTATTGAATGATTTATTAAACTGCCAAATTTGACAATTGTAACTTTAATAGTTTAGATTTTTCATACAACAGTTTTTAACCCTTTTCACCCCCTTAGGGGTAGAATTTCCCAAAATCCGTTCTTAGTGCTACCCTACGTCACAATAGAAATCCCTGTGTAAAATTTCAAATTCCTAGCTCTAGTAGTTTCGGCTGTGCGTTGATAGGTCAGTCAATCAGGTTCCTCTTTTATATATATAGATTAATAGATTTGGATATTACAATGGAAATGAAGGCAGTATTGTAGGATACGCCACACATAGTAAGGAGGTTCCTCACTTTGGAGTATATGTATTGTATTGTATGTATGTATCATGTGTTCATAAGCATGTGCGTGATGTGGACTGGACTCGAAAAAGTGTCTGCACCCGGGTGAAGCCGGGACGTGCCGCTAGTAATAGATAAATCACTCCTTTTGTTCCTAAATAGTAAAGTGACATGCAATTGTTGATGTCTCATTAGAATAAAAATGTTCATGAAAAAATAAACGAAATGATGTAAACTGAAAATATAAACTGTAATCGATTAAGAAATACAAACAAATATTATCGATATCTCTAAATAATCGGATATTGTAAGAACCGATTTATTTGACAGCATCCCTATTTCCCAATGTCAAATGGAACTTCTTAGTTTAGATAGGGTATAATTGACTCTAATATCTTACTTGACGGCATCAAATTTTCCTGACAGTTAACACACACCTCAGAAAATAAATAAAGGTTAAAAAAGTCTAAGGTTTTTTTTTATTATTTTTTTTTAACCATTATTTAATTTTCATTCTTTAGTCGACTGCGCCTGGTAGATTCCTTTATTGGTTTTCACGCAGACACTCCGGGTCTCAGGAAAACAAAAATCGCTAATCCTGATTATCCTAGTAAGGATAACGGGTCAAACTGTTTAAAATATTGAATTGTCATCGGTCCTTAATAAGAATGCCAAATTTGAGTTAATCCGACGTTTTGAAGGGGGTCAAAATCATGTTCAAAGATTCCGTTACATACTAACTAACATACATACGTCTGAAGCCAATAAAAGCGTATTAAAAATATAGTTCGTGTTCTGGAATCGCAAATAACTCAACCTCGGCTTTCCTGGCAGAGCATAGCTTAATTACAAATACTTATATAAACTGTTTCATTGTTTACTCGCTCCAATTTCCATTTAGCTTGTAAAGCAAACCGCTGCTCAGTTCTGAGAATATAGATTTCATATTGTTGTGTTTTAGTTTAATAATATTGTTCTGCCGCTTTTACAAGTAGGTTTTCAACGGAAATAATTATTTGAAATAACTTTATCAGAATTCCTTTATAAACTTCGATTGCTAAGAATACTAAAAACATCTCAGAATATTGCATCAAGATGCAGTTTCAACCAAGTTGGCATAATTGACATAATTATCTACGCCCATAGACTATAATTATAGATTACACTTTACTATACCATGAACCCCGCTCCCCCCCCCCCCCCCCTCTTTAAGATTATCCAAACCTTCAGTGGGAATTACCCTATTACCCTATTTTATTATGACGGACAAAAAATTTGAAAGAAATGATTCTATAAAAGTTACGTTTTCCTTATTTGATAAGAAACGCAGAAAAATGAGGCCTTCAGGTAATTTTATATAGATTGTGTGTATAAGAGTGTGAGAAAGTTTCCGTTATTTTGCAAAGGCTGAAGTTTCTTTATGAGTCCCGCAACAGTTGTTGTTCGGTGGAGAGTCCCGCGGGTGCTTTCACATTATGGTTATCAGCTAAATAGTTCACAAAATGTTCCGCATATTGGAGAAGTTTGTGCAAAAATATTGTCAATATTTATTATGAGTGTGGTATCGTAAATTCTAGGCTTTATTTTTCCAACTAGCATACTTTGTGAAAAAAATATAACATCTGTACTCAAATAAAGAAATAAATTTGGCGATGCTTTGTTCGTTTACTATTTATTTGGTATACTTGTGTATAAAACGGGAAACCGGTTATACTAATACACATCGCACATTTTTTGGTATACGACAATACATAATACCACTGGCGACATTCAACGCAAACTTACAAAGAAAGCAGTTTTATTCCAATATTTATTTTACGTGTTGTGTAAGTTGCAGAATAAATTACCTTTTATTTTTGAAGTGAAACTTCTTTATCGACGTATGGGAGAAATTTGATAGCAATGTCAAAAAATTGTAACGTTTTTGTGTTACGCGCCATCTTTATTTCTAAGTCACATTTTTCCGCCACGCGCCATATTTATTTCTCCTGATTTTCATGGGTCACTAGCATCAGCAGTTGGAGATTTATTTATTATTTATTTATGTTGGTGAGTATTTCACCAATTTCTGTAAAGTTGTAAATAGTAGATCATTTTTCGAAAGATGATGTCATAAAGAAGTTTCACTTCTTACGTGTGTACACTAATACTCACACATTTTTTTAATAATTACAAAGGTTGAGTAAGAAAATATTACATTAAATGTGCTCGTTAATTAATTAATTAATAATATCAATGATGTGCTTATTATTAGATTTGCATCAATTAATTCGACCGAATGTTAAGTCTCCTTAGAGTAGCGGTTATTACATGAGCTTCACACGTACCATAGCATATTAAACCATATAAATATTTATCACTTATCTTTGTATCCGATGACCTCCATGCATTACCAATCGATCAATTAGCAATTGCCAAGTCAAACAATATGGCGCATGTGAGGAAACTGAAAGCGATGACTCATGCACAATAGCTCCTCCAAACTAAGTTTCCTTTAGAACGGAGCACGTCATCTCGCCTTTCAATTATAAATTAGTCGGAATGCAGCGGAGCGTCGAATATTTGAGCTGCGCCTTACACCCGAGCTGCTCTGTTGTCAAATTGGGTGACGTGTTAGCCTTATCTATATACTAGCGGCTCAGCCCAGCTTCGTCCGGGTGCAGAAGCCAATCTTAGAAGTAAATTATGCTGTCGCGGACAATTTTACAACTTTTTAAGAGAAGCAATTCCGTCATGTAATATGATTATTGCCAAACTTTAACCATTTTCAGAGCGCACGCAACGGAAGCTCTTAAAAGGAGTATTTCTCATTTTGCAACATTTTTAATTGCTGCTCCGCTTCTATTGGTTATAGCGTGATGTTATATAGCCTATAGACTTCTGTAATAAATAGGCTATCCAACCCCAAAATAATTTTTAATATTAACCAGTAGTTCCTAAGATTACCGAGATGATAAAACAAACATACTCTTCAACTTTATATATTAGTACCTAAAGATATGTATTTTCTGGGCTCTGTTGGGTTCCTAAACTTATTATAGTTTTGGATTCTGTCCGGACTCGATAGCGTCCTGAATTTAGTGTTCGTGTATTTTGCTATTGTGCTGGGTGTTAGCAATGTAAATGTTTATAGAACAGCATGCATATATTTGTTTCAACGCAACGTAGGAACATTGTGCAGTGAAACTGTGTGAAATAAAATTTCGCAACAAAGCCGACGAGATTTTGATTATTTGAACCTATTACCAACCATCCTAAATAGCTGGCGATGGAACTACAAACAGTCCCTAAGTACCAGAGTTTATTATATTGGCAACAGCAATTTTCCAATTCTGATCTGAATTTACACTACATATTAGCTACATAAATAGGCTAAAACAGACTTAAAGGCTAAAACTGGCTAAAAACCAGCCACTTGTCGTGTTTGGTACAGCGGTTCGATGGTAAATAAACGGTTTCTCCGTTTTTTTGCATCAGTCTTAGTACAAATGGTATTAACTCACGAAATGGACATTTTCAAACTGCACATCTCGCTGAATTTACCGCTGGTAGTGATGTGGCTTACTTCGATATTTTTTGTCGATAATTTTTTACATTTTCCGCAATTTTTCTCCTGTATATATTTCCCAGATCAATACCAATTAGAGATATGCAAAAACTCTTAAATTTAATATTTTTAACGGCCTTAAACCCATCATATGGCATAGTTTAACCCGTGCATCCCCGTTTTTTGAGTATAATCGTAACCGACGGCGAAAAATTACCATCTCTCACCGGTAAATATTTTATGTTGATGGGACTCCACGTAGCTTCAAAAGCAATAACTACTTATATAGCAGCCTTCGTGGCGCAGTAGGCTAGACGCTGGTTGTGAAATGAGAAGCCGCGGGTTCGATCCCAGCACCGAGACAAATGTTTGTGTGACCTGGAGGCATTTATTTCGGTTGTGGGTGTTTGTGAGACCGAAAACTCTCTCATATTTCCTGATACACTCGACACAAGACTCGATCTTTGTGTGGGGTCAATATTATGTATGTGACTGTTGGCTATATAATTTTTTTTGTTTATTAAATAAATCCACCATTACTCTCCATTTACACCTAAACATATCTCCAATACCCAACCCACTAAATTTCCGCCATTTAAATCCAACGCAATGAAACAATCACACGCTCAAGTACAAGCTCTTACATGTTCCAAAATGGGATTTGAATGTGGGCCAACTCGGATTCTCTGATTCTCGCGAGTGTGGTCACGCGCCGCACATTATTCGTATGTAAGTGCCCGATGATCGTCGCTTATTAAATGTATTCGTTTCCTCATGATAAATACGTAATTTGAGGGTTTCTTCGGTTCAATATAAAGTGATTTTGGAGTTCTGTTATTCGATAACTACCGACTGAACTGATGGACTGACTTTAAATGTCGTTGAACATTTATAAATTCACTAAATTATATTAATTTGTGGCAGTACATAACTTCACGCGCGCACTTTAACAGATGTGATTCAGCAAAATTGTCAATGCCAAATAATTTAGATAATATCACGTATGCACGTATCACCTTAATATATAAGGATCACTTGTACATTGAAATAAACAGTCTCATACAGGGTCACAGTGAGACTCACTACATCCTGTGTTTCCATCTTCCACCATGGCGTAACCACTGGCAAAAATTTTAATAAGATTATAAACATGTTATACAACTTAGTACCTATAGAGAATTTAGGTTCTATATCTATATCTATCTATATCAGCCCATATACGTCCCACTGCAGAGCACGGGCCTACTCTACAATCGAGGGAATCGATTCAGAGTGGTTAGGCCATATAGTCCACCACGCTGGCCTAGTGCGGGTTGGCGGACTTACATACCGTAGAAATTCTTTAAAATCGCTACGGTATGCATGTTTCCTCACGATGTTTTCCTTCACCGTTAAAGTGTGAGTTTTAAAAACCGTTTAAGTTAATTTAGGTTAGTCCGTGCAAATTGTAATTCTCAGACATGCATAAAAAATATCCACAGTATTTCCAACCTGAGAATGAAATCGAATTATGTACAGTGCCACGATGTCATATTCAAGATACGAAGTAATACCGAAATAAAGAATACCTTCGTTTCAAATAAATCTTTTGTTCTAATCTGCGAATTATATTGTTATTTAAAAAACAATAGAGATCATTCGAATGTGGATACATATTTGTTTCCTGTTTTCATAACTTGAATATGGTAGAGACGAATTAAGCAATTTTTAGTTATTTTGATTTTTATTTAATTTTTGTCAATTATTACGATGAGAGAAATCATGTTTTAAATCTTTTGAAAATAGGATATAATTTATATCAAAATAAAACTAATTTTAAGGATCTTATCGCGTGATTGTATATTATGCATCTTGATTTTTAATTTCCCGACGTTTCGTAAACTTCACAGTATTAGTCACGGGGCGGACTCATTTTAGACCAACATAATATAACCATAAATATTATATTAATATTATATTAATTCAATCATCGATATCGCACAAATCGACAAAGTGCGTCCCTAGATGACCGCGGGCACCTTTTCCTGTTGCCGGCACTAAGCCGCTTTTTGCCGCGGCCTGCGCGAGACAAAGCGACAAAACAGCTGAGCACACACGGCAAGACCGCGGGCCGAGACCGCTAGAGACCGTGAGACTGTGAGCACACGGTACTATCGGTTCTCGCGGCGGTCCACACGACGTAATCGCTTCCTTTATAAAGTGCTTGCGTAAGGAGATTACACTGACGGTCTTTGGCGCGAAGTGTACGACAAAATGTCTTTATGCGGATTATTTTGGATGATTAAGGATGTTTGAATTGTGTGTTTGTATTTTAGCTACGATGTAGTTCGATCGCCGAATAAAAAAAACGAATATGATGACACGTTTCGGGTCAGCCTATGTATAACTAGTTTTTAGGAGGTCCGCATCATTGTGCGGCCCGGTGACAGTTGGTTATCTGTTTTTTTTTTACACCCGTTAGTCACATACATAGTCCTGACCCCACACTAAGATTGAATCTTGTGTCGTGGGTATCAGAAACTACGACAGACTTTTCGGTATCACAAACACCCAGACCCGAAACAAATACCTGTGGATCACACAAATAAATATTTGTTTCGGCGCGGGGATCGAACCCGCGGCCTCACGTTTCTCAGGCGGCGTCTAACCAACTAAGCCACGGAGGCTGGTGAAGGTGAGAAGGTGTTTTGTAATCTGTTCATCGTCAGTATAAAAATATTGTAAGTATATCGTATAATCTGTCTTTATCTCGTTTTGCAGATCCGAATAATTTGATCACTTCAAATCTCAAAAGGTGCGGTACACACAAAAGTCCTCAACGAGCAAACATTACCAGAGTCCCAAAAAGCAAAAATCTTTGATACAAAGGTAGAGCGGAATACTGTCGCCCAGGGCGTGACGACCGGATGTGACGACACGTTGCCGGATACACACGCGCCGGCGAACCAAATTGCACCCCACCTAATTTGTCAATGCGAAATCAGCGGTTTTTTACGCGGAAATTTCCGAGACGAGTACGGAATGCTGATTTTCAATGGCTTTGATGTGCGCAGCGCGGGTCCTAATGCCGCGTCCTTAAATGAAATGCTAAACGGATTTTGTTTTAGAAAAACCCATACCATACATACATTCCCCTTCCCCCCGGACCTCTGAGGTGTTCAGACGTGTTTAACGTTACTTCCGTGCCGAATAAAATAAAATGGAAATTCAAATTAAAGTGAATTAAATCAAAACCAAATATTAGGAGTGCATAAACATCGCGAGGGTGTGTTGCTGTCATGAAGCGGAATAGGACCACCGAAACATTATTGAGAGTGAGTGCTATAAAAGCAATATATTCTATCCTTATCACACAACCCTAAGAAGGCAACAAACAAAAAGGACTACTATAGTTCTAACGTTGAGATCTCCTTAAAATTGCCGGAACGACATTTTGTACTAAATCACCGATAAACGACCAATTTGTAAGACACCTGCGCCAACGCAGAGGTCCCACTAGATTTGACGGCAAGCAAAATTGTACTAAATCGTCGATCAGTAACCAGTACCCGAGACCCCTGCACATTTACACTCCAATAACTCTTTTAACTCTACTGCAGTCCTGGTTATTTGATGAATTTAATAGAAA
The DNA here is from genome assembly GCA_905220455.2 of Deilephila porcellus. Lineage (NCBI taxonomy): Eukaryota > Metazoa > Arthropoda > Insecta > Lepidoptera > Sphingidae > Deilephila > Deilephila porcellus. The sequence continues at coordinate 244,094 of LR999991.1, read as the reverse complement.
TAATTCAATATAAATAAACACTATGCCTCTTAAACGCACGCCACCGCCAACTCCCGTGCATTACTCGTCTGATCCGGCCTTGAACAGCGAATGTACCACATTAACTAATGAAAATGAGGCTTTGGAGGTTAATGCAACTAGCCGTAGTAAGCGGAAGCGGAGAAACTTAGATACTACTGAAGACAAAATATTAAATTTCATGACTGAAATGAGGAACCTTTTTTCGGAATTTAAAATAGAACAAAATAATAGAATTGATAAAATATGTGCTGCTATTGATGAGATAAAGAAACAAAACTCCGATATACAAACATCTATGGATTTCTTGTCACATAAATATGATGCTCTAAATTTGCAAATAGACAATCTTGAGAAGGAACGACACAAGAACCTAGAACTCATTCAAATCTTGGAGCAAAAATTTGACCAATTTGAGAGGAAAACTCGTTCAACATGTGTAGAAATTAGGAATATTCCAGCTCCCAAACAGGAAACCAAAGATTCGTTAGTAAATACAGTACTAAATATATCGAAAACTTTACGTGCCAAAATGGAACCGTATGATATAAAAGATGTGTTCCGTATCCAGACGAAAGACCCAAATGATAAGACCATCATTTTGGAACTAAATAGTGTTCTTACTAAAGAAAAACTCATAAAGCTATTTAAAGAGTACAACAAAACCAATGAGAAGTTGTCAACGGGAAATTTAAAACTAAATTGCCCTCCACAGCCAATATTTATATCAGAAAATTTGTCTGCTAAGATGAAGAGGCTGTTTTTCCTGGCTCGTGACTTCGCCAAGGTCAACGACTACAACTTCTGCTGGGTCACACATGGAAAAATTTATCTGCGCAAATCTGAAGGTTCACCACTTATATTAGTTAAAGATGAAAACGATTTAACTAAACTAAAAACACAGATCTGACTAATATTATTAAGAGAAAATTTCTTTTGGCAGTATTTAGAAATCTTGTTGTATAAGAATTTTATAATTTCAATATTTTTGTTTGTATACCTACACTTATTTGTTTCTATTTTTGTTGATTTGGTAGTCTTATTTTGCATTTCTTTAGATTTATATAAATTCATAAACACACCACAACATATAACTCTTCCTCACACTAACACACCACTTATCGTCATGTCTAACACACTCACACGCACACATTTATACACACACATACACTCCCAAAGAAACAAACATTTACCATTTTCGTATCACACTATTCTACTCTATGAGCATGGACAATATAACAAAAATACATTTATATATAGGGCCCTGTATTACATAAATACTATTAATCATAATGGATAGCGATCACATCACAATAACAGATGATATTGAACGTATTTCAGTATCGGACTCATATCAGTGCTCCCCGGAAGATTGTAGAAGCTATATTAAGGGCAAAATTAAAAATTCTCTTACAATTTTTCATGTCAATATTAGAAGCGTTATGTGTAATTTTGATAGTCTAATAACCTTATTATCTAGAGTAACTATATCTATTGACATAATAATCTTGTCTGAGTGTTGGTTAAAGAAATCCACCATTATCCCTACTTTACATGGTTATACTGTGTATAGCTCTAAATACTCCAACCAAAATGATGGAGTTCTAATCTATACAAACAGTACTTTGAATTGTATTTGTGAGGAACCAGATTTTTGTGATGCCAACTGTTTGATTCTTAAACTCTCCAATGAAGTTGCTGTTGTTGCTCTTTACCGATCTCCTGCTACAACAAATATTTCAAACTTCTTAACTAGTTTAGATAGAACCCTAAACTCATTACAATCCTTTAAAACTATAGCAATTTTAGGGGATTTAAATATTAATATTTTAAATTGTGAAAATACCAATGCTGACGAATATCTCAATCTGCTTGCGTCCCATGCACTCTTATCAACCCACACTTATCCCACAAGAGGTTCAAACTGCCTTGATCATATTTTTCTAAAAAGTAACAAACTTGCCTCCACGTTCATTCTTGATTCTCTTATTACCGACCACTCTCCAACAATCTTATGTTGTTATAACAAACTAGAAAATAGATCTTCTGTCCCGGCTGTTAAACGTGTTAACGAATTGGCAGTTCTATCCGAATTAAAAAACACAGATTTTTCGCAAATTCTGACCACTCAGGACGCAGAAACAGCTGCTAAAAATTTAGTTGACATTATTTCTTCATTAATTAACAAACACACATTAACAATTGTTATCCCCTCTAGAAAAAGAATTATAAAGCCTTGGATTACTCCGGGCCTACTACGGTGCATTCGTAACCGAGACAAATTATACAAAAAAACAAAGAGAGACCCGAATAATGTTATTGCGAAAGTCATATACACGCGATATAAAACTTTCTGTAACAATCTCCTCAAAAACGTTAAATTAAATTTTGAAAAATCAGAATTGCACAAAGCACGAGGTAATCCAAAGGCCATGTGGAAGACGATTAAGGATATTGCAAACATTAACCATAAAACATCACATGCTACTAACTTATTGAACCTCAGTAACAGTCCTCTTACATCTGTAAATCTTGTCAATAGTTTCCTTGCAAATACCGGTAAAAATCTAGCATCAAAAATCATACCAACTCTATCTCTGCAAGATCAAGTCAATAATAAGAACTCTGTGTGCTCCTCTCAAAACTCTCAAAGTCTTGATTCCATGGCTATTTATCCTGTTGATAATATAGAATTAGAGCGTATCATTCTTGGTCTTCGATTAAACTGTGCCGTTGGATGGGACTCAATCCCAATATCTATCATAAGAAATGCACGAAACATACTTATCCCGATCTTAACTCACGTTTATAACCTTTGTCTCTCAACAGCTGTATTCCCTAAAGTATTTAAGAAAGCTTTAGTGTATCCCATCTTTAAATCTGGAGCTACAAACAGCGTGAATAACTACAGACCTATTGCAGTGCTTAGTACTCTTTCAAAAATATTAGAGAAAATTCTAAATAGTAGACTCATCAAGTTTCTGGACAAGAATGATATTATTGCTCAAAATCAATATGGCTTTAGAAAAGCAAAGTCAACGGAAGATGCTATTTTAAATTTTACCGACTCTATTGCCATAAATATTGATGCTCAAATTAAGACCCTCGGAATCTTTTTGGACTTATGTAAAGCATTTGACACCGTTTCGATTCCCACTCTATTAAATAAGCTAGAAGGTGTTGGTATTCGCGGGCTTGCGTTGGACATCTTTAAAAGTTATTTAAATGGACGTTCTCAACAGGTTAAAATAAATAATTTCATAAGCAACGAGGAAACAGTTTCTTATGGTGTACCGCAGGGTAGTGTGTTAGGGCCCACCCTGTTTCTCATATATATTAACGAGCTTTGCAAAATTTCAATACCCTACTGCAAAATTCTAGTATATGCGGATGATACTGTTCTTCTAATTCAAGGCTCTACATGGGCAGATGCAAAAACCAACGCGGAGGCTGCACTAGGCACTGTTTTGGACTGGCTCAAATGCAATTTGCTGACTCTTAACGTAGATAAGACCAAATTTCTTGCTTTTGCTCCCAGAAAATCCTCGCTTCCCCCTTCAACATTGGATCTTACAGTCCATAACTGTCAACAAGCGTCTACTTCCTCTTGTCAGTGTATACAAATTAGACAGACTGACAATATTAAATACTTAGGTATTGTAATCGATAACACTTTCACTTGGAAATACCACATTGACCTTGTTGTTTCCCGATTACGTAAATTAATGTATGTCTTTAAGAATTTACGAAAATTAGCAGATCTCCCAACCTTAAAATCTGTATACATTGCTTTAGTCCAGTCGATTGTAAGTTATTGTATCAACGTTTGGGGAGGTGCCTGTAAAACATTCCTTCTGCGAGCTGAGAGAGCACAAAGAGGAATATTAAAGGTCATGACTAATAATCCAATCCGATTTCCCACTTGTGCACTCTACTCACTTTGCGAAGTCCTTACAGTGAGACAGCTCTTTATCTACCACCTTATTCTACGAAAACATAAATACATGCCATTTGACCCTAACATCACTAAAAACAAGCGTAGAACTGATTTGATTTGTCCCAGCCTTTACTGTAAATCCACCCTAGCCTCTCGACAATTTTACTATCTTAGTCCCAAATTATACAATAAATTGAATAAACAACTAAACATCTTTCCACTCACAATTCGAGAATGTAAAATACGTGTATTTAATTGGCTTAAAACCCTCACATATGACAATACGGAAAATATATTATTGATTGGTTGAAACAAATAATCTTAAAAATTTGCTAACATAAAATTAATGATTACACCAAAAATAAAATTTTATAAATATTAAGAATGATATGTTATAAATGTAAATGGTTTATATCTATTATCTACACATACTCACACACTCACTCACACACACACACACACACACACACACACACACAAAACACTCTTTTTTTCGTCTTTCAAATTTTAGTATTCTTAGCATTATATTATCACTATAATTTGAGCATCCTATTATTATAAGAAACCTAATGAAAGCAACTGTTAAGGAGGGCCTAATAACTGCGACACAGTAAAAACTAATGCAGTTATTATGGCAAAAATGTTATTGTTACATTATTTCTTTGGTTCCTAAATAAATTTTATTTTATTTTATTTTATTTTTTATTTTATACCGTAAAGCTTTATGGCCGGTTGAGTTTTATAAAAGACTGAATTAAGCCATTAATGGTTTGAGCACGAACGGTTCATGATAATTTCGTCATTAGTGTTTCAATTACTTGTTTGATAATTATTTATTCTACACACGTTCGCTATGGATGCAATTTTGACAATGACAGTTTTCAAGGAAATTGGGAAAACAATTTGCCAAGCAACTCCAAACACCTCGAAATGGAGCCTAAAATTAATTTCGTTTTCGGGGAACTCAGGTATTTAATATTTCATTTTTAACAAAGATACCATACAAAGGTACAATTTCTTACGATCTAAATAAGGGTCAGGTCAAGAAAACTATGTATCGACGAGTGTAACACTTTTTTATTTTAAAACACAGTTTACTTTAGTAATCACTCTTTAATTCACGAACACACTTCACCTTTATCGTTTCGTGGTTCAACGACAACTAACTCCAACGAACTAACTTTTCCTTTTATGTAACTTATTGGATGGGTAGGTACCCAACTTGCTAGTTTTTGAACTACACTTGTCTGTTATCTTTAAACCACCAAATAATTTCACAATATATATCATTAAGGCTAAATTAATACAAAAAGATTTTACAATAATTATTTACAATAGTCCTCATTATTTTAATTTCCAGCAACTTCCGATTTTATTATACAATCATAATTTATTTTTATACCCTTAATTTATTAATATCTGATAATGTGTTTTTAAAAATATAATAAGATGAAGGTAATATTTTTTGTAGGCTAACACGAGTATGCATCAAGTTATTGTCTAACACGAATGACACAAAATTTATACACCAGGAAGATGATTGCCAAAAGCCCAGCACCTTTTTCTTCCTCTCACTATTTTTCATTTCCCTTTCATTTTGACAATTTAGCAATGCACTTACGATCTAATCATTGTAGATGCTTGTAGGCGATGGTACTTAATTACCATTACGTATACTGCTCCTGAATTAAATGGACGACCTGCTTAAGGTCGCAGGAAGTTGCTGGATGCAGGCCGCTTCCAACAGATTCAAAATGGAGATCTAAAGGGGAGGCATAGGCCTTCTATAGAACATAGGTTCAGCAGTGGATTTCCTGTAGCTGAATAGAGAGAGAGTGTGTGAGAGAGGGAGAAACTGCGCCTAGCTAACATTGAACACCAACTAGCCACATTCATACTAAATACGCACAAAATCTAATGTTGCATAGGCAAGTCGCAAAACTAATATAAAGGGAGTTAATAATGTTTATCTGGAGCAAGTGGGTCAGGCCGACTGAATGCCGCGTCAATGGAGTCGCGTCACAGAAACATGTCCTACATACGGACAGACACTGCCACGCTCGCGTTTATGGAAATTATAAATTAAGTATTTTTTTTTATTTTGTCCTTAAATTCTTACCTTTGATTGTTTTACGCGGTGTGGGTAATATGCTTGTAGTTGTGTTTCCCTCTAACTATATAAGTGTTTCGTCACTTATAAATGTTTACACATGAACAACTGAGTATTTCTTAAGTATATCAAGATTTGCTCCGTATTACATTTGCGAAAAAAATAACCTCAGCGAACTGTGGGTGGAATTAGTCTATTCTTTTAAAAATATACGCGCGATTTGGAATCAAAAATTACTTAAATACACAATATCATCGAAGATGCAAAAACAGAAAAGGCGATATTTCGTGCCATTAAAAAATAATTATATTTTTCGTGGCAACCCTATTGAGTTACACACGAGCAAAATGTTCCAGAACAAAAAGTCCCATTTACGAGCAATGTTAATTTGCGAAGCCTTTTAATAGAGTTTCTCAGAATGAATACAGACATATCCAGTTTCTTTTGAATATCGTAAATAAGATTTTATGCGGCCTTTTTAGTTTAAAATTTTATACACTACTTTTTACTCCGAATTCGTCACCGTGAATCTCAAACCCGCTTTACTAAGAAAGTTTCAATGCATTCATCAATTAATTGTTAGTTTAGATTTTTAACAAGTGAGCCATGTAGTATAAGAATGTAATAAATAACTGGGGTTTTAGACAGACGGCGTAATTATCAAAGTTAAATATTATGTACCAGATTTTAAGTATAACCTACAATAATAGAAAAGTGACAAACGCAATCAATGCGGCAGTATTTGTGTTATAGGTTACACGGACAGACATAGAAAAAAAATATATAATTGTTTATTTTGTATTTCCTTTATATCGATTATATTAAGTGGTTTTTATTATCATCCACGTACAAATACAAACTACAATTGTATAAAAGATGATTTACCTAACCATTCAAAATAACAGCACGGCATTTGTTTACAATACAGGTAGATGTAAAGTAAATCCTTCAGGCACTTTCCTGAGAAGAAATGACAAGCGAGCTAAATTAAATACATGTCTGGTGTTGCCAACCTCCCTTCCTGTCAGAATATTACTACTGAAATTCACGTTTATTCAGTAAGGTATTCAAAAGATTTTTATATCAACTGTCTATACTAATATATAAAGCTGAAGAGTTTTGTTTGATTTATCGAGGAAGGCTATAGGCTATTTATCATCACGCTATGATCAATAGGAGCAGTAGTGAAAAATGTTGCAAAACACGCTATGATGTTTTCCCACACCGTTATAGTGCGTGGTAATTGACTATCAATAGACACATGGCTCCGAAAAGTCAGAGAGAGCCCTGCGATTTGAACTCGCGACCACTGTGAATATGTAGGCAGCCGCGTCTGTTCCGTTACCAACAGGCCACCACGCATTTCATATTCAATACAAATTATTAATTTTGAACAATGTTGCTCTAACATCATGAATTGTAATGGTATGTAATGTAATGAATTGTAATATGTAAATGGATTACTTAACGCTTTTATAATTATTTATTGCGTTGGCAAAACAGAGTATACTGATTCTTCGTTATGGGTTACTTCGTTTCGTTTCTCTCAGCCATATTAAATATAAAGTAAACTTATTCGTATTAAAATATATCCTACTTGCAAATCATAACAAGTTATTAATGAACTGCTCTGATTTAAACCAACTTGTAATTTTTGTAATTTTTGTAATAATCACTACATTGTAAACTGGTTTTGAAAAGAGCAACACTAGAGTTTCTTGCCCGTTCTTCTCTAGTGAAAACCGCTTTCCGAACCGGGTGGTAGTTCAAAAAATGACTGAATCTAAACAATGTTGAACATTTTAATGGATTCAATAAATTATTTTCATTTCATTTCATTTCATTTCATCATTTGATTTCAATGAGTATTTTAGTAGAATATGTAGTTTTAATATATCTCGGCAGCAAAATAATTTTCAAGTATCGTGTACGCATTTTGGTTATCACGAATGAAAAAGCCGGAACAGCACGGGACGAGATGTAGCGAGATGGGATGTATAATGGGACCGGATGGGAAAAGCAGTAGGTGTAGAGGACGGTAGTCACGTTCAGTTAAAATATAAATCAGTTAGTCCGCAAAATAATACGATTTATAAGATTATATCCCTTGTGTGTCTAGGTTAGTGAGCATGGGTCAGTTAGTTTGTTTTAATTAGCTAACAATTCTACATATTATCATATATGTACATATTTATATCTTGTCCATTGCTACTATAGCTGATTAAATTCTTCTACAAATCAGTTTTAATTGTTTTAGTAAATATAGAGGAGGACTCTCTTCTTCTTTCATAATACTGAGTTATAAGGCCAATAAAAAGGCTACATTTCCATGTAGGCGTCTAACAAAGAAATACACCTAAACTAAAGGTTATTCCACCCGCTAGAATATATTACAGGGCCGGCAAAACAATAATCGTGCCGTTTATCTCCACGTGATCCCAAAGGATGAAAGTGTCCGAACAAAAGGCCCTATATGTTAATATTGGATTTGAATTTCTCTCAAGGCTCGTAGCATAGGGTCAGACCCCGATCTCTCATTTATAATGTTAGTTTCGCTGACAGATTTTTAAGGCTCTCTGAATATGTATTGAATATTTTACGATGCGCACGTTATATACAAAAAGTGGGATTGTTACATTTTTGGATATTTATTAATAAATAAATAATAAACCCAAAAGTAGAATATATTAAAAGGTGTGTCTTGTGGAGGGGAAATCTGAAACCACGTGATATCTTTCGGTCTTCCAACACCCAAACCTGAAACTTAGGGATTACACAAATATCAGAGTTTTATAACTAATATTGATTATTAAAGTTCAATAAAATGTTCGAACAAGTAAGTTATGGTATGATTTATTAATTTATGACTAAATTATCTAGACAGTTTAATAATATATGGGCCGCCTAATGAAGGTTGCAGAAATTCGCTGTATGAAAATCAACAGATCGCTTTAGAAATCTTTGAGAGGCTTCGTATAGAGCTTAGAAGAAAAAATAAAAACCAATAACTATCATAACGCTTTAGGTTCTACCCATGTGAGAAGTTTTACTGGTGGTAGGTCTCTCATATGTGAGAGGCCGCCTGGGTAGGTACCACCGCAATGTCTATTTCTCCCGCCAAACAGCAGTGTAAATGCGCTGTTGTGTTCCGTTTTGAAGGACATTGTAGCCAGAGTAACTACTGGACATATTGAGACTTAACATCTTATGTCTCAGGATGGCGAGCGCAGTGGAATTCCAAGCATTGCCTTGTAATTCATGGTGTTGTTTGGTTTCGCTACTGTCCATGAGCGGTCGTATCGCTTACCATCAGGCGAATTACATGCTCGTCTCGCCATTCATTGCAATAAAAAAAAAAAAAAAAAAAAAAAGTAGTAGAGAAACAGTGCGGTCACTTTGGACTATTGTACTAAAAATTCACAGACAACCTACGTGAAGTTTCACTGGCGTGTTTCATTTTGTAAATGAAATTGCAAATAACCCTTTCTTTCACACGTTTTCTCTTCCTTTCCGCTAAAATTAAGACAAAATAACGCAGTATTTGATCAAAATCTAGATGGCCATGAACGGTAAGCACTTACGACCAGGTATTCTTGTCCACTTTCAAGCCCATAAGAAGAAAGATAAACATCAAGTAAACCCGCGCGAAGCGCACGTTCAGGCGAGCTAAAACGAATCGCGGCAGATTATCATTTTATGTGGGTCGTAACATTGAGAGCGAAGTGACGTTTTATTCGCGACGATGTCTGCTCGTAAATAAGCTCCGTTCAGATCGCAATCTGCTGTTGAGTGGATGCTGCGTACGCTTTTTATCAGGAATCGGAACGTTTATATTGACTATTGTTCTACTGATTAAAAAAATGAGTCTCGTTTATTATACAGGGTATATCAAGACTGCGACCGAAAACGAAGCCAGGTTGTAGTATTAGTGACTTCAGACACAATGCAACTAAAAGTTTCACAAAAAAGACGCCAACTTTTTTTTGGTAATTTTTTACTTATTGTCATATTTGGGTGATAAATACATAGTTTTCTTAAAATAATGATATATACCATTATATTTTTAAGAAGCAATGTACGTTAGGGCTTAAATTACTATTTTCGCCATAACTAGGTATTTACTACACAAACACAATGATTTTTAAAGATTGCATAAAAAAATTATCTCTTATTTTGCGAAATTTTTATTTGCATTATGTCTGTAACCACTAAAACTACCACCCAGCTTCGTTTTCGGTCGCAGTCTTGATATACCCGGTATAGCTATAAGGCTTCAAAGGCAAAAAGCCTGATAATTAACATGTCAGGCATGAGGAAGCCAATACTTTCTTTATACGCATCAAAAATGACATGATACTTATTATATCATTTATAAGACTTCCTAATCCCACTTAAATCAAGGAAAATACGGAATGAGAACAAAGTGAAAATATTGTTCAGAATATTCTATCAAAAACGTACGTTGGATAATTAATATTTTATTACATTATTTTACTTAAATGAAAACTCAAGGTTTTTTACCATACTCATTGTACTTCTGGATATTTAACATTTAATGTTACAATGTTTTGGTGTATGAAAAATACATTACAAGGTATTTTATTATATCCTCACTTCCTTACCTCCTTACTTACATATCTAATTAACGCGAAAGTTTATATGTATGGATGTTTGGATGTTTGTTACACTTTCACACAAAAACTACCGAGTGGATTTAATTGATTTTTTTTAATAAGGTACCCTATATGTTTAAAAGTAATACCTATGTGTTAAAAACTATTCTATGATACTTTTGATGAATGCTTACAAGGAAGATGAGCAAGGAATTCAAATACACGTCATATTTGCTACTCTTTTAAATTTAAAGGAATGTCACGGGACAGGAGAGGACAAGATTGCATACTTGTCGCCGTCGGACAGAATGTGACGGCAAGGAACAATGTGGAATAGTGTAGTCCTCATAGAGTAATTATAGACATGAGATTCGATTGTCCGAATGTATACAATCCTATCACCAGATATTGTATTGCATATTTAATTATTTCAAACTTTTATACATGTTACGTAAAGGCGGACTTAATGCCTTAGGCATTCTAACAGTCAACCCAGAGCAAAGTACGTGCTTATAGTTTAACAAAGTGCAAAAGAGTGAGGAATCTATATTTGTATATGACTGTAATTTGTACTGTATGATCCGATAATCGCCTTTTACTGAGCACTTGACTCCTATACAGACTAGAGTTCGATGGAGAGAGCTCAGATATTGATAATAACACATGAACTAGGCAAACTATTGGTAAATAACAACGACAGATTGTTGGCAAACTAACAGGTGTGCCGGCCGCCGCGTAAACTCGATCAGCTGTTTGTTATACTTAGCGTAAAGTCACTGCTCCCATAGTGCATGCGCCAGCGGATTATAATAAATATTCTTTTAAAAAAAAATTATTCTGTCTAGCCCTGTTTTTAGAATATCTGTGATTTTAATGCAGCTGTGGGTAAGGGCAATGCAGGCTAGACAGAATACCTACAGAAGCGAAATGTGGCTCTCTCTCACTGGTCTCTCTGGTCCACACGTTTATGTCGGCCAACTCTATCCTATTACAACATAAACAGAAACTGAAATGCATCATATTTGCATGAGTAAATAAGAGCCCTTGGACACGGCGTATTTATAACGCACCGAGGACGCGCAGAAGTCGCACGCCAACGCGATTTAGACGCAATTCAGACTCAGTGAGTAAACCTTTGGTCATCTACAGCGCCGTGAGCGCGCGTTCGTAAAACATCGTCGCGATAAAAATACGCCGTGTACAAAGGCCTTTAGAAGAGTTTTCAATATTAATTATATACAGTAGTGGCTATTTGGGAGACACAAGTATACTATTACAAGTTAATTCACTCGCGAATCCATACATCTATGTATGTCAGAAATTCTTCTCATGTTGTGTAAAAGATATTACTTCAAATATATTTAGAAGTTATCCGCTATCTCCCACACTAAGCTCGCAGATGTACCGGCCAGTGAACACAGATGAACGGCGGCCGCCGTCCGTCGGCTAATTACAATGGCTTTTTAATGATGCAACCTCGACTCCGCCGACTTCCATACTACCCTAGGCGCCAGATATCCACGCTAATCACTAGGGTATATGTCGGGATTATGACTATTGCTGTTATACTCTATTATTGTAACAATAATTTGAGAATATTCTTCTTTAGCTACAGGGAGTGCACTGCTGGATAACAAAAGATTTCCATAGCGACGTTTGTTGTAGTTATACAACATCACTGTTATTAACAATTGAAATGCTTTTTTTAAGTAATAATAATTGAAACACATGTTTTACGTCAGTGTTATAAAGACGGAACTTTAAGGTGGGTACTGACCGGTGCTACGCGGTGTAACATAACATTCGCAGCGAGCATTTATGTTACGCCGTGTGTTAAAATCGTTGGTAAAAATACAATGTCCGTGCTCGATTCCAAGTACTGACTGCATGAATGTTCGCTTTGTAACATGTTACATTACGTCCCGTAACACCGGTCAGTACCAACCTTTATACTCAAAAAGACCGACGTCGAGTTTTTATTTTGTCCAACTTTAAAATAAATCTAAAGCCGAAATAAAATATTTGAACTCCAGCACAGAATAAACGCATAAAAACATTTAAGCTCTAAACTAAAAGCACATAAAGCCACCTTAACGTTACGTTACAAGGCAAACACGCGAAGTTAGCAAAACGCTCGCAACTCGGATAAGCTTGGAAATGTGAAAAACACGATCCCGATACGGGCGGCCCGGCCAAATCCTTTGCTAAGTATCTTTTAACTTGTGTTGCGACTTGTTTCCACGTTACGTATTCTTACACAGAGGTTCTCAAAGACCTTTGAGACTAGAAGTCTTGTTGAAAGTACGACTTTCTGAGTGTGTATAACTCAAGAACACACATATGTATACATTACGTACATTATTTGTATTAGACAGAAATTCCACTACTGGCACTCACATTTCTGCGAACTTATTTTCTTCCCAAGATGGAATTGGCGGTGAACAGGACCTCAAAGTTTACACTTCAATCAAGCTGGCATTAGACAAGTGAGGCAACTTACAAAAACTATATTATTTAATTAGTGATTTACCTACAATACTGCCGCATAAAAAGTTGCTTATCCTTAAAATATTTCCATCATACGTCCGACAAATTCCACTGCTGAATTTAGGTCGCCATTCATAACATAGGCATTAGGCCTGCACCCAACTATTATTATAACCTCCACTAAGTCGTGAGTGTAACTACCATAATATAACTGACGATAAACAAGTTGATAGACATAATAAATGACCGAATCTTATAGTAAGGTTAGTCCACTGAACAATTACGAGTAGATGGACTTTGGGGACGCTAAATCTTGACGTCAAAATAACTTCCTAGTGACGAATCTATACAGGTGCAATAACTTAATATAAAATTAAAAATATATGTTTCCAACGTTTATAAAAGAACGTAGTATTTGTAAGTAAATTTTCCAAGTATTGTGTAGTCGATCGATTTTTAATAAATACGTAATTTTAATTTGTCCTAATTTTGGGAACTTGTGTGCTATTCTGCAAAAGTTTTGGTTTTAGAATACAAAATAATCCCCTATTTTATTAAACTTCGCTCGAACAAATAGGAGTTCAAAACTTTAACCATGGCGTGAGGAAGTAAAGTAAAGTAAATACTTTATAATGTATAGAAAAATGAAAACAAAAATGTTTATTTGTTTATTGCCTTTGGAGGCAGACGAGCATGCAGCCCACCTCATAATAAGCGGTGACCGCCGCTCATGGACCGAAATATATTTTAATTTGAATCAATGTTTATTCCAATATTTTATATCCTGGAAAATTTTCCCAAATTAATATTTACTTGTACTCATCTTTACAAAATAATATATTCGAAAAGTCTATAACCCTTGCTGATTGATTTACTACAATGTAGTCATATTAATTTTGTAAGTGATAAAACCTGGTCGAAGATAGTCTAAATGTGCCAACTCAAAATAAAAATATCAGCATTGCAGTAGAAATTTCGTCCGGGGAATACTAGTTCTGGATGACCAATAACGTTTCCTTCCGTTCTTGCTTTAAATCCATGAATCCTAAGCGCGAATTGCTTCTCCCATCCTCAAAATTCTGGATATTTATCGCCATTTGCTACAATCAGATGAGCCGCTTACTTATTTGCAGTACCTATCAACGCAACATTTAATAATATATCCTGCAAAAGACATAATAAGTTAATTAAAACACACCAATATAAAAATATTAATCTTAATTAATATATGAATAACGTTACGTGCCACTGAGCCGAACATTACTGAATTGTATGCCAGAGAATTATCTACACAAAAGGTGAAATAATTAACACTTGTATCGCTGGTAAAAACAATCCTTTATGCGATTGACTGGGACGTAAATAAAATGGTAGAAGTCGGTGGTTGTTTATGCACCATATTAAAACTAATGGATGGAATATTCAATTCTTTAGTTCAAAACTATTTTCATTCAATATAAGGTCGAAATTGGCCGCGGCTTCGACGCCCACCCCGAGACAAATGTTTGTGGGATCGAGAAGTCTCTAGTAGTTTCAGATACCTACCATACTTGTATCTACTGCAGTATCAGAAAGTGTGTGACTGTTATAATATTCAGTAATTTCTTTGCGAGACCCGTTGTGCTCTTTTGGCTTTAAGAAGGTGTAATCATAATATCGTAGACAATTATTACAAATTACTCAGATGGACTTGCGGGTTTCATCTAGTTATTCAATAAACACCCACACAGCGTTTAAATACCAACTACAAGAAATTTGAATAATGTATGAACACAAAGGATTACGTTGGTTCAGGTCTACATTAATTAATTTCGCGGGGTCATACACAAACGCATGTTCAGAATGAATACTGTCGTTTTTTTGTCGAAATTTCTGGACGAATACTCTGACTAATGTTTTGGTATATGACTTATAAATATTACTTTAAACACAAATACCAATTAATGAATTATCTTCAGCGATCATTAATTTAAAAATAAAATTGTCTTCAAATGTCCCCTTCTGTGGACTGTTCGTAAACGCACTAGGCACATTTCGATTGATATTTCTCCTATTTAATATGCGTTATCTATATAAGTAATATTAATTATCCTTAGTAAATATACTAAATATTAAAATCTTACTCAGTAAATTAATATAAGGTTAAGTGACTCAACAAACATGTAAATAAACAGGTGGTTATACAGAACTGAGACTTTCCTGTGGACCTAAAAATCAACCAAATAAACTGGCCTGAATAAAATCCTATTTCCCAAAATATTTCTTGCACTGGCCACACCTCACGGTTAGGGTCTGCCATTTTGGATTCGATGACTGAGCGCACCATATATTGTTCTTAACGATATTTGTATTATTAAAAGAGTCATTGTCAAAGATCGGTGCTTCTTTTCTATTCCTGGTGTACTTCAATAAGTAATTATTAGTTTTATTAATTAACATGCGGCCAAAGTAGCTTAAAGGGAGTGGTTTTGTAACAAATTTACCTGACTTTCTAATCCCAAAACTAAACGAGCATTGCTAACTTTTTTATAGAAAGTCCTTTCTGTGGACATCTTTTCTGTGGACTTATAAGTCCACACGAAAGTTCCAGACACAACATTTCCAGTGTAAAGAGTATCATCTGGCATTTCTGTGAGGCGCAAAGATGCGCCTGACGGTGTAGGTGGATGTGTAAAACGGACATGACGTGATAAAACTCTCGAAAAAAAATTCATAGTTATTTTTTTTGCGTTATCGGAAAAACGATCTTGCTTTATGCTTTCATTCTAATGTTTTGATTATATAATATTAAATGAGACTGATTCTGTAAAAATACCGACCATGTTTTATTTATCAAATTTTTTGCCTCGTTTTGTGTATGACCCGTTACCAATAATGGGCACCTCTGTTATGTCATTGTTCTGCACCGCTGGTCTATTGTATGCAGTAAGCACACAAAAGTCCTGCTTAGTGATAATGGAACTATATTAATGCATTCACCAACGAAAATCAAACTATATTGTATGCTCACTGTTTTTTTAATCTGACGAAGGACGTTCTTAAAAAGTGATTAATTGTGATTACAATGCTTCTTATTTTCTTTGTGTTTATTAAATAATAAAATTTAGTTTTTCTAAGGGAGTTTTCCCTTCGTTTGTTTACCACAGCAATAACCTCAACCACCTGTAAAAATTAATATACATACATACATAAACTCACGCCTTTATCCCAGAAGGGATAGGGAGAGGCGTCATTAGGGCACTCGCATTTCGCCTTGTATGTTCCGTCCCACGATGTGATAGAGGCCTAGCGCCATATCGGGCACAAATTCTGACTCCGGGCTGATAATGAATAGAAAAATCCAATATCATTTTGCCCGACCCGGAAATCGAACCCGAAACCTCAGCTTTGTAACCATACCGTAGTATAACTACGCCACCGAGGCAGTCATATAATATCACAAAATAATATAAATACGATAAAACCAGTGAAGGAAATGATATATTTTTTTAAATGCTATTTTTTATTATGATATTGACAACATTGATAATTACAGTGCGGAGACTCCCAAAATGCAAGTCACGTCTTTAAACCACATTACAAAACCACATGTTATTAAGACACAACTTTTTGAGTGAACACAAAAATAAATTATAACCAGTATTATTGATTTTTATCTAAAAATAAATCAAAGATACACTTGAAAATATACTGCAGAGTTCCCGCCCTAATTACTTGAGACGGAAACGGGAAAAAAGTGCTCGTCAACATTTTTTCCTTGAGCAACAAAATCAAATTATCTGTAAGTTGCAGTGTACAGGTAGAGCCGAGCGGTCCAATCAGGTAGCTCGCTTTGTCACCCCAAGTTGCTCCACTATTGCGTTTATTTCTTGTTTGCAGGGGTTCGCAACTTTTCACTTGTTCCTCTGATTAAACTCTTGCGGATATCGAGGAGCCTGTGTCAAACGCATTGCGGCGACTGGTCGGAAGTTTAAACGTGCTCATGAGAAAATTGCTTTTCATGATACTGGCAAGACGTAAAAATTGTGTTCTTTTTTATAAATAGAAATACATAATAATATATTCAATTTTTTAGACTGCATAATTTATTTTAGTTTTGACTGTTTCTGTGTGTTTCGGTATCGTAAATTTTGACATAATTTGCAATATCTATATTATATATATTCTATGAAGCCGTGACCAAAAACGATTCCAAATTAATTTAGTAAATAAATATAATGAAAAAGTATTTCCTCCACATACTGTACTGTATCAACTCGTATACGTCCCACTGCAGCGCACGAGCCTCTTCTGTAATGGAGGGTACTATTGAGAGGGGCTAGGCCATATAGTCCATCACGCTGGCCTATTGCAGGTTGGCGGACTTTACATACATACATAAACTCATACCTTTATCCCCGAAGGGGCAGGCAGAGGCGCCACTAGGACACCCATATTTCGCCTTGTATGTTCAGTCCCACAATGTGATAGGGGGCGAGCCTATCGCCATATCGGGCACAAATTCCTGACTCCGGGCTGATAATGAATAGAAAAATCCAATATCACTTTGCCCGAACCGGGACTCGAACCCGAGACCTCAGCTTTGTAACCGTACCGTAATACAACTACGCCACCGAGGCGGACTTTACATACCATAGAAATTCTTAGAGATCGCTATGGTGTGCAGGTTTGCTGGCGTTGTTTTCGTCCAATGTTATACTGCGTGGTGATTGACTATCAATACACACATGACTCCAAAAAGTCAGAGGTATGCCCTGGGATTTGAACCCGCGACCACCGTGAACATGTAGTACACACACTTTTACCTCCACATACACGTACATTCATTGGTATCACCCAAACAAACAGTTAGCTAACTAACGAGCTGTGGTAACAGAACTCGGAATAAAACCGCCACGCGTGTTGTCCCGTACAAATTTAGTTAGCTACTGACTTAATAATAACAAAGAAACAAGTTCGGGATTTAAGGACTATATGTTCTCGTCCCTTGAGTTTTGTTAACTTGTAGATAACGGACTTGTTTATATAGTTATGAATGTTTATGTTTCTCTTGCCTTGCGATTGGATTTTTGCAAAGAGATGGTTGATAGCCATAAAAACTTTGTGGATTATTTTTTGTTATTTTAAATCCGCAGCTGTTGTAGAATAGACAAGGATAAATCAATTGCAGGAATCGTAGATGCAATGCCGACCTTTAAGTAATGTGTAGGTAAGCTTTTTCTTAGAAGTCCTCCTGTGTGGTTTATTATTATTATTTATTTGCGTTACAAGTTTCATAGACTCATTTGTGTTAGTAAAAAAAAAAAGTTTAATCTAATGTTAATGTTAAAGTCTAACACCCATTCACAAAAACCAAAACCTAACAGCAATGAATAACCAGCATTTATCCGCACACGCTCCAGATCTGAAACTCAACTGTAGCAATATCCGAAGCCACTAACCCTTACATATTGTTACAAGCCCTCGATACAATCGCACCGCAAGCGCCGCACAAACGAATCCAATCAACATTAGGCGCGGATCCGCCGCCACCTTCTGAATAAACACAATATGCGACCCATATCTCAGATAAGCTCAAATTACAAAGAGGAAGATATGAGGTTTGTAGTATTTGAAAGTGTGGTTTTGTGTATTAGAAGGGAATTGAAAAGTGGTAGAGTCAAACTGAGTCAGTGTGGAGATCCATGGGGAGGACTACGTTCAGCAGTGGACTTCCTATGGCTGAAGAGAGAGAGAGAGAGAGAGAGTCTAATTGCTCAGGCTGCTGGAATTGGATGCAGGCCACTTCCAACATGTCGACGTGGAGATCCTTGGGGGAGGCCTATTTTAATTGACTTCCTGTGGCTGAGGGGGAGAGCTAAAGTGCATTTTCCTTGGACTAGGGTAAGATTGGGCTGGCTCGACCGGGGTGATGCCACAGAAGATCAAAGTGTAGTGACGGTTTTGAGGCCGTGTTTCCTGTGTTGGATGAGGCTGCCCAATACCTGTCGCTCCCCTCGTCTCTTTTACTTTCCTTTTCCTTTTCTGTTTGTTTAGCCTACGTGCAAAGGAAAAGGAAAGGAAAGCTTGATCGTCTACATAATTTGCGTAATAATATTATGTGTATAACATGTAGATGGTCATGGTCGTTTGCTGTTCACTAGACTTACACAATAAAAATAATAGTTATATAACGAGCTCTGTTATTGAAATAAAAGTTGCTCTGTTATTTTCGGTCTTTTTAATTTATAATATTACTATCCCAAGAAAATATATTAATTTATATGAATAAGTCGAGGTAAAACCACAGGAACAAAAATAGAATATCTGACATCACCAAAATATGGGGCAAAACCCAGGAATACAGAAATGCATTTTGTACTTAAGCCAACTCTAGCGAAGTCAAATGCAGCAATTCATTATTTACCTTCATCATAAACCTGGAGAATAGCCAGTGTATTAAAGATATTTAGTAGCTGTAAATTAAATTAAAATATTTGTTAAGATAATATAATATAGTCGTAAGACAATACATTAAGATTTATATGTATATTGATGGACACTTTGAAATAAATTTTTACGGATTTTATCGCGATTTGGTTTAATTTTTACATTTTTTAACTTCCCGACGTTTCGATTGCTTTCGTGGTCACGGGGCGGACTGAGGTATTAGTCATCCGCTCTGTGACTATTACAATTAAACTACCCTTAATTTTCAATTATTAAATTAAAAAAGTTAATTTAAAAAGTTAACTAGTTGTTGCGATCCGATCTACGCAGAAGGATAGAATTAAACCAAATCGCGATAAAATCCGTAAAAATAGTTTTATTTCTATGTGTAACATTCGCGTAAATCAAAGAAACCATTATTGATGGACACTAATAACATATTAAGAAACTATTGTAATTATAATCTTAGTAATTAATTTGTTTTTGCTTAACCAGTTATAGACTTTTGCACTATTATATTCCTTCACGTTTTCCAAAATAAAGTTTATATTGATAAGATATACTAAGACATATTCTTATCCATTCAAAAATCAAATATATAAGACATTAAAAAGAGTGAAAATGATTTTATAAAGAATTTTATTTACAAAAACAGTCTCAACTATAAAATCGATGAACAAAACACAAACAAAGCACGCTTCATGGATGAAGTAGCAAAGAATTTATTATTCAACGGGAGCGAATGTTTTCGCAACAAAGCAGCGCATGTGTTCGATTTTAATGAATCACTTCGCTCCAGACAGTTACATTCACCTCAGGAATACTTTCATAAAGAATTATATAGTTTTTTCAACCGACTTCACAAAATAAGATTTTGTGTTCGACTCCTATTTTAGTGTGTTTATGTGTTCGGGGTTTTCTCAATGACAGCTGATCCCATTTTCCTTTTTTATAATCGCATCAGCAATATAATCGATTGGTGATTATTTTTTATGTTACGTTTATCGAAACATTATAATATTATTATTTGTATCTCTCGTCGACGAATTCGAACATATACGCTAGTATGTATGAAACAATGAATATTATTATTGGTTATTACGAATGACTGCGCACATAATGCATAAATTGAGTATAAACTAAACATTGGAATAATATGAAACCGAAATAATTTATTTGTTATTTATATTATTTGCCACAATGAATTTATTATTCATTGCGTGAATTACATATTAAAAATACTAGTATATTTGGTGGTAGGATATTCGTAACCTCGTAAATAACTACCACAGTACACAGTGATTAAGAATCCCTCAAACTGACTAACGTAGGTCTGGATGCAATAAAACCCATATAATTATAACAAACTTCATATAACATCCAACATAAGTAAATACGTCGATCTATCAAATTCACATCAGTAAAGCCTCTATCTGCACTGAACTGCATTCACCATTGTAGTCAGTCATGGCAGTGTAAAAAGAACTACATTCATTCGGTATCACCGCTCTAATTACAGGGAGGTCGGGGCGGGCGCAGGTACGGCTATGTTAATTAAAATTTCGATCGACCCCACGTTTGAACGTTTGACACAGATACAAGGTCCTCAGTGATTGCTTTTTGCCACGAAAATGTATTCATTCCGAGTGTGAATCGTTTTGAAGCGAATAGTGGGCGCCGACGCGGAATGCGGGCTTCGAGTAATCGCGCGGAATGATCAGTTTGAAAATTGTGATTAAAACGTCTTGCTGTTTTAATGACTTGGACTGACATTAGGGTTGTGCTTACAGCTCTCTTTATAGGAAATTTTTTTGTGGATGAATTTTTATTGTTACTCATTAAAATGGGAATGAACTACTCTGATATTAGCAACTAGCAATTTTCGTATTGAAATAAAAATATACAATTATTCAATGTTTATGGAATTATTAAATTAATAATAAAGAATAGTAATTTAAAGTGAGAAATGAAATAATGTAAGGGTAAGCAATCCTTAACACTATGATGAAATAATTGAGGTTACAGTCTCGGAAAATATTACTTTCAATGCCTTAAATTTTTAGTTTTTCCTTGTCTCGGGCAGCACGTTAAGTGCTTGACTCTGGCGAAGAATTCAATCGCTTGGTGATTAAATATCACATTTTTCTAGTAATACTCTAAGAAAATTCATCCGTCCATTACAATTACCACCTTAATGGGTATGATTAATTTTCATCAACATGTTTTCCTTGCCCGTTGTGCCGAGCAGTAATTAACGATGACTACTCACGTCACATACAAAAGCCATTTTAACTCTCTTGGGTCACTAGACCTTTCTCGGCAGTTCCGCTGCCAAGCTATCTCTCTGTTCATTTTCACAACACTTCATTTTAATTTCCATATTTTGTTGGCCAAGCGACATGAGCTCTACATATCTTAAAATGATTGTAAGTAGGTGTAGGTTATACATTGTCATTGGCATAAAAATGTCGTGGGAATTTGGATTGGGTATTAAATGATAAATATCATTAAGAGACATGGAGTTGAAGAAACATTGATTCCCGGCAAAATAAATAAACGATCCTATAAATAAGCCAACCAAAAATATACTTTTGAACTATTTAGTCTATTTTCGAGATTTATCCTTAGATAGTAATCAATATCGTTTTGTAATATCCCCTTGTAAGCACAGCATGCTAGGGCTATGATCTGTGCCGACAAAACTTCGACAATCCACATAGGGAGAGTTTTTGGTTTTGTATAAACCTACATTTTATTGTAAAATAAAGTAACCACAATGCACGTTACAGTCATAAGACAAGGCAGATATAGCATTTGTCGAACGCCAGAGCCTCCGTGGCACAGTTGGTTAGACGCCGGCTGTGAAACGAGAGGCCGTGTGTTCGATCCCCGCACCGAAACAAATCTTTGTGTAATCCACAGGTATTTGTTTCGTGTCTGAGTGTTTGTGAGACCACAAAGTCTGTGAGTTTCTGATACCCAGGATTATGTACATATGTATGTGATTATTGGGTGTATATATTTATTATTTGAAATCTATCGAACTGTGGGAATAGTAATCCCTTCCATCTCATATACAAGAAATAACTTATGTGTATATAGTAGAGATGTGAAGGCAAATAGTTCCGCCTGCGTGTTATAAATAGGTGTTGAAAATGCGTAGTGTTGTTGGATGGAACCGAGCGCAGTTCCCGAGGGACAGCGCGCTTTTGTTCCATGTTTTTTATAGAAGCAAAATATGATATTGGTTGTATGTTACCGTGTCGTTGGAGAAATACTCTACATAAATCTAATTTATATACCAAAACGAATTTTCTCTTTGTCCGTGGCGAATGAATAAATGCATCCATTAGTCATACATACGTGTAGTCTTATATCCATCGCACGTTTGTCTGTAAGAATTTTATATAGCGATATGTATTTATACTATTTATTTACAAAGTAAATAAATATAGTCGATAACTTAGTTTAAAATATAAAAGAAAATACCCGACATATCGCGTTATGTGTGATATCAGAAACCGCGAGAGACTTCTCAATCGCACACTAACTTTATCGCTGAATTACCCACAGCTGCCAAAGCGATTCAATTTTATATCGCTGTATTTAAGCGAAGCAAGACATAGATACGAATAAAGTCGCTTAGTTTAAAATACCATTTCATGTATCGTAGCAGAAACTACGGGAGACTTATTGATCGCACACTAGCTTACTCGTATATCTGAGTTACCGACGACTGCCACAAACATTCAATTTCATACTTCTGGATTTCACTGAAGTTGAAGTCGCAGCGGGCAGGACACTACTGGAAGAACTGATTACTGTTGGGGATGAAATATTCTTGAGTTGAGACCACGTACTGACAAGCTCAGCGATAAACTGTCTCTCGCCAGTGAATAGTAAATATTCATACTCTTTGCAGCTTTCGTCTCAAACTACACACAACGTAAACGGATGGTGAATAAGAACAGATATACATACATTATAATATGTTTAGGTTGGGAAACTTATGAAGATGTAGTGGAGCCAAACGAAGGTAAAACGAGCCGATAAATATTTTTAATTGTAATTCCACTCCTATATTGCAAATATTGACGTTAGAATTAAGATCATGACAGAATGTTTGCACAATGCTCTCCACTTACCATCAGGGCCCTTGTAGTTAATTACCTAGTACAAAAACTATTAAAATTTCAAAGCTGTTTCTGTCGTGGCTTAATTCGCTGAATATTTGGTGCAGGTAAAACCGCATTCCAAGCAAACTCTCGCATTATGAACAATGTGGGTTGGTAAAATTCCCCGTTTTTATGTCACCTCGTTGTAATTTATAGCGGTGCCGGGCGCGCCATTTGTCAACCTGCGCTCGCATAGTTTTTGATAAATGCATGTTTATTCCAACATTTACATTATAATACTTAGTGTCACACATTTGTGGGCTATTTGTGGTTTGAAATTCAGAATGATTTGTACATCTTATTTGAACTGAAATTTTCACGTAAATGTAGAAAACTGTACGTGATATTTTTTTGGCCTTGTTAAGATAACGATTGTGTCTATTAACAGTACGGTCAGAAGTTCAAGCTAAATGTCCTTTTCCAAGTACCCCCAATTACCTTTTTGTTTTCTTTTTGCAGACAACATTTTTAGATGAAAAAACATAGTTTTTCATTAAAATATTTTATTTGGAGTCGTGGACTATGTACCTGAATGTTTCATTTTATCCATAACTTAAACTGCGAAAAAACATTTTGTACTAAAATTCCTTTAGACATTGATCGTGTGGAGAATATTTAGCAAATTACTAAACCCCCTTATTATTTTCCATGCAACGTCTTTGTAATTTTAAATTGAAATAAATAATTTAAACAAATTGTAAAAATGTTGTCAATATAAATATACAAATTAGAATATACATTTCAAAATAAATAATCCTAGCAACATTATATTACGATTCTTACAAAAATACCTGCTGATATAAGATGGTCTTAATACTTGTTAATCACAATGAAATCTAGGATTTTAATCCTATATTTACTCAAGATTTACATAGACAATCTGACAGCTTATTATTGAGTCATCTTAATTTATAAGTATATTTTTAGGAATATATTGTCTCACGATATGAGCCTGATTTTTTTTAAACGCTGTAACGCACAAACATTTCTTATGGTAGTTATAATTAAACCCGTAGTTTGCCTACTAATCTATTTAAAAAACCCTAATTTCATTACGCCACTTACCACTTAAAATAAACATAATATCTAAGCCGACAAAGGATACTTGTCATGACATCATAAGACATGGAGGAAAAAGAGTAATATTATTCAAAACAACTCGACATGTTTCATGGAATAAATTTGGTGCGCCGTAAATTTTTATTACAATTTTCCTATCTTGGGAATAATGAATGTTTGCGTTTGTTAACATAATTTTATGTCTTTCTTTGGTTGAAGCTCATAATTTAAATGGAAAAGTGAATGAAAGATAAATGACACCTTGGAACGATGCTTTGGGGCACGGAGCACGAAGTCTGAAATTAAGGATGTTTTTGTATAGATCCAACAAATAATGAAACAGATAATCTGGTGGCAAGTGATTGAACTACTTATTTTTAGCTTAAGGATTGTAGGAGCGTAGCCGGACTCTCAAAGAGTCATATTTAAGACAAAAACACACTCGTTAAACTGTTGTTGGCACTGATGGTACCTATTCGGGGATTGAAACTAAGCCTACATAGGTTCAGTCTCAATCCCCGAATATGTGTGTCTCGTTTTATTGCAAACCTTATTTCTTTTGTGTAGTCATTTGAGTAAATACACGAAATAACTAGATAAAAGAGGCAAAAGATACAAGTAGACTCACAAAAGACGCAAACTATTTAAAACAAAAGCTGCAGACACTTTGCAGTAAAAATGGAAATTTTATTCGTGTTTTCATTTTAAAATCGTTGTGAATACTACGCTCCCAATTTTTAATAGTCTTTAGAGGTTTCAAAATGTATTGTTTATAATTTAGTCTATTTTGAACACTGTTCTTTATTTATTAATTATAATTACCAAGGGTAAACTCTTTGTAATAGATGTTATTTTCGCTAATTAGGGAACAGAATTTTATTAGTATTGATGCTTTGGCAGAAATTGAAAATGTAAAATTTTATATTCTATTAGTTGTGTGTTAAAGCTTTACTTTCTCCGCATTATGTCATAGAAGGTCTATGCTAGTATTAACATTTTTGTGGCCTAATAAAGACAGATAACATATTAATTAGCTTGTCAAGCCACTACGATCATTTAGCATTAATTAATTCCGACTGGCGGCAACATCCTCGTTTGTAAAGGAAAAGCGAAATATAAATAAACCAGAACTACGTGTTAAATTGTTATTAAAATTGGAGTGTAATCCTCAGTTCATTTGCATAATGGGCTAGTTAAGCAGGCGTGTGAGGGGTGAGGCGCGCTGGCGGTCAGCGCGGGGGCAGGGGGAAGGGGGGTATAATTGCTACTTACAATTGTTGGACAAGTTTTAATTGAGTTGTGCAAACAACACCGGATCCGGGGAATTAGAATGCAATTCCATCTTAACTCGCCTTATAAGTGGATAAATGTGTGTTCATTAGAATGCTACTCGTACATTTGAATATTAAATCGTTTATGTTATTTGGTTGAGTGACGCACTTATTTAATTTATATGAAATGAAATTCTGAGTTGTATTCGGGTATTGTAATAAAGGTTGGAGTGATCTAGAAGCATTTGTTTCGGATCTGGGTGGAGTGAGGCCGAAAAGTGTCTCGTATTTGCTGATATCTATGACTTCAGGGAGGCCGACAGCGAATACGACTGTTGGATTCATTTATTTTTTATACAGACCAGTCAGCGCGCCAGTACAAAGAATCTTACAATTACAGTGTAAAACGACATTAAACTTATTAGTGTTTCTTGATTACGTCATGGCAGATGTGTTCAACTAAGGCGGTAGTAAGTTCGGTTATTTTTTTAATATTTGCATTTTAACTTTTTACATCTACATATTCATTTATTTGATTTATATTAAACAAAAAATATTATAAGTTCCTTTAACTGACCTACAAACTGACAGAAACCCGACCCATACCCTAGCTATCTCCATCTCAATTCCCTTATAAATTGGTAACAAAATCCTTGTTGAAGTTGTAGCTAATCGTCCGGCGCTGCCCCGAGCGACAACACTTGCCAATTTGTTTCTTAAATAAACTGAAACTAAACACTCACTCGTTATACTACTGGTTGATGGAGTTCAGATTGTGTTTCGTGTTGTTCTAATTGGCGATCTGTTCGTGAACTTTGTCGTTTTATAATTACCTTAGGTTTGACGTTATTTAATTATTTATTTATTTTAAATTTGGCTATAACTGATGAGCAAGCCGGCAATATTATATGAAATCTTTCTGCATTGTACTTATCATATAACTATAATTCACGTTACTATAATGGAAGGTAACTATTACAGTTGCAAATATATCTATGACGCATTTTATATGCATACATACATAAACGTCACGCCTGTAGCCCTGCACATCATAACAAGTTATTAATGAACTGCTCTGACTTAAAGCAACGTGTAATTTTTGTAATAATCACTACATTGTAAACTGGTTTTGAAAAGAGCAACACTAGAGTTTCTTGCCCGTTCTTCTCTAGTGAAAACCGCTTTCCGAACCGGATGGTAGTTCAAAAATGACTGAGTCTAAATAATGTTGAACATTTAATGAATTCAATAAATTATTTTCATTTTCATTTTCGTAGGCTAGGTAGAGGCTATTAATTTAACTTCGAACGTGATATACCAATACTAAAACTAAATTATTCAGAACATAATATCCATCTATCGCAGTGACTCAACCTAAACATCAAATAATCATAATAGTTAAAGCATCTGAATTTATTTCGAAACGATAATATGTATTTTATATACAATCCTTCAGGGGCCTATGAATAAAACACGACACTACAATTGTTACAGAATTGCTACAATTGCGCAAATAACTTTCAATTCCTATTGATATCTTTATTCGCAATGAAACTCGCAAAAAGCATATTCGACACACTGATTTGAATAATAAAACAAATAATTTCACAGAAGTACGCTTAAATATTCCCTATGTGTTCTATTTGGTTGTATTGTAAATATTGTATTTAGACGTGCTGCGTTTAGTCGCGAAATATGACATTCTATTAAACGACTAAATAGATTTTGGAACGGTTTTTATACTGCTATGTTGTGAGTGACAGCAATTTAAATTGAAATTGTATTTATTAAAGGTATTTTAAGCGGAAAATAATGCTCTTTCGTAAAAATAATATGACAGTTTTCATATTATAATATTTTAGCTAGTTCAAAGGAGGACTTGTTTGGTATGTGCTTGAGGTTTCCAAAAACCGAATTATATTCATTCTGGATCCCAAAACTCCTAATTAATTTATTAGTTTACCATCCTACTACTACTTTAACAAGGTGAGAAGCTAGCTACTACTTTTACTGGTGGTAGGTCTCTCATATGTGAGAGGCCGCCTGGGTAGGTACCACCGCAATGTCTATTTCTCCCGCCAAACAGCAGTGTAAATGCACTGTTGTGTTCCGGTTTGAAGGACATTGTAGCTAGAGTAACTACTGGACATATCGAGACTTAACATCTTATGTCTCAGGATGGCGAGCGCAGTGGAATGCTAAGCATTGCCTTGTAACTCATAGTGTTGTTTGGTTTTGCTACTGTCCATGAGCGGTCGTATCGCTTACCATCAGGCGAATGGCAGGCTCGTCTCGTCATTCATTGTAATAAAAAAAATAAAAAATAAAAAAAAAAGCTATACAGTAGTTAACTAGCTTGTGGTAAAGTAAAAATTAACTTAATTTTGTTTTTACTCATTTGAATACGAGTATAAAAAACTTATAAAATTACTTATCATCCAACACGCCCGCAGCATTTTATATTTACAACTGTAATAGTATCCAAATGTAATTTATCCGTGTAATTCTATACAGTTTCTGGGAAGCTGATAGTGAGAGCTCGTTTAATCGAGTTCTTTATACATTCTATTAATATACGCCCTTCAGAGGCAATCTCTTTTGATCTGACTCCCGTTGCTCCGACATTATCTGTGTACACACTGTGTTGGAGTTCTGTTTGTTTTTGCTCTTTACTTTACGTACGGTTCCTTGGTTTGTTTTTGAGTATGTCAATTTGTGTCAAATATGTTGTTAATACTCTCTTATGTTGATTTATTTAAAAAAGGATTTCGTAATTATAATTAATATGCTTTTTTTATTAAAGTAAAAAATGAAATGTGTATCGCGTACTATATATTATTGGATTTGTCGACAATTTACAGCATAACATGAAATAATAAAACTTGTCATAAATCGAGACTAACACGAGGCTCTACCAGCATAAACCATGAATAAGGAGTGTATCTACCATTTTTAGTTACTATTATGGGGCTTTACCATTAGAAGTCTCTTCTTTTCATGATAGAGCTTGACAAGAATACAACGTCACTCTACCGTGAATAAAAAATGCTTCTCATGACTTCAAACGGATGATAAAGTTACAGGAAAAAACAATTTCAACAACTTATTCACCCCTTTCAATAAATATATTAACAATCGTCTGAACATCGCAGGGGTACACGACAATCGGCGTCACAAACTATGATAAATTTACAGTCGCGTGTCAATACGAGGAGTAAAAAACTGATCTCTCACAAACGGAATGCTTTATGAGCCGCTCTGAGGGGCGCGCCGCGGGACCTTCACAATACACTTTGTATCTCTATTTAAGCAATCTTTCCAATAGCATGATAGCCTGGTAGCGAATCAAACGACGCTGTCATGACGGTGGTTGCGGGTTCGAATATACAGATATTTATTTGACCAGTGAAATTTGCATACCACAGAGATTTTAACAAGATTTACTATGGAATGTGATTTTACACTTTTAAGCAAGTGTGGTGGATTACGTCCTAATCGCTTTGAATAGAACCCACTCTTGTAAAGGTCTTCCGTATTCAGCAGCGGGTAAATATGGGCTGATGTAGAATAATTCGTCCAAGCAAGGTCCCTCTTTGTAGCTGCGGGCCTTTTCAGATCGCATTATTAGCTGGACGCGCGTGGAGGGAGTGTCAATGTTATTAAATCTGTAAATATTGGAATGCGCGAGAATACCCTGCTTGGGGATGAGGTAGGAGAAGAATTTCACTGTCGGTTAAGGGAAATGAGAAAAATGTTTATCGTCATGGAGTTGTTTCAAATGATTCTTGTATTAAACTTGCGTATGTTATTGAGTAAGTACTGTCATTTTGTAACGCCTTGTCATATCTCATGCTTATGTAGATAGGTAAGTGTTATTATTTTCTACAGTTACAGTCTACAGTCTTAAAAAAAGACATATAAAATTACAAATAACTGTAGTCTACAGTTATTTGTAATTTTATAGGAAATATTTCAGGGTAGTTTACCACGGTACGGTACAATATGGCGATGGGCTCGCCCCCTATCACAACGTGGGACGGAACATGCCAGGCGAAATGTGGATGTCCTGGTGGCGCCTCTACCTAGCCGTGAGTTTATTTATGAATGTATGTATGGAAATTCCCAAATCTGGGTAAATTATATTAATCATAAAATTATTAAGATAATGGTGCCTGATCTGTACAAAAAGCACTTGTCAATATAAAAATATGAACTTTAAAAAATATTTAAACATTTCGTTTTTACTCTGCCAAAAAAAAACTATTAAAATTAAAATATGAACGAGCAAACATTACTCGCGTCAAAGAGCGAAAAATATAAAATATCACATCAGAATACAGCAATTTACATGAAAATAAACTTTTGAAGTGCTTAAATATTTATATGTATCAGAACCCATTATAGTTGTTTCGAATGATAAATGAGCGCTGCAGAGATTTCTTTGTCTCTGTAAATAACATTAACACGTAAAAGAGTTGATTTATGCGAAAGGGTTCATGAACATTGTCAAAGCTTGATTGATAAATGTGCTGTGCGAGATTCTTTTGATAACACCACGACACAAAACATGCTGTTCTCAACAGCACTAAATTTCTTGCTATAAATGAATGAATCGTAAAATTCGATTTGTTTTTGGAAACGCATATAAAAGTTTAAAAACTCCTACAATTTAACTTTTCATTAATGTGCCTGATAATAAGTATAGATAACCTGCATCATAATTGTAATAACTAAGAAGGCATGTATTCATTCCAAGTTTCTTAAACCACATTGACTTTTGAATTCTAAAATTATGATTTGGTCAGGAATTATGAATAAATATTTAGTATTATTAGTATCTTTCTTGAATAAACCATTAACTTATCGTAAACTAAGTTGACGATTCTGTAGACTGAACCCAACATCTGTCAGTTTACTACTTGCTAAGATCCATATTACGATTCTATAACACCGATAAAGCCACACATATACATTATTATACATTTTACGAAACCTTTAAGCATAAAGAACCGAACTGTAACAAAACTCCGCCGTTTAAGATAGCATATCTCACGTTTCGGCCGACACGGACCTAGTTCCGTTCCCATCACTATTCCGGCTGGGACCCGCCATTTGCAATAACTTATTGCCTTTTATTCGCTCTTCCCCCGCCCCGCAACCCCGCCCTACCCGCACCCTCTCGTGATCATGTAGCATCATTTAGGAAAATGTGAGACACATTTATCTTTTTTTATTCTGAGACTTCAAAGTGACTATTTGCATCTATATAAGTGCAACGCTGTGCAAATAGAGTGTATGTGCATACAGTTATATCTCATACATTTTCAGAACGCAAATGAAGTAAAATATTTAAAAAAAGATTCTAGACAAGGTTTATATTCAGAAAAAGAGTGGTAGAGCCATACTTTACTTACCAAGGTAAGTAGTCCAATGACAACAAAACGGTTAAAAAGGTACCACTAACCCACAGAAACCCAACGTAAAACAACAACTTTGCTACCATGTAATATTTTTTTAAACTAAAGTTTATACAGTGTTGATATTGACATAATTATATTATTTAATTCAACCTAAAAGTTAAATTAAAAAAAAATACAACATGATTTTTGTCAAAAATCGTAATTTTGGTTTTAACAATTTTTGGCCACTACGTATTCCTACCTGACTACCTGTCTTACCTGACTACTTGTCAGAATAGAAAGTTTTAGTCTCAATGTAGAAGTAGAAGTAAAGGGCTAATGTTTATTCAATACGCAACATGTTTACGAGGCGCGGTGTTTGCCGCGTGTCTGTACTACATGGTAATTTCGCGTGAAATGGGTCTGAGTATTGAATTATATCGCTGTTGAGTGGCTGATGAGACGCCAAGGGTTAGTTGTTTTAGTTAATCTGTTATGTAATTGATTTTAGGGCGTGATGGTTGTTATGTTTGATAGTCGACTGCGGTACACAAAAGCAGACTTTATGAAGAAATTAACATCATCTTGCGTTATGAAGTTATTGCGGAAGTCTCCTGTTGAATACGGATTTCCACAGCAATATGTTGGAAGAAGTCTGCATTCAGGGACATCTTGCAAACATTCTTGCATACAGTTTCGTCTTCTAAAATTACAAAGATCTAGGAAGCCAGCAGACTGGAACAATGTACTCTTGAGGTTTTTGAGACATATCGAGAAACAAAAAGATTAATCGAGAGCCAAACGAGAAAAGCACTCACCATCATTGCGTATGGCATTCATCCTGCGTGGATCAAACCTCCATGGCCAGGTTCTTTAGCCAGCTTGCTGCATCAGGAGTGTATTTATGAAGTTCCGAGATTCCACCGGGGAAACAGCGAAGTGGGCATTCGTTTACGACATGGGACAGGGTCTGGTCGGGTGCTCCGCAGTCGCATTGCGGTGACTCCCTTTGACCCCATTTATGCAGGTGGTGGTTAGTTTTCCCATGGTTGGACCGGAATCTGTTCAGCCTTGTCCACGTCTGAGAACAAACTTACCTAATAGTACGCAATTAACATCGCGTATTTGCTTTAAATTATTTAGCAATAACATATTGTTATTTAGCTTTGATGATTAAGCTTATGAAGAGGTTTCGAGGGCCTTCACTATTATTAGATATTTCATAATCGCTTGCCCGAACAAAATGCCATTTGAAACGTCATGTCGGTTTTTGTGGGACAAAAGAGCACTATAATAGGAAGGTAGCAACCCGAGATGGCCTATTCATAGATATTCAAGGCTATTGTTAACAAAAAGGTTTTGGGTATAAATCTCTCAATGTCAACTATGTACATTAATGTTTTCTGTGACTTTGAATTGTTGGATTTATTTATGTTTTAATCTGTGTACATCTTGTTACGTTGAAAATATAAATGAAATAGGCTATCCAACACAAAAATAATTTTTAATTTCGAATTATTAGATCCTGAGATGAGCGCGTTCAAACATACAAACAAACTCTTTATAAGCTTTATATATTCGTATAGATTACAAAGATAATAATTATAGACTTTCGTAATTAGCTTATACGAATACTATTTTTATCTGAGAAATGATGAGCAGTCGGAATATTCCTTTAATTAAAGATAATTATGTCGACTCATTTTGTGGTTAATTACACGTTACGGGCTTTTGAATGACTGAAAATTATTTTACAAATTCTTTTAGAAATATTAATGATCCTTCATTAGATAAGTTCCTTTTGTATTTCTTTAAAAATTAAGGAAATCTGTTGAAGTGAAATCTCCAGACAAAAAGCTTACCTTTTACTGTGAAGTGATATTATTTATCGTTAATGGGCACTTAAATTCAAATTATTTGTAAAATAAATACCTAATACATAATTATCTTTGTTTTCCTACGCTTAAGTGAAGAGGATTAAAAACGAAGTCAGAAAATAATTTAAAATAAATCCAAAAGTTGATTTACATTAGTATTAACGGAACACAGGTTACATTCTAGGTTTAACTATGGGTGGGACTTGAACTCGCATTTAGAGCAGAATGCGTTTTATAATTTCGATGTGTCTCTCGACCGGGAGCGTGGCGTCTCCTGTAATCCGGCGCCTCGGAGGTCGGGCTCGGAGGATGCTTTGAGGTCGGGACTCACTGGTGCTGAGCGGCCATGTTGACTGGACGTCCGCACTAAGCCTGGTATTAACATGGATCCCCCGGAGGAGTCTGGGGGATGCAGGTTCACTGAGGAGAGGCGAACCTGGCCAGGGGGGAAACCCAGCAGCCAAAAGTCTCCGTATCGGGCAGTAGTGGGTTAGCGGCCGGGAGTGGGCTCTCAGTGGCAGCCCGGCCGACACGAGCAGACCCGAACCTTTTGCGGATCGAAGAAAAAACTTACAAAATAGTTTTATATTTTTGACTGTATATTCGATCACGCTGTATCATAAGACATCTTTTAAATATGTTTTTAATAAGTTCCGCCAATAAATGGCTGCGAGTTCGGTCCTCCCTGATACACATATTTAGAGAACCACTAATTTTTCATTAATGTCTGAATCTAATAATAATGACTAAAAAGTGTCTCGTAGTTATTAACAAAGACTTGTATCGCCAAGTCAGGAGTATGATATTGACATATCATAAACATACTATCGGTTATTTTTCTAATTTTGTACAGTGTCGCCTGGGGTGATAAGAAATTCGTGGATTCATTTAAATTTATTGACTTAATTACTATGGTAGATCAATCCTCTTTTATATGTTTAATCTTCTGTCCCCAGTATACACTCTATATAAATAGAAATGTATTTTCCATCACTTGCAGCTTTACTGAACCAGTATAAAAATGCAACAGTTTTTCCATAAATAAATACATGTATTGTTTGCTTGGAACTGAGCTGGAGTTTAAACGCAAATATTTTCTATTTATATAGTTTTACGCAACAAAGCACGGAGGGTTGTATTGTTAGCGGTGACGTCATCAGCACGCACCCCTGCACACACCACCTATACCACACACATATATAGCATTACATTTCTGAATAATAATTCCATTTTGTATCTGCTATCTCTATATTTGACTTAACTAGATGGGATTATAATTTATATTGCTATCGCTGTATTGATTTGTGTTTCACAAATATTTGTATAATTTTTTTTGCATTATATTTTTTTTTATTTATTAAGTAATATTAATTATTGGATAGTGTGTTACACTAATTAAACAAATGATCAAAAATGTTACGAAAATCAGCAAGTAAATAATATATACAATGTGTAACAATACTACATGCTGTCGTTTAATCGTTAAATAAATCGAAGGAACCAATACATTGAAGTGAAATTTCAAAATGCGATCGCAAATATGGCATCATTATATCAAGCTTTGAGAGATGATAATATTTAGACGTCACTAAAATTATTAGGCGTAGTTGTTTTGCGATGCTTATGTAAAAAACACAGGACTTCCATAAAGGTCAATGGTCACAGCTACCTAAAAATAGCCCTAAGATCAAAAGACTTGTGAGTTGTGGACTTTTATAGAACGTCCAAGTTCTTTTCTTCAAGTTAAGTTAGTTCCTGGATAAATAAACTAACGACTTTGTGAAAGTTGGCGAAGACTAATAGGAGAGACAAACTGAAGTTCGGACGCCATTCCTCGTTTAAAGATATATTAGCAATACATTGTCAATATATTGAATTTTATAACGTAGCATTCGATTTGTTTACATAATTTATTAAATTTTGAATATGTGATTTTGTTAAAGAATTAGCGTGACTTGACAACTTACGGTCGAACACATAACATAAGTTGTTTGTTCCAAAGACTAAATCTGTAATTTCTTATGCATTACTTATTAAGTAATGATATGTATTTTTCGCCTAATCTTTATTTGACTGCCTCGGTGGCGTAGTTGTATTACGGTACGGTTACAAAGCAGAGGTCTCGGGTTCGAGTCCCGGGTCGGGCAAAGTGATATTAGATTTTTCTATTCATTATCAGCCCGGAGTCAGGAATTTGTGCCCGATATAGCGATAGGCTCGCCCCTTATCACATCGTGGGACGGAACATACAAGGCGAAATGTGGGTGTCCTGGTGGCGCCTCTGCCTACCCCTTCGGGGATAAAGGCGTGAGTTTATGTTTGTATGTATGTATGTATTTTTTGCGTCTGATTTAAATTTTACAGGCCAAAATGTTTCAGAAATATTGTAAGCTATATGCTTTGGAAAGGACCAGTTATTTTGGACTATCGTGTACATTGAAAAGAGAAGTTCGAGCTAAATGTGTAATTTTCAGCCACTGGCGGCCTATATTTGTTAGTGAGCATAGGCCGTCTTCAAAGATATCCACAGCTATATTAAAATAATCCTTGTAAGATATTTAATAAAAAAAGGCAAAATGTTACACGTGACCATTAGAGGTCATACGTGCATAAACTCGCAGAAAAGTTAGCTTTATAATAAACTAAAAAAATATCCATCGGTACACTGATTCGCTAACGAAGCCGCGCCTAATCTTTATTTAACAAATGTCAGACTGTGTGTTTGCGTATTTATATATTTGTGTGTGTGTTTGTGTGTGTCTGCCGCGTCAAGCTCTAATTAACGTGTTGTGCACCTATGAGAACAGTCGGCTATAGAGACGGGGCATTTATCGACGCACATCAATATTTTTTGTAAGTGATAGTAATGGACTGCCAAACAAGAAGTCACGTGTTCAAGGATCACACTTGTCATCACATTTGAAGCCACTTTATACTGTAATATCAATGTATATTTATGTTGCCCTAACATGTAATTGTGCGATGAATTTAACATAAGGTGCATTGGAGTCACTTTGCACTGTATCTGTATCAGCCCATATACGTCGTACTGCAGGGCACGAGCCTCCTCTACAATCGAGAGAACGAGTGAGAAGGATAGTCACTTTAACGTGTCAGTATAAAAAATGTAAAAGTTACAAACGCATTGAATGAGGACGGAATGCAGCAAAGAGCAGTAATTTAAAATAAAACGAATATAAATATTTCCAGAGATATCAAGTCTGCGGCGTGATGGACTGGACAATGTATATTCTATTCTCTAGTAGTTTTATAGTTACCGGAATGCCGATAATGTCATACTATTGTGATACTTGTTTATTCAATGTTTATTATAAATATGCTGTTGTTTAGACTTTATTGTTATAGCTATGTGTGACATAACAGTGGTAAGTTTAAGAATTAATGAACGAAAAATAAAAACCGCGAATAGCCACATACACAGCTCTAATAAAGAAATATTAAAATAAATAATAGGTAATTTTGTAGATATTAGATTCTATAAATATCTTTACACATAAAAAAAAATAGAAAGAAAGCCTTTGACCTCATGTGTGACGATATAATTAAGAATAAAAAGGCTTTCCCAATGGTTATTTTTAATTCATAAGACTAATATAGCAATTTCATATTTCGAGTAATAAATTTTAAGACTAACACGGAACGTAAATTTGTAATTCTTGCCGAACCGCCCAAAACTCAGTAACATTCTTAAGAAAATGCTGAGTCGAAAATCCATTTAAATCAGATGGGCGTGGCTCTACAAACATTTCGCGTTTTCAGAGCTCGCCACTTTGACGTGCACTTCCCGCCGACTCAGCGTTCGAATAACTCAAGTCTGGATATCTTTAGACCTCTTGATAT
Organism: Deilephila porcellus; assembly: GCA_905220455.2. NCBI lineage: Eukaryota > Metazoa > Arthropoda > Insecta > Lepidoptera > Sphingidae > Deilephila > Deilephila porcellus. The sequence continues at coordinate 206,858 of LR999991.1, read as the reverse complement.
ATTTAAATGTGGTTTAATGCCTGTGGGGACAGAATTTTGTTTGAGAACTTTTTTGGTTGTCACAAAGTTTCGGCCACTAGTTTTTGATAACCATGATAAAAGAGTATAAATATTATTATGGGTGTACGTCTGTGACAATTGTGTGTATTTATTTATTCAAGTATTCTCGACCTTTTTTCTATCCCATCCTTACAACCAACGCCTCGTGTTATTCCGTAGCAATAGCACGTTCAAAGTCGAGTCAGTTAGCGACACTAGCTTGGGTTAAAATCGCAATATAACTAATTAGATCGAAAATCAATAGATAGAGCTAGCAACAAACCATTTTCAAGCTAAAAATGAAACAACATGATATATTTATAAAGAACACGCAACTACTAATCTTATATGAAATATCACAAATAAGTCGAAAATACCAATCACAATAGATTCTCTAACAGACACATCAGTCACCAGATATAAAAGATTATTGTACGGTTTCACTGGACCTTATAAATCACTGTTCAATTTCGCTACATCCCCTGATTTTATCTAAAAATAACGACTAACCAGAAATACAAGAGCTCCGTAAATTTTCAGCATTGATATAAAAATAAATCTAGAATTGTATTTCCAATTTACATTCATAATGTTTAAATTTTTTAATATTACGCAGTCTTCATCCCAAATTTATTTCCAATTCTAGTGTAATGGGTAACATAAACTATAAATGAACTTAAGTCTTACAACATATAAACCTGAAACTCTTTTGAGCCGCACAGACAGTTGTTTCGGTGCCGGGGTCGACCCCATGTATTATTGTATTGCAGCTGGCTGCTTAACTACCAACACCATATATATTACTAAACGATACAATATAATGAATTACACAAATTTCACATAAAACAGCAACAATTATAAAAAATAAATACAAACAATTGGTTGTCACTTATCAAATTCTAATTTACTGTCATTTTTCCTGCGACAATTTGTATTCTTCAATCGCATCGATATCTTAACGAGGTGTAAGCGGCATCCCTAGAGGGTAATGTCGTCAAGTCACGTTGATTGATTAGAAGCGAGGCGGTCGGCGTGACGTCACAGCTCTCTGAGCATCGCACTACCGCTGAAGGAAGGTGGTTGGATGTTAACTGAACAAACACGGAACTGTCTTAGGGCCAATTGCACAAACTAACTTTACCCATACCTTTGGCTTTGAAAACGTCAATCCCATACATTAGCAATGTCAAATACATCACAAATGTATGGCGATGACATTGTTAAAGTCAAAGTTATGGGCAAAGTTAGTTTTTGCAACTGAGCTTAAATGTCCGATGTTCAGTGAGGATTATAGCAGTTGTTAGACTTGTGTTCAGAATTAGTTTTTCTGTGACTCAAGAGGATGATGATATTTTGTGTACCTATATTATTGACTATAATTATAATTACATTTTAAAAAGAGTTCAACACTCCTCTATTTTTTCCCATGATCACTTCATCCGCGATGAAATACAACTATGATTAAATTTTCAGTGGGTGAAGAGAGAAAGAGAAGAAAAGGGCTAATTTGACGAAGATCTAGATTACAATAAAGAAAAAAAAAACATTTTGCAATGAGTGTACTAGTGTACTATTTACACTATACTAGTGTGCTAAAGATGCCACCTTTTCGAAGCATTTCAATTAAGTATTACTGTCTTGGTTCTTTACCCTTGCACTTAAGGAAGGTTTTCATACTGAATATCAATTTATACCGTTCTACATCTCTTCCATTTATCCCCAACAAGCCTCATAATGGTAACCCTCCTTACCAAGCGTGAGGGAATAAAAGTAATATTTTGAAATATGTACTTCATTATTTGCAGGTCGTTAATTGGCTCAGTAATAAAAAGCAGCCGTCGCTATTAAAACCGCGAGCGTTCAACATTGTAACAAGCTTGGCCTTTAGTCACACGAAAACGACGAAATATGATGCAAAAACTTACATTCACAACCATAAATTGCGTGAAAATAAAATAATTTCTGTTTCATTTGTACTGAGCGCGTTTATGAGTGTCGTTACGTGCGAGCGCTCCGCGCTTACCGCAAGCGAAACGAGCACAATGAGCGAATCGAGCGACATAAGCGAACAAGCACAAAAAGCCAAATGTTGAATACACTCAGCAACTGAATAAAACCGCAATTGCGGTCGCAACTTACTAGATCTGTAGTGAAATTGAGTTAATTATTGGGAACGCTGATCAACCCGGGAATGTAAACACTTCACAAATTATAATTATTTGCAATGATTTAAACTGATTGAAATTAATTCAACATTATAACTTATTAGCTCAATAGAACATGTAAACAGATATTAATTATCGGTAAACTGATACGTTAAAAATACCCCTGGATTAATAGAACTCGACGATAAATAATAGTTTCATTATATTTTAACGTCTATGATATACCGAGACCAAGCGGACAGCAACGATTTATTTAAATCAAGTGCGATTAGAATTTTTATATTTCATAGACCGATTAATTATATTCTATCCTTTGGCCAAGATGTGGCTACAAATCTATTTCAAAAAAGCAAATAAAAATACCTAACAGTGCGGCGCAACGTACTTTCTAATGCAATTAGAAGTTGTGAAAATTAAGGCTTGAATTTTAAAATAATTTGACAAACTATACCCATGTACCAAGACGGAATTACAATATGTTGTTAACACGTTCGCGTGCGGGCCCAAAGTTGTAACTTGCAACAAACTCGGCCCGTTTCCATTAGTACACTTCTAACTTTGATGCTACATCGTAGCCAAATGTTACGCCGTAGACATATGCTACGAAATACATTTTAGATTTTAATTTTAGTAATGCGTTGGAAATGTAATTTAATTTCATGTAATTATAAAACAATGTATGTAATTTTAGGCGAAATAAAAATATATTATCCATTCTATAAATGGCAGTTAAAAAATGTGTATTCATTGCTACAACATAAATGTTGAATTAAAATTAAGATTTTTTATTCATATCCATTTCAGTATCAAAATTTCCAAACCGTGACAGTTTAAAATAAAATATTAACAAAACCTTCAATTTTTATATTCAGATGTGTTTACCATGATAATATAAAAAAAAACGACATCAAAATATAAACGTAAATTACACGAAAAAAAATCCTTCGATGAAAAAACTAAAACCATATCGAATATTTTTAGAAAGCGCTCCGCTCCAATTAGGTATTCGCAAAGTAACCACACACATTTGAATCTTCCAATTAGCACAAAATAAACGCTCGGCGCGTTCCATAATTTCCTCGCGGAAACATAAAAGTTTGATTTAAAAACTCGCGTATTGGTTCGGACCGCAAGTTAGATTAACTCCGCGATAGAAACACTGCTCTATGAAGCAATGGGATTATTTATTTATAAGTTAGAAGTTCGGGATTTCGTCTTGCGGTTTTGGAAATTTCTTTACCGACACTTGAGCAGGAAACAGTGTTAGACAACATGGTAAAATAAAATAAATTTGGTTGAAATAAAAAAAACTATTTTTGACGGATTTTATCGTTTTGGATTAATTTGGTTTAATTTTTTTATTTTTTAAATTCCCGACGTTTCGATTGCTTTACAGATTTCGTGGTCACGAATCGGACTGAGGTGTTAGTCATCCGCTCAGTGACTGTTACAATTTAACTAGTCTTCATTCACAATTATTAAATTGAAAAGTTAATTTTGAACGTTAATTGGTTTTTGCGATCCAATTAACTTTTAAAAGTTTTAGTTCATGTGTAACATTCGCGTTAATCTAAGAAACCATTATAAGTTTTGTTTTTAAATTGTGTTAAGACTTTTTGAAGCTAACGCTAAATAAATCACTACAAATTCTGTCTTGTATAATGTTGCTTCATTGCCAAATTATATACTTCATGTGAATTATCTCTGAACTTTTTCTAGACCGTTCAATGGCAATTCATAATTTTTAGACGTAGTGACATGTTACGCCAGATATAAAACATTCGAGGGGCTATTGACCCTAGACATTGATTAAACCAACCTTAAGGGCTAGGCAGGTATCCGACCTCTATAAATAATGAATTGTTTCAAAAATCTGAAAGTCATAGTTGAAGCGAAGATATTATCGTGTCTCGTACAACCAGCCGGCCGAGACATTCAGCTCAATTGCGCTGACGTCACGCCTTCTAGCCCCTAATGGATATCGGTCTGACACTTAAATGAATTTTCAATGTAGCCTCGTGGACTATCTTTTAAAGTTTTAAGCCCAAATTGTGTTAAGATTGTAGGTCGAACGGTCACAAGACATAATCAACCGATGTCATAATTACTAAAAATATAAATGTATTAATTATTTCGAAGATTTTGTATTTTTAAGCCTCCATGGCATAGTTAATTAAGAAAAAAATGTAAGATCCAAAAATATTAATTATTTATTGTCTGACTGTAACAACAACACAAAGTCCGAGTATACTACAGTTTCCGATACACAATATAATGTTATTATTTATGACTTTCAACTCGAATATAAAAGACAAAACTGACTTATCACAAAACATTTCAATTATTTTTTAGTCCACGTTGTGACGTCGTGTGCTAAATTACCTCCACCCCTCCCGGCGGCAGGGCGCTGCCCACTATGTTTTCCCGTTGGATTCACTCACAAAGTGTGTTGCAGAACGAATTAGCACCTCAAAAGGCGTCGAGGCGGGTTTAACTAGCCCGTATTGTAAACTGAATGGGGCCGGTAAAGTGATCAAAGCATTATTTATGGATAACTCTCGTGTTGCTGCGCATTTATTTTGTATGGATTCGTTACATTTTGATTCTATTGGAAGGACATTTTAAAGTATTTTTAGGGATTGAATGGTTGAAGTTGCTTATAGGAGAAATAAATTTTGAAAATCAAAATTATCTGGTAACGACTGTACCTATAAGGATTACACACCATATTTAGTTTCATTGGATACATAAAGAAGCAGACCTGGCTGGCTCTGTGGCGTATCTTGGGAGAAGCAGTGTCCAGCAGTGGGCTGCAACGGGTTGATAATTATTATGATGATGATTAGATTAATTATAGTCACGTTGTACAGTCCATATATGTACGTCCCACTGCAGGGCACGGGCCTTCTCAACAATCGAGAGCATATTGACGTGCCACAAAAAAAATAATACTAATAATACACAAATAAGCAAAACAATATTTTCCACGGCTCGTGTGTTACAGGCCAGATCGTTATAAAACATGCAATAAAGAAAAGTAATATCACTTTTTATTGTTTCGAGAACACGTAACAAATTGGCCCGTACTGTCCTGAATATAAAACTCATACACTAATTAAGTTGAATTTATACGAGGAGCATGTCGTTAAATTAACATTTTCTAATCTTACACGTACTTTGTGTACCGAGTCAGAGATTAATTGCGCTTCTCGTCATGTCTAGGTGAAATAAAGACGGCAACTGGGTGACCTAAATCTACCCTCACCTGAACCCACTTGTTCAAAAACCAAAGGGCCTATGTACACATTACAGAGAGTTTACATGACTTTTCTTGGAAAAATAGTCTTTAAGTTCAGGTGTTAGGGTACTTGGATCTAAATTGTAATGTTTAGGCATCCTGTTTTTTTAGCCTATTTTTTATAATGCAGAAAGCTGTGGCTTGTGGTTTTAAGACCTGATCTTTTTCTAACTAACACAAAATGAGTTAATATAGTGGATTGTAACCTAGGCTCTCTGAATCTAAGTGTGGAACAGTCCCGGAGATGTAGGCAATTATGACTGTACTGTATCAGCCCATACACTTCCCACTGCAGGGCACGAGCCTTCTCTACAATCTAAAGTCCGATTTAGAGGTGTTAGGCCATATAGTCCACCACGCTGGTCTAGTGCGGGTTGGCGGACTTTACATACCATAGAAATTATCACAAATCGCTATGGTATGCAGGGTTCCTCACGATGTTTTCCTTCACCATTATAGGGCGTGGTGATTTACTATCAATACACACATGATTCGGAAAAGTCAGAGGTGTGTCCTGGGATTAGAACCCGCGACCATTGCGAACATGCTGGCAGTCGCGTCTGGTCCGTTACCAACATGCCACTAAGCACTTCAATTATGAGCTGACACAATACTGAATCTGTACCGGTAACCTTTTAGGTAAATTTTCGAATACTGAGAACCTCACATTATGAAATTAAAATTACTCGCACAATGCGGATTTCTTACCGAGCAATTAAAATCAAGACCTGAGGCTTACAGAACAATTACCAATTTTTTTTTACAATTGCTTGATTAGTGAACACTTCCGAACAATTTAAAAAGTTTATATATATTATATAAACTTAATATCACATTGTATCACGCTGCCAATAACTACGTGTATATAAAACATAATATTTTGATATCATCAAAAATTTAAACTCAATTTAAAATTATGAAATTTTCTATCATTGAAATAGTAATCAACGTAGTGTATGATGTCATTTTGACTAAATCAAAATAGTAGAGCTTTGTGACGTAGAGTTAAAACAGTAGCGACAAATTTTAAACTTTATTTATTCACGTCAGTTTTACGGCTTACAGAGTTTGTTATATCCGGTTTTTATTATAATTCTAACGTACGGGAGAGGTGAATCGGCTTATGGCGGATATATAAACATTAAATATGAATGGTCAGTGCACTTCGATTTACACACATTATGTATTAGCAACTGAAAATGAATGTCTTTTTATAAATTCCAAATACATGTATATCTATATCTGCTCATATGCGTCCCACTGCAGGGCACGGGCCTACTCTACAATCGAGAGAATATATTGAGAGTGGTTAGGCCATATATATGAATACATGAATTTTATAAATATTGGTTTGCAGAAAATTTGCTTAAATATTTACTTTTAAAAAACATTATAGATATTATACCCGGTTTCCTCAATAGGCAAATCTGTATCAAGGAATAACAACATATATATTATACCTAGCTAGTTCAAAGAAATGTGTGAATATACAATTTATCACAGTAAACCTCAGCCGCAGGAAGTTCACTGTTAAACGTATGTTAAATGTGTAGATCACAATACGGGTTGTGGGTATTTTACATTTTCAGCGTGCTTAGTAGGCGGTAGGTGAGCGCAGGGCGTGTTGCCGATCTAATTACGCCTCTGCCCGTCATCAACCTGTCTTTTTGTGACGTCATCTCTAAATTAACATTTATATTATCCATTAAAATGGTTGTAAGTTATTGACGATTTTAGGCTATGTAGCAAACGTCGCATGTAATTAAAATGACAATCACCTAAAATATCTGATTAAGGCTAATTATGTGAAAGATATTTGAGTATGAATAGTCAAGCGGAAAAAGAAAAATGTAGGAATTATAGAGCCCTCGGCTATCTCACTGAACACGACAACGAAGCTAATTAGACCATTGTACCGTTCTGATAGAGCCAGCTCATTCGGTTACTATTGCTCACTAAAATAAAATTATTTAACATATCTACATAGGAGTACATAAACACAAACAAAAAACGCGGTTGTATTCCTCTGTATCTATTAAGTTGGGAATAGTCTCATTAGCAGTACGCCAAAAATATTTCCATTCCAAAATACAATAGTGGGGTGAACACAGTTTTTAAGAACCACTTAAGTCATTCACGTTAAAGGCTCATTCTGCGCACGGGATACATTCAGGGTGGCACAACTATGCATAGAATCAGTTTTATAGTAGTTACTCTATCATGTTAGTATTAAAAAATCCTGTCGGTTATATGCCATGAATAAAGTGCAGTCGACGTCAACCCATAATACAACATTTTTCACAAACAAATTACGCAAATTAGGTTTGGATATTGAAACTAGGACCGTATAGTTCATAAATCACAGATGCTGCCGCTATTCTAATAAAGCGACGCCAGCATAACATAATTTACTAATAGTAATGCTCGGTTTAACAAAATGTGAACAAGCTTACGAAATAAGAAAAATAAATTCGCTCAGCTCCATCCATTTTGTGTTGTCAGTGATTATGTTTAAAATCTTTATTATATTCCTCAATTACACCGCTCGTATTACGTCAGAGGCCCGTACATTTTGTTGGGTCTTCTTTTTTAATATGTGAATAGAGAGTGGTGCAAAGGAGGATTAAAAAAATAAACTATATTCTTTCTGAAGCGCTACTCTCGAACAATAATAATGTGGGGTATAAAAAGCGGGAATTTCCGCTATACGCCCGCGTAATGCCGTGTGAGTTTGGAGCGGCTTTGCTCACTAAACGGGACGGATTTGGGATTACTTATGGGAGACTAGTTCCACTAACACCTATACCAGATTGAGGCAATATTAATTTGTATACTTTGAATATTTTTTACATATGTTTGCAGGAAATATATGTGAAAAATGTCGGTAAGTTTTGAGCCTGCCAAAGTTTACTTTTTTTACTAAATTCCAAGCTTAAATTCAGCCTCTGAGTCTGCAAATAAAAATTGTTATCATTTTGTGGAGTGGCCAATCTTCACTTTGGCTGTGCGCTATGAAAAAGTATAATTATAGCCTATTTAACATAACATGCTTAGACTGTCGGATAACATTTGCAGATATCGTTGAATAAAGATTAGGAATTTAAGGAGGTGGCCTATGTTAAGGCTTAGATAATTTGTACTCTACATAGAAACCGATGCATTAATACCAAAGTTCATACACAGTAATATAAGCTCACGCTTGTTTAAATTTGGCAAATTTATATTCGTTCCAAGATGTGGCAGGAGAGTGTCTATGTCTAGCCCAGCAACGTGACCAAAACCAAATCGGCGTCAAGTATATAATGTCTAGACCAATGAGATGTATTTTTTTAAAACAGTGCTACAAATAGGTATCTCTTAAGATTTATGACCCCCTTTAAGTGTCTATCATGCGCCCCTGCAAGTAGGGCTTTTAAAGTGTAAATTCTGACATGCACCGCACCGAAACTGCACACAGACAAAATGAAAGAAGTGTAACGCTTCGCGGCCTCGGCTAAATCTTTTCGCATGCAGTGTGCACAGAGAGTGGGAGGGGAGATGTGCGGCGCGGGGGGGGGGATGCTCCATTTCACTATTGTAAGCCTCTGACGGATATTATCAAAGAGATCTGAAGAACAGGTAGTGAAACATGCCCGTTGTGTTGTGTTTGCAAATTATTTTATTTAACAAAGTTATTTCAATTTAAAAAATGAATGAGCCTATGTGTATACGACCCGCCAGATCAAGATATTATTTCCATCTAAATTTGACGCAGATTTACATAATTCAACTGTTAAAAATCGATAAGAAAACAAGCCATAAGTATAAATTTCCACATTACTGCCCGCGATGCATCAGATTTAGCTTTTAAAAATTATGACTTATTTTACTACCTAAATCAACTTTCGTCCAAGAAAATTTTCCGATCCAATTTGGAAATTGCCCCCATTTCAGGCGAACGGCCCCGCTCCGTTGATCTAAGAAATAAAGGATTAAACTGGGTTAGCAGAGACAGAGCGTCTACAGCTGTGTCTACTTGACTGTATGCTACAGGTATTTGTGTGTGTGCCAATAACTCGACCAACTTTTCACTTAACTGCCGACTGATCAACGTTCACTTTACGACTGCGTCGATCTTCCAAGTTTTTCGTAAGAGCCGGTATTTTGTTTTGCAGATCATAAGTAACTTTTCCTTTCATGTTCAATGCGTTATTATTTAGAGGTTTCATAAATATGTTGTTTCATTTTTCATATAAAAATAATAAATAGAAAACGTGAAATCAGCACAACACGATATTTGTACTTTTTTTTTCTTTTATTTAATTGAGAATAATTGTGTAGGCAAAAAAAATTCTAGCAATTAAAATGGCTACATTAATTTGTAAATCAATATAATTTAAAAAGTGGCATGTACTGTCTTTAGAATTTCTCTCAAATTATGTTATATAATGTAGTTTAGAGCAATAAATGCATTTTCATTTCTATTAAACCAGGTCTATTACCGTGTCAGCAGAATATTCCAACACGGTTCAATAGGTTATGATAGCTCGGTCCGGCATCAATAAAACCGCAAACCGCTTCTGTTCGTGCAAAGGAAATGGCGATGTTTAATCAAAACATTAACTGCAGCTAGTCGGCCGAAGCGAACTGACAGCATAGACCCGTCACTTGGTACCTTAGAGAGGTTACTACAACTAAAGACGGGCTAATCTCTACTTGATTTGATATAAAATACGCGCTATAAATAATATAAAATCAACAATCCTGACTCTACAGTTAAAATATAATAAATAAATACCCCCAACAATCACATACATAGTCCTGACGCCACACTAAGATCGCTTCTTGTGTCATGGGTATCAGAAACTAAGAGATACTTCTCGAAAGAGGTCTCACAACTACCCGGACTCGAAACATATATCTGTGGATCACACAAACATTTGTCCCGGTGCGAGGATCGAACTCGCGGTCTCACGTTTCACAGCCGGCGTCTAACCAACTGCGCTACGAAAGCTGTTGTATATGTATATACTTTCTATTATTGACGGTATCAGATAGTACGACAGATTTTTTGTTCCTACTCCACCGACACGAAACATTGTGAGCCACACTGAATTTTATTTCGGTATGGGGATCGTCTCCGCAAACTCTTATTTCACAGACGATTCTCAAAAACCACACTATAAAAATGACGCTATCTGATACCAATCATTTATTAATCATTTTAAACTCAACCTGATATTAAAATAATTGCCTTGAACCCAAAATAAACGGAAACTTCAATAATGATATTAATTACACGATGTTAACACGATTAATTACAGCAATGTTCTTGAACCCTAACAATAAGGATCATTACACAATGTATTCAACGGTTAATAATTCAGGCATGTATGAACAAAGGTGGCTTATTTAAATAATCGGCCTGTGTACGAGCCACTGATCTCCCTCTACGAGTGGGGTTCAAGATATTTGACACTGATTTTATGCGAGTTGATTACAATACCCCTCACAACTGTAGAGCCTTGTGTTCAACAGTGAGGGGTATTGGGCTAAAATATTAATAAATAAATATTAAACAGTTTTTGTAATTATAATACACTTTTGCTAAAAAGTTTATGTGTGGAGGATCTGTATGTATGGTAAATCTTATTAATTTCGTTTATTTATATAACAACGAGGATATAATAATTAAATAAAAAAGTATACATAAAAAAATCCAAATGGCGATCTTATTGCTCAACATATATTTTTTTCTATATCTATAAATTTTACTGGCTAGTTTTTTTTTTTGAAATAAAAAACAAGTTATGCCAATTGCCAATCTATTTCTTTTTTTTGCCAGCTATTTAACCTACATAATAAATAAAAAATGTTTTCTTAGATTTAAGCGAATACCGCGTAAATCCTCCGCGTAAATGTCCGCCCCGTGACCACGAAAGCTGTAAAGTAATCGAAACGTCGGGAAGTCAAAAAATGTAAAAATTAAACCAAATCGCGATAAAATCCGTAAAAAATAGTTTTATTTCAAAATGAAAAAAGTGTCAGGTTCCAGAAGTTTTACAAACCGCTCGCTGTTAGAACTGCATAGAAAAACGTAGTGGAGCGTTTCATTGTGTTTGCAGTTGTAAAAATATATTATCATGATGCGCCGCTGAGTGTTGTTGGCAACGTGTGCTGGCACCGACACAGAGCTAGAAACATATCGCGCATTCAAATGTTTAGCTTTCCATATAAAAGTTATCACACGTAAGTACGATTCGTAAAAACCTTTTTTCTTCATTTTGAAACAGCTTTTTGGTAAATAAATATAGACAATAGTTATATGTCATATATATTGACAATAGGAAACCAGCATACCATAGCGATTACTAAGAAGTTCTATGGTATGTGAAGTCCGCCAATCCGTACTATTCCAGCATGGTGGACTATATGGCCTAATATGGCCTAAGAATACGATTGAGAGGGGCTCAATCGAATTCTTAGTTGTATAGGAGGCCCGTGACTTGCAGTGAGGCTTATATAGGATGATACAGAGATATACATGTTAGATGTGGCGGGTAAATATCAAAATATCCCTTCAAATAAAGTTATCCCAAGTAAAATTACTTACTATACATAACATATTATATTACTTACACTTACGCCTTTTCCCAGTAAGCAGAGGTGTACCACGACACCCACGTTATTCCTTGTGTGTTCCGTCCCATGATAAAATAGAGGGCGAGCCTGTCTCAAATAAAATAAAATATAAAATATCGGGCGCAAATTCCTTACTCCGGACTGATAACGAATAGAAAAATATCAAAACTAATTTACCCGACCTTGTTTAATTTGCTATTAGGATATGTTAATAACCGGCAAACAACCACTCAAAAATACTTAACCAGAACTCAACTAAATACTTTATGTTCATTAATTTTCGAAAACCGACCACCAATTATACTCATGAACTGGTGAAAATAATTCGATAAAGAACCTTTTTAACACGCCTTGGGGTAATTAAATGCTGCAAACTTTGTAACAACTCCATTGGGTTTTAATTAACGTTACATTTACAACATGTAGTACATTATTACAGCCCAGCAAAAGTTTGTTTCTTTTTATTTCTTACCAATATTTCTTAGCTAGTGTATTATGGGCTTCTAATGTGAATTATATTAATGTTATTATATTAGCAACCAGTAATGCATGCCATAATGTTTGAAGAGCTTTGAGCATAATATGTCTTAGTAGAATTTCAATAAAATATCCATCCATCTATGTCTCCCGCCCACTTCCACAGGAGATAGCCAATATTATATCACGCTCTTGTAGTGTATGCGCGTACGAGGTTGGCGGGCATTCGGCTGCCGACCGTGGCCGAGTGAACAGCTTAACCGTTGAGTGCGGATATACCTACACCTCATGAAGTATAAAGTGTGTTTCATTGATTCCTAAACTACTACAAGTGGCGACGAGGATAAAAGTAACCAAAATTATGCAAAGAAATATAAAAACAACAAATTATAATGGAAATAAATGCGCGACAGATGGTTCCATGCGCATGGCTGACATGTTATCATAATAATTAGTAAGTATTACTTAAATAGTGAATTAGAATTATGAAAACGTATACCACGAGTATTAATGGAAGAAGTTTCCATATGTTTAAGGTAAGACTAACATAGGTATGTTAGATATTTAATAGCTTACCAATGAAATACATACCAAGGTTGCTAAAAATAATAGGAGGGTGATCGTTTTTATGAGACCCTGCCTACGTGACTGCTATGATATAGGTGCATGATGAACCACAGCTAAATAAATGACAATTATTGATAGTCATGCCTTTATCCAGAAGATATAACACGAGCATGTTATAAAAGAGCCACGCAAGATTAATGATTGTTGGAAAAGTGATTGTGTCGGTGTTCAGACTGATAGGTCACTAATATTACAATAATAATATAGTTGTGCTATATTGATATGCATCAATAATACCTATTGCAAGGACTTAGTTGTCTATAATTGTATTAATTACTTTTATAAAGTATAAACTTATATTTGTCATGTAGGTATGTGATTTTAAGTCAATATACTTTAGTCTAATAAGACGAGTTATGAGTATATGAATATAGTATTTTTAAATTACTGGGAAATATTCATAAATAACATTAAGTAATATTACGCCTAAAAGTGGTATATTACAAAAATATTCATCATCATCCTGGTTCCCGCCTTTTTTCCGTGAAAGGTTTTAATTGTCGAGCAAAGGCCCATAAACTATACAGCCAACAACCACGGCTAGGAGGAACGCTGCTCGGTAAGAGGTACCATGTCATGCGTTAAAAATAAAAATAAAGTTTGTGAACATAATGTTCTTTTATTATTGTATGATTTTTGTTTCTATTGGTGATTCTTACAGTATTGGGCTATAATACCAGTCGTATTTAAATTATAATTATTCATTATTGGTAAAAAAATATATATTGTACTGATCGAAGTAATAAAAAAATAAATTGCACAGTTCATGAAATTAAATATTTTGCCCTGGATATCTCTATGAATTTCTGTGCTATCAAGTCCACAGCATTCGAATATTTTAACGAAACTACTGGATTGACGCAGTTTTAATGATTCTAGCGTATGGGACATTTTCAATAATTTACACATCAAGAACGTCTTCAGAAGATAAAATTTTTTCTAGTGTTTGTTATTTGGTTGAAATTCGATTAGGAATTAGGAAGCAGTTTTGACAAAGCATTGATTATGAATGGGGAATGCTTTGTAATAAAAAATAAAAATAAAAACTGAGTATGGAAAATTTAAAACCTGAATGTTTCATGGCCTTAGAATAGGGTATGGCGATAGATATAAGCTGCTCCAATTAATAATTATGGGCAAGATGGAATTCAAGAGAGGCGCTGGACGAAGGAAAAGATCGTGGCTGCGAAACATCCGGGAGTGGACTGGTATCAGCACCATTCAACAACTATTCCACCTGGCTAAGGACAAGGAAAAATACAAGAAGCTGACGTCCAACCTTCAGCACTGAAGAGGCACTCGAGGAAGAAGAAGAAGAAGAAGAAGAAGAAGTAGAAGAAGAAAGAAGAATAGATAGGGTATTTGACTATAAGTAAGAAAAATCTAAAACAACAAATAGTACAGTATTAAACAATCAGAATATGTAAATTTTGATTTACGAATTCAAAAAATACGATTTTTAAATAAATATTTTATTTTTTGCAATATTCCATTTTCATTCATCTGTCATCTATATATATAAAAGAGGAACCTGATTGACTGACCTATCAACGCACAGCCGAAACTACTGGAGCTAGGAACTTGAAATTTTACACAGGGATTCCTATTGTGACGTAGGGTAGCACTAAGAACGGATTTTGGGAAATTCTACCCCTAAGGGGGTGAAAAGGGTTAAAAACTGTTGTATGGAAAATCTAAACCATTGAAGTTACAATTATCAAACTTGGTAGTTTAATAAATCATTCAATAACAAAATTAACTGCATACTTAATTTGTCTAAAAATTAACACTAAAGGGGTTAAAATAAGGGTTGAAATGTTTAGAAACTGGGTGATTTCCTTCCTACCCGATCAACGCACAGCCGAAACTACTGGAGCTAGAAACGTGAAATTTTACACAAGGGTTCCTATTATAACGTAGGGTAGCACTAAGGAAGGATTTTCGGAAATTCGACCCCGAAGGGGGTGAAAAGGGTAAAATACTGTTGTATGGAAAACCGAAATCGTTGAAGTTGCAGATATCAAACTTGACTTTTTAGTTACTCATCTAGAAACAAGAACAACTGCATACTCTTTTTTCTTATAATTAACCCTAAAGGGGTGAAAATAAGGGTTGAAGTATTGTAAAACCGAACTGCCGGGTCAAGGCACAGCCGTAACTACTGAAGCTAGGAACTTGAAATTTTACACAGGGATTCCTATTATGACGTAGGGTAGCACTAAGGATGTATTTTTGGATATTCATCTCCTAAAGGGGTGAAAAGGGTTAAAACCTGATATAGGGAAAATTTTAACCGTTAAAGTTACAATTGTCAAACTTGGCACTTAAGTTATTCATTTTAAGACAAATTAATTGCATACATTGTTTATCTAACATTAACCCTAAATGGACGAAAATAAGGGTTGAAGTTTTGTAAAACCGAACTGCCGGATCAACGCACAGCCGAAACTACTGAAGCTAGGAACTTGAAATTTTATACAGGGATTTCTTTTATAACATAGGGTAGCACTAAGGAAGGATTTTTGGAAATTCAACCCCTAAGGGGGTGAAAAGGGTAAAATAATTTTGTATGGAAAACCGCAACCGTTGAAGTTGCAGATTTCAAACTTGACACTTTAATTACTCATCTAAAACCAAAAATAAATGTGTACTCTTTACTTAAATTTAACCCTAAAGGAGTAAAAATAAGGGTTAAAAGTTTGTATGGAAATCAAAACTACTGAAGTTATTCGTATGAAAATTTAACTATTGTCCCTTTTGAACGACTTTTCAATTCAGTTTAAATAGGTTTTAAAACTGTATATGAATAAGGCCATTTAACTACTGATCCGATTGGTCTCAAAATCGATATCTGAGTTCCAATAATATAAATTTGTATTCAGAATTGAAAATATTGGCCGTCATTTTAAACTTTTTATTTATTGTTCTGATTGGTCTCTGAATCGATAACTAACGGACCCATTGGTCCGATAATCTAAATTCAGAGTCAGAATTAGAAATAGAAATGCTGCACGTTGATTTTTGTTTAAAGTTTACGTAGAGGTTACAATGGAAAAGTTCTATCGATATAACGTCTACATTATCTTAAACACGCAGACGAAGTTGCGGGCAAATGCTAGTACAAATATAATATGGAATGGTAGCCGCCATGATGGCTAGCGATATGACATAAAACCGCAAGTAAATAGTTAAACTAGTATGTTAACAAACAAGTTCGAACATTATTCTTCCTGTACATTATTTTAAATAAAATATTACTAGAGAGTAATTCATGTTTATTGCAAAAATTCACTCTTTACTAACAACAGTGTTGTTGTTTACATAGATTATGTGCTCGCAGAGTGACGTAATCAAACGAAACATTGCGTCAAGTTTTTCTTACATTTACGCGCGGAAGTTTAAAATGCTAATGGATTTTTATAGAAATTACCGATCAATAAAAAAAAACTATAGTTTTTACCTCAGATTTAAGATACTTTTCAAAAATGAGTGGCGGACTCTATTGGGTCTTTAGATTATGATCATAACCCTTACAAAACTTATGATAAATTCCGAAAGTAAAAAGCAGTGAGAAAAATCCTACTAGATTCCAAAAGAGATGAAATAAAGATTTCGGGGTAGATGAGAACTTCACAAGACAGGTTATTACTACTGCTAGTCTTTCGAAAGAGATTTTTCGAAAAGTATAAAGAAAGAAACTATAACTGAAAAAGAAAGAGAAGAAAAGCTCATAAAAGGGATTTTTTTAGAAGTTTAACTTATGTTTGAAATTATTTCTGTTGTTACATTTCTATGTACTTACATTAATTGAAAGTGAATGTTTTGATACAAATTGGTAATCAAGAACGTAATTATTATTAATTAATTCTCACTTTCCTGTTTTTTTTTGGAAAATATGAAATAGATTTAAATCATCAACTAGAACCAATCTAACTATTCATAGTTTCGTGAATAAAACTATTCATAGGCTTAAAATTATCCTAAACCGATTTAACAACAGGGGCAACTAAACCAACGTTGACCAGTGTTTGAAAATGTGTTCTATTATATTCTCAATGTTTCTCATATGGTATTTTTTGTACCTCTCGAGTTCTGACAAATACTACCTACCTATCGAATGTCTGTAGAGCGACACAATCCAAAATTAAAAGGGCAACGTATTCAGAAATGAATAATAAATGGCCATGCAAATTAAATAAGGATCTCTTTAAAGTACCTCTAAGTATACAACCTACATACTAGAGACATTTAGATCCACGAAATGAATACACTAGTCAGTGCAACTAGTAAAAGGCTATGCAAATGTAATACTATTACTGAGTATCAGTACAAGCCATGCAAATAAATGACTGCCTCAGTGGCGCAGTTGTCCTAAAGTACGATTACAGCGCTGAGGTCTCAGGTTCGAATCCCGGGTCGGGCAAAGTGGTATTGGAATTTTCTATTAATTATCAGCCCGGAGTCAGGTACCCCATATAGTGTTAGGCTAGGACCTTATCACAATATGGGCGGAAAAAGGCAGGAATTTATGTATGTATGTAAATAAACGAGTCTGTATGGAAATGACTCATGCATTATCGAGACTTCCCAATGTAACTTATTTTAATAACAAACTACACCTTCATGTAGTCGGACTAGCTAGCACTACAAAAGTTTTACTAGAATTAAATCGACAAGTGGGAAAAGATCTAGAGGGATTAAGATATTATATTCTACCGATAGATGAGACCCGTCATATAAACTGTTTATCCCGAATTTACCAACGACAATAACGATATCCAATTCAATCATTTGATGGTGGTCAAAGAATAACAGAGCACCGCAGATTGATGAGAAGGTCCAAAAAAAAATATCAATGGACGAAATGTTGTTTATGTGTGTAAGAAACTGAGTTTCTTGTTCAATTTATCATGCCTCATAATTAATCATTTTTAAATATGTCCACCCTTAGCAACTTTTGTGCACTGCTGGACGTAGGGCTCCCCAAGTGAGCGCCAACCATCCCGGTCTTGAGCGGCCGTCATCCATCTGCTACCCGCCGCTTTCTTCAAGTCGTCGGTCCATCGTGCTGCAGGACGTCCTACACTACGTTTACCTAAGCGCAGTCTACACTCCAATACATGTCTGCTCCACCGACCATCTGTCCGGCGGCAGACGTGGCCCGCCCACTTCCACTTCAGCGTGCTAATTCTACGAGCAATATCTGTGACTTTAGTTCCCTGGCGACTACTATTTAAGCTAGTTTATGCCTATTTGATCAACTGATATGAAGGTTTCATTAATAATTATCTATGTCTAATATAAGCCGTCTCTCTTGCTCGAAGGGAAATTTTCTGGACGAAAATGAGACAAGCAATTGTTGGACTCTCCTGGTGCTTTAATGAGCTATAAAAAAAAACAAGACATTTGCTATCTAATTGTACTGCAAATTATATCACTTACTTCATGTGCTTTAATAATATTTTCATTTCAGACACTGTCGGTTTGACGGAAAAGCCTTTTAAGTGTATCCAAACGAGTGTACTGCTATGGCGATGTGGACTGAATCGTTTACGGTACCTGGATCGCACCTATGTATAACACATTAAGGAAGAAGGATGTTTTACCAAATGTAACATTGATATATCAATGTCGGCATCGGCCTAGACGGCAGATATATTGCTTTAAAAAATAGACAATTATTTTGCCCCGTAACAAAGTCGGGTTTATTAAATATACCTTTTCCGCCTCATAAAGCTAGAGGAAAGAGAAAATTTAAAAAAAAAAATTTAAGCCGATAAAAATAAACTCAAGCCGATAAAGTCAAAATAATATATGTACATAGTAGAGCAAACAATACCAAATCAAATAGCTAAAAAATAATTGCTGGTTGGAAAATCCAATAGTAAATTATATGTATTTAACTTACATGAGGAAAATAGTTTACCTAAGTTACGAAACTTAGTTCATACTCCATTTCATGGTACATATTCCAAATACTCCTGGTCGGCATCTAACCAATTGGACCCAAAACGAGCCCACTGAGTCTTATTCGCTGGATATACTCAGAGTTGGGTCGCGCCGCGTAGTTCCAGTGGTAATGTAAGCCCACTGAGTTTGTTTCGCCGGGTCTTCTCAGCAGGGCCGCGTTAGATCCGGTGGTAATATTAAATGGATGCGCGTCGTTTTATTAATATTTATGGTCCACTCAGACATTTATTATCGTAAATAATGTATTTCCATGATTATTATTACCATAAAATATTAAACAATAAGAACTGAAACTGAAAACCAAATATGAAAAATAATCTTAAGTAAAAAATTAATGTTACTTAAAACGTTATACAAATAGAGAAAAGTACCTATAATAAAAAAAAAAAAAAATTTTTTGAAGGAAAATAAGATTATAGCCAAGTTTAATACGCACAGTAATTAAATACAAACAATAAATAAATAATGTAAACACAATAAAAGACAAAGTAAAGGCTGATAATATTACTATCCGGAATAATTAAACTCGTAAAGAATATCGCCGAAATATTATAGATTTAAACATAGTAAATAGTTCAGGGTCTATAATTATCAAAGCTAATATTCGTAATAATTCAGTAGACGAAATATAATAAATTTATTAAAAAATTTAAAATAAAGAAGGGATGTAGTGTATGCGCGTACGAGGTTGGCGGGCATTCGGCTGCCGACCGTGGCCGAGTGAACAGCTTAACCGTTGAGTGCGGATATACCTACACCTCATGAAGTATAAAGTGTGTTTCATTGATTCCTAAACTACTACAGCTCTTATTGCACAATCATAAACAATATTATAAATAGAGTGTGTTTTTGTTATTTTGTTATGCTTTCATGTTTTACTGCTTAATTAATCATAATGATTTATTTACACATTATCAAAGAAATATTCACAAAAAGTGTTATCGAAGAATAGAAAATGTCTTTAAATCTTAACCGTAAAGCCCTCTGTATCCGCCGACTGGTTGTCAAATTGATTGACAACATACATAAACTCACGCCTTTATCCCCGAAGGGGTAGGCAGAGGCGCCACTAGGACACCCACATTTCGCCTTGCATGTTCCGTCCCACGATGTGATAGGGGGCGAGCCTATCGCCATATCGGGCACAAATTGACAAATTGATTGAAAAAACCTACATTAACGCGAATGAAGTCGGGGAAAAATCTAGTATACTCTAAATAAGACTATTAATTATAGCGTCAATAAATTATTAAAACAAAAATTTCATTTTCAAAGCATCAAGACCATATCCAAGTCAATATGCACCTGAGTGGGTATTAATTTCTCGGGCGGTGCAGCTCGGCGCGCTGTCATGTGTGCTCACTAACCACGTTCCTGATTGTTCGCATGAACTCCTTTCACTTGTTTTTACATCTCTGTACTACAGCCTCATTAGTCTTGACTTTCCATTCGGTCAGTTCGTAATCAGAATTTAGGTTTCCTTCATTTTAAAATAAGCAAAT
Source organism: Deilephila porcellus (assembly GCA_905220455.2). NCBI lineage: Eukaryota > Metazoa > Arthropoda > Insecta > Lepidoptera > Sphingidae > Deilephila > Deilephila porcellus. The sequence continues at coordinate 186,159 of LR999991.1, read as the reverse complement.
GATAAATATAAAGAAATAAGGAAAAAAAGGAAATTTTATACTGTTCCGGCAAACTGACTATAATGTACTTGTTGGTTAATACCGTGCAAGACAATTTGAGTATCGATCAGTGAAAGATGGTAATCTCTTGCCGACGGACACAATTAATGACGCCGAATATATACAGGTCTAACTTGAAACATGCTACTATTGCATCGTTCTACGACAGGTTTTCCACCTCAAGTAGGTAAAACGTTCACAACATAGCGAATATCCCACCGCCAAAATTTTTCAGAAGTTTATTCTAACCGGTTATAAATCAACCGACTTATAGAGTGGCATTTACTTCGTTGCACTCACTCGCTCGGCTAATATTTCAAATAGGCGAACATTCCGCGCGGGCGGTCCTGCTGTTGGACAGGCGAATAGGGAGCAGGCAAGCAGGCGGACAGGCGTTTGTTTGCGAGCTGATCGCCGTATTTCCGCAACGGAGCCAACAAACAGGCTAATTTGGCGCCGGCTATTCGCTTCACGTGTGCGAGCGATGCTTGTCATCCGACATACGTGGACTGAATAACAATGCACATGATGTATAGCGGAGGAAATGTGGAAATACTGGTTCGGCGCTTTAAAGGCGGAAAGTTGAGGGTTTGATTTAAGATTTATGTTTAGAGTAAATACAAACTAAATACAAACTAGGCACATACAATACTGATCAATTTTTATAGTTAAATTGTAGGCTCGATTACTTAACGGCTCCTTACCTTTCTACGTCTTTTCGTGTACCCATCTACGAAGCTAAGACCCTAAAAGTAAATACGTATTGACCCTACAATCGAACCCTGAACTTCACAGTAATAATCCATAAAGGCTACTAGGTACTAAAATGTTGAGATAACAAGCTAATTGACGGGTCCAAAAAATATTTGTTAATACTGATTTATTTTGACTGTAAAGTATCGATTGTCAGAATAAATTTTAGTATTGGGAAGGTATCTCCTCATGTTTCAAATATTTCTTCAGATACGATTTGGTTCTTAAGATCCGCTGTATTTTTATTATTTGGCTTATAATATTTTCTCCATTTACTAAATTTACTGTACATATAAGTCCATTGCTCTAATGTGTTGGTTAATCCGTGGGCTATAGTGTTCTGACAAAGAGCGAAGGCCGCGCGGGTCCGGAAGAGATATTAAGCGTCGACTCAGAGACGTCGGCCGCTAAACACACGCGCCTAATTGCTCTTTTGTTTCTTATCGCCAGGCAATTAGTAATCTAGCAATGTTTTTATATGCTGGTCGGGATAAGTGTACCAAATGTCTAGAAGTGATCGACTTTTGTCCTTCGTCAATCATTCTGAATGGTGTTACCAAGAACCGCAATGTGGTCATATTGCTACGGTACAAAAAAAACGTAGTGTATTTTTTTGGCTTTTTTTTATAGAGCTGTAATATCGAAATAAAACAAATTTTTACGGATTTTTCAAACCACACCAAATCGCGATAAAATCCGTGAAAATTAGTTTTATTTCAATGTGTAACATTCGCGTAAATCTAAGAAACCATTATAAAGCTATAATATTTGTAATCGAAATTATGGAGCCCAAAAATATGTTGTAAATCCTCTGTATACAACATTTACTGACAGCTGTGTTCTTTTAGAGAACTGCAAACTATTTTTAGATTGCTTGAAAGGTGAAAAAATAGTCGGTCGAATATGAAAAGCGGGCTGAAAGCCTGACGTTATAAAGTTACTAAAAATGACATACACTACAATGATATTAATCTAGTTTTTATATAGTATAATGGTATACTTAATAATACGAATACTTATAAATTCTTCGTAATTCATTCGATACGTTTTGAGAAAATCCAAGGCATTGTAGTGTAGGCCCAATAAAGAGCAGAGTGTATTAAACTAAACCCTAATCGTCTCGAAATTTAAAAAGAAAATATAGCACCTTAATAAAAAGGTTCATTTAAGTTCATACCTTACTAATAATAATTGAGTTTGTCCAATAAATATCAAAGTAAAAAATATCAAATAAATTTCGTATAAAATCAAATTTATAGCCGTCAAAAAGTTTTTTTATTGCGATCTTTAAGCCAGTCTTTTAAGTGTCTGCGGTCAATGCCTTTTATTTCGATTGCTAAAAAATAATATAAGTCTGGCATAAAAATAATGCGGCGGGTTCAACCTCAGAGCACAGACCAATGACTTTCCAAAGTTACGAGTACGTATGTATCTATATCCTGCGTTACCGGTGAAAAAAACCATCGTGAAGAAATCTGCATACCTAAGAGTTGTTTACATGAGAAACCAGATTAAAAAGCAAGGGATCTGAGATGCTTATTGGTATCCTTATTCCTTTTATTGAGTAATACAGGAATCCTATGAAGTTCACATGCTTACTTAGTTGTTAACAAGTCTGACATTCTAAATATATTAATAACTTAATCCTTTTATGAGGTAGTTGATTTAAAATTTAAACTATGATACCCTCGTCAAAATAAAGAATCGATTGACATCTCATTCAAAAAGTACAATGAGCAGTTTAGATGCTACAGCGGATCATACGTTCATAATTTAAAATAAATAATCTTCGGAAATCATTAAGAGCCTTTCCTTTTGACTCTTTGTCATAGTCAAGTGTAATATTCAGTATCGATCTGTAGAATTTGATTGATTCTACACGCGGTTGAAATAGTGTTGAGTAAAAGCAACGCATGCATCCCGTGTATCATTGTAATCGGCGCAGATTATACCCGTGGACGTGGCACGAGCTGTCAGCGGCCACTCGCTTCGTAATCCATCGCTAAGCCACGCGCACTGCAATATTGCCTCCAGCCAACCAACACATGCGCTTCACAACAACTTTATTGTATTCACATAAGGTTGAATATTGCGTGCGTTGATGTGTTTAGTAAGGTTGTCCTGGAACAGTCGGTAGGCCGGCAATAGCAACGGTTGAAACTAAAATGGGAATATAATTAAAGTGCTGGCGTGGGAACTAATCCAACTGATATACATACGCCAGTGTTTGGATGTTTGTTGATTGATGACGCGGGAATCATTTGAATACGAAGCCATGGTTTATTTAATAGTATTTTTTGCTTTTATGTAATTGCGGTATGAATGTTGCTTATTTATTGGTTAATGTACAGTTTTTAATCATAAGTTAGAAATAATTGTATCCTTGCTATGACGTTATATATTAACTCATATACGCCCCAAAGCTTAATATGATTTATCTCTAAATTTGAGATATTTTCCATGACTTTGATAGTGCGAAATGATGGAGTTTATCAAAATCTTGTGGAAATCTTTCAAGTATGTTGGTGGCCTTAGTATATTTTTCATCACTGTTCGATTCAATTCAGATTTCAATGGCATTTATCTTCACCATTAAAGCGAGAGATACTTGACAATCATAATATTTTGTACAAGAAAGGAACATTTATTTATTGTTGGTACAAAAAGCACAAAAAAAGTAATTTAAACACAGGAAAACACAACATAGAAGAAATTAAAAAATAAATAAGAGACAATAACATTTTGTTTCTCTTCTGTTATTTTTATTTGCATGTTTTGCCAATCTTATTTTTATAGAACCTTCATTTAAAATCATAAATTACATCTTTCGATGCATAATAAGTGTGAAGTGTTGGTCAGGATGGTTTCGGGCAGTGAGACGACTTTGATTCTCCAACAGATTTTATTACACAGTTATACACACAGTTTTTGATCAAATAGTACTTACATCAATTGGCACTCACTTTCACTTATTTCTTGTCGAACTGATATTGAACAACTAACTTTCTTACATATTGTTACCGTCTTTTATGTGATCGGGTGAGATCAATTAAGCAACTGGAGATTTAAATATTAATAATCATAATATTATAAATTCAGTATCATAAATCGTAAAATATGAAGTAACAATATGTAAGAATATTTGTACAATCAATCATCTAATATTTGCTTAAATGTATTTCATAAAAATGTTTGCTGGAAGCTTACAAGTTGACGGCAACTATCTTAATTATTTATTAAACACTTGCTATTACATTTAAAGCCATTTAAACCAAAAAGAATGACAATTAGTAATTTTAATTAGTAATAATAATTACTTGATAAATGAATAATATTTAATGAACCGGCAGGCAAAAAAAATAATAAAACATTGGAGAAATGAATCATTACCAAATTACGGTACAATGTACAGTAATTTGTAAATCAATTAACAATAACTTCATAATAACTCTACTGACAATTTAAGTAATTAATCATTTTATGTGCTGGACCGGAAATCGATAACACTTATGTTATGTGTTATTTCTGTGTCTTAACACAGAAATATTTCCAGCCAATAATTATTTTTACCGTAACGCGTGAGATAAAAATAAAACAATTTAAATACGTCAATTACATTCCTCACGATGTCGCGTGTGAATTGTAAAAAAACTTTATAGCTTTATTTATAATTGGTAAAACAATTTTAAAATAATTTCAGAGTAAATTATGAACGATTAGGCTAGAGTCTAGCCGCTAGACCGAAATCATTTAAGGAGCTTTAGTGTAACTAGTTTGAACTAGATTAGTAATGAGTTGGCTAGACCAGAATGTTAATACTATCTCACAGAAAACCGATTGACTGAACAGCAAGGTTAATAATATTTAACATTTTAAAATATCTAATTATTTACGACCCACACGAAATATTATTTCATTAGCAATACTAAGAAAAAGCGAATATTACTGTCGATACGCAAGTATACGTGACGGCCCATTCACCCAGCAGTATCCCTGACACGAAAAGAGAGACGAGTGAAACGAGAGACCTCATTTTCGATCCTCTTACAGAGAAAATAGTATGTGTGATCCGCAAGCGTTTGTTTCGGGTCTGAGTGTTTGTGAGACTAATAAGTCCTTCGTCGTTTCTGATACCCACGAAACACTCGATCTTTATTTGGAGCCAAAACTATTACATGACTGTTAGGTGTATTTATTTATTAGAGAAATGTTTAAATAACTAATCATACTTGAGTAATATTACTGACCCGTAGCAGGAAGTGATACAAGTTTATATACGGGAAAATTCTTATTAATATTTATTCCGGAGTAGTTTATACAAAGTTGGCACCTGTAGTTTATTTCCAACAACTGTTGTGTTCTATATTAAAAATAAACCAACTCATATCCAACCCTATTTTCTTTACTACAATATTTTTACTAAAACCACAATATATTTTATTCAATTACTTCAAAAAGTAGATGTATTAAATTTAATACGTTAAACTTTTGTTATTTTAAATATATCGTAGAACCATTTCTTTACTTATCGTAAGCTGATTTGATATTGTTTTTTGGAATTCGAATTTAGAATGTTTACTCTCAATAACAGATGTGATGTTCATTTTAATATATTAACCATAACAAAGCACTTTAATGTTACGTAATGTGGATCAATATTAGTTACCCTAACTTCACCTGATTAGTCATATTAATTTACAATGGATTGAAGCGGCATACTCGTCGGAATGGCACTCGATAGCACAAAGCCTCAGCTCACTTCTCATTAGGAACAATTCCCAGAAACACTAATTGTATCAGATCGCAAGGATTAGATCAATTAGACGCTCCATTGTACCAATTTATGGCCGTTTTATCTGTAGGTAAGAACAATTTAGGCTTAGTGTATTATTACCTAAGACTATTTAGAAAAGAGTAGTGATTCCATAAAAAAGTAGGTACTTAATGTCTTTTACTGACTTGCATTGTCGGAATTAGCCCTTATATGGTAAGTTCCGACTTGACGGCGACTACACGAGCCACGTTGAGAAGTACTTGTAAAATATTTACATGAGAAGAATGGTAATAATCCCACTTTTTTTTTAATTATCCTAGAAAATGTTTCATGCTTCTTCTTCTCTATTGTTACAGTCCTGGCAGAGCGGTCGTGGTCACTATGTTATATTCCCTAACGATGACGTAGCTCGCCGCGCGATCTTTCTTACTCTGTCTTTGTTAGACGAGAATCGGGTGCATTCATTTACAGGATCTCTTCAATCAGTGTTAAAAAATACATCCAGTTTGAAGCAAGGTGGCTTAATAATGTCGAGTGACAAGTTGCAACCACCTCCCAAGTCAACATCTGTACAATACTCTAGGTACCAGGTGCAGTGTAGTTACTTTCCATCCATCCATCAGCCAAAGGAATCTGCTGGCCAGGAGCCATCTGCTGAACATAGGCCTCTCCCAATGATTTCCACAGTGACCTGTTGGAGGCAGCCTGCATCCAGCGACGTCCCGCCACCTTTACCAGGTCGTCTGACCATCTTGTAGTTACTTTATCACAACAAAAATCCGGAAGAGAGCTATGATAAGATACGAGACAAAATTACGTCCGAAGAAAACAGAGCTATTACTCTCCGCTAATCTTTTGCACATAAATCCTCGCATTAAAACGCGAGTACTGAGAGCTCCGATATGATTGTTCACAACAATACAAACGATGACATTTTATGGGTTCCGTGCTGCGAAAGGAGAAACGGTATCTTTGTTGGATCACTTCGCTGTTTATCTGTCTATCAAGACTGTTTTTCAAGTGGAATTAATAAAAAAATACATAAAATGTGATCTCTTAGTGTAATGCAAATACTTACTTATAAGCCAACGGCATGATAAATGATATAGCTATTTACGTCTTAATAAAGGTCATATTAGCCAGTAGATTGAAACCACAATATAAATTGGTATATTGCAAAAAGCAAGATATCAGGATGACAAAAAAAATCGATGTTGTAATTGTGCTTTTTTGCTCTACGTTGGAAATGGATCTCGACTTTCAGATGTTGCAATGGTGGTGTAATGGCTGGATAGTGCCATATACAGTCGATCACTTTACGGAACCCTTGGTACTTGTTTTCAACTCGCACTTGCCCATTTTTTTATTTAATCCAGACATAATACAGTTTTTATAAGAATTTCGCCGGCTTGCGGGCGCACAACACGGCTAACTGCGGTGTTATCTCGCAAATAGCGCCTTATCGCCAGTTACCGTTTATCTGCGGACGTAGTGCCGGCGATAAAACAAAAATATCCGACCGACCAACACCGCCCTATATTACGTCTTCGTCGAAAACACAGACGAGGTGAAAGTAAAGTTAGAGACACACTTATAACTCAATTTTAATTTTAATAATTAACTTGTACCTGTACGCGACGTATGTCAACTTACACTAAGCTAGCGTGGTGGACTGTAGCGTAATCTCTTGCCATCGAACTCTCGGTAGTGAGGAGCACCTTGGTTTGGTGAACGATAATGGTCTAATACAGTACGTGTTACCAGTAATCCCATATAAGGGGCAAGATATCAAGTCAAATGGTGGGATGTGTAGATTAAAATAAGTGTGACAAAACACAAGATATCGTATATATTGTGTTTGACATTAGATCTTCAAGGACTAATGTCATGTTCTTTAATTATAGTTACGTAGCACTAAATATTAATATTTCCAACCAAATAATTAAAAGTGCAACACAAAACACGCCCAGTCTATCCCCGCCTTAATGCCCTCATATAGATGATTAATATTTGAACGTTGAAAAGTATAAGTTATGTCTTTACATTAACAAAAATAAATATGCCTTTGCATAGAAAACAGGAAGTTACTACTTCCCGCTTAACACGACGGGATCGGGGGTTGCCGGAGTCATCCGTTGGCTATTTACTATTACAAGCGCTTGCAACGCTCGGAGCGCTCGCGGCGCTTATAGCGCTTTCAAAAGCGCTGTAAAGGAAAACATCTTTTGATATAATAAGTCGGAAATGGTGTCTGTATTTACTTGGCTACCGACGATAAATAAAGTATGGACTGTGTTCGAGTTTTATCTGCTAAGGTGATGGAGTGTCGTGTGGTTTTAGGTCATGGCTTTATATTATCTATAGATTAAGTGAGTTGTGTGTATATATTTGAGTTGTATGTAGTTGTGTGTATTTTGAATAATTTTTCAACTATAAATTGCATGAATTGATCAGGATACAAGGATCAAACCTGTAGCCTCAAAAGCACGATTGATGAATCAATAGCCAGTTTGTTCCCCACTTAGTCCTACAAAATATAATGAATGATAAACCTAGAATTTTTAAAAATTATAATTCCAATAGAATTGTACAAAATTGGCAATACATAAACCATACCAAACCTGAAACGCAAAGTTACAACAGTAAAAGACAATTACATTAATATTCCTTATTTTCTAAAAAAATCTTTTGCCAAGCATTCCACTCGACTCACCATTATATTCCGGAAGCGTAATGGAAGGACGTGACATCTAATAAATATGTTGTATTAAAACATAAATTCTCGTAAATTTTATCAACGGATCATCGACACAACCCATTTTAGGCCTATATGAAAAACGATCAAAAAATATTCACAGAAGCCAGATAAGGTGACCTGTTGGCTTTTTACACTCTTCCCTTTTAGGTTCCTAGGGTGCTTTATAAAAGAGGTGTAGGGGAGGTCAAGTAAGGCTGGTATGGTGAAGTCATAACTCTTAGTGAGGCGGACAGAGAGTGTCAAGCCAATATTGATGAGCAGTGGCATGTAGCGGTCAGCGTGTCACGCATTTTCAATACTGCCGAATTGAAAATGCATTCATCATATCAAATTAGCTTTATATTGGATGGATAAGTAATTTTTTATTATTATAAATTGATGTCTGAAAGTCACCTTTCAATATTTTGTATCGGAGCCAATTTTGTTTGACACGACGATAGCTTAGCTTTATTCATACTAGCATATATTCATGAAAAAAACCTACGTTTTTCATCAATATCGACAATTTAAATTGGAAACATTAACCTCTAAGCACGTTCAGTATTGCTGGAAGTTATTTCCTAACTCCATTAGCGCGATGCTCCGCGCGGCTTAAGTTGGAAGTAGCTAATTACACGAGCGTCACACTTCTGTTCTTTGCAAAAACGCACACTTCCCGACGTGTTTGATGTCTTGAAATTGAAGATTTTCGAAAGAGAAATATACTAAAAAGTTACATTCAATTTGACAGCATATATTATTGAATATAGTAAACTGATTAGGGTATTGGGTTTTGAGAACATCTCTTCTATGTGATTTTTTCTAAAGGACAAAATTCGGAATGAAGTGATCTGCCAGAGAACTATGGTGACCAACATAGCTCTGAAAGTTAGTAGGTTGAAGTGGCAATGGGCTGGCCACATATGTCACAGAACAGATAACCGCTGAAGTAAGCGTGTTTTGGAGTGGAGACTGCGTCTTGGCAAACGTAGCGTGGGAGGTCCTCTGGCCAGATGGTGAGACGACTTGCACAACAGGGCCGGCAGCAACTGAATGCGTAAAGCAGCAGACCGGGCTCTGTGGCGTATCTTGGGAGAGGCCTATGTCCAGCAGTGGACTGCAATGCGCTGATGATGATGATGTGTAAGCTCTTGGGTTCATTACTTAGGCCAGAGAATGCAATTCGTGTCTTTGGATTAAAATAAGTCATACTGGTTACCTGATAGTACCTAGAATTTATGCCTGCGTAACAACGAACTTGGCTTGTATCACATTTCAAGACGTAACTATAAAGGTCGACGATACATAAATGGTAATGGAGACACGTATGCTAAGCACTTGGTAGCGAACTGGTGGTAGGTCACTCATATAAGAGAGGCCGCCTGGGTAGGTACCACCGCAATGTCTAGTTCTTCCGCCAAACAGCAGTGTTAACGCACTACTGTGTTCCGGTATGAAGGACATTGTATCCAGAGTAACTACTAGACATATTGAGACTTACGTCTCAGGATGGCGAGTGCAGTGGAATGCCAATCCTTGCTTTATAATTCATGGTGGTGCGTGGTTTTGCTACTATCCATGAGCGGTCTTATTGTTTATCATCAGGTGAATGGCATGCTCATTTCGCAATTCGCTGCAATAAATACGTTAGAGTAATCTGTTGTTAACCACAGTTTTTTATCTATTACAGCAAACTAACAAAAAGAATCGTAGATAAACGTGATATCAACGTAACTACATTGTTCAACGCTCCCACTTTTAAATTTAATTTTACATAATACCTAATGTCGCAGCAGACATTTCAAAATTTAATTTAACTCGACATTGTCTCCAAACAGAGACCCGCGCAAAGTAAACCTCAATAAACCTGTTTAATAAACCCATTCCCACAAACCCAAAAAACTACGTGTCCGAAAAGTTTCCGCAAAGAGTGGTAACGAGGCGGCGGCGGGGGGCCCAGCCCCCTGACCTCCGACCCCCGACCCCCCGCGAGACCGCAGTAATGGCGCGCAACACAAACAAAACAAAAAAGTCAGCGCCAGCCGGTATATTCCGGTTATTGCCGGTTGTTCCCGGTTTGGGCGAGTGGCGCGTGAAATATTTACAGCGCTACCTTTATGAAGTTTTAAAAGTGTGTCCGCGGCAACAATCATCCGTGTTTATGTTTCCAAGCCGCTATAATTGTTAAACATGAAATATGAGCTTGTGTTGTGTTTTAGTGTGCGATATTGGTTTTTTACCAAACAAGAATAAAGAGATGAGCAATTCGCTCGCCTGAGGATATACGCCTACCGATAAGATTTTAATCCTATTACTACTCGTAACACTGTATGGCCAATCACTGCGCTCGTCAGCCCGTAACATTAGGTGTTAAGTTCCGTAGTGTCCAATAATTTCGCTGGCTCCTGTGCCCTTCGAACCGGAACACAATAATGTGTATACACTGTTGATTGACGGCAGAATTAAGCAAAGCTGTGGTACTCCAACAACTCCTCATACCGAGACAGACGGGCTCTTGCATACCGATAATTTCTCCACTAGTATGTAAAAAAATGATAATAAGTAAACATAGTTTAAAGAATCCATAAAACGTTCGCCATCATATACATTCAGTTTCATTTTCTTCTACGGTTCGGAAAGCGATTTAACTAAAGAAGAACAGTCAAGAAACTCTAGTGTTGCTCTTATCAAAACCATTTTACAATACAGTGATTACTTACAAAACAGAGTCAGAGCAGTTCATTGATAATTTGCTGTAATTTATAAGCTATAATTTATGTAGTGCAATATAATGTGTTCACAGCTTATAAGCTTTGCCACCAGACAGATAGGCCACTATCAATCTTACTAAATACGCGGTCAAAAGCCGTCACGCGGTATGTTCAGTTTTTCCTGTTAAAAAAATCTCCTAATGTACATCCCTGTCTATAAAAAGTGATCGAAAAATGTGTTTTTGCTAAAGACAAAAGAAGCGAATGGATCGTATAATTGCCTATCTCAAACTTAATTATCAAACATTTATTTAATTAGCTCGCTATCGCTATCATATTCGATACCATAAAAATTAAATATTTGTCAACACAGGTTGTAAAATAAGTCAACTATTAGTATTTTAAGATATACCGTCTCTTTTGAATGCCCATCCGCACTGCACAAATAAAACGACGTCACTAGTTCTGTTGTATGTATTCTCCTATATGCACTATGTACTAGATATCAAATATTTTTGATTCGTTTAATTATAAATGGAAATACAACAATATTTTTATATTACATTATGGTTAAAAAACCTTTTCATAACACTTTATAAATTGCTAAAAACCATATTGTTCTGTGTCTTTACTAAACTGCCGTTGCAAATAATGTTGCAGTTATTCTCCAAGGCACACTAAATAAAACGCGCGCCCACAAACGAACTTAAACAAACTCGCTGCAAGAAATAACATATTGTTCTGGAATTCACCTCGAATACCATAAGATTTTATATTTGCGGTGCACACAGAAATTTGCGGCAAAACTGTTCTGTAATTAAATTCCCCGGGCTGTAGAGTCTCCTGGCCGCTTTGTCCCGGCCTCTAAATTATTTACCCGGGATCCCGGGACCCCGGGCCACGCTGGGACATGTATAAAACAATCATCAGAAGCGCCACCTAATCAAGCCGCGGCGTCCCGCATTGCACAATCATGAATAATAATGTGTATCAAAAAGTCATGGGTCCTTTGTAATAATGTATGGTAATTATGTGACCCTTCTGAGTACGTGATGTTGCGGCAATCCGTTTATTAATAAAAGGACACCAATTTGAAATAATTAAATAAGGTTTTTGTTTTGGTCCTAAGATTTGTTTAGTGGCTGTGTATATGCGCTGTAAAACGTGAAGGTCTGGATTCGGTTTCCAAGTCAGGCCATGCACTTTGAAAGCAGCTAATAATATTACATATTTTAATATAAATAGACATTTTATTTCCTCCAAAATAGATTATGGTTTAGGTATTGTGGCAAGCCGTATTTATACTTGAGTCGTAGATTTGCGAGGGACCTTCAAGGGTCGGTGACCGCGCCGCTCCATTACCTGTAGGAATCAAATAAAACCTCGCTTGAGTGATATTAGTACCGTTACTATAATATTTCGTTTATTTGATGAGAAGCTAATGTGTTGTACTGAAGCCACGCCTCTGGAGTTATAAATGGGTGAAATATGGCGGCCTGGAGCTCGATTTGGTTCTCGTATTTATTTATTCTTTATGGCCAAAGTTTTCATTCTTATCTTGGCCTTTATGCGACCTATTGTTGGATGTATACCAAGAGCATTATAATATGTCCAAGCAAGTGGATTAAGGACTAAGAATAATATATTCTTTACTTTTAGTTCTTTTAATTACGGATAATGATAGAATGTGTAATAAATCGATAAATAAAACACGTAGAAGGGCAAGACACATAATCCATTATTTAACGGATTTACATCAAAAGCAAGCTAGGAGTATACTTAACATGAAAGCATAAAATATTAATGAAAAAGAACACAAATATATTATGTGTGAAGATTGTAGCTTGTGGGTTCTGATAATCTCTGCCTACCCATAGGATAAAAACGTAGATATTATGTATGTGTGTAAATAAATACACCACATATTCGGATGACAATGTCCACTTAAATTATGAGTCATATCTCTCCCTGCTCCTTCAGAAATAAAGGCGTGATGTTATTTTTTTTATTTCATTTTATTTAAGTTTATGAGTAGGTACAACTTACAAAACTATTCATTAATTAATTCATTCATGATGACGTCACTCGGATCTGTTCAAGTTTGTACACAGTAATATTAGTGGTATTCAATACTGACCTATTTTAGCAAGGCTGCGAGCGAGCATCTTTGTATTGAAATTCACAGCGCTACGAATGAATACATAATATTTACGTACAAATACATTGTTAAATAAATAATATTATAATATTAATTATTCCATTCAATTTTATGTCGAGCCATATGTCCCCCTGCTGCTGGTCATGGAGTTGGCTTAAGTGCAGAATTTACAGAACGAAATTTGTGGCATGATATAATATTACTATTATAACATACACTATGTTATTGTTGCCAAAAATTTCACGTGTGGATAGTAGGCAGAGGTTTAACTAATGCCACCCATATCAATTTACATGAGATTTCAGCTTAAGAATACAAAATGAAGTCCTCATCTGGAATCGGAACTCAAAACCTCACGGTTCACAACCATACTGTCACTAAAAAATATATTTTATTATTATATTATTGTTTTTTTTTCTATTGCGTGGAAAATTCTCAGTGTATCTCCTTGTTTGCCAGCTCGAGTGAAACCGTCGCAGACATACCGTAATAGGAATTTTTAATAAAACACAACATTAAAAATACTTTTATTCCATTCTCAGGTGTTTGTATTAAGCATTTTCTTCACGGAGCTCGGTTTATTTACCGGATTTTTTACTTTGTCCCGGTTTCTGAGTTGCTGTCGTTTGATATAAATTGATAAGAAAATATGTGTTTCAGGCCAAGCTGTTTTGATTAGTTATAACTAATTGAAGCTATACTACCCCATTCAATTTATGGATACTTAGTAGGGTTATAGGTATCTCCTATCGGCCTAAATTAATAAACGATATTTTCTATCTCTGGATCGCTCCCAAAATTGGACCAATCAGGTCAAAGGTTTATTTTCAAAATCGATACATAGATAGGGATACTAATCGCTTATTGATTTCGACGACATGAATACCAAAAAATAATCTCACAAACTGTTAGTGCAGTTTTGTCAAATGTTGTATTAAATCGTAAGTTTATCATTTTCTTGACAAATAAATAAACCATACACATAAAAGTTTAATTGCCTACATATAGCAATCTAGGCTTAAAACTGCACCGTCTGTCTTTGAGGGCCGGTCTACTCTTAATAGTAATAGCTTACATAATTATTGAATACCGATTGATTATTGTCCGATTGTGTGAACTAATGATTAGATTCATGTTCAATATAATTAAAGCAAATATTGGTCCTGCATCGACCAAATATTAGACGTGTACGATTATAGTATTACGTCACGCTTCGTTCCATACCACTATATAGTATACTAGATATTTTACATAATGCTAGTTGTCAGATATTCGCATCAGCTTAGATAAGGATTACGGTATAAGACGTACCTGTCACGCCAATGGGTCTATTCATGCTTACAAACTCTCTCTCATAAGTACTTGTATATACGAGTACATCATGCCTGTATCACCAAAGGAGTATGCAGGTATCAATCCTAGAATTATCATGAGTCGTGCTGCCACTAGGACTAATGAGGGGACTTCTTAAATTTAGACCTAATTTTAAAATAATCTAGTCTAATTTTAGACCCAAGAAGTGCTAATCGTACTAAGTAGAAAAAAAAATTCGTGTAACAAGATTACTTAGAAGATTTAAAGGCTTCAACTAAGCCCTTAACGAGCAAAGCCTTCAATGTCGTTGGAAGTAACTCCGGCAATGTCACAGTAAATCGAAGCAATGGATCGAGTGCGAGCGATCCGTTACGGGGATTTGAATAAATGTGCCCGCCCGTGTACTTGGCTAAGTGGAAAATCGCTACTTTGTAATCTGGCCAAGTTACTTCGCCGAGAATGGCTATTGAACTGAATTGGCAACGCTTATAACTTCGATATTCCAGCTGTAAGTAGATTATGCCGGGACATTTTACTGATCTGGATGTTGCAAGATTATGCAACTGATTAATTGTTGCTTTAAGTGAGATCAACAGAAACTAAAGGAATCTTTGGCATTTATAACACGAAAGGTTTAAAAGAATTATTGCGTAGAATCAAATAATTATATGTTATTTGCCACCGACATAGGTACCTTAGCTACCTAATTATTTACTTATACATGTCTCGAGACTTCTCATACAAACTACATTTTTGGTATGATCATAAAACTCATTTGATTACTTAAAACGCTCTAGGTTCTAGAGAAGCACATACCCTAAAATACCACGTAATATGTGGACCTATTTATTTACACGTTTATTTATAACCAATACCTTCACAACCGTAAGCAACACGAGCCGATGAATCAATAGCGACAAACAGCAGGCGACGCTCACAAACAGATCAGTTCAACTAGCATCGGTATTGTTTTGAAGAAATAACAACCGTTTGTCTTATTGCTTTAAACCGTTCCGCTCGGGCGCGCCCGTATAAATCTCCTGGAATACTGAAAGTTCCAGATTGCTGGAACTTACCGCGGGAATTTATGTCAGCGCGGAATAAACTGCTTTAGGACGTGGAGCAGTGGCCGGAATAGTCCAGGAGAATATGATGGGACAATGCAGGACAGTTGGTAGTTGGAGATAATTAAAGGGTGCAGCAGACAGAACAAGTTGCTGGCTTAAATAAAGTAAAGATTCTGAATATATATTCTGACTATAGGAAATTGATGGCAAGTTTAGTGGAGCTCAAAAGTAATTAGGTATATTCTGGCCATAACTGCAGATTGACATTCTTGTCTTGTGTCAATTTCTTGTGTTTATACGAGTATGAGAAATTTTAGTAGAGGTTTAATGTCTTCTGTTACGCGACGTTATGATTCTTCTACGGTATCGTGTCGCTGGGCACTGAACAGTGGAATCCAGAACCCACCGCAGTGGATGTTGGAACCAGGCTGAAATATGCCTTTACCCTGAGGTTCTAGGAAGGGTGTTCACCTGTTTTGCGTCGTAGATAAACTCCCAACATATAATTTATTGCTTCATAAAGTCTGTTGTGCAAAATCCGACAGTTTTATATAGTGTATGCCTATATTATACACAGGGATTATGAATATGATTTATTTTTGAATAACAGTCGAATATTAAAAAGTGTTATTACATACTTGTACATCCAATTTATGAAACCCCAGTCCTACGTCGCCTGGACATAACATATTGCATATAAATGCTTTTCTTAACCTATCTAACCAGGGTTTCGAACCATTCCACTGTCCTAATTTTTCACTATCCAGCAGATTTAAAGTCAGCAGAGGTGTAAGTAAGTGAAATGAGAAGAATAACTGCAATAAGTCACTCGTGCGTTATGTTTTGGCGCCGTTTGTGGTGCGCGGGTCAAACAATGCTCTGTATGCTCACGTTAGTTTCTTTCACGATAACAATTTATGATAAATGGGTATTGTGTGTTAAGCTGACAATATCTGTGTGTTTATTTTCTATTGCAACTAAGAGGAAGAACGTAGCTCCCATACATGGACAATACCTTGGAGAATTTTAAGGATTTTATTAATGATTTAATCATTATTTTTTTATTGCAGTGAACTTATCGTCACATGCATTGTTATGCCACTTTAAAAATCGTTTTGGTTATATACCTTGAGTATACAAGTGAAAAAAGGATATTGAAGAAAAGATAAGGGAAAAAAGAACAAAGATGTTCCTTTTTTATGGCATTGGTCTGGCAAACAAGCAAATAGGGGAAAGGTGGGAAACGTGACAGCATAGCTGTCGCTTCACGTCATTCGTAAATTCTAAACTCACCATCTGCGTAATCTAATCTATACATATAATAAATTTGTAACCGATCGATGTCTGCACATGGAAGATAAATGAGAAAAACTAATATGGGGGGGTCTATATTAACGTAATGGAACCCAAAAATATGATTTTTAGAATTTTTATCTGTTTGTCTGTGCGGTTGTGCGCGATGAACTCAGAAACGGCTGAACAGATTTCCCGTTCCCGTGGGATGAGGCAGGAATTCCCATATATTTGTTACTTTTTTATACTCAAAGGTAAAAAACTGGATTACATGCCTTAAGTGAGAATGAGACGGGATGGGCGGGATATAAAAGGACGGGACGGGTCGGGACGGGAAATTCCAAATAAAGTTAACATCAAATAAAGATAATCACGCAGACGAAGTTTGCGGGCAGAAGATAGTATCTAATAAAAACATAATTCACAATTTAAGTAACAACGTAAAATTTCGTAAATTCTACAAAGTAGAAACAAGCGTTCATTTAATTACAGATTTTCTGCCGGTGTCAGTTCACAGAATTTCCCTCTCAAATCTTCAGAAAACGTTTAAAAGAGCCAAATATCGTTTGGCGTTAGATCCGTTTTAACAAGTCTTAATGACACAAGGCAATTTGTTTAGATCTCAATATTAATTGCGATGGACTAACGAGCGCGCCGCCTCCGCGTCCGCTCCCGCTTCCGCTTTCCAATCAAATTCAAATTACCATCTGAAAAGGAGCCTTTTTGTAGGCCAAAACGTAATCAGTGTTTTGCATCAGTAGAACAGTCTCGTGTGTGTTGGATGCCGTCTTTATGCTTAAAGAACAGTTTTTAAGTAACTAGGCTAATAGTAGAAAGATAGTATTCTTCTTATTTAGTGATAAGAAGCTCACTGCTCTTCATAGATCTCCTCCGAACGAGTGTGTGAAAATATTAATAGAGTCTGCTTCACCTGAGTTGTGAATTGTTATTACATAACTCGCTTACCCTGGAAAACTTTTTAACAATTAAATATAGACTCTTGGCCTCTTTTACTATGAAAAATGTTTTACGTCTAAGTGAAGGCCGTAAGTTTAAATTACTTTTCTAGTAATTGAAGAACTCTAACTGTCACTTAAAGCAATTTGTATTAATTTTACGGCGCCTTGAAGCCCCAGAAATAACACTCCTATCAACCTCGAAAAAACCTTGAAAAACAAGAAAGAATCCTTATCAAGGCGGAATGCTCGGCTGGATAAAAGCGCCGGCACACTAGGCGATCCGTCTCAATGAGTGTTCCAATACGACAAACCGCGCCGCGTGATGTATCGTGCCAGATTACTCACATAAAACATTTTACTACGACCGCCTGTGTGCGTATGTCGCGGATATTATGTATTATAGTTTATTATGCTTGGGTAGAATGTTTGATTAAATAAATTCTTATTTATGCTAGAAGGGGAAGGTAAGAAACGGCTTATCTGATGGTGAATTATCTTTCCTTGTGAATGTGGAAGGAAGAAACAGGCTTTACAATTTACAAAATATTTTTTACATGTTTACGTCTTCTTCTAGAACTATCATGACACAAACTACATGTCGCCCGCACAACTTCCCTCCCAAATTACATTCTTATAGTCCAGTCACTCGATCCTTTCATCCTTTTTTTTTTCTAAATAAGATGTTATGATTTGTTTTATAGACATTATTTAAATCAAGGCAAAATATTCTTTATTCAAATAGTCTTTCACAAGATATTTTGAATCGTTGAATGAAAAACACAAAAAACATATAATCAAAGCAGTTTTTCCACATTAATTTAAAAAAAGTATGTAAACCGAGCGTAAACCTCTTTCAGCGTTTGTAAGTAGCCATTCGCCTTGCCCGCATGAAAGGGTAATAATAAATAGAATATTTATTTTCCACGAGTCGCTCTGCGTTCTGCCACTGCAAGTGACACTTTATTTTTTAATCTCCGACATGGTTGTCAGATGAAATGTGCTTTATTTTAATTTGCTGTTTACCTGTAAAATGTATTTAGTTTTTATCTGCGATTTTGTACGGGACTACGGACACTAACTCCAATCCCAGATAAATCATAAATGTTTTAAACACAAATTCGGAAAAAAACAGATTGATTTTGCAATCGAATCCAGGACCACACGGCTCATAGTTTTTACACGTGTTGTCACTATACAAATCAAGTAGTCAAGAAAAGTCGTAGTTTAAGCAAAGTACTTATAATAGTTTAATAAAAAAAAAAATGACAAGGTTCAATTATTTAAATAAACCATCTGGTTACCGTGAAATTTCTGAAGAAATCATTCACAAATAAGAAGTTCTTCCTCAGCTTTTAAGCTGCTTAGAATCATTTTTATAGACGCAGAGCAACTAAATATTATTTGAGTATATCCAATACAATTTATACTCGAAAATAAGACTGACTTAAGAATTATTGCCAAAAAAAATATCGTTCAAGATAAGTGTTATTTTAATCTATGAGGAAAATCGCAAAAATCATAAAGTGAGCGAAACCTTCTACAAGAGCCCAGCAAACACAAAATACGCAAAAAAAACAATCCGGATGTAATTGAAATGGAAGCTATTTATTTGATGTCTGACTGGGGTACGTGTGACGTCAGTACAGAATGGCAACTTGGCGCGGGATCGTCATGTGGAACAAGCAGATGAGAGACAAGATAGGTATCGTAGGAGATAGCATGGAGGAGAAATAAGTGCATTGCACGTCTCTTGGCAAGATTACAATGGCTCTGTTTTAGTGTTTGCTTATTATACGGAATCTATAAATAGATTCATGACGTTTTTATGCATCTATAGTATATTATCATGGTGGATTTTACCGTATAATATCCGTGTCCACCCCGACAAAAATCCTTCCTTGATTTTTTGGAACGAAGTTCCTTATCGCGCGTTGCGAAAGGGGGCTAGACGGAAAAAATTAAGACCAAATGTTGTACCAACACTTTTATTCCACATTTGAATTTGACATTCTAAATTTAAAAATTTAGGAACTTATTATTTGTTTTTAATTATTTGCTTATTTTTCTAACCGACTTCAAAGGAGGTTATCAATTGGGTATTTGACTATAATCGAATTTTTGTATTATTTTGCAGACAAACAGAAGCGCCATTAAAACAAAACAGTTTTGTGAAAACAGTGATAAAGTAGCTTGTAACATGAGGCAAATATTAGTATTTTAAATGAAAGAGTGGGGACGTAGTGGGGACATCTTACCGTCTCTTTCACACCCGCACGCTATTATGCACTATAATGCACAGTGACGTCACTTACTTTGTTTTGCATCCCTTTTCTATTACCCCCACTACTAGATTTAAAAAGTTTCTAACTTGTTTAATTCTGAATGGATTTAGAAAATTCTTTGTTTGCTAGATTTCGGATATGGATACTTTTTGATTAATCCAATAAAAAAAAATGAGTCAAATACCCTATTGGTTGGGTTTTTTTATTATTTAGGTATAGTCTTTGTATAATGGCTATACAGTGTCTAATGTATAGTCTACGTGATGACTGCTATTATTGGAACGAAGTTCCTTATCGCGCGTTGCGAAAGGGGGCTAGACGAAAAAAATTAAAACAAAATTGTAACGACACTTTTTGCTATAGTTGTAAGCCGTGCTGCGTGCGCGTGTTTCTCTGTCTATCTCTCTCTCATTCTCTCTCTCATAGAAAGCAAGCCAGTTAATTTCGTTTCGTCTTTCTATTTCGCATTGAACAGTGTGGTATCGCGACGATTATATTTGTTGAGTGTATACAGGTTTTTTGTACATAATAAATAATAAAAAATAATAAATCAAACTTCGTTCCATCCGGGTGTCCCTTGACACCTCTCAAGTTTTTTTAACTATCTATATCCCCACTTTCCTCAAGAAGATCTTGCGCCATCTAGCAAGTCTACAGGTGTAAATCGACGGACGAGGCCATCGATTCCGATAAGATCTCATGTCGCCGCTCTTTTAATTGTACCGGCAATATCTCCCGCGCCCTCTCCCGCCACACACTCCTTACAACTTCACGTGTGACTTTTCTTTTTACAATCTGACTCACCTACGTGTACTTAATTTTTATCACCTCTTAGTTGTAGGATATCTTCTAGATGGCTTTTACGTTTGGCGCTTTGTTTAAAGGCAGTTTGAGAATTACATATTATGTACAAGCCCCCACTCCAATTAGGCTAGCGAAGTGGACAATAGACAGCAATAGAATAAAATAAAAAACATGGCCCTCTGGCAAAACATAGATATCCAAAATATAATATAAACTATAAACGTGCCACTGTTGAGCCTAAACCTCCTCTGAGAGTAATACCGCTGCTGTATTTCTTAAATGCGCTAACTTTATGCGGATATATATATAGACTTCGTAGACCTTTAAAACTCTTGTAGAGATCTCTCAGATATGCAAGTTTACTCGAGTTGTTTTCCTACTCTATTATAATGAGAGTAAACTCCGAAAACACCTGATTTAGAAAAGTTTTAGATATGAACCTTTGGCGTCCATCGCCTCTGTGAGTCACTCATTTCATGCTGCTATGAAAACATAACCTTAAATTTTTATTACTCAAAGCATTGTAAACAGAAGTCACGCAAAGTTTTAAAAACACTCTCTGTAATCTTAAAATGAATTATAAATAAAAAAATAATAATGTCTTATGCCTACGTGACTCGCAGACATAACATTGAATAAATATCGTAAGCTTGTGTTTTGTGCTGTCCTTGGCCCAAACGTTTTGAGGTCACACGCGACATAGAGTCATCTGATAAGTACATACGTATGTCATAAATACTTGGAGACATGTCTCAGCGACATAAAACACGGCTCAGATAAAAAAAGCAGTATCAAATAGCGTTAAGTCAGATTTACGAAAAATACGGTACATTTTAATTTGTACATATATGTGAGGATAATCTTGGATGAGCTGAAGGATTTCGATGTTAAGTAAAATATAGTTGATATCAAAAAGCCACCAGTAATTATAAAAAGTGAGAGTTTTTCTTCGAATTGAATTTTTAATAGTTGATGTTAGATTTCCGCCCGGTAAAATTACCGAAAACTCACGTCTTAGTACAAACTAATATGGAGCATTAGATAAGCATCTCAATAGCCGTAGCCTGCAAGAGCTGAGGTTCATCTTGGAACAAGATTATTATTTGTTTCTGTTCTCGGTGTTTAATCTACGACAAAAATAAAAATTATATGTATTTTGATACCCATATTGCAAGATACGTACATGTATTGCTTAGAGATAGTTAATGTGTGTGATTAACACGCTCATTGAGTATTGCACTCGATATAATCATAAACTTCTACATCACCAAAATAAAAGCATAAAACTTATTGGAACATAAAAAGTTGAATTCCGCATGTTATGTCCACGTCAGACCAACAGAAGTGGCTTAGTTTACGATCGTTTTGTCCATACTTTTATGTCCGAGGACACGGCAATATCCTTTATAAAGTCTCGCTCTCCGACGCCGGGAGCTAAAAAATTACGAGCGAACAACAGACGCCCGAATCGCATTACCCGTCGCCAGGACGTAAGTCAACCCTTATTCTCCGCGACAATTATAACAGCGCAAAATAAAAACGTGACCGCCCATAAACTGACTTGTCTATATAGTACTAACATTCCATTTTCACAAAGTAACTTTATTTGCCTTGGAAAAGGGGTCACGGAGCGAAATATCACGGAGCGCCTTATTCACGACCCTTCGACATGATGTCGCTGGCGAATGTCACCCGTCTTATTCAAATGAAGATTATGCGAGACGGGCCGCGGCGTGTTTGCCATTATCATGTTAATCTCGGACAACATTATAAAAATGGTAATGAGATAACTTTATACTACGCTTTGAAAAAAAATCTTTGGAATAAGTTTGTTGTTCACACAATTTCGTTCGTTATATGTTTTTGTTATTCATTTTATTTTTAATAAACATATTAGCTCGCTGTTTTGTTTATAACTTCTTTACGTATCGTCATCATTCTAAAACGTGCATAGCACGGTAAAAGAGTATACGTCTTTTAAAAGAAAAGGCACAGAATAATTTATTCACAACAAATATGTTTTAATTACAAATATGATAACTTTAGGACATATTATCGGCATGTTAGGACCAAATTTAAATCCATGGCAAATCAAACCAGATTTTTGTATCAACAATCGCACACCGGGCGGATTGCCTGACCTGAGATTTGAAGCCAGGGTTTCCTGATTTTCGGCTCAAACAAGCTGCCTCTAAAACAAACAGACAACTGTAACAATTCTGATATTATTTAGCTAACCGAATACAAATGGTTACTGTGTCACATCCAGTGTAATCGTGTAATGATATCTCTAAATGAAAGCATGTTTATGTGTAACCAAATATTGGCATTCTATTCGGCTTTATTGCCCCGCAACGGATGGCAATAATAATAAATCGTGCCGCTAAATGAACGTGCCAAAACCCTATTCCAATTGAACATTTTTCTGGGAAAAACATTTGTATTTGTATGAAACCTAATCTTTTTAATTAATTACATGAGGTATTTTAACCTCGTTCGTAAATTAGTCACGTCAAAACTGCCCAGTAATATTCTTATTGGGTCAGTTAGTACCTTCACTAGGATTAATGATAACTACACTACATAAAGAATGATAAATAATCTGCTCTATATCTATATCAGCCCATATACGTCCCACTGCAGGGCACGGGCCTACTCTACAATCGCGAGAATCGATTGAGAGTGGTTAGGCCATATAGTCCACCACGCTGGCCTAGTGCGGGTTGGTTCTTCTGCTCATCAATTCCGTTTATCGTCGATAAAGTCTGATAGAATAATGATCAAAAGTGTTAGAGCCATGCTGTTTAGCCAGATTAAAAAGTAGTAGGAAATCAACGAAATGTGTCACGTTTATTAAGTGAAATTGGGGGTCCAACATTCCTTGCCTCTACCCTTTTTTTATTTTTTCCTGTCTCATACTTTTTACGGGCCAGCAAAATACTTATAATTCGTTACTTTTATACATATTTGTGGACGTTAATGATCACTCACTAACAAAAGCCCATAGCTATTATATATAATTATTATGTCGTACCTATGATAAAAATAAGTCGTCGGGAATCGACCCCGTCTGTCGTTCGAATGGAGTCATACAATTTTATTTTGGTCAAAGGAGCTAGGCAGGGTCGTGGGCCGCGGCCGCTCAGATACGCAAACAAATGAGATTAAAGTGGCGCAGTCAAAGCTTTTAACGTGGCGGCGGACACCCGGCTACAGCGCTACAATGCTACGGTGCTACGTTGCTACGAGGCTACGGCGCTACATTCCCACCACAACACAGGCCGACCGGGATGTAATTGTCTGCTCTGCTTTGTACTGCCGCTCGAGGTAATTGCTGGGAATAAAACAAAGTAATAATTAAAAGGGTATTTACTAGGAAACTATTTAATAGTAGGCAGAAATACAATTATTATGCTCTATTTCCGAGTAATTGCTTTGAACCCATTTTATGGAAATCATAATTGGTGATAATTTGTTTGGTAGTTGCATAATAATACCATGCAATAATTTATTGCTTTCGTTTTAAATGATTAACTGTAATAACAAATTAATTATATTAATAATTCCATCGGTATGATATAACCTAATTAACCGGCTAAATTAAAACAATGAAAATGAAAATAAAATACAGGTGGTAGGTATACCACCGCAATGTCTATTTCTCCCGCCAAACAGCAGTGTAACTGCACTGTTGTATCCCGGTTTGAAGGACATTGTAGCCAGAGTAAATACTGGACATATTGATACTCATATCTTATGTCTTAGGATGGCGAACGCAGTGGAGTGCCAAGCAATGCTTTGTAATTCATGGTGTTGTTTAGTTTTCTACTGTCCATGAGCGGTCGTATCCCTTACCATCAGGTGAATGACATGCTCGTCTCGCCATTCAACGCAATAACAAAAGCCTTATTAAATTCAGAAACTGTTAGGTTTGAGCGACACGTGTAGAGCCTAAATACGTAAGGAAAGGCCATTGAATTTCAACTCAAAACTACCACCCGGCTAAGTAAAATGGTCTGTAAAATTACTCCCCATCTAGTATGAACACAGCCTTCGTAATTGCGGCGGGTTATCTACTGCCGTGATACAATATTAATTAAAATAATTGGGCCCGTATTATAATAGATTAAGGTTAATTGTATAGACCCGATTAATGATTATGAAAATTTGATGTTCCACCGATTTGCCGCTCGACGGAAATTAGCTGTTACAGAGTCTTACAAAGTTTGTTTGGGTGATTATGTTTCGTTACTGAATGTCATTATGTAACTTGTGATAACTTACTGGAGTATATTGAACTAGTGAATAGAGTGTGGTTATATTAGACTGGGAACAAAGTATCTTCGCATTTTGTATGAAAACTCGACTTTCTTTCCCAAAGTTAGTAATCATAGTTGACTGCATATTATATTATATGCCATTTTGATGGTGACTTACTCACATCTTTTACATTGTCCCATATTCCAGTTACTGTAGAATTTTTCAGACATCTAATAAAAAAAAAACACGGTTTGACAGTCTTCCATTATTTTATTTGGTTCTGCTAGTTTATAGTTTATGCTTGTAAGTAGTGGAGGTACGTTGTGACTGATTTATGCTAAGTAATATACTGGCTCAGTTAGGAACACTGTCTCTGAGAAAATCAATATGAAGAAATATTGCGTTGCATCCACTTAATGAATATATTGAAGACAGAATAATATAAATCTTCTCTTCTTATTCGTGGTTCCTTCTTAGAGACTGTATGCTTGCCAGAGGTATATATGATACAAAAAAGCGTTGTCAAAACCTTGGAGTATTTGGCTGTTCACTTCAATATCACTACAAATATAACTTTACAAAAACTACAAAACAAAACACATAAACTAAACAGTAAACACCAAATCCCCTCAAATCAATTTCTAAATCCAAATAAAACTAATGATTACAACAAGCGCGTCCCATTGGCGGAATTATCCGGGCCGGCGAAGTTATTGTAGAGCGGCGAGACAACAATGTGGCTCACGTATTGATAGCCAATTAGTTTATGTAAATGGAGCCGCTGCGGCCGCAATCATAACACCGGGCCACGTGTGTACTCGATGCTGTGACGTCACCAATACACTCCGCTAACAACCCCACAACGCTCTGCCATTTGAGTTGGATTGTTGATGCTCTCGATTGTGCTTATTGTGTGCTTTTCATTAAAATTGAACTAATTTAAGTGGAATTATTTTTAAAAAAATATTTAGAAAATATGATGGTGGCTATTGGCTACGCTAGATCGAAAATATGAATTACAAAAGTATGTATAGCTATTGCTATAGCTCCCCGGGGTTTCAAAGACTACAAATTTTACGTGTAACATTTGCGCAAACTATTAAGCAAATAATGGTTGTACTGCGGTACGACTACAAAGCTGAGGTCTCGGGTTCGAATCCCGGGTCGAGCAAAGTGATAGTGGATTTTTCTGTTCATTATCAGCCCGGAGTCAGGAGTTTGTGCCCGATATGGCGATAGGCTCGCCCCCTATCACATCATGGGACGGAACATGCAAGGCGAAATGTGGGTGTCCTAGTGGCGCTTCTGCCTACCCCTTCGGGGATAAAAGGCGTGAGTTTATGTATGTATGTATTAAGCAAATAATATACATTATCCAGGTTTTCAGTGAAGCAGTGGCATTGTCTCGATGAACTCGGTCGATCCGCGTATTATAGTGTGGCTCTCACACTTTACTAACACCTCCAACTAACTTTCATGTCTATAAGCAAGTTGGAGCTCTGAAAATTTTGCTCGTTCAAATAATAAAGTGCTTTTTGCGCTGAAAAGAAACCCGGAACAAGTTGTGCTCTTCTTTAAAGAATCTTTGGGTTTTTGCTGTTTGTTTTTTTCCAGCGAACCGTAAGTACTCGTGTGGGAGTGTTATAAAACTCGTGTTACGTCCACCGCGCCTGTCATCTTACAGAAAAAGTGCAGAGAAATGCCGACCGCCCCGACAAAGCAATTAGTCAACCGACAAACCAAGTTTAAACTTAACTCGACCACAACGTTTTCTAATTAAAAACATTTGGAAAGTTCACAAAAACTCGGGCGATCTGTTCGGCGAGTTTTTACGGGCGTCCCTCGTTTTGCTTTCTTCGGAAATATAAGTTTGCGGAAAGTATTGTGCGATGTGGAATGTTCTCAGCTGCGCTTTGGGTTAAGTTTGTGGAAAATGTACTGTATGTGAAAGAAATCGCGGGGGGGGGGGGGGGGGCGTAACACGGCAACTAAAACTGCGATGCACATCAACATCGAGGAATTTATAAGTTACAAATTAAAAGGCATATTAGGAAAAACAGGTTTACAATTCACAAACCTTAACACAGACGTGCATCTCATAAGAAAACAAAAACGAAAACAAACGGCTATTATCTATCAGATACATCCAGATAGCACATCATAGCTGTGACATGTAGGTGTACATAGTGGAAAATAGCATGATGTTAAGCTGTGGCGTGAACTAGAACACAACGATGATCTTCAGTGGTCACCTCGGGAGACATTCGGACGTCCTTATCGGACTTAACAAATACCATTACGCACTAATAAACTCCATAAACACAAAATAGCAGTAAATATCATATACTTTCTTAGATAAATAAGAATAAATGCAAATATTTGTGTGTTCAAAGTAGATTTTAAACTAATTGCCCTCCCCTCGCTATAAAGCGGGAGCCAAAAATTGGGCTAAAAGGATGAGCATGTTAAACCGCAGGCTGCTTAATGCCGCGATGTAAAGTATTGTACGGAGAGGTACGAATACAATTGCGAGCGCAGTGTCGCGGGGGAGCGCGGGGTGGAAAGGGGGCGGTGTAGTGGCGTTTCGCGAACAATAGTGATATGAGCGAGTCGCGCTGTTTGCTGCGTTCAGCAGAGATAGGCCTCTCTTACAATAGACGCGACACGATGCGGGGATAAGGGGAGGGGGAGGTAGACGCGCGGGATGGGTTTTTTGCCAACTTAGACATTTCAGTGGTTTTGTGTTTTATTGCGGCCGCGACTTGCACCCGCCGGCTCGCAGATGAGCTCGCGCTCCCAGGTTAAGCAACCGCTTCGTTTTATAATTCATAATAAATTGAGTGAGTAGAGTGCAATGAATGTCCATTCGCATTGAAATATTGCTCATTAGCGCGACCATCTCCATCGCAATTGTCATTTGTTTTGAAATAATTGCTCCTGTTGGAATAATGCAATGAATAGTTTTATTTGCAAGTGAAGGACTGTATATAAGCGAGCATTGTGTGCGTGGGGGTCGGCATCTCGGTAGCGGCACAATTAAAAGGAGAAACAATTGCTAACAATAACTGAGATAATTAATTTATTTGCGCTACAGCGAGAGCTAGGCGGACGTGGCGTTATAAAAGTATAGGAGCGGTACGGGAGAGGGGTGGGGGGGTGGCATTGTGACAGCGCAATTACCGCCCTTAATGAGATGTTTATCCAGCGCCGTACGCGCAGTCTGTACACACGCCACGGGACGACGCCGGGACGACCACGACGATGATACTTACAAACACACGCTATCTTAAGAACTTTATTCGTTACAGCATTGCGAACTGTGAACATTTAGTCAAAAAAAAATATTTTCAGGAAGTGTTTCAGCATCTAATACTATTGTAATCCTCGCAACATGTTCTTTACTAATACGGCCTTATTTGTGTGATGACGTGCTACGTGTAGTAGATAATGGCTATTATAGTTTAGTTTGAAGTTCAAGCTAAATATGTAGGCATTAATGAAAAATATTACATTTATTCTGACACGGAAAAATCACACCTACACCTGTAGGTAAGCGTGCTGCTGATTTAACAGAGGCTTGTACAACTAGGTACCCGACATTACAATATGTATTTATTCCGACGAGCAACAGACTTGCATAGGTATAATGTATCATTCTAGTCAAACCCAGAATTTGCAATATTCGTTTAAATTCCTAGAAATTTTGGGCTGTAATTATTATATTCATGGATTGTTTATTGTTCGTAATAAATAAGAGTAGCGGAACGCTGTAATTAAATTCGAAGGTATTTCTGGATTCGGTTCGCAGTCGCGTTGTTAGTAATGCAAGTTGGAAATATTGTTGTTAATAATCGTTTAGTTTTTTAAAAAGTACTAAACTGTCGTAATCACCTTTTAAATATAAGGTGGTCAGTATGTTGGTTGGCAATTTAATTTTACACATGTATCTTTTTTTTTAATTGTGAGTTGTCTAAGAATTTTGTAAATATAGAAGTCACATGTTTAAATTACTTCATCTGTTGATACGAGTATATAAATTAGGATGCCCAAACAAACCAGGACGACATGTGACCAAATAAATATAATGAATGAATTAACAAAATATATCTACATCTCCCGGCACCCTCCTATCAATTAATTAAGTAGCACAGCATTTATAAGGCGGCAGTATTACCGTTCGTTCCGAAATGTCGTGTCGTGTGTCGTCCCCGGGGAGACGGGAGATGTAACGACATGTCGAACGCCGGCAATATTTTCTTTTCATTATCTTTATTTAGCGCTCGGTTTACTTACGCCTCGAGTAATTTTAGCAAAACGTTACTAAGCCGGTTCCGCTCTAAGGAAATTGCGAGCGTGTGGTCACTAACACTCACTTTTAATATTTTATTTATAGGTTATGTTATGCGGTCAACTTGAAACGTGACTCAAATTGCTTTCTGTTTATGTAGGCTTATGTTCAGCAGTGGACTTCCTGTGGCTGAAGAGAGAGAGAGAAAAGATTGATCTATGTTCAATCGTACGTCTTTCGTAGATACATAGGTACAAATAATTATTATTTTCACCAATTTCTCCAACATTTGAGTATATTCGCCGATTTCTTCATCGGTATTTGATGATTATTTTTGCATATGCTTCAGTTTTGCTGCACGTTTGTGAATTTGTGTTTTAATTTTTAATTTTATTAGCATTGGACCTCATACTCTAAAGAAACATCAAGGTACTCCCAAAAATCAAATATAATTTCAATTACCTATTCATTTTATTTGTTTCACTTTATTTCTCGATTATAAAAGATAAGAGTAATATAGAGCCAATGGATTTTCATTAAACACGATTTGTTAGAATCTCGAACACAAATGGACGCTATTTCGCAACACCATTCGAAATTTGTTTGCTCCTGGAATGCGCTTTATTTGGAATGCGGCTGCAAAATAGCAGTCTTCACCGAATGAAAGCGAATTCTCTAAACTTACTCAAAAAATATAATTAAATTTCATTAATTTTATTATTATACAGTCTGGATGACGACTGCATGTGTAGGTAACTAACCAGAAGCAAAAAGCCAAAACAGTGGTACTAATATATATGGCTCTTTTTAGAATCGTGTGTATCGCCCTCCAATTCCCACGCAAGTTGACGGCGAAGGAAACATCGTGAGGAAACCTGCATATCATAATAATTTATATACCATGTGGATTCTTACCAATAACTAGCGTGTTGGACTAGAGCCGAAGTCCTCTCGTTCGAACTTTGTATTTTAGACGAGCCCTGTGCCTCAATGTGAATGAACAAGGATTGTTAATGTATTACAATGAAACGCTTTGTTTGTATTCCCAAGCGAGAAGCCAGTGATGGTTGTGTGGGAGTTTTACATTGTAACATTAATTTGAAATCCGTTGTACAGTGTCCTATGTCAAAGGATTTCACTGCCTATTTCGAAAATACATTTACGTACTAAAATTATATTTTTCCTTTCTTAAAATTCTCTATTAAGACTCCTTGCAATGCTTTATTTGCTCTATTGTCAATCATAAAACCTGCGTGAAATATACGCAATATACCTTCTACAGTTTGTAAACTTTAATGTTGATGTTGTGAGCTGATTCTGAAGTGCGTAGAGGTCAATCGCCAAAGACGGAGAATAATGTTTTATTTATCATAAGACACGGTTAAAATACACGTTGAAATTGGCGATTGCTCTGTTCGATAGTTTACTTAGTTATAATATTGTCTACGTTTGCAGTTGCACTCCGAGAGTGCAGTATCGGTGAAATGGTTCATAAATATGAGTAGGTATTTTCGAATGCGTTGTATCGATAGTTGAGACAGTACATACCTTGTTGTGCTTATTAGAAGTTGGTTTCGACTAGAAACTTTACGACCTGCAACTTTAATTTTTCTAACGTCCACTCTTAAAACGTAATTTAATACGGGAAATTTTAGTTACGTAAAAAATTATTAATGAATAAGTTCATTATTTTTACACTTGCAATGGAAGCGTAAACTTACGGCTAATAGAATACAGAGGTTTCGTTCAAAAATAAGATAAAATGTAAAAGCACGTATTTAAGCACAAATTATTTTCCATCCGCAACACAAAGTACGTACACTTATTTTATTAATGTTTTAGTTCGCAAGCCATTTCCTCTTTGAAGAGCATGTAAAAATAGTGGGCCACGGCGATGAGATCTTTTGTAAGAGCCGCCCGATCGCTTCCTTTACCGTTCGAAGCAATTATGCGAATATATTGTGCTTATATTGGATTAAGTCTTTCTATGTAAAGCAGATCGGTTTAATTTTTCCGTCATTCCATCCTTTATCAGTGGATAATTTATTTTTAAAAATTCAAACAAAAATCGGAGGTGGAGCTGTTATTTTACGACAGTATCCTGTTGAACAACGCAAACTGATTAAACCGGCCCATTAAACAAGCTTATTCATACCAATTACTAAATCATGAATCTGGTTTCTTGCAAACATACTCGTAAGCCGACAGCCCAAATTCGCTACAAAAAACTAACATAATAAATCATACGAGGTCGGTGTAGTTTGTCGCCCATTTTGACGTGTGTTTTAGCGGATTGACAGTTCAATTAGAAACAAACTGGCTGCCTCTCCCCTCCCCTTCTACCCCTTTCTCGTCCCCCTCAGAGGTCACAGTATAAGATCAAATCTAGTTTTTTCACGCTAATACACCTCGTAGAGAGCGTGACACAAGTCAATGAAATGAGTTCGCACAGTCGCGCGCCATTTACTCGAGTTTTTCTACTTTGTAGCTTTTATCGAAACGTATTTTACAATAGGAGCAATGAAGTTACTGTGAGTTGTGGGCGATGAGTCGGAGGAATTCGGATCGTTTGTTTAAAGACTTTCTTTAGGACCGTTTTTAGAGGGGAAGTAATGATCTACTACGGAGTGTGAAAGTGAAGTAGTCAAAGGGAGTAACTCAGTATCTTTTTCGAGACTAGTAGTCTATTACAACGTTCTATGAACTTATCAGGCAAAAAAATACTTTCACCAGTGATACAGTCTAGTGGACAGCGTTAAGATTACTTTTTACGTGATGGATTCATAATCCTTTCACGGAATGCTACAGTACTGGATAGAGATCTTTAAGTCTATCATTAAGGTGCAATTCTTTTCTCAGAAGTTATTGCAATCATCGTTTATAAGCCAGTGAACTCCATTCGAGATTTCTTATTTAAAGCGCATCTTCAGATACTACATTCCGAGTTGCAGACTTTTCTAGGGCTCTATAGCCTCAACCATTCACTGCACCTAGAATAGAGTTTGTATAAACAGCGAACTGCATATTCAGATCAGACTCAATTGGTAAATGTTTTATCCGATCGTTGAAATAAAGTCTAAAGGTCTTAAGTTTCTTAAGTCGATTTCAGGCAGTCCGCCTTTTATGAGAGATTTATTGAAAATGGCATATAATATGTCATAGGCGGTAATTTGCATATGGTAATAGGCATACTCATTCTTATATTTGTGATTGGAAATAAGCTCGATAAATGAACTATGAACGGTATTCTCACGAAAAGAAACACGATAGCATCGCAGCTTAATGTTTGATTTTCTATGAATTAGTGGTTTGCATCAACCCGGTCGAGTTGATCTATAGTAATTGCAGTCCAAGCCATCTACTGCGAAGCCCTCCCACTTTTTGTATTTAAAAGTAATTCATACAAATAATATTTTTGCCTGATAATACCACTATAAGATGTTATGGACAATATATTTCAGAGCACAGCCCTATCATTGGCCCTAATTGCTGATATTCAGAATTATAATTTACACACTACATTTAAAAAATAAAAACAAAATTAAGTTATGCCTATCAAGGTGTGAAAGTGACGCATGACACGACGATACGTCAATTGGAGCGAGTTGCCAAAGTGTCAATTAAATGGATGTCGAGAGAAAAATGTAAAACGTATAGTTTTAAGCATGTTAAATATAAATTAATTTCAGTTATTTACGCAAAATAATAATGACGTATAATATTATATCATTTCGGTGTCAATAAAGGCTTGTTTATAAATAGTTAACAGGTACTTTTTTTGGTTTAAGGACAAGTTTATGTCTTAGGTTTGAATACAAATGTATGTTTTTGTTTTTCTAAAGTGTACATAACTACAACTTCAGTCCTTTACAATGACTTTTACCTAGTTTCCTACAAAAGTAACATGGCAATACAATCTCTTTTCCATATAGATGTTCCAGCTCCACCCCCCCCCCCCTGTAGAGCGCCCTATAGAAATAAATGCGTGTTGTATGGCAGCTCGTGCCGCGTGCCGTCTGCATAATATTCTCATTCACAAACAAATCAACGATACAAATGTTGGATGAAAAAATATGTGCTTGAATTTCAAATATGTTCGATATTCTTGTATTTGTTTTTCTTACTTGTGTTCTGCGATTTGATTTCGCCGAATTTCGATTTGTGTTCGCAGATTGTAAATGAAAAGTTATACTTAGGGTGGGTTGCAGAAAATCTGACGTTATTGTTAACGGTAAAGTTAACTTTAGCAGTGACAATAACAATGACCACGGGATAGAAAATTCTTTTGTTGCACCATTGTCATAATTGTTATAGTTAAAGTTAAAAGAGTGACCAGTGAAATGATGCGATGCGATTTTACGTCGGAATTTATCAGCGTATTTTTGTAAATTGTTTTAAAGTACAGGTTTTTATAATTCAAATCGATTCACAAATGACAATTATCAATACAGAGAACACACACAAATAACGAAAGATAACCGCCCGAAATTGAACGGTTAATGTTAATGTTATACGTGACGTCACTTTAACAATTGTTAATTTTATGCAATCCGAAAATTGCATAACCGTCGATTTGACGGCTGATTAGCCCTTAGTTAATGTTAAAGTTATTTTCTGCAACCCACCCTTAGCAATTCAATGACAGCAATAGCATGCAACTCTAAATGAATTTGTTAATGTTACTTCGCAGTTGCAAAATGTTTGTTAAAATAAAAACGCCTAATAATAGTCAAATTCTTTGTCCCTACAGTATTAATAAAATGGCTGACTTACATACATACATACATAAACTCACGCCTTTATCCCCGAAGGGGTAGGCAGAGGCGCCACCAGGACACCCACATTTTGCCTTGTATGTTCCGTCCTACGATGTGATAGGGGGCGAGCCTATCGCCATATCGGGCACAAATTCCTGATTCCGGGCTTATAATGAATAGAAAAATCCAATATCACTTTGCCCGACCCGGGACTCGAACCCGAGACCTCAGCTTTGTAACCGTACCGTAATACAATTACGCCACCGAGGCAGTCCAAATGGCTAACTTGTTTTAAATATTACAGTTTAATCTAAGCGGAAAAATAAATATTTTAATCATATTTATTCCTATTGTTGTATTGTATACTAATTACTAGTGTAACAATTTATTACTACAAAAATGTTTCAATCTTGTTCAAACATTGATCAATTGTAACTTTATGTGGTTGATTGTTTCACACACTATGAAACAATTTAAAATAATTACTACAGAACCCTTTTTCCTATTTTGTTTAGCCGCCATGTTTGCTAAGTAAACAAGGATAGTCGCGTGCACAATAGCTTTGAACAAAATAAAAAAAAAATAGAATCGTCGTTGCGGAGTATTCCCGGCTGGCTCCGTGAACGATGACTTGCTCAATGCTGCAAATAACATCGTCTGAGGCTGTTGTTTCTACTTTCAGCTGCTAACTAATAATTTCTCCTAAGCGATGACGTCATTCTTTACGCGAACGATGCTTCTTTGTACAGAGTAAAAGTTATAATAATAGTATTTACTCGTTAACGATACCTTGCTTGCGTCACGCACCAGATTAAAACGTAATGATTTTGCAGAATAAAACAACTAGTCATACGGAAATTGGTGTTGTAATTATTTTGAAATAAGTTTGAACGCCAATTGAGTATATCAAATCAGTCATATTCTAAAGATTTGTGGTGATTATTTGCACGCTGTAAAGGCTCTTGTAACTGTTATGTATACTAAATGTCTATGGTTAATGTCACTTATGTTTTAGGTTATTTTGTCTAAGTATACTTCCTTCCTTTTTAGTTATTTAATATGGTGTCCGCAAAAAACTCGCTGTCTATTATTTACATGATATGGAGTGATTTCTTTCCTCACAAGTTGCATCTTTCCGTACATAACAGTAACTAGAAACGAAAAATCCCATCAGGCCAAAAAAATATTATTCAACAATATTGTTGAAGTCACATGATAAATAAATATTAATAAAAGTAAGCGTTTACAATCGGTTAATAGTTATGTAGTAAGTACTTCTCATTTACAAAATTTTCAGAAATGATAATATCAACGTTTCTTGAGATATAAAACACTCATATGAATATCCTGATTTAATACGTATCTGATAATTTTTCCACCAGCCTGGTTCCCAGTAGTTTCCCAAAAGAAACAGGTCGCGGGAAATAATGTGAAATATTACATTGTGTATTTTCGCAGCTGAGCCAGTAATCCCTTTCACGCGGTGCTGTGTAATGTTCATCGGTACTGTATTGTGTATTACCCCGTATAGTAGTACCCCGGTATACGCGAATTTGGAGTTACGCGAATTCCAGGTTATGCAATTTTTTTTTCTGAGTGCTGGGTCGCAGATTTAATTACACTGCACATGAGTGGTATTTCCAAGAAATATATAAACCCATTGGTTATTACACGCCACTTTAAGTAATGTTCTCAGATTTTGAGCTGGGTTATACTTCGTAACTCTCATTAACAATTTACATAATGATATTTTTTTTTGTTTAAGGTTTTATAACACTTTAGTAGTAGTAATAATAATTTGTACGTATTTACAAATTTAACGCCGACTTACGCGGGTTCATCACACGCAGTTATCGCTTAACCCGGGTATTACGAAAGTTCGAGGTACTACTGTGCTTCACATGGCTTAAAATCGCTGCGAAATGCGGATGCTCATTATTTCCGAACTGATATGAGGTTGGAAAATATGAATTCATTTGTAAATTATATTGGTGAGTGTAAAAATAATGAGGGCATTGTGTGCGCGACTGCACAGAGCGCTTCGTATTGGACGCTGTTACAATATCAGGTCGTTAACATCTCCCGCCAATACATTGATTAAACTGTATTGTGGAACAATTATTGCGTTCTTACTATAATATTGCAAAAATAATTATTACAGTTGACGCATACATACTCCCGATCCTATATAAACATTGAAAGTCCAATACTAAGCAAATAAATTTAGCATTTGTCCACAACGACCTGTTGGAAGCAGTCTACATCCAACAATGTTCGCAACTTTTATTTGTACAAAATATCGCCATTTAAGATAATTACATTGCCTAAAGACTCATTCAATATCGGGGATTTAATACGAGTTCTCAAACTAAACATTTACACAATGGTTATAACATCGATACTTAAATAGTTATGAAACGTGTATTCATGAAACTGTCAGTCGATTATTTGTCCAAAGCGTTTCGGGTTCCGCTATGGCACTATAGTTATACGTCAAAAACTATACAAAGGCAATCAATCTACGTAAATCTTGCCTCGGTGTGTAAGTTTGCATAAAATATTTTTTATTCATTGTGTAGGTACTGAAGGCTTCCTCTGTTTGATCTTATAATTAAATTTAAACGAATCACGACCCGACGCTCATAAAAAATTAACGGAGTTCTCGTGTGTTGTAAGAGTGATGGCACAACTACACTTTTCATTGTAAATTTTTGTCATATTTTAAAGCGTCTTAAGGTTTGTATGAAGCAGAGGAAGGGACTAAGAAAGCCTCTGCTTTCTTAATCTTTATTAAGGCATAGATTTTCTCGATAATTCGGTATTATAGGTCTTAGTTCTACACATAAAGACCTAAAATATGAATCGAAGTTTACTAACGTTTACATCGCACTTACACGTCAAAAGGTCGATGACATTTGTATACACATCTGCATACAATATTTTATTTAACAACTAAGTTTTAAGCTGTTACAAACATCACGAATACAATTAAGGGTAATTCACACGTTGTTTGTCAGTGGAAACATTTCATCACATTATTTACTTGTAACCGGTGTGTACACAGCGTTGTAAGAAGGCTCGGTAAAGTTGTTGGTCTGTAGTATGTTCTAAGCCGTGTACACTCGCGCACAATGAGACACTGAGACGTTAATTTACAAAACCGCGCTCTGTGTCAACAACCTGGCCTCGGCTCGCAACCGCCCTCTAATTATGTGGGCACACACACATACACACGTCGGTACAGTCGCACACACAACAGTACAGGTGCGGTACAGTTCAAACACTTAGCGTTTTATCAGCGCTTGCCGCTTACTTAACACGGCTTGGTGGGCAAACACACGCTCCACCGGCAAATGGAATTACTGCGCGCGCCACGCGCCACGCACCGCGGGCGCACACACGGGAAACTGAACACTTAGGGCCTCGTTCACCATCTTTAAGTAAACCGTTGATTACTTACTTTTTGATTGACGTTATTTGACAAGCAAATGTGCAGAGTATCTTTCGTCGATTTCACAAGTGAAAATAAAGTAAATTGCTGATTAAGTGAATGACATAAGAAATTGAACGAATCATTCGTTCAATATTGCGTCAAATGTTCCTCGCCCTGCCTCCCGCTAAAGTGTCAACGTGTTTTTTTCTTAAAAAATAAAAAAGGAGGTTGAGATTTTAACTTTATTATAACCATTAAGTAAATACGCTAATCGGCAGACGATGCAGCCAGTAAGTTACTTATTAATGTAATCATAGGATTAGTATTACTGGAGCATGGTGAAATCGACACATGATGTTACGGATGACTTATCTGATGATTAGCCTAATCAACGATTTACTTGAAGATGGTGAACGAGGCCCTAACCAAATACTTTGTCGTGATTGGACAGTAGTAACGATCCCGATATTTTATATTCTTTATGTCGCTTTTTGAATTTCAAACATCTAATGATAAAGAATTGCTCCCATTCAAAATTGATTGCAATTGTTATTGAAATACATAAATCCTTCATATGTATTTATTATTTAATAATTCCTTTAGAAATTTTCAGAAACTACAAATTGCCTACATCGTTGGGTCTTAATTTGATAAGTTGTATGTACAGTATGAACTAATGTAATCTAAGATAACAATACCAACTTTACCTATGCACAATTTAAAAATTAATACACAATTTTTTTCTCGAGTTATTGTATTCGGTTTCAAAAGCGAACTGTTTCATTTAAAACTTTTTTACATGCTGTCGACGTTCCTTTTTGCCACACGAAATGTTATCTTTTTTTACAATTTTAAATCGGTCATTTTATTGTTTCCTTTTTGGGATAAAATATATTTTTACTTCAGTATAAATAACAGAAGGAACACGTGTGCCGAAATTCTGGCACGTCTCCTTAAAATATTTTTATATCGTAAATAATGGGTTTCGTCAATATACATTATATATTTTCTTGAAGCAGTAATTTATATTACAGGAAATTGAAATTCGCGCGTCTCAATTACAGCCAAGTCAGCTATAAGAATAATAAAGTAAAAAGACTTGAGATTGTTATAATACTTCTTGTATTTGGTCCTTTTTATGTGTTGTATAGGTACAATTTTTTATATATTTGTGTATGTATATCAATAGCTTCACGTTCACTCTTGCATAAAATATTTGAAGCATGGCAATTCAGTTTTACGCTTTGAAAAAACCCATACATGTTATTGACTGGTAAATCAAGCGTACTTATATCCTTACCATGTCAAGCTTTTATATAACCACTAGGTCAATTAGGTACAAACTCTCAATACTAAGTGATTTTCGCAAATAGTATTTTTCAGTTTCTAAACCTTGCTCACAGCAAAAATATTTCCATTTCTCCACGAGCTTTCAATTCCACGTGACACAAACATCTCAAATCAACACAAGTTATTACACGCAGCGAGAAAATGTGCGCAAACAGACCTTTACCTCCACAAATACCCACCGAATCCTCAAAGCGGTGAAAGCGTTTAGCGTCGCTGTGTTGCGTATTTTTCCATTGAAGTGCTCGAGGCGCTGGATGGTAATTACAAAGTATTGGGTATTGAGAGCTGTTCACACGCACTGGGGGAGCTCATTGAATTGGATACGAGCATAATGCACGTACTCACCGCTAGTCTAGACGACTCACTTCCATATAATACTCCAATGCATGAGCCTACGGAGTGATTAATGATCATGGTGTAATTAACAAGTAATTTAATATTATTCCACAATACTAATAGAGTTACCACCGTTGAGGGACAGTTATTCCTAAATAATTGTTTAAAATCGGATATACATATTATGTACATACACATCGCTGAATCCGAAACGCAAGACCCTTACGTGAGTCATAAATACGGGTATCTTAATTTTCCACCATCAGTTACCTTGTACTTAAATATCTTTAGGAAATAAATAGTCATATAATACAGTTGTTGTGTAAGTACTGCATGTGCAGAACATTTATAACGGTGTGAGCACATGTTGTAAACTGCTTGTACAATCGCCTTGAATCGGTGCGGCGAGCCAACCCCCCTTATGAACAGTACTCGCCACTGACACCGGTGCGGAAAACTATAATTACTTATAACAATATGATAAATGAAATTAAAGATAATTTATTGAATCCATTAAAATGTTCAATATTATTTAGATAGAGTTGCTTACAAATTATATATATTTATATAGAGATTAAATTAAGTGCCAGTTTGATATAATAATAAGAAATGAATGCATATCAGTAATGTATAAATAAGGTGCAATATCCTCGTGCCTCCTTTTAGTTTCTCCCGAGCAACCAGGCTCCAAGCATCGCCCGTGAACCGAGCTGTCATCGGCATACCAATGAATGTTGCCGAGCGACAACATATGAATATACAGAATAAACAGGGCGGCAGCGCAAAGCCATGTGGAATTTCGGCATTTACTGACATTTCAATGTAGAAATCGACGAGGACATATTTTCCGTTCACGCAAAACACAAAAATACACAATATATACGTATACAAGCCATAGGGTAGTAAAAAAACAGAATTTATGTATATGCAGGTAGAGTGGCCGCAATATAAAGCTTTGTTACAACATTTTAAATGTAAATTTCCGTAAATCAAAATAGGAAATTGTTTTTTTTTTTTCAACCTACGGTGTTCGCAAATACTGTACTACTGTTTATCCTACAATCGTCCTCAAACACAGCACTATTCGTTTAAATAAATACACCTAATAGCCACACATATCTAAGTGCATTTATTTACATGCATAAACTTACGCCTTTTTCCCAGAAGGGGTAGGCAGAGATAATAGCAGACACAGATGACACCATTATTTCGCCTTGTATGTTCTTTCCACGATGTGATAAGAGACGAGCCTATCGCCATATCGGGCACAAATTCCTGACACCGGGCTGATACTGAATTGAAAAATCCAATATTGCTTTGTTCGACTAGGAATTCGAACCCGAGACCTCAGCTTTGTAATCGTAAACTACACCACCGGGGCAGTCAGATGTATTTATTTATTTTATATAAATGGTCGTGTCCGCACATTACGATCAAAGATTTTTCAGAAAAACGCGCTACCTAAAAGCACAAACAGCTTGTAATGTTTTTAGCTGGGAGTGATTCGTAGAATTGATGTTCGGTCACCGATTAGTTCTCGAATCTACTAAAGGTGTGTGAATGTTCGTCACACGGTGTTCCAGGAAACCATCCTTCAATGGGACCGCTTTAATTTCACCTTTGGTCAAAAGCCGGCTGTGAAACAAAAGGCTGCAGTTCTGATCCCCGCACCGGACAATATTTGTGTGCTCATCAAGTATTTGATTCAGGTCTGGGTATTTGGGAATACAAGTCTCTCACAATTCCTGATACAAAACTTATATCAAAGTGTGAGGTCAGGACTATGTGACTGTTGGGTGTATTTTTTTAACGTTACGGCGCTAAACATGTGGAAAGGCGGTAAAAAAATGTATTTACAAAATTTTTGATGCGAGCTAGTAATGTGTGCGAGACGACATAGTGAGTCTCCTGAGTCTGTGAGTTGCACGATCATTGATGTCGTCCAGGTTCCTACTGGTCACCTCCTTCGTATAACTTTGGTGGGTGTGCAGCCTTAGAACAATGTGCTTACTAATAATGACACATGACGGCTATTTCATAAGCCAGATACGATAGTAGGCAGTAAGAGGCTTAACGCCTAAAGCCTCAAGCTGTGCTATGCAGTTTTCAGTGATAATAACATGTAAGCAACACTCCAGTTTCTCGTCCGTTACGCTCTCTTGAAAATTGCATTCCAAACCAGGCGGTAGAGAAATAAAGTCACTGAATGTAAATGACGTATAACATTTTATACATTTAATAAAATATTTCCATTTTAGTTTTATAATAGAACGAATTCTTCCACGAATAAGGCAGGCGTAAACCATCAGGCAAGCAACTTACTCTTCTATTTA
This sequence comes from Deilephila porcellus, assembly GCA_905220455.2. Classification (NCBI taxonomy): domain Eukaryota; kingdom Metazoa; phylum Arthropoda; class Insecta; order Lepidoptera; family Sphingidae; genus Deilephila; species Deilephila porcellus. The sequence continues at coordinate 144,511 of LR999991.1, read as the reverse complement.
AAAAAGTGCGCAGGGTATTGACCATAAGCGTCACAGATCACAACACGTTAAATAATTTAAAAAAAACTCGTAGAGGAATGGTTGCGCTGGCGTCGCGCGCGGCGCGTGCACTCATTCCAATAGTTTAAGGCCGGCGTCGGCACATCGGCGTGTTTGGACTGCTTTCATGCCAGATTGTATTTGGATGGAAATATTTTTCAATATGCAAATGGGTGACGGTTCATGGGCTCTCTGTAGCTGCCTGTATGTTTATATGTGTGTGAATGTCCTGTATATATTTTGTGCAAATATTAGCGTCGGTAACAGTTGTGAATGCGTCGACGGTATGAAAATGCGAGTTTTTGTCGATATATTTTATTTTAAATCCGTGTGAACAACACTGTGTAAATTCCAAAGCAATCTACATATTGTTTTTGGTGTAACTACATTTTTGTTGAACAAGTCCGATATACGTATACTTTTATAAACTGCTCATATTATGTTCGTAAGTTATTGTTGTACAATACTTCGATTGTAGGTGACTTACAGATCTCTCGAAAAGTAGGGGATAGAAAGAAACAAACGAGTTCTGTAACGTTTGTAATAAATCTACTGCTCGCTAATCTTCGCTTACTATCAAAATAGAAGTAGTGGTTATAGCATTCTAAAACGCTGAGCGAATTTGCATACTCATTGAGGAATCTTAGCAGTATTTATGTAAGCGATAAAACTAACACACGCGGCATACATCTGCAGCGCGGAGCTCGTAAGCGGCAGATAAACGAACACCATAAAGAACTACCCCTCCCCTCACACCCCCCTCTACCCCTGTTACCCCTTCCAAGACACAATACAATGAAACGTCTTATCCTTACAAGGAATTTACAGTTTAACTTCGCCTGCAGCGTCTAAATATTTTTATATCGTCTCGATACTATTGACAATGGAATAAGAGGTTTTGTTGCGTCACGATCGCGGGATCAGGGTATAATGCCTTTGTATCGGATTGATACAATATTATTAGGGTGGGAGGGAGAATGGATAATAATCGATCACAGATGGTAGGAGAGCGTTATGTTGCCGAGGGAGCTTTTTAACTCGCTTTTTTTGCTGTAATAAATAATTGTGTTGTTTGACGATTCAAGGCATCTTATTGAATGAATTCAATCATTCATATTTTTATTTTGAATTGATTTGTAAAGTATAATATAGTCAGCGAAAAATATAACCAAAACTGAATATCGAAGAACGCGCAAGCTGTAAAAACGTTGAAACTTTGACGCTATTTGCATTTTCCTTTACTTAAAAAAAGGGTAACCATATTTCATTTTATTCATAAAAAACACAGTAGCTCTAAACACAAAGTAAATAAAGTAAATTTCGACTGCGAAACACCATTAAAAACATTGTATAAAATAACGTATCCTGGATATAAAAAAATCTAAAATGTATGAAGCAAGACCTTAATATCCACAATAATCAATTCTGAGAACGTAAAAAACTACCTTTCAAGTATTGTTTGGTTTTATCCAAGCCGCTGTCCCGCACACCTGGCGTCATTAGGACCTATCAATTAATTCTATAGAACAAGACCAGGGCGAGCAGGCGCTCGTTAATCAGAACTATTAGCGACAGGTTCCAGTAAAAAGTGTAAAGTACGCAGGCCGCGACGCACAACAGATGATTGATCGTGGCTCGTGACTCGTGACTCTTGCCTCGTGGGTCTCGGGAGTCTCGCCTTGTGAGTCACGCCTTGAAGCTATTAGTCGCTGAATGTAATTGTACAACTGAGCCATTAGTAACGTTTAGAACTAATCACTTGTTATTACGTTTTCGACGATTATTCATATTTTATTAAGTGTTTGTGAGACCGAAAAGTCTCTCGTAGTTTCTGATACCCACGACCCAAGACTCAATCTATGTGTGGGGTCAGAACTATGTATTTGACTATTGGATGTATTTGTTTCATCTTTTTATTTCTGAAGATATTGGAATACATGATTTTAAGTTATGCTAATGCCAAACTTGAACAGTTTTTATATTGATTTTGTTAAACAATTCTCATACGCTAATAGTGTATATGCTACAAATTCTTATGCACGCATATTCACGTTTTCCTGCCTGGTATCAGTAGCCTATTTGAGTGAACATGGTGGTGTACTGATTATGTAATTCTTTACAAGTATCTTTAGAAAAAAGATCTTAAAGTTTTCATAAATAAATTTTGGAAATCATGTTATAAATGAATATGTTTAAACACTATTTTTATTTTCAGTGGGAAACAGAAGAGAGTACAATTAGGGTAATAGGCCTCTTAAACTATTCGACTGAAGTCCGTCCACAGATCTCACTACAATACGTCGACGTTGTGTAGGCTCGCACACAGGGCCGCATGTACTCATATTTCATGACGCCGCACTTCGGATCCATTGTCTTCCATAATTAACTAACAGGAAGTATTTCCCGCGGGAAATGACGTCATCCCGCCGCGCCGCCGACAAAATGAACTCATTTTTTGGAATATGTTAACATACAGCTTTGAAGCTTGTGATGTGTTTATAGGAGATGTTTTATAGCTTAGTTTTACAAGTAATACTTCGCCCTGACGGTTTTGGTTTGAAATACGTTTTTTTATGTTTTTTTTTTTCATAATAGACGGAGCTCTTTTATTCTGGCTTGGAAAAGTGACAGCATTATTTCAGATTCTAAATAGGTGCAGTACAGTGCAAATAGAGTGCTCGACAGGGATAGACAATACTCTCTCGTAATTCGACAAAATTATGCAATTATTTTAAGTATCCAATATACACGTCTTTTAATGTCAATTTTGCCCTTAAACTAAAGCATCGTCTTCTACGTTGCTCCTTTCAATTAGATTCAAGTTTGGTACGATTTATTATTAAATCACAAAATCAATTTTTATTATTATACCAGATGTCTGAAATTAATTAAACGTCGATCATTGTCCTTTGCCAATACAAGACAGATGTTTATTATTACTGGAACAAGACGAGAAATAAACACGATCGCCGAGAGCAAATGCTTAATCTTATTGTATTCTCGTTAAAGAATGGATCTAATATATTTTCGTAGAGGAGGTACAAGAATAAATATTAAATAATAGATCAGTTGACTCCCTCGAAAGCCTTCGTGACTAAGGACGGGGAAAACCCGTGGAGGATAATATAATAATAATATTATGTTAGTGTAATATTTCCTATATTTCTCAATTGGATGTTGGGTCAAGAGTGAGTTGTAGAATGTATTTTCGGACACGGAACGTGTTGTATAGAGGTTTCTTATTAGGATCTCAATCACCGGTCATTTAAGTCTTGAGCCACGCTACCTGATAATATTTTTTTGTTAAAAATTGTTGTATAATAGTAAAAAAGAACAGAATAACTATTTTTATTTTTGGTGCCATTTTTATGTACTTCGGGTTCTGGCGTTGTTAAAAGGAACGGGTCTTCTTAGATTTTAATGCGATACAGCACAAGAGACTACGGCTGAGCTGGGGCTGTGGAAAATAAAACTTCTATGAATTTAACATTTTATATTTCTTAATATGGGGTTTGGACGATGCTCTAAACTTTTTGACATAATTATTAGTATCGATTTAATGTGGCATCTGTGCTACACATAGTCTATTATAAAATTGAAATTAAGAAAGGAAATTTCGAAATTTATACACAAAACAGGCGCCTTAACTTTCTCCGTCTAACACCCTAATAATTGTATACAAAAGCCATTGTATACAATTCGTTGTCTTGCTCCTTCTTCCGCGCCTCATATCAAATTTATCGTGAGGCACACATGCGCAAGTTTTTGCAGATAAACTGGCTCGCGGGCCGACGTGGCTTTGTTTAATCGCCGTCATTACCGACGTGACGCGACGAACACCTCGCCCCCCCCCTCCCATATACCCCTCCTACCCGCCACTCCCGCGCGACACGCCACATGCTCGCGATTAAGGCCGAGTCCACATACACCTGATCCAATGTATCAATATCACTGTATTTTGCGGTCGTAAAATTCACAGTTACATTATATATAAAAATGGGCCAACCCACCCGGACTGCTTCCGCTGTCTCACGAAATTCGTGGACCGGGGACTGTGCTGTCGTTTTATTCGATTACTGGCGTTTCGGATAACGCAATATTCATCTCCTGTAGTCCTTTTTCGTTCTCTGTCACGTTCCATTTTGAGAAGCCGGCTCGGCACCTTCAGTCCAAATGTTGTGGATGTTTATGAGCAGCCGTAATAATTAATTACCACCAGGTGAGTCATTTGCTTGTACGCCAGACCTTTGGAAAGGAAAAAACTCGCATATCTACTCCCGGGCACCACAGATCACTCTCTCTGGCCTATGTATCGGATCAGATCAGTATCATGATCAATGTCGGTGTTGCTGATAATGGTACAAAAAACCACATACTGGCTGTATCGCGCACCGTATCAGGGCGGCGTATCAAGACCGCGTATCGTGCTTGCGACCGTGATACGCGTCGATGATACAGGGATGGTTTTGATTTCGTTTGTCTGTTCACTGAGAGTGAAACGTCATTAATGTAAGCTTGTTACAAAGAATAAAACTTTTCTTTCTTTCTATTATGTACACGACTTTACATCGCAAGGAAATTCGAATTAATCTTACATGTTATAAAGTTAATTTGCAGATGATAATGTCAAATGCGTGTGGAGGGCGCCGAAAATTCGCGAACTTCAGTGGCGTAAAAATTTGGCGCTGTATTATAAAACGTGTTCTATGCTTGAAACATAATTTTAAATGAATTGGGTTTGGTTACTTTGTAACAATTTACTTGTTATAGTACGAGTAATATTGTGTTATCGTAGCTTGTTGGTGAATTTGCACTTTGTTATGGTAACTTGTTGGTGAATTTGCACTTTGTTATGGTAACGTAATAATAAGGTAAGGTATTTTTATTTTTATATTAAGGTAATCAACTACTTGACAAATGAGAAAGCGGCTGTTCTTGCCGTTGCTCATGAATACCAATCATATTTAAAAATTGTAAGAACGCTGCCAGTCTATTTGAATATGGATGGGAAACAAAGGAGAAGGTTTGATGGAAATTTATTGATTTATAAATCCTTTTTCACACAATATTTTAAACTGTATATTCGTTAGTTTAAAATCAGTGTGCATTTAGTGGTAATGGCCGGCCAATAAGTATTGGGGCGGTGGATCATCGCAGAGCTTGTGGCGGCGCGTCGAACCGACTGCCGAACACCGCCACTGTTCATACTTATATATTATATTGCGCGTATGATTAACCCTGAAGTATTGGTACCTCTGTTCATTGTTTATCCTTATAGAACGTGTTTAAAGACCTGTTTTACCAATTCAGTATTCACACAGTGGGGAAATGTTTCCAAATAATATTACGATTATACAATCACAATTCTTTATTATTATCCATCATTATGTACACTAATACAAGGGCTCTCTACAACATACAGTTGACAGATTAAAATTCCTACAATGTTACAACTTGAACAATCACAGCGTAAAAATCCCAGTAATAATATTCGGCTTCGGTCCTCCTTCACATCACCCGTTGACAACTCCGTTGTGTATTCAAATCTATACTCATCGCTCATAAAATTCACCCTTCACAATATGTCATGTCACTGCTCTAACTGGATGAAAACCTTTTCAATACGCTATTGCAAAGTTTTATGTACAAATCCCTCTTATTACGTGAAAAGAAGACAGCAGTATACGACTTCGCCCCGCCGCTCTTACTATCGTCCTTTCTTAGAGGAAAGAGATTATCTTATTGATACATCCGACAATGAATTGTTTAAAAAATATATTCAAAACATAATGGTTTCTTAGATTTACGCGAATATTACACATTGAAATAAAACAATTTTTTACAGATTTCATCGCGATTTGGTTTAATTTTTACATTTTTTTTTACTTCCTGACGTTTCGATTGCTTTACAGCTTTCGTGGTCACGGGGCGAAAGCAATCGAAACGTCGGGAATAGAAAAAATAAACCAAATCGCGATAAAATCCGTAAAAAATAGTTTTATTTCAATATTGAAAACATTTTTAAGGTTTATAAACAAATCCTTTTCTATTTCTATCCTCCAAGTTTAAAGTGATGTAAGAAAGCAAACAGCTACACGGTGAATTATGAACTGGTGACTTTATTCAGGGTCACGCGTGCACGCGATAAGGGGCGGCGCAGGTGCTGTTTGTGTAAGGATATGCCGGCTCAGACGGCTGTCTAGACGAGGTTACTGCGAGCACTTTCATCACATGTCAAGGAGAAAAAGGAGAGATAGGGTGTGTTCATAAATTAATAGTATTCATAAAGTTTTTAACCGTAATAAATTAATAAAATACAGCCACACGTATGGTCTTGATATAGAGTGTGTGGTAGCCAATTCATGCGACGCGTATAACTTAAACATGACATGTCCTTCAACACTTATATTTCTAATTATATCCCGCCTGTCCCGTCTCGTTCTCACTTAAGGCATGTAATCCAGTCCCACCCCATCCCTCTGATTATAAAAAAAATACAAATATATCGGAATTCCTTTCTCATCCCACGGGAACACTATATTTTTCGGGATAAAAAGTAGCCCAAGTGTTAATCCAGGGTGTCAGCTACCTGCATACCAAATGTCGAAATCCGTTAAGCCGTTTCTGAGTTCATCGCGAACAACCGCACACACAAACAGACAAATAGATAAATAGACAAAGAGACAAAAATTCTAAACGTCATTATTTTACGTTCTATTACGTTAATACAGACACCCCATATTAGTTTTACTCATTTATCTTCCATGTACAGACATCGACCGGTTACAAATGTATTATATGTACGGTATAGATAATATTTTTTACATATTTAAATACCCATGTATGAGTAATTCGCTGTATTACAGTAGGACAGTCAGTCGGGTAGGCATAATCTGGGTGTTCACGCGCCGGCGATCACTGCGGGCGGTATTGTCATCACCACCGTCCACCATTCTTACTAATCTGTTACATCCGATTACTATAAGAGGCTCTACTGCCCGCTATAGCCGTCGTCCTATACCATATGTGTATCCATCTATACCTATATCTGTACATAACACGTCAAGTAAATTGTCCGGTCGGGTTATAGTTTTAGAAAACATTGGTATGTAAGACTACATAATTATAAATCGTCTGGAACTGGACAATAAGATCGCTTTTTATCAAAAGTTCACACAGAAACAAATTTGGTGATAGAATTCGTGCCCAACAAGACGATAGGGTAGCCCTTCACCACATCTAGGGATAAAATACATTTGATAATATGTGTGTGGTATTTAAAGCGTAAGATATATTTTAAAAACTAAAGAAATCAAACCAACAACATACTATAAAGTTAGCGTTCGTTAGAAAAGTGGCTTAATTATAAACAGATAAGTGAAAGATATCTGCATAGAGACAATAGTGTCAGCGCGGCGCGGTGTCACCACGATCGCCGATCCTGTTCGCATCATTACCCTGCACTAGCCCGCCTCAGTGGCACTTAGCTAGTCTGAATATTCAGCAGCAGCTAGTCTTTTCCTAGATAGTGCCAGTCTGCAAACGCTCTACTCGGCTATTGTGTTATCTTAGCTTTGCTTTATTAGCTCTTCGCGTTGAAATTGCAATCTGATTTGCATCCGTCCACTTTTAACAAAATAATGAAAGCGAAATATTAGTTCAATGAGAACTTTAATATAAACCGAAGGTTAGACAGAAAGAAAGAACCGATTTATTGTAGCATGGCCAACACATAACTTCAAAAATCAATTACATATACTAATGGATAGGAGATGCTGCCTACATAGCAATTATGTATATGGCTAGAGAACAATGATCCCTATTCAGCTATATGCTGCAATACAACGCACCTGTACTGCATCGCTGATTTACAATAGAGGTTCAGTGTGACAAACGGACGCTATGTCAAACGGTTAGTTGTTTGATCCCAGAACAGACAGCGGAATTCAAAGGTCCGTGAGTATTCTGGGATAGTTATTGCTTGCTTTGACCGTTAAGGAAAACATACATAGGAGACCTGCGTTTATACAAACTTCTGGAATTGCTTTAGACCAGAGCGGAGGACTAAAAGGCTTATTCTCGAGAGGGCTGACGCGGGCGGCCGCTCGTAAAATTATAAGCTAAACCATATTGCGTGGAGTCCTTTTATTTATGGGATAAGGACATGCTGAAGAACATCAGCATCTACGAAATAAATATGTCTTAAAAGAGTCAGGGGTTTTCATAATATTATAATTATTATGTTGTAGTTACTATTGTTTTGTCTGAGAACAGAGCAATCGTATTTGCTGCAAAATATAACGATCGCCCCCGGGGGCGTCCGACCGAAGACCCGCGTCTTTCAAAATTCACTTGCCAAACGCAGTTGCTTGTAAATCCTTGTAGAATTTATTCAAATGACTAAATTATCGCCGTCGTAAGAGATTACAATAAAATACATAAATCGTCAAATCGGTTCCTATTCTTATTAAATAATTCAATCAGTAAAAGTAGTTCCAAATACGGTTATAAAATATAAAACAGAGATTGCATATTTAAAACAACAGTATTTTAACTTAAAAAAGCATTTTAAAATAATCAGTATCAAATCACATTTAAATAATAATGTTTAAATTTAAAAAGCAATTTCTGAAATGGAATTTGTTGCAAGTAGTGTAGTCATTAATATGAGGAATGATCGCGCTGTCTGTTCGTCGCATGCTCTGCTGCGTAAATCACTTAGCCGGCCTCAATGCCCGCTAATAGCCGACGACGTCTTTCATAAATACTGCGGAAAATATCTTGTATTTTGTTATTTATTTAGAAGAATTACTGACGTGCAACTTATTGAACACAAAGGAGTACAGATTGTTCTTTAAATAGCATCTGTGCTGTAGATGGTTATGAAGCTGGCTGCGAAACAAAAGGTTGTGGGTTCGAATTTTTTTTATGATTCAAATTATTAGTTTCATGTATGGGAGGAGAATATAAGTCGTAGAACTACGATGCAAGACTTGGTCTTTTATTGAAACTCAAAACTGTATGATAAACTGTGAGATTTATTTTTTAAGGTGTTATGGAAGGAACTGCTCAAAGATTGAACATACTTTCCTTAATTTCAAGTCTAAGCCATATCCAAATCATACTATAGAACTAGGAGTATATATTTAGAATATTCAGGATGAGCCACTACTCCTGATATTTAATTAATATCCATATTGAAGCGTGCACCGAATTAACTCGAAATTATACGAGCAAATACACGAACCAGTAATACGCTATTAAATGTATATTAATTATTTTAGTTTAATTAAAGGATAATAAATAATTGGATAAATTGAAGTGAATATTTATCATAATTTTATTATATCCAATGAATAATACATACATTTTGTTTATATGAATGAAATATTGTATTCATTATTAGGTTGAGAAGGACTATAGAAATGAGTAAATTTGTGTGTTGTGATTAGCTAACATTATAAATAAACTGCCCCAGAAAGGCCTTCCTTTCTTTCTTACTACGAGTTTGGAAAAAACCGAAAGGAACAGCCTTGCTGTTCTATTTTGTTTAGTGAATGATATCAAATAATTATTTTTCTCCCTCCCAATCTCTATCCAATTTCAGAGGCAAGTAACGTTATGGTCCTCGAATATTTTCGGTGTTAAACAGGCGATGAACACGTATATCAGATTTAGTAGATATTTTAAATAAATTATTGGTCCTTAAACTTACACCCAAATAACACTTACACACACAGCCACAAGTTTGATTGTTCTAAAACTGATATTAATAACTGAATTTGCGGGGAGCGTGAGATTTACGCGCGCTACCACCGCCGATATATTGTCTTGTCTAACAAATGGCACGCAGCGTTGTACTCCTGTACTTCGCAAGACCTCGTCCTATAAATCATAAGAGCGATTTAATTGAAGCAGTACAGTAGAGTTCGAGACGACTCTAATACTCATAATTTTGCATTGACATGTTTATAACCTGAATATGCTAGGTGGACTATAATACAGATGTGAAGTACATTGTACAGTATATAATATATTACTAGCGGCCCGTCCCAGCTTCGCCTGGTTGCAGATATCTTTTGATTCCATTCCAGATCAGATAGATGTTATTTTTCATACAAACTCTTGTATACCTAAACCTCTTGAAACCTAAACTCGACCTAGCTATCCTTCTGTCACTTTTTTTTCTAACTATGACCTGCCCTCCTCAATCCCGTCCCGTCTGTCAAGTCACTTCCCGATCCGTCCCGTTCTTTCTATCCATTATCCATCTTGTCTCATCCCGTGCCTTTACTTTTTATTCTATTCCGTCAAATGAAATCTGTCGACTGTTCAATCCTATCCCGTCCCTCTCACTCTATTCTATGCCATGTAGTTCTATACACTAATAGTGTGCCTTACGATTTTTTTGACATTAAAAACTTCAGCGATTACGGATAAAGAAAATCGGATCAGTAATACGGACGCTTCAGCGATTTTGGTTTCCATACAATATGTCATTCCTTATTTCACCTCCATAATGTTATTTTCCAAAATTGTTGGTCGCCATTATTTTTAGTTTGTGACTGGCAGGATCGAGCCCTGAACCGGGACGAATGGAAGGAGGGTAGAGAGGCCTTTGCCCTGCAGTGGGACAGTGGAGGCTGATGTATGTATGTAATCAAGAGCTGAAATATAATTTTTCATAGAAATTACTTAAGTGGTTTTGATTTTCGATACAACATTCGAACCCTTTTTTCAACCGCTTTGGAAAAAATATACCCTATGACACTCAGGGATGTTATATCTTTCAAACAGTGAAAAAAAAATTAAATTCGATTCAGTTGTTCCGGAGATTATGATATTATTATGATACTCGTATAATGGTGGTGAAGGATAGGACTGTGTTAATATTCTATTGCCGATGAATGCATCGGTGATAGGTGCGTATTTATCGAAACTGGGTTTTTATTGTCTGCACCCGGAAAGCGAATGTTTGGTCTATGTCAGAATGACGAGTTTTCCACCATGTATAGCATGGTTGGTATCTAGGGCCACATCAATAATAAAATAAATAAATTCACAAACATAATCCACTAAGATCGACTCTTGTGTGGTGGGTATCAGGAACTAAGAGAGACTTTTCGGTCTCACAAACACCCAGACCTGAGACAAATACTTCACACAAATATTTGTCTCGTTGCGGGGATCAGACACGCGGCCTCTCGTTTCACGGCGTCTAACCAACTGCGCAACACTGTGCATATGTCAATCATACCATCAACAAATGTACAGCATAACTTATGTGTTATGACACTAACCAACTAAAATTACACAGACACTATGCGAATTAAACGTCGCGCTTAACGCTATTATATCATCCTCACTTGGCAAGAGCGTGGACAGAACACTGAACACGAGTGAGGGGTGTGAGAGAGGGGTGAAAAGGGAGGGAGGTGTTCTCAAATATTCAACAACAAAATGAAATTAGAATCGAAAGCCACACAAAAATAGTTTTGTTCTCTTTTCAAATATAATTGTAGCAATTTTAAAATAGGCACGAAATAAAATAAAATTTCGTTGGTTGTAGCGGAGTGAAATGTTATGTGTGTTATTGTTTGTTACAAATAGACCTAAGCTACAGGTTGTTTATTTTCTGATATTAATCAAATATATAAAATTCTTCTGTCACGGGATGCGTAATCGAACTCCTCCGAAACGGCTCGACCGATTTTTATGAAATTTTTTGTGCTTATCCGGTATCTATGAGAATCGGCCAACATCTATTTTTCATCCCCCTAAATGTTAGGGATAGTCCACCCCTAAATTTTTATTTTTATTTTTTAGACAATCTTTTTTGTGCTTATTTTTTTATGATGCAGCATTAAAACATACATACAGCCCTAAATTTTCAACCCTCTACGATCAACCCCTATGTTTTAATAGCATTTTATATTTTTAAAGTTTTCGTTGCCATACTCCTCCCAAACGGCTTGACCGATTTTTATGAAATTTTTTGTGCTTATCTGGTATCTATGAGAATTGGCCAACATCTATTTTTCATCCCCCTAAATGTTAGGGGTAGTCCACCCCTAAATTTTTTGTTTTATTTTTTAGACAAAATTTTTAATTTCTATTTTTCTATGATGCAGCATTAAAACATACATACAGCCCTAAAATTTCAACCCTCTACGATCAACCCCTATGTTTTAATAGCATTTTATATTTTTAAACCAAAACCTAAACCTTAAGTTTGTTCTATGAAAAATTATATTTCAGCTCTTGATTACAAACGAACAATAATGGCGACCAATAATTTTGGAAAAGAACAATATGGAGGTGAAATAAGGAATGACATGTTGTATGGAAACCGAAATCGCTGAAGCGTCCGTATTACTGATCCGATTTTCCTTATCCGCAATCGCTGAAGTTTTTAATGTCAAAAAATCGTAAGGCACACTATTTGGGTATAGAGGGGATAGAACTACATGGGATAGAATAGAGTGAGAGAGATGGGATAGGATTGGATAGTTGACAGATTTCATTTGATGGGATAGAATGAAAAGTAAAGGCACGGCATGAGACAGGATGGATGATGAACAGAAAGAAAGGGACGGATCGGGAAGTGACTTGACACACGGGACATGACGGGATTGACGAGGATAGGTCATAGTTAGAAAAAAAGTGACAGTAGGATGGCTAGGTCGAGTTTAGGTTTCAAGAGGTTTAGGTTTACAAGAGTGTGTATAAAAAATAACATCTATCTGATCTGGAATGGAATCAAAAGATATCTGCACCCAGGCGAAGCTGGGACGGGCCGCTAGTAAATATTTAAAATCTCCGACGCTACATTGTTCTGCTATGGTCTAACTGTGTATTAACTAGAATTACTAAATGAGCAAGTGGCTCGCTTAATGGTTTCGCTTGTCCACAAACATGGGCAATACAAGTATTTTAAATCGGCAATTACGTTGGCTCCAATGTCTAACAATTCCGAACACCATAATGCTTACACACAGTGACGTGGCGGCAAAGGTAAAGCACATGCCCATTCAATTGCCCATATTTACGCAGACAGTCTCTCGCATATGAGGGTCCGATCATCTCGTATTAATATTAATAGTAATTTATAAACAATTGGTTTTCTAATCGCGCATTAATAATAATAACCTTTGATTTATCTCGTCCGTGTCCAGCCACTCAGCGAAGACCATTTGTTGTCTCCTACAGATATATTTGCACCAGCAATGGTCCATTTTATGTATAATTTATGTGTACAATATTTTATTCAAAATAATTTGCTAAAGCACAAGCTTCACTTGTAGCCATTATAAATTACAAAGAAACGCATTAAAACCTTCACGAATCTGCAGTGGACGTCTCGCTTTGATAATTAACATTTATTTTCTGTATATTTCACTGTGAAATCTGCAATACCCAAAAATACGTTGTCAACAGCGAGCATTTATAAATTGTTTGCTACACAAATTGAAAAAACACTATTGTTCTGTGTGTCTGTTTCACGCAAACTATTTGTGTTTTTATTGAAACTGATGTTGACTCGTTTGGGTTTAGCGCGCGGGTGCTAACGATGTTGACGCGCACCTGCGCCGGGGAGGGAGCGCCCTTGTGGCCGGAGAGTAAGAAAGTAAGTGGTGTGTTATCAAAGGAGACAGACAAATTCTGTATGAGCAGCCACACGGGAAGACGATGGAGCGAGTGGGAATATTGGAGAAGAGAGCAGCAGAAAAAAATTAAAAACATCCTGTCTTTTGATAACTCCAACACTTCTCGGGCTATTTTTCCTATAAGTAAATAAGAGCTTTTCTGTGTCTCAGTAGTTGAGCGGTGAAAGAGAGGACTAGAAGTGACGATGGGCGATACCGATAATTATTTTACATTGATATTTTTTAACATAACTTCATGTAGTGGCAAAACTGCATCTTATGGTAAGTCTAGTAATACTTTAATAAAGTCCACGAGGGTTAGTTAACGACAACATGACCGATCGATCCGCTGGCATTGGTCGGTATGATGCTGGAGAATTCTGTTACATTTTATCCACAGTGTTCTTTCTATAACATCTCAATATAGACCACACAAGAGTGTACAGCACAAAGTACGAAATAATTCAATATAGCCCTACTCGTTTACGTTCGTCGTCTTTCCACGAACACGGGGTGTTGCTCGCTTCTGAAAATATTCTAAAATAAATTCTGCTGTTTATAAGAAAGACAGTAGCAGAAAAATGAAAAGTGTTGCTATACAAACTAAGCGAATAATGAGAAATAATAACTCTTAGAGAATAGTAATTCAAAGACTGTATATTACGTAAGATTATTGAAATAAAATTCTGAGGATTTAATTAGTAATGTTAAACCGAATATGTATTAGACTAAAGTACTTTTAACTAACTAACTAACTAACCCGCGGCCTCTCATAACACAGTCGACTCTCAATTAACCTCCATAGGGAGGCTCCTTGTTAATGTGTTTGAACGTCGTAATTACGAAGCTTATGACATATAAAGTTCAAATACTAGATGCTTTAACACAAATCAACCAAAGCCAACGACTAAACATAAATTGAGAAAATAAGAAAAATATATTTCCAAAACACATCCACTTATTCAAATATTAAAATACTGTCGGTACTTTCAAATATAATTTACTCAGAAAAGTAATTCTCATTTGATAAAGAAAGACGTTGACCTGCTTATTTTATTAGGAGTCAAAAGAAATATAATTTGCGAGACGCGAAAAGAGCTGATGTTACTTAAAATGTATTAGCAGCTGAAACGGGCCGACATCATACTCGGAAAACAAATCGATACATTGAGATATTCGTGTCTATGGAGACAGACCTACATTAACGATTACATAATACTTAATACTAAGTAAACATGTTTTTTTTACATGCTTTCGAACATATCCTTGTCCCCGAAAGGGTAACCAGAGGTCCCATGAGGTCCACAGTTTCCGAGTTATTTTCATCGGAGGATATAAAAGACAACAGGCTGTTTAGAAATGAATACTGAGCGTACATATGGGGTTATTTATAATATCAGCTTAGAACAGAATCAACATCCATATTAAATCTACGGAAAATATAGGAAATGTTTGTCGAAGTTATACAACTCATACGATGACGGCACGAACCAATTAACGATACATTACATTGTGTTTATCGCGATAAATATTATTTACTCCATAGATAGAAATAAGGTCTTTGGTAACAAAACAAAAAGGCTTTCAGCATCCATCATTAACGACTCGTGACTACTGACAATAGAACAAGACAACGCCGCGACATCGCAGTGTTTACGAGCGCCATACATTACAGCGAATCATCGTAAAGGTCCGGCAAGTGAAGTGCAGGACCCAACCTTCATTGTGATTCATAGCGCGGTGGGTCGAACAGGCCCCACGCCGCCGGCGAAGGGTTTTAATGGGCCTTTTACTGTTTGTCAACGGTTTTAGATGGATTGATACGTTCGCTCGTTTTTTACGTTAAAGGGTTAAACGATGTTTCTGTATATGATGTCGATTTGTTTGAGTACTGGTGTAAATATTAAAAACCCGACAGTTACACAATCCTGTCCCCAAAATATTTAACTTATATACAAGTCTTTTGTCGATATCAAAAACTACAAAAGGTTTTTCGGTTTCACAACACCCACACCCAAACAAATATGTATTAAATGTGGCCCTCACAAACGTTTGAGAATGTGGGCTGTAAATTGTGAGTAGGTACTTCGTTAATTTATTCTTTACATCATGATTATTATGATTATTTCATACTGCAGAAGTAAAGTGATAGCAATGGTGTTGATGGTAGCTGCGGTCCAAGTCCAAAGTATCCACCAAACGGGAAAGAGTAACTTCTTGTCGATAGATACAAGTATGTTGACCTATACGAAGCCGAGACCGAAACGCGACATACCTGCATGTCACTATGGTGAATAATACGAATATTAAGTTACTTGCCTCGATGGCGTAGTTGTACTACGGTACTACCACAAAGCTGTGGTCTGGCCTCTGAGGTTCGAATCCCGGGTCGGGCAAAGTGATATTGGGTTTTTCTATTCATTATCAGCCCGGAGTCTGGAATTTGTGCCCGACATGGCGATAGGCTCGCCCCCTATCTCATCATGGGACGGAACATACAAGGCGAAATGTGGGCGTCCTGGTGGCGCCTCTGCCTACCCCTTCTGGGATAAAGGCGTGAGTTTATTTGTGTATATTAAGTTACTTGCACTGCACCGAATGAAAGGAAACTGCTACGCTGTCCCAGTGTTCTAAGCGACAGTGGTGCTACGCTCGAGGCTACCCATTTCATCAGCTATAACGAGCTACTGCAAGGCTCACTTGAAATAAGATTAGTGAACAGAACAGAGTGAGTTTATGTATGTATGTATCCAAAGTATCTTTATGCATTAAGATTTCTATCCTTTTATTTGCCTTGACAGCCTCTGTGGTGCAGTTGATTAGACGCCGGTTGTGCAATGAGTGGCCGGTGGTTCGATCCCCGCACCGAAACAAATGTTTGTGTGAACCACAAATATTTGTTTCGGATCTGGGTGTTAATGAGCCCAAAAAATCTATTGTAGTTTCTGATACCCACTACACAAGATTCAATCTTAGTGTCGGGTTAGGACTATGTATGTTATTGTTGGGTGTATTTATTTATCGTATATTCATTATTCCAAAGTTGTACATAAAACGGAAACTAATTCTACCGAAAGACATCTCTATCTTCAAGCACGGGAAGTCAACTACTGAACATAGGCCTTCCCAAGGATTTCCATAGACATTCTAGTTGTATAAATAGTTACAGAAGGTCGTTCCGCCGAGTCACTCCCCGGGTGAGTGACCGCTCGCAGACAATTTGGCATCCGGACTACAATACAATGTTCATTTGTAAAGGTCACTTGTTACAAGCAATAACAGAAGATGAGTGTACAACTATATATATAGGTCTCCAACTATCTAGAGAGCCGGGGCATGAAGTGAGGGGAGGTGTGCAGTGACAGCTATCATGCAAAGACCAAGAGAGATAGAGAATTTACGAATAACATGTAATACAACGCTTGGTGTTGCACGACCAAAACCATTACCCAATATTAGGGGAGATCTCGAAGTAATATTTTAAAAAAAGCGTTTATTGTTTACTAGGTAGATTTTGGTGGCGGTTCCGCCCACGTACTTGAAACTAATAACTCGGTAAAAGTGTGTTCCTAAATATGAGATTTTCGTCGAAGATATCTCGACACCTCTCTATTAATATTTAATGATATTGTATTGTATATTTAGTAAAAAAGAAAAACAAGGCAATAATAATACTCGATACTTTATTGTCCAATAAATATAAGATATATATTTTGAATTGAATATTCCGAGTTAATCCTGATTATAAAATTATGTATTTTTATATTTTAGGTGGAGGTAGAGAGAGCTACTTTTATAATATTTTTGGTAACTAGTGTAGAGCTCTTTTTACTTTAAGAGGATTCTCATCTATTACGAACAGCTGTAATTATCCATTTCGTGCAGTGTCTGCTTATGTTCGAAGCTGTAAAAATATATGATATAACAATAATGTCTTATCTGTATTGTGTATACAAAAAACTGTTCAATTCATATTTATGGGAAAATTTACTGTTTACTGTTGCAACAATAATAATACGTAAATATATGATATTTATTGCAGGATTTTTTTATATTCAATTTATCACGAATACCACGGGTTGGAAATGGGCCGACACAAACAAAAATACCAATAGAATGCTTTCTCTAAGTAAAATGAATCAAAAGACTCGTAAATTCGAATGAAAAGGAAGTTCTGTATTATTTTGCAGGCTGATGCTTTTATGATCATTTAATCTTTGATATTGTTGCTTATATAAATACATATCGACATTATACACTTCACTTGATATTATTATACCTTTAAATACTTAAAACATGCGAAAATATATTAATTCATTTACGACGATGTGTCAAACATCATGTTTGTTTACAAAATGTTTGTAATGACATCGCACTGACATCACACGAACACGAAGGATGGACATAGCGATATTTATAACATAAAGAGATGCTCTCTATCTTTTTCCACTGCATTGATTATATACGTCTGCTTGTGGAAACAAAACATTCACCGGGCTATTGGCAGTTCCCCTGCACGGTGCAGACCTGGAATGTAAGGCCCTCTAGATAGTTGGAGGGCTATAGTTAATATTATACCCTTGACATCTTGGTAAGTATAAAATTAGTTCACAAACTCGGGAACGGTGTACAAGAAATAATGTGTTTTATTTTTGTCTTGTTAATTATTTTCAATTTCGATAATTATGACATTATACCTTATCTTCTTCTTTCCAACATTGATATTTCGTTATGTATAACTTTATTGTCCTGTGATTTAGTTAGAAAAACTTTAGTACATGATTTATTATAATATAAAAATCAGAATCAATTATTTGTTACAAGAGTGAATACAAGTGTTAGAAAGAGGTCAATTATGACAAAGACAGACTATCTTATTAAAGTGAGGTGAAGAGTCTACGGAGTGTTAAACGCTGCGTTCTAACTCGCCTTTTAACTTCGAGTGCCTTTTACCTTATCATGTAAGCTCGTCGGTGTGAATGCACTTTATATAAAGCTTTAACTGTTTTATTTACGATAAAATAGTCCCGTCTATCACCATAGAAGTAGGCAAAAGTGCTACTAGTTGCCCCCACAGATTATCAACATTATTTCGTCCAAACACGTATGCAAATCCTGCAGCAAGTCTATCCCGATCATAAAGTACATTTTTAATGAAATCTTCACACTAAATTCAAGTATCTAGGGTGCTATTCATAATCTATAAACATCGCCAAGAGACGAAATAAGCACTTCATTTTAATCTAACATGCTGAAATAAAATTAAATAATATAGAGAAATAATAAATATATTTAAAAAGATTTGACCTTTCCCTCGCGTAAATGTTAGCAAAAAATATAAATACAATGAGCGTTCAAAGTTGTCGAGACATTTTTGTTGTGATTACGAGGAATAATTAACGTTAAGTACCGATTAATTAATCGTTGCTAAGAAACAACATCTTCAAATTATGACGTCAGATTAATCGAATGACGCAATTTTTCAGCAAAAAGACTAGTTTTGGGCAAAGAGCTGAAAACATTTATTACAATACAATATCAACAACGTCATGGTTTTTTCAAGTACTATTTCTGTCCATTATGATTATGCTTATGAAAGTTTAATAATTTCGTGGAGTATTGAAATAATTTTGCCGTGTAATTTAATTTGGGTAAGCTTAATAATATTGTTCCGTCGGTGAGAATAAACAGAAGGAGCTTGTTTTGTTTGCCTTTTCAATTAAATTATATTATTTTTTGCTATAATGTGGATTCTAGGGAGTAAGTAGACACGCCCGGCAAACATGCTCAACTTATTTGAAACATTCATTAATTTCATTTATCGTATCCAAGAAACCTAACTTCATTGCTGCTAATATGGTCGAATATAAGCACATCTTTGTACATTTTCGGCAAACAAACAAATTGCTCATCTGACAGAAAGTGACTACCGCCGCCCATTAACTTCTTCAATACTTGGCCGTAAATACTTTTCAGGCCTCTTAAAATAGAAAAGGTAGGGGAAGGACAAAGAACGATAGGAGAAAAATGGTTTCGGACCTCTGACCGTCTCGTTCATCGATCGAACTTTGACAGCAAAATTGACGCTTTTCTGTGAGACGGTATTACCAGTCCGGTTGAGTACCCATTCCTACATTCCCATTAAATTATATTTTAATTCTAAATATTGTGAAATCAGAATTATAATCATTCAACATTATTTAATGTAGAGGAGACAGGGGATGGCAGTGGGTACGTCTGTCCGTAATAACAGAACGTATTATTAAATACAATTGAATTAATTATCTCTAATGATTAGTGTGCGCGTAACGAGTCACATTTTCAAAGTATTAAATTGCAAAATTGCTCGTTCATTTATTATTCCGTTTAATAGGATAAAATGCTTGTTAATAATATGACACTAATTGTGATAATGATTCGCTGGACTATTGTGCGATGCGTGTTCAGCCCGATTTCCTCTTTCATGTTTGTTTTGATTTTAGAGGCTTTCGCACACTATTCACTTTTAATTAAGTGTATCGTTTCGGTGCCAGTGTGTATGGACTGTGAACTGCAATGTCTTAGGCTCTTTGTGTGTTTGTTTGACAAACCTGGTGTGAGTTGCACGGCATTGGAATTTGTATGCTTAAAACTTCTTCTTCCTCTCCTCTTTTTGGCCGACTTTAAAAGAAGAAAAAAAAATACACCCAACATTCACATACATAGTTTTGACCCTACACTAAGATCGACTCTTGTGTCGTGGGTATCAAAAACTACGAGGGGCTTTTCAGCCAAATACCACACAAATATTTGTTTCGGTGCGGGGATCGAACTCGCAGCCTTTCGTTTCACAGCCGGCGTCTAACCAACTACGCCACGGAAGCTGTATGAGGCTGTGTGTAAATGTAATCAATTTGGCTGATTTTTATTCACGTTTTTCCTTTCTGTTTCCCTTACACATTGACAGATACCATGCAATGTTACGATCCAAGTAGTTTGAATGTTCATGTGCATAAGCACTTGTAAGTAAGCCATTTGTTTCGATTGTTCGGCCTTACATAACATGAACATATTAAAGAGACTAAAAGTCGACAGCGTGCGGATTTCTCTAATTGTTACGCGTGCGTGTAACATTTAGAATACATAGTATTAGCGCATGAAAATAAGCCGCTTATGCGTGATGCAACCATGGGCAGCTGGCTTTTATTCATATCCGATTATACTGGTGCTGTTGTGTCGCATTCATTTGTAGTAATATGATTAAACAGTGGCACATATATTATTTAAATGAAGAACCATAACATTCAGAGTTATCCAAACAGAGATGATTGTTAAATTAAAAATTGTAAGTGGTACAGGCTTGCTTCAGATTATTAAATATGTATTGCCAATGGGTCGGCGCGACTGGAGTAGTGGCTCTGTCTCGCAGAAAATCGACGATCATACAGTTTTGCTGTTGTCTAGAAGTCGCTTCTCGAATGAGAATACTTGAGAACAAAAGTCGATAATAAGATAATTGTATCCTGACTGCAACTACCATAAGCGGTGGTAGAACGCACCATTCAGGAAACAAAAGTACCTGAAAGCCAATGAATTCAATATTAGCAAATGCTGAATACCAAAATATAGGCTTTCAACGTTTTGACTATTATGACTAGTTTGCCACCCAAAGTTTTGTTATTGGTATAATATTAAAACCGCTTTGTGATTCTAACCATTACATGGCGATATATTATCATTAAAAATGGTATTTACATATAAAAATTTCATCACAAAATTTTACATTAAGCACATAGCAAATATTGGTTTGACAACAATATTGTTATGTTACTTATTTTATTCCATAGTTTACGTCAACCCTGTCGATATATTCAAACTTTACCTCACCTGGGCATCACTCACTCGAGTACAAAAGTTTCTATTGCAGTTTATTCCTCGGTCGCCAGCAACGCGTCTCAATTATGTAAGCAGTGTGGTGTGTTGTATGCAAGAGTAAGTTGCTGGCAGTTGGCGCGCTCACCAAACTATATTCATTAAGCTCTTTCAAGCGATGTACGCAACTTCCTTCGTGGCGCGGTTGGTAAAAAAGCCAGCTGCCAGCAGCTGCCAGCCAGCTGCGAAACGAGTAGTCACGGTTTTATCAGATTTTAGTTGTGCAAACAATGGATCCGGGGAATTAGAACGTAATTCAGTATTAACTCCCCTTGTAAGTAGAAAAATGTGTGTTCATTAATACATGTTCATATGTAATACATTTTAACAGCCTTCAAGGTAAATTCGATTGAGAAGTCGAGTCTAAAGAGAGACCATGGGTTTGAATCCCGCGCCTAGACCATTTTTGTGTGTTATTGACAAATATTTGGGTGTTGTGAGACCAATAAATATGTCACAGTGCCTGATATCAACAGCAAAAACATAAAATTTGTACGCCGGATGATTCCAAATTTCGATTCGCTTACGTGAGCCTCTATGACGGGTTCTCGATCATTATTCAGGGTCGTCGCTACCGAGGCTACAAACATCCTACCAGTAGCAAAGTATCAACGTACGTACGAGGCTTTACTGCGCAACCTGAAGACTGAGTTTGTAAATTGCACTCACCACCATGTTGTAAGAATTAATTTACATCGCAATTAAGAACTAATTTTGTACAAAATTTACGGTACCGTCCGGCAATGTCCGGAGTATCAGATGTTTAGCGGAGGGCACGGCACTATCCAAAGTTTTCGAGGTGTCCGACTCTATCCGGTAGTGTCCGGTTAGTATGCGTCCCGCGCGTCCACTCACCCCAAATGAAATGTAATCGACGGGGCGCGTGTGACGTACGCGATGTATTCCGCTCGCGTCGCGATTGGCTCGCTGTTTACGAGTGTTGTTTATATCGGGAGGACGGAGGCTGTATTCATTAGTATTTTGTCTTGTTTATTTTTTCATATAGGTAGGTATATTGTTGCTGATTTTTTTCCATGACTTTTTTTAATGTTAATGTCAGCTTATTATTGGTCTAGTGGTAGATTGAACGAGGTACAATTGTGAAATTCAAATATAGAATTTCACAGGTCGGAAATTTATGTGAATGTTATGATAAAATATTCAATGTTGCAACAATTTACTTATGTCTAATGATTTACCCAAAAGTTTGACGATAACAAAGCCTTTTGGCAATAAATAAATAAAAAAGGTCCGTCGAAAGTGGTATGAAAGATTTACATATTCATACTGATTTATGATTATATTTTTAGCAAAGTTATAAAGCAAACAATCATTCAAAAGAAAAAAAGCAGAAAGGGAATCGAACTCTAATATTTCTTACGTAACTTTGCCTTTCAAGTAAACCTTCATCTAACGACGTTCTTACGAACCGGACAGATGCTTCAGACATAAAGAAATATTTCAATAAAACCCGCTCGAAATAGATTTTCCATTCAACATACGAACCAATTAGAGCTACACGAAATGATCCCGAATCACAATACACGTAATCGACAACTAGCAATGGCGATTAGTACTGAGAGCGTGGCCTTCTTAGAACCCTTGTGTTTACAAGTCTTATACGTTTCCATGGCAACGGACGTCCACTCTACGCATAAAGAATTTCTCAGAATTCCAGTTTATGTTCCTCCCACGCGTTCGAGTTCATTGAGTGATTGTCCACTCTTTTTTAAGTGTTCAGTTCAGTATAATTAGCTTTCATGTACATGAAATTCGGGGTATTCATAATGGATTTTATTAACCTTTCAATCAAGTATTACATAAATATAAATAAAATATAAAATTACACAGGTCGTTCACCCATAAGGTAGACAGACGACCCAACCAAATGTTACAAGAAGTCACGGGACCCTGGTCGCTGCTAGTGGTTCGCAATAGAAATTCTTGGGGAAGGTTTATTTCAATGTTTTTTGAGGTAGAAAATGAAACTAACAATGAATTTACAGTACGACATTAAAATATGAAACTGATATTATATCAAAATGGTGGAAAATGGAGAGCTAATGATCCCTGCCTAATACGAGATTCAGGCGGGACAGTTTGTATGTTGCGAGGTTGCTTGCACAGCTAACAGGTAATAATATAAACACGATGTAAGCCATAAAACGTGTCAGTGCGCGTGTTTATTACCGCTAAAGTCAGCAAACTTTTTATAATCTTTTGAAGCCTTTTTAATGCTCGCGTTGTTTTTGTACATCGGGTAATATTTCTAACTCTACTGGTCTTTGAACCAAATATCACCATGACCCTTTCCAAATTGACATCTTTCCAGTGTGAAGCTTTCAGATGCAATTCCCTCGGGCAGTTTGAAGTTGGCGGCTTACAATTGATTTTATTATAACCCTTTGAAGTTATTAGATATCCCTTGCCTATTCCTATCCTTTTTCCTTCCCGATTTGGTGACCGGCAACACAATATCTATGATTCAAGCGTTGTGAATTGTCATGGTCGGCAGTGGTCACCTACCATCAGGTGACTTGTTTGATCTTTTGGCGGACTTGTAAATAAAAGGATAGAAATCTTAATGCATAAAGATACTTTTGGATACATACATACATAAACTCAGGCCTTCATCCCCGAAGGGGTAGGCAGAGGTACCACTAGGACAGCTACATTTCGCCTTGCATGTTCCGTCCCACGATGTGATAGGGGGCGAGTCTATCGCCATATCGGGCATAAATTCCTGACTCCGGGCTGATAATGAATAGAAAAATCCTATATCACTTTGCCCGACCCGAGATACGAACCCGAGACCTCAGCTTTGTAACCGTACTGTAATACCATTACGCCACGAAGGCAGTCCTTTTGGATGATCCAAAATTTGTCCTCTACTTCCCTCCCCTTACATCATACTCACAAAGGCCTCCAAATTACACAAAATTCACTCATATATGTGAAAGAAGGAGGGATGTGAAAAATATAAAACTTCGTAGAAATATTTTCATATCAGATAAAGGTTGGAATATTTCTTAACAAATACATAGAGATTTTTATCTTATACTTTCAGGAAAAATGTTAATGAAATGTTATTATATTACAGTAGATTCTGTAAATGTTACCCGATATTGAAACGTACATACTTATGTTTAGTGGTGGTATTTGCATATCACAGTATATTGCCTGATTGGCGAAGTGACATTGATATAAGCTAATGATCTGTACTGTAATATAAATCTAAGGGTTTCGCAAGTACACGAATATGTATTTGATAAAACTCATAATTAAGCTTGAAGATATTAAATTGATCATTCTTTCTAAGTTGTTAATAGTATGATAGACACTACTTATTCAATTAGGTTTTTAAGGACGTAACCCTCTATGTACATATGTATGTGTATAAATATTTTGGTTGCACGTGTTCTACGTACCTGCCACTTGCAACAAATAATCATAATATTATTATGGTTTTGGGGAATATGTTTATCAAAGTGAAAAGACTAGAAACATTTTCCAGTTATTGTTAACATACAGAACTTGCATTCATCTTACACTACCATATAACCTATTTAAGGAATAAAGAGTTTGTATGCAATTACCTAGTCGGTAATGGCATACGAGACCTTCATCATCATCATCATCTTCATCATCAGCCCGTTGCAGTCCACTGCTGGACATAGGCCTCTCCCAAGGTACGCCACATATCCCGGTTTGCTGCTTTACGCATCCAGTCGCTGCCATTGCATCCATTTACGAGACCTTATTTTATAATAATCCAGACCATACACGTTTCATTGCAGGGCACGAGGAGTACTACAATCGAGAGTTCGATTGAGAGGGGCTAAGCCATAGGTTATGGACCATGGTCCACCACGCCGGCACAGTGCGGATTGGTACGCTGTCGTACCATAGAAATTCTTGAAAATCTCTATGGTAAGCAGGTTTCCCCACAACGTTGTCTATCACCGTTAAAGTACGTAATAATTGTTCATATATCAATACACCCATGATTCGGAATAGCCAGAGGTGTGCTCCGGGATTCTAAACGGCAACCACTGTCTCTGCAGAGCGTCTGGTCCTTTACCAACAGGCCGCCACACACTCACACACCATCTTTGTTAATACAATATTGCTGTAACAAGTCTTCGGCTATATTAAAAATAACACGCTTTCCTCAGAGTATTCCACAAAGCGCACAATACAACCAAAAAACGCAGCCCGTATCCACAATGACGCGACACCGCGCATTAATCCGACAACAATGAGCTGTTCGCGCGAACATGTCTTACTCTGAAACCATCTGACACTGTCTGACATCATCTGACACCGACTGTCGCGTGTGACACATCTGCTGACGTCCCGCGGTGACGAGTGCATGACAGAGGAGGGTGTATCCCTCGTAGAATGCGAAAATAAACAGCGCACTTAAATATAAAGCGGGACTTTACCACTACTAATGAGCTCAGGTTGGTTGGCAGAGATGTCCCGGAACGGGCGGAATAATGCGATGTTACTTGCCAAGTTATGTAGTATATGTTTAATTCTAAGATTCTGAGTCGACGATCGCCTGTAACGTCGATATTGGCATATTCGTGTTCTTCTTTGAATTTTCTAATACTAGCACGATAAAGTGCGATGCATCTAATAGAAAATATAATGACGTACAAGTAGCATACCCACCGGAAAGATAAACATGTTGCACCGGCCGATACATTTATTGTGCATGTGGAAATTCCACGCGGCTCTTTTAGGTATATGCTCTCTACTCGAAACTATTTCTGTCCTATAAACCGTCAGATCTATGGCTAATTATTTAGATGCTAAAAGTTATGTATTCTTTTAGGGCTTCTCTCATTATTCCTAACCAAGTCTATGAGTTACGCAGGTAAGGTGTACTGGTGATCTATTGGAGCTTACAGGAGCTTGCTGCATAAAGACGTCTTCCAATAGCTTGCTGTTGAAATCCTTGGGTGATGCTCATGTCTAGCAATCAATTTCTTGTGACGGATACAAATTATGATAAAATATATTAGTAAAATACTTTTAATTTATTTCTACACAATGTAATTTCTCAACAAAATCCACTTTTCATACGTTTACTATTCATAAAGTGCGACAAAACCATTAACCCAAAAAAACTGGTGAAATTCCCGGCAACCTCCAATTTCTTGTCACGTCAACCCCGAATCGTTGTGAATGACGAAATTAAGATTAATGACACCGTCCACTGTTTACAAGTTTTAGCACAATTTCACATAAATCAGTTGAAAATGAAAAAAGCTCGTCACTTCATTATAATGAGTTTTTATTGCGCCAACTCGTTCTGATGTGGTGATTGATGGTGGCCGGTGGTGCCGGTTCGATGCCTTGTCGCGTGCTTTTGATTTATTAAAGGAAACTTCATAATTTTAAATTCGGCCCTTTTCTTCCGTGACTGTTATCGCCAACAATTAAAGCAGCCATGGTGATTTCACCTTCGAGAAAATTTATTATTTTTTGGTAATGAAAATTTCCCCTAACTTTGATTACATTATTGGATTAGATAAAAAGCGGTTATATTAAGATTTGGATAAATTTCCGCTGTATCAAAGCTGTATTTAATGTCCTTGGCTTAGCTTTATAAGAAAGGTATCATACATTTTCAAGTGGAATTTTATTTCATCCACCGTAAAATATTATCCTCAGACGAGACATATTCCCAAGGCAAAACGTTTTAAATATAAAAGACAAACTGTATTTTACACGTTTCTATAAAAAAAGCATGTATTTAACTACAAACAAAGGTGCACTGAGGCTGCATGTCAGTTTCCACATGAGATGAGACGTGGAGCTAGGTGTGGAGAGAGTATATAGGAGATGTGGAGAGATCAGGCGAGATAGGAGGAGAGCAGGCGAGGCGCGGAGAGTCTCCGCGCTCCGGGAGCTGAGCATAATTTGAATGAAATTTTTCAGCGAACTTAAAGCAGGCACAGAAGCGTATTGTTTATTAATGCGCCGCGTCACCGCGCCGGGCGCGCTCACACTCGCCTCGCTACTCGGTACAGGTTTTAACATCTCTATCTATACAGAAATATGCTCAGTATTTTATTTTTTTATTAGCACCAACAACATTGCAAAAAGTCGCTTGGAATTTTGACTTATATAGTCCCAAATCCAATTATAAGATTTAATATTACTACAAAAATATGTCAAAATTATAATTGTTATGTTTGGGAGATAAAACTATCTCTTTAAAAGTATGTATTGGAATATATAGGGCATGGAATTTTAAACATTAAACGTAGTTATGTCCATGATACTCAATAGTGGTCGGTCTAGTTAAATACACCGCACAATTTTGTGTCTTTCCCGTAAATTAATTTGTAAAAGCAATAATTCCGTAACATGTCCACGACATTATTCGAACTATCACTTATGTATAAGAGCGTAAAATAATTAACTGGATTTTCGGGTTCTAAATCTTTTGTAGGCTTAGTGTGAGCGCGTGGTAACCGCAGGGGAGCGAGGGGAGCGCGGGCGGGGCGGCCTCAGACCGACCCATTTTGGCCTATTCTACTCGGTGTTTTGTGCCGGCGTGACTCGTCACTAACGCATATTAAAACGTTTCCATTTTATACAAAATTAATTGAATTTTTAATAACGCTGCGGCGAACACTTCCACGTCGACAAGGGTTCTTTGCAGCCCCGGCGCCCCCGGCTCGCCGCGCCTCCATTGTTACTAACTGTTTACTTGTTAAATGGATACACTGTTGCCCCCGCGGTAATCAATTAAACACACCGCATACTTACCGAAATTATACCGAGCAGGAGCTAAACAACTGTATTTAAACTTTCCTGGAAATAAAAATACTTACAGAGCGAATGCTAGAAGCCTAGACTTGAGGGCCAATGTTCTTCAATTCCAGTTGTCTGAGAAACGACACAAAAAAGAACGCCTAGAAAGGCAAACACTGGCAATATCTAAGATAATGCCAGATAAAGATGAATGTCTTCTTCTGATGTCACCTTAAGAAATCATAGGAACTATTGTATTATTATAATGTATAGTATTGTGAAAAAGGAATAAAATATCTTTCTTATTTTTTAGTACTATTGTTTCAATTAAACATTTTTTGGTACAATATTAATGGTACCCAAAGAATATGTCGTCTTAGGTTCTAACAAAACGGCTAGTAATGAAAATACCCACTTGTAATAAAACTGTCGACTATCATAACATCGTAATAAGTCAATGATAACGAAGCCATTACCGTCCGATAAAATTATTTATAGCCACTTCTGACACCATTAGTGGGTCCTTCAAAACACATAAGAAAAATAGTATCCCCCGATTGTGGCTGAAATTTCATTGGATCTAGATATTTTATGGTAACACCTAGCATAGTATTCTTGATGCAGCATTTTCGCCTTAACGTGACTATCGTCCACAAAAAAGTCACGGTGACTCACGCAAATGTGTGCACGCGCATTTAACACATACACAAATTCACGCCTTTTTTCCCAGAGGGGGTAGGCAGAGGCGCTACAGGTACAACCACGTTTCGCCTTGTGTGTTTCATCCCACGATGTGATAAGGGGTGAGTCTATCGCCATATCGGGCCCAAATTCCTGACTTCTTAATTGCTGCTGGTAATTAATTGAAAAATCCACTTTCACTTTACCCAACCCGGGATTCGAACCCGAGGTAACAGCATTGTAATCGTACCGTAGTACTGCTTAAACCTGATTTTATTCAGTTGGAAGAGAGCTGGCATAATTATGTCGATTGGCAAGGACTGTTGCATACTTTATTTTTAATGCAACGTACTTAAGTATGACGTCGCATTCACTATCGGCTTAGTATTTTTTTTCTATTTGTGCTGTGATAAATATTAGCCGTTAGAAAAGTATTATTTGATACAGTATGTTTTTTAATTTCTGTACGAGTTTACCCATTCATGTCGAGTCAACAGCGCGGCTCTACCACTTCCAAAACAGATTGTCAGCATTTTTTTCATTTTAGGATCCCAACCACGGGCCACTAAGATAATCCTCTCGCCAGCGAAAGATCAACCTTATTTTATTCCATTTTTTTTTTTTTTTTTGGTAAAGTTTAATAACATAAAAAAGTTTCTAAATAAATAAATTATTACAAAAACCTACCGACTATCACCAGCACTATATAGACAAACTTTACCGTACCATAACATCACCGATTGTCCCAAACACGAGCAGTTACGAGATGTTGTTTCTTTCATGAAGTTGAGCGCAGTTTATCCAATTTCCTTGCTCCTTGTGCCGGCGCCATTACTCCGCGGAATCGATACCGTGTACCAACTACTTTAGCCTCTTTTGATGGCAAGAGGTGTATCGAACAGCAAAACAGTAACTCAACACCGCCTTTGTTACTATAAAGGATATTTTAGATGCATTCTGGATGTTTTAAGAATGTGATAATGTTATAAACTATGTGACTAAGCCTTTTCGAAGCACTAGGAACTGCTACAGTACTGTTTATAAATAATATGTGCACGATGGTCGCGGGTTCAAACCCCAGGGCACACGTCTGACTATTCGGAGTTATGTGGGATTGATAGTCAACCACTGCGCACTTTAAAGGTGAAGGAATCGTGAGGAAACCTGCATACCTAAGCGATTTTAAAGAATTTCTATTGCATGTAAAGTCCGCCAACCCGCACTAGACCAGCGTGGTGGACTATAATTATGGTCAACCCAATCGTACTCTCGATTGTAGAAGAGACCCGTGTCCTGCAATGAGACCTGTATGGGTTGATACAGATACAGAGTTAGAAGATATATTTCATAATATTATGGTGCATACTTGCATTTTTATACTTCCACGGGAAAGTAGTTACAGTACCCTTTAAGTATATGCAGTGTGTAAATAGAGCAACCAGCGATTTGAGGTTGATGTCAAATTGAGTTTAATGAAGACAGATCGTTTCCTATCTTATATCGATATTCTACTTAAATGACATAATATTTACCATCAGTTGCACAATTACATTGCCAAGTGAGGATAAAAAAAAACGAAATGTTGAACCTTCAGATTTTATAGTACCCCGGTAATAATTCCCGGCATGGTGTCGATAGCAGTCGCGCCGCTAATCGCGCCGTGACACGAGCCCCGCGAGTCGCGACCCATCCCGACGTCTCCCGACGCTCTGATATTCATTATATCGCTGTGTGACATATCGTGACGTTTGTTCTCGTGTAATGCCATGTCTATTTTTAATACATTAACATTTTCAATTTGCAGAAAATTGGAATATGGCAGACAATTAATCGATCCATGATTGCCCACCCTTATATACTTGAATGGAAAGGCAGAGGTGACATCTAGCCACCCACACTTTTCCGAAGTTATTTTCGTACCTAATCTCATAAGTAGTGAGTCCGTTGACATGCAGAGCTATATACAATCACGGGCAACTCTTGTGATTTTTCATGATTTTTCCTTTCACCTTCAAAACAAGCGATAACACATGTACACAATAGGCCAGTGTGTGGGAATTAGGCCGAAACCCTTCTCAAAGGGAGATTACATACTCAGCAGTAGGATGTATGTATGTATATACTTAGGCTCATAATATATACCTATGAATATCGATGATTCAGTATTGTGTGCTGTAGTTTCAAATAACCAAAACTTTAACTTGGCATACCAGACCTTCCCCAACAGAGCTGTCTTCTCAGTACAGAAACAATACTAAACTGAATTATTGTCTGGCTCGTAATATTATCTGGTGAACAAAACTGTCAGTTTCATTACAAGACGTCGCGGGCGTGTCGCCTCCCCCCCCCCCCCTCCCTCTCCCCTGTCTCCCCCGCCGTGTTGTATTCTCAATATCAGCTACTCGTTTTCTTATTGCAGTATTTGTTTTCATTTATTTTAATAAAAACGCTTTGAAACATGGTCGTACATCGTTTATTAAAACAGCTTGGTGCGTTAGAAGACTTCGGAGACATTTATTTATCGTGCGATATTTATATCTAACTGGATTCTATTCTGTACACGAAGGTAGCTGTTGGTCCCACGAGTGTCGCGTTATAGATAATATAGATTAGTATTTGTGCAGACTAACACAACTGTGTTAGCCAGAAAGAGATGATTCTAGTGATCCTTAAAATATGGTGAATACTTTGTTAAGACAGTTGTTACTTTGGCGTACCATAACAAAAAAAAATCATTACACGTATTTTTATCCTATTTAAAGGAGTTAAAATGCGAATTCTAATCAAGATCCAACGAATTCCAGTGTGCATTATATAAATAAGGTGAAATGGAGCAATTTTATGTTACTATTTCATATTTAAGAAACGTTTAAATGAATAAAAAACACAACTACAGACATGCGGTTGATTCTATCCTACATTTATGTTTCCAAAGTAGTGCATACTCGCAAAGGGAAAACATAAAAATATACATTTCATTCCATAAAATAATTTACTCGAAGAAGCACATCTGCCACGTCATAACAGTATCTGCAAATCCATTATGCTAGTTTATGGCATTTGTTTATAGCATCGAGCAACGCTTACAACTGCTCATTTACTGAGTCTCTTTGTAGATAAGTAACACTTGAAGACCGTGAGATCTCCCCGAGCTATTAATATCGCGGCCACGGCACAGATAACTCTAACTACAAAGCGAAGGCTTTGCATCTTAAACATAAAGACGCCAAGTGCCGGCGCAGAGCAATAAATCAGCGCATTTGCAACGTTCTTTGTGGCTCGCGTCTGCTTTGTGGACACGCGGCGCTGCTAGTGTTGCAAATTACATTTCAACCACATTAACACTCACCGAGATAGGTGGTTGCGATTTTGTAATAATAAAAAAAACTTTCATTTCAGGCTTTTCTTGTTAATGAAAATGAAATGCAATGTTTATCTAAAATTAAGTTCTGAAAAATGAGTGAATATTTTATTATTAGTGTGTAGGATGAGATGTGCAGGTTCCTCGTCTGGTGGAAATCCGCACGCCTCTTCATAAGTAATTATTGAATATTGAATGACTGACTGCACTGCGCTTCTATTCTCAGACATGACATAATATATTTATTTATTAAGCTTCAATATACAAAAGTATACAAGGCGGACTTAATGCCAATGGCATTATCTCCCAGTCGACCTTTAGGTAATGCTGAGGTGAGCTGAAGTAGATGTACGAATTGTATTAGCCCATATACGTCATAGAGTGGGGATGGGTGTACGAATACTTAATTAAAACATAAGGAGAGAAAAAAACTAGATAAATATACAAGCAAGGTCTTTTGAAAATCAACCAGGACCAAAACAGTGATCCGGGTGTCCTCCATACCAGCCGCAATTTCGCCAGTCACCTTGAGGAGTGCGGGAGTGGTGCTATGGCCAGGTCTAAAGCCGGGCTGTAGTGGGCTCAACAGGTTGTGAGAGTACACAAACCTGGAGAGCTGCTTGTGCGCATATGCTTCAAGCACCTTGGATAGGTAAGGAAGAATGGTTACAGGACGACATCCTACCCTCAATACCCACGTATTGAGGATAGGATTAAAGACTTTGGGAAGAGGAATAACATAGGCCTTCCACCATAACGATGGAAAAGTTCCCATGCTTAAGGAAGCATTATTTATGTGGCAAAGCGCTGGAAGCAGATGATCAAGTATCACAACTATCATGCGACGGGTGATATTGTCGCATCCGATGACGTTCAACTTGATGTAGAGGATTATCTTTTTCATTTCATCTCGAGTAACTGGAGAAAATTGAAAGAAAATACAGAGTTTGACATTTGACTTGGTAACCCATCGGAGAGGAAGTGGAGAAGTATAACATGCTCAATCTCTTAATCTCCGTAATCACTGGCATCAATATCCGTACGGTGTTGACACTATCCATAGCAGAGGTGAACAAAACGGTCTAACCTATTATATAAATCTTGGACCTTCTTCCAAACTAGCAACAAGGTTGGATTTATCACACAAACCACTGTATCAGTAGTTAAGGTAAAAGCGATCATTCATAAAATGAGCATTAAATAATCAAAATGAAAATTGATTTCAATTTGAAACTTAGCGGGTTCGGTTCGGGTGTAGCGGGCGAGAGTGCGGAAAGGGAAGGGAGGGGGGATAAGCGTGATGTTGGAAGGGCCCTTAGGCTCGTTTTAATGAAGGAACAATCGAAATCTGCCGCGCTCACAACTGTAGCTGTGATCATTATAATTAGAAAGGTCGCCAATGCCATTAAACATAGTTAAACAGTAAGTCGTCTCCGGGCAAAATTTTTACTTTCAATAATATGTTTGATGAGTGCATACATGATGGACTGGGCTGAACCACGAATACGTTTAAAAAAAGGATAATGGAATAAGAAGTAAGCGATCAAAAGGAGCAACTTGAGCATAAGTCGTCAACTCTCTCCATGAACCTACAACACTAGAAAAATTGTCTGTGCGTTTCATTATAGGGCACTGCACTGCGATCGTTGCCCCGAAATATTGTGTGTTTTTTTATTATTCAATAGAACCGGCAAACGAGCAAGCAGGTTACCTAATGGTGAGTGATCACTGTCGCCTATGAACATTCACAACATTCCTGAATTATAGATGCATTGTCGGCCCCTTAGATCGGGAGGGAAGCGGGAAGGATAGGAAGAGAAAAGGGGTATTAGGCATCAGGCAATCTCATTCACCTTTAACTATTTCAATGCCCAATAATAAATGGTTACAATTTATTTCAAACCGGAACACAACAGTGTTTATACACTGCCGCATCGTGACAGAAATATGGCGGTGATATACGGCCTCTATTTCACGAGGGACCTACTACATAGTGTAGTCAATGTCCATAGTTAATATAATTATCAAGTCCTATACTCTATTTCTTTCATACCATTTAGATTAAAATGATATTTTTTGAACTAAATATGAATTGAGATTTCTGGCCTACTGTAATCTGTTCTCGACCGTGTCCACCGAGTAATGACCTGCGGCACATCGGCGCAGGCGATAATTGCCGGAAAATTGTTCTAACTACAGCTGTAAAGATGTGACGCTGTGCGCGCGTTTGTACCACCATAGAGTATAGTAATACACTGGGTATAGAGATGCCACTCAAAGATTTTTTGGTGCATCCCTAATGTCATTTGAAGCTCCATCTGGTATCGTCTGCTGACACTAATTTTGAAGTACATAGTTGCGTAGGTCACTGACCTTCATGACAAGTAGGTAGGTTGTTAGAAGTACATAAGGTAAAACTTTAATCACTACACAGTAAGAAATTAGCAAAATGTAAATATTTATTAATATTTGTAGTACATGTAACATGTACTCCCAAGTTTTTCACATTTACATTTTGCTAAGTTCTTACTGTGTAGTGATTAAAGTTTTACCTTATGTACTTCTAACAATTTACATTAAAATGCTATTGTTTAACACTGCTGAGTATTCATTTCAAGGTCAATGAAGAGACCTGATGTTAGTATGCTCTAACAGTTTATTATCGTTCGTGCGCATCCAAAAGCACGCGTGAATTTTTCAAATTGAATTCCTGTATAAAAACATTTCCAAATTATTATTAGTATTATAGCTTACAAAAATCACTGCAATAATTATAAAAGAACGGAATTTTGGATAAACAAATAATTTTGGATGCACAATGACGATATAAAAACAGTTTAGGGTGTTTCATTTAATGACAAGAATTATTCCTTGTGCTTAAAAAATATTGTGATATTGAAAACGGACTGCTTAATAATTTCCTAAATTAAGTTGTGTATTCATTCAGAAAGGGTTCACCGGGTTGGGTCATCAGATAGTTTCAATAAATAAAAATCTGTTTACTTTTTATGTTTATTTTTATTGGTACTTAAATTAAATAAATTAAATATGTACTTAAATAAATTAAATTAAATATGTACTTAAATTGGTACTTGCTATTGCCACTGTGATATTTACCTGTCACCGAAAGTCTTGAGGCAGATTGGTTACCTAGTGTAAGGCATTTGAAGCCAATATATCCACTGCTTCAGAAATGACAAAAATGAAACATAAGCATGTACAATATGTATATATGTGGGAAATAAATAATATTGCTTACTGCCTAATGTTCCTATTTCAGATCAAGCAGCTTAAATAATAACCCCCACTTACTGAATTACTGATGAAATGAAATATGAGCTACTCTGATTTTAATTTCTAAATGGTATTGCATTATATGCCATTCAAGCGAAGTGGGATCTAAATATGGTTTTGGCCACAAGAAGGCAACATAAGAACATTTTGTAACTAATTAATTGATGAATTAATCTCAAGTTATACAAAATAATCCAATTACAATAATTATAAGACCATTTCAAGGTGACAACTATTGTGTTCGTTTTTTTTTAAATACCAGGACATTTATTCTACATAATTCTTGATGTTGATGGCTGATTCAATTCAGGATCAGGTACAACTGGTGCATTAGTACCCGATACACCTAAAAATAGCATAATTTTGTTATTTAATGATTTAATAGTTACATACTATGATGGATACATCACAAGTTGCTACAAATATATTTTCACATTCATTTAGTATTTTAAGTGTTACTGTAACTAAATTATGAATTAAGTATTACACACACTTTTTATATTTGGATATTTTTTATTTGATTGAGCATATTATGTAAGTATTGATTAAGCAAAATCTTTTTGCATATATTAGCATAATTACTGACAGAAAGTTAACAAACGCAAGGAAAGGCCGAAGTTAGTGTAATTAATGTTAAAATACAGAATAGTGTAAATCTTACCATGAAGATGCAGTGTAGGAGCGGCCAAAGCAATTAAACGATTATTACGATTCTTAAAATGGCTGGCGAAATGAGAACTGCAGATGACCTTCTCCCTATAAAATGCAACATCAGCTGCCGTCTCCAATTTCCCTCCTATTAGGTTTACCCAAGCATTAAATCCCTCAGGATTTTTTTCATGGTGTGGGAATTGATGGAAAGTAACACCTGAAAAATTAAATGACAATAATGTAACAATATTTCATGATTTCCCGAAGACCCTTGATGTCAATTCTACACTGTTTAATCTTAAAGCGTAATAATTTTCACTGTCAAAGATACATAGTTCAGTATTGACTATTTAAAATTACAACTTAATATTTTTTGCCTTCAACTTCTTAAGTATCCTCGTTATGAATTTTATTGATGACGTTAATGTTTAATATGACAAAATTAAAGATAAAGATCTATGAATATGTTTTGTGACATTATGATGGATTCGCACAGATTTAAATTTCTTTTTAAACAGCATTTTATTACAGTAACAGAGGGTAGCTTTGCATTGTTAAAACAACAGTGTAAGATGGGTTATTTACTGTATTTTTCTTTCAACAACAGTTTAATACGTTTCTCAGAGAAAAGTTAGTGGACAAGACAAAAAAAAGGAATTGGCTTACCCTTCTTGTACGTACACCCAAATTCACATCACCTAGGCATAATGACAAATTAAACACAGAAGCGTCTTTATTTCGTCTGCGTATCGCAGGCACACATTATGCATCTTTTCGCAATTACGTCAAAGTGATTACAAAAATGAAGTTAAGGCGTTGAAATGAAAGTGTTGCCGTTAAAAAAAAATAAGTTTTTGAGCGGACTCTAATAGATGTCACTATTTTCAAAAAAAAAACCGAAATACTAAGGTTGTACCGAAGTGTCCAACCCCTGTGTACCACTCTACACTGAAACAAACCTGTGTGGTTGTGAGTGATTTGAGGCGCAGGAAATGCAGCCTTAGTTCAACACTGTTTCTGTCGGCTGTTTAATGCATATAGCAGTATACGTTGTGTAGTGGATAGATAGTTTTCTAATGAGCAGACCGATTGGTGCAACAATAAATGCGACATTGTAGACTGATTT
Source organism: Deilephila porcellus (assembly GCA_905220455.2). Lineage (NCBI taxonomy): Eukaryota > Metazoa > Arthropoda > Insecta > Lepidoptera > Sphingidae > Deilephila > Deilephila porcellus. The sequence continues at coordinate 107,031 of LR999991.1, read as the reverse complement.
TTGTAGGGTGAATTCCCGTAGATAATATTCGTATGATCATATAATGATATATGTATGACCTTAAAGTATTTGAATGGTTTGTGTGTGGAATTTCTTTTCGTAAAACATATTTACAAGAGGACTGCGTTTTAATCACAGGTCGAGTAAATCTGCTTTATTTTTTGCTTTGAAAAAAATCTTATCAGTTTATGGTGGTTGGAAATTATGCCCAGCATGGCAAAAAGCTTTATGTGGCAAGAATTGCACTTTAACACATTTTATGAGCATAACAATATACTTTAAAAAATGTAATAAGGTTAATTACAGTACTTTGCAAATACTTAATACAGTTTCAGTTAAAATGCGGAATAATGAATAGCAAGTTTTCCAGCAGCAATAGGCTTTCACTTACCGCTGGAAGTTCCCCGTGCCACGGGACGGGCGTGTTAATCACGTCGTTTCGCTTTATGGACTCGTTCCTTTATCATAACGACATCCATCTGTTTTGACGACTGCTCTACAAATTACCTGCTTTGCGACTTCAGTACCATTTTATGAGATTGATATTTGATAATTTCAGCGCCAGTTATTAGTAATTGTCTCATTTGGTAGTCATTGTAGTGCAGTTGATAATAAGTCGGTAGTGAAACGTGGGGCTGCGTAGAAAATCAACAGTGTGGTTGTTGTTTTGTATGATTAAATGTATTTATTTCGGCTGTAGATTTTGTGACATATAAAATAGGTACTAAGACACGGATGTTGTATGGCATTTTGTATTTACACATCTATACGTACTCTTCCATATTTATGCAATATTATATGCGGTTATTACATGTTTATTTTATACGGCACAAGTACCCCGGATGAGCTTCCGCAGTAAGTATTAAGCACAGTTATGAGGAAGCGAGGCGATAACACCCACTTAACTCACAACTTCACACGTCGCCGCCCGCCGCGATACAGCGCTCTTTTGTATACCAGCATGAGTTATCGACAGCCTCCGTTGCGCAGTTGGTTAGTCGGTGGCTGTGAAACGGGAAACCGTGGGTTTCTTTCTCGCAACGAGCCAAATATTTATGTGATCCACAGGTTTTTGTTTCGGGTCTGGGTGATTGTGAGGCCGAAGCGTCTCTCGTAATTTCTGATACCCACGACACTAGACTGCATCTTATTGTGGGGTCAGGACAATTTCAGGCGTCATTTACTTTATTTATTACTATGAGTCTACGTTGTAATTTGGAAACCAGATTGTTAAGGAAGAAAATTACATCATTGAACTTTTCGGAACCGTTAATTATAGAGATTAAAGAGTCCCACCTTCGCTCGTCTAGACGAATATATATCGGCTGATGCCACTGTTCCAGCCAATGAGCATCAATATTATATTTCCATTTTTACCATTTTTTTACCCATCATCGTTATTTTCAGCCACATATAGAAGTGAGGAAGTGAAAAAGTGCTGCATATAGCCGAAAGAATATGTAGAATTCCATTTTATTGTGTGTTGTTTACTCATTTATCATAAATTTCAATCACTTAATGTAGGCTGATGTGGAAAGAGCGATTGCACACGGCGTATTTTTAACGCGCCGAGGGCTGACACAGATTTATACCAAAACATAATTTTCTGTAAATGCCTGGAAGTACGTGTCCTAAGTGCTTGGAATGAGCGTCGATCCCAGGAGACTGCGGGACGGCCGTGTGCACAAGTTGTGCGAGTGCAGTGCTGGACGCCGCGCGAGTTGCTAACAATATGCCGCTGTTCCGCTGCGTCGCCTCGCAGTAGTGTTGAGTAGGACATACAAGAGGTAGTACATTTGTCCCGTACATGACGTCAAAATGTAAGAGCGGCTCAACTTTTTGAAATGTACTACTTCATATTTTGTGTCCCGGTACTCGTTACACTACGTCATTAACTATAGGATGAGAGCGAGAGGTACTAATACCTTCAAACTATCTAGTACGCCTCACTTCAATTGAAGTGGGACATTGTACTAGCTCAGTACAAAAATGAGGCTACTCTTACAAACTCTTTTTCAAGTCATGTCCTACTCAACACTACCTCGCAGGCACAGTGCAGGGCGGTACCGTAGGCTAATTGTGTTAGTCTACTGATCACTTCACATGACATGGATTTATAATAAATAATTTCACGTAATTATATTCAATTTATTATTAAAAATTGGCTATAACGAGAAGAGAGATTAAGTTGGAGTATTGATTCAACTTGAAATATGTAATCTTTTTACAAGAGTTTAAAGGTCATCGTTTAATACTAACTCATAATATAGAAAACGTTCCTATGAACAAAAAAGCATGTATTTTTTTCTTAACGACACGATTTCTATGAACAGAATTTTACCAGTCGAAAAAGACACACCCACACACTCGCCCTCATTTAAAAGCATCTAAATATAGCCGTGAAGTGGTACCACTGCGGCGCTACTGTGCGTCGCAGCTGCACTGTGTCGCGTGGAACCGCAATCACGCCGCCCGCCCGCGGCGCCTTTGTGTTTTTACTTTGTCACTTTTGTTAGGACGCATCTACGAGTACATGCAAAACCGGAAAGTTGACACATTTTCATATCACCGAAACCCACATGCCTCAGTGAAAGAGTATTTTAGTGTAATTTTTTTTTGGTACAGCGAGGAAATTATAAATCAGTTCATTGTGCAATATGTCGTGGCAAGTATTTTCCAATCCACGTAAGAGTGGCATGAGGGAGGGTAGAGTATTAAAGACAAGATGGGCACCGCAGTCTAAAGGGTTTTCATTCACGTTTTGCTATTAAAACACGTTCCATCCCCAAAAACCGGTACGGGTCTCCGAGTACGAGTCTCCGATATTTATGTGAGGTGGTGGTCAGTTATTGTCACATAAACTCAGGTACTGTTCCGTTCTGTTAACTTTTATAACAGAGCTTAAAAATACGCTGCAACTAAGTTTCCTTTAAATGATAATATCTCTGTGAGGGTATCTTATCGTAGCTAGCGTAATAATATCGGGTTTCGTTTCACGTGCGTTTCGTTTAGTGGTTCTACATTTTAAATCTGATTGTTCGATGTATCGGAAAAATTGCCCACGCTCGCTAGAAATGTAATACAATTGAAACTATAGAAATGCAATAAAACGGAATATTTTCAGTTACTTCGTTCCAATTTAACGAAGCAGAACTGATTCAATGTGATATGAGTAAATTGGATTTACTTTTAAAAAAGCATTGTTGCCTTATACTTTTCAAACAAATACATCTAGCTTTCGCTCCGTTGTCCCGAGAGTCAGGTAGTCTTGTGTCGTGGGTATTAGCAACTACGAGAAACTTTAACAAGGAAAGAAAAGACAGTAGGTGATGCTCTGAGGGAATTTATTGCACCGTTTCTTCTTCACAGCTGAAGAATCACGTTTCGAGAAATGGGTTAGTTTATTTGACGATTACTTTTTATCTTTGATGTTACTATTGTCGCATAACACGCACAATTAAACTAATATTTGTTGACCACACATACATTTGTATCTTACTAGCAGTCTTTTATTTTATGCGTGGCGTGCTCGCCTACTAAGCCGTGAGCACTGTCAAAGGATATGTTCTAATTCTTATATTAATTTGCTGGTTAATATATTTAAATAAAAAAGCTATAATTTATAAAAATATTATCCTTAGCGCGAACGATGACTCCTTTAACACCTTGCTACGAACACATGAGCTATCCGAGCGCTTTTGACTCATAACCTTTGGTCGGCCGGACGGCGAGGTACTTAAATCCGTCTGGACAGTGACTTTATAAAAATCAATCATTGTCATGGTAAGTAATGTTCGTTACTTGTCAAACACAGCTCTAGCGACAGCCAGTTATTAAGAGTCTAGACTGCGGCTTATAAAACCTTCGTGAGGTGATTCTTATCATGTTTATGTGACGCATAAAACATGCGTAGAGTACACAACAAAAATATAAGTAAAAATTTTAGTGACATTCCTATTGCGAGTACTATAAAACCTTAAAGTGGTGTATTTAAAATATCTTAAGCCACTAAACCGCATAAGACCAACCTGACTAAAGGACTACGTTCTAGCAAGAAAGCCTGGATCGACTATTTAGTAAGTTGACAATTAATAAAATAATATATAACATATGTCGCGATTCTTCATTACAATCTTCTCCTAGTGACTTCGTTTTTACTATAATGTCGATTAATATTCTCTATACGATACTTGTCAAAACTGTTGAATCGTTGACGTTTTTAGTTGTAGCCTCCCCGCATCCATCGACTTCCTGCAACCTTTAAATAGTCTAGATATACTTTATTGTAACTAATCTTAGATAATAACTCCAAGAGTTTTTCTGACTACAAGTATCCTGGTGGACGCTGGTCGGGAGTACAATAACACTCGTGTTTACGTTCACACGCCATTGTACCCACTGTTCCGGGAAGCGGATCAGAAGGGTGCTTGCTTCGCCTAAGTATACCCGAGCATTAGTCACCAGGTGATATTTGTAACTAACTGGACTTGTACTGTATTTGCTCTTACAGTTTCTTGTGATATAAAGTGGAAGGAAGTAATTAAATTCATATTTTTCTAATTATGAGGATACGCTAGTTACCGCGTGGAATACGAAGTAAAAATTGTAAGTGTTTTACGAACCACGACTCTAGAACTTTTTAACCTAACCCGTAGCATTTAGGCCAGCTCCATACCGGGTCATAGAGAAATAAGCTTGAAGAACTGTGGGCTTCTCCAAGGACGCTTCTACATTGGATATATTTGCGTGAGCTTATCTACGAGCATGTATGCATTCTACTCGTATACTGCAATCGAGATAAGTCACTGACTAACACGAAGTGGTAAGTTCCTCACATGCCCGAGTTCGCCTAGTAGGTACCACTGCTTTGTCTATGTCTAGCTCTAAGATACATTGTGTAAGTACTGCTGTGTTATATTCTGAAGAACATTGTAGTCAGTGAAATTACGGGGCATTAAGAGGCTTGCGGTGACGAGCCCAACATTAATTGCAAACAGCACAACATAGTGGTGCAACACCAAGTACCGCTTCTGAATTATACATTCTGAGTGGTGTTACTAAGATTTATATACTAGCGCTTACCCTCAGACGAGGAATCTGCTCCTCTCAATTTCCCCACCAAAAAATACATCCCAAATATAGATTTGACTAATCTTCTCACGTATTATTCCTGATACCACACTTAAAAGTAATAATATCGTTCGTGACGTCACTAATCAAAATACATTGCATAGTGGAGTTCCGCGATATGTCTTCATAATCATCTAACGAGTAGGCTCACACTGCACGTGACTGCAGTAACTGGTGCGAGCCGGATATAAGCCGCCGCGTTCAGTCGCGAGCGCGTCGAAATCGGCCGCGGATTATGCAGTTAGGTTCTGATGTTACAGCTCGTCATATCGTATGTTTCGTTATGGTAGGGTTTCGAGAGGTAAGGATTAGACGCAGAGATAAAGCGACTGATTTACTTAGGTATCGATGCTGCTTCCGTGGTGCAACTAATTTAAATGCTGACTGTGAATCGAAAACTCGAACGCCTTATCCCGACAAAATATGTTTGTATAATCCATAGGTAAAATTTGTTTCAGTTCGTGATTTCTTGAGAACGAACAATCGTATTTTAATATCTTTGTCACAGGCTCGTATCTAAGGGTGGAAACCTAAAATAGTGATAACTATATATGCATATTTGGTGTAGCCATTTTAATTATGTTTATGTTATTAGAATATAGTGCGTGGTGGCCTGTTGGTAACGGTCCAGACGCGGCTGCCTACATGTTCACGGTGGTCGCGGGTTCAAATCCCAGGGCACACCACTGACTTTTCGGAGTCATGTGTGTATTGATAGTCAATCACCACGCACTTTAACGGTGAAGGAAAACATCGTGAGGAAACCTGCATACCGTAGCGATTTTAAAGAATTTCTACGGTATGTAAGTCCGCCAACCCGCACTAGGCCAGCGTGGTGGACTATATGGCCTAACCACTCTCAATCGATTCTCTCGATTGTAGAGTAGGCCCGTGCCCTGCAGTGGGACGTATATGAGCTGATATAGATATTAGAATATAAAGAATTGAAAAAATCACACATTGCGTAGAGCTATATAAATAAATAAATAAATATATCTGTTTGAAATTATACTCAGCCAGAGATACGCTACCACATGTAATCTAAAACAGTAATTTATATAGCAAACGATTTACAATACACGACATATAGATACAACAATCGATTTAATAACAAGCTCTATTCCCGTGACATCTGAAGGTCACTCCACGGCACGTACACCGAGTCGGTTGACAGTCGACGTGGCGCTCTCTCGCGGCGTGATTTACGAGCCGGGAGACATTACACGATAATGCAATGCCGCTGTCAAGTTCATCAGGGATATGGCACGGGAAACACGTATTATATGGGTTTGTTTTGTGTGTGACTGAGTGATAGCTTTTATTGCTAAATAAGTACATGTGCACCCAACATTCACATACATAGTTCCCACAGCAAGATAACAAGTCTCGTATCGTGTGTATCAGACACTACAAGAAGCATAAATATCTCGGTACGAGGATTCAGCTCGCGATTTATTTTTCAGCCATACATGAGATCTTTACTGAATAGTGGGACCGCGTAATTTGTTTATATTTCGTAGCTATATTTAGTATGTTCAGTACATTTTTAAAGTGTTCAAATACGCTGATCGTTATGATAGCAAGGTAAACCCTTGTCTAATAGGCTAATACCTAGTACACACCACACAGCGCTGGTACAGTCCCCATGCATCGCAAAGCGGATTGGCGCGTTGTTGCGCTATCGCTCGCAGTAGCTTAACAACAATTTTTAAGCCGTGTCGCCTCGGCTTAGCAAGTGCCGCGCGACGCTCATTCACCCGTGCGTGCAATGTTTATGTGAACACAGACTTATTGCGTAAGCCGCTGATGAGGGTAAAATATTCGAATGGTAGTGGTTAAAGACCCCTCTTAGTGACCCAAGTAATCGTCCGCGTTTCGTGTTTATCTTGTGTACATCCGGACCTACTCAGGTTGGCATATTTGAGTCGACGAAGGACAATGTAGGCATCACGCGTCGATAGACACTCTACGTGGGCTGCAGTACACTTACCATCAGGTACATACTCGCGTTGTTGTACCGGAAGAGTAGCCTGTACGTCTCACCGTGTTATCTTTTAAATTAACAATAAGTTAAAATTATAATAGCAATGTATACAAACACATGCTTTTATTTGTGGATGTTCATAAACTAACAAACATACAATAAACTTTCATACGCCCACAACTCGGTACATAAAAGGCGCAATCGTGGAGTTGCACGGTTTTTGTGTGAAATGATTCAAACAAGTAGCACAGCGACAATCACGCTGCAGTTCCGAAGCGCGGCACCAGCTGGCGCCACTCATTACAAACTCGCCACACGCGCCGATACTGTTCCAAACTCTACAACACCGCATGGCTGTTACGAATATACAAGCACGAGGAAGCACGCCTTTGTCTTGTTAGGCTAAGCAGATGGTAAAGCAACAAATGCTATATGAAACACTTGATTTTCGCCATTTTGAACTCAAATAAGCATGCAAGCTTGACCACAAATATTAGGCTGAAATTTTCATTCGGATTATGTTTATAGCACATAAGACCATGACGTTATCACTGAAGGAGTAGATAGCCGCTAGTAGTACGCATATTCCGCAGAGATTATTAATTAAATTTCAAGATGTGATAGAAAGCAGGCGTAACTTGTTGCTCAACACAAAAAAGACCTACTTAAATATCTACGTGTAAAGCTACTACATGTGTCTAAAAACCTAACAGTAGCTTGGAGTGTCAAAACAGTAGTTTAGTTTAATAGCATTACATGTAACCGAACGCTTTAACAGCAGGTGATTCATCCGGCGGCGAGGCGTAGTGTGCTTGTACCTTAATCACGTGCTAACGCGCGGGACAGGTCTATATCCCCTGTATAATGAGGCTGAACATTTTCTGTTTTTATGTGCGAAAGGAAAAATAAACGCGTGGCCTCTTAAAATGCATAAAGAAAGGGTTTATGAGCCTACAAGAATCTCAATCTACGATTGAATCATGACAACAAAGCCGTCGCTTAGCGTTGAATGTATGTTTGACAGTGGCCACGGCCGGGCCCATCCCTAGAGTAGACCTGATGATTCTATCATTTAAAAGAACAGTTATTCACTGAATTAAATAAAAATGTTGCGGTATTAAACTACATAATATAATAACACTTATTAAGACACATGTCACGTGACAAGCTGATTAGCAAACAACACGCGCTCAAAATCCAGCGCTAATTGAAAGTGTTGCGCGACATGCGCTGAAACATCGCCGACAATGCAATTCTTTAAAACGCTCCTCGCCACTAATTACCATAGCAACACGAACGGATATATTGTGCAGACGAGCGAAGGGAAGTGAATGGGAAGGGAGGAGGCCGACGGGGGAGGGGGAGGGGGGATGTGCGGCCTCACTGTCTAAAAATTCCAACTGGAGTAGTAAGTCACACGCCGCGTCGCTCGTATCGCTGCTTGTCAATCTCTTTTAGAGGATTTGTGTAAAGGTTTTTACGCGAGTTCACAACTCGTGCTAATTCAAATCGGAAAAATGCGCTATAAATAGACCATGATATACCGGTGATATTGACATATGATATTTAATTTAACCCACGTTTTTTTCATCACCCCAGGAGGCATTGTACAACATTTGAAAACTATCCGAGAAGAATTTTTGTTAAACATTATGATTTAGGATTTCACATTTTTGGCCGCCCCATATAGACTATTTTACTGCTTAGCTGAACTTTGGTTTGGTTCGGGAACTTACCTGGGCGGTAAAAAAATCGTACCTAAATGTATTGATCAAAAGCCTTAACAACTTTTATACAATGCTGCAAGTTCATCTCAAAGAAACTGTTATTGATCAGGCTTTTTGATCCCGAGTGCTGAGCAAGGCCACACTAATTCTCTTCACTGGTATTTGTGTTCAATCAAAATAGGAAATCGAGAGACTCCAAATCATTTTGATAGCATAATCATTTTTTGGATCTTCCTGGGGTGCCTTGCCAGTTTTTGGCCATTCACGCGTCCAGGCGGTGCAAAAATAGCCCACCGGACAGAATAAAAAAATACACACAAATATTTAAAAAAAAATATATTGAGTCAATTTTTTTGACACGTATTTAGAAATCTATTGTAATCTGACGTCACTGATATACTTGTTGTCGTCTATAGCTAATATAGATTAAACAGACACTTTAACTGCAAAATACCTGTACTGCAAAATACACCTCGCCAAGTCGGTACAGCCTCGTCGGTGTTCCCTTAGTATCGTCTCGCATTTCTTGTATATTAGTTTAACTGGAGTTCCTCGGGATCGCGTGACTACTGTGGAACCCGCGCCCTCGCCGCTTTGTGAGCCTGACTCCGCTGTGATGAACGCTTTCGCTTCAATTTCGATGTATTATTAACTTCGGGGTAAATACCCTTAGCATCGCGTATAATATTATGAATTTTGTATGGTTCACTTGAAATGTGGGGAGTATTTATCCTTTAATTTTGTATCTGTTTTTAGACTTACCTCTCCTACGGTTAATTTTCTTACTCATTTATTTAATTGTAAGGTAAAAATAAGTTTCTTGCCGACCGGTCACTGTAGCATGCAAGTTTGGAGCCGAGCGCACACCGGTGACCGGCCCGGGCGGCGAACCGGCTAAAAAGTGCAGTGACGTCACCGCACCGCGGGCTGATACTAATCGAGCGGGAAATTTTGCGCACGCCGCTGCACACACCACACACGGCTGTTCAAATCACGCTTTCAAATGGACAACATGCCGCTCTGTACGTGCGAGTATCATACTTTACAAATATTACAAGTTATTGTGCGTTTACTTTTTGATTATTTTACATGTAAACTTTTAAATTAATGTAAACAATAGTTGGTGAACCATAATAAATAAATAAATTACTCCTAGTTTCGTAGTAGCTCGTAGTCATCCCAACTCAAAGGGGCCATACACACTCTGTTAAGTGTTTCTTACAATACAAATAATTGTTTATGTTGTACACCAAGATGTTTCAAAGTAACTGAATTTTGTGAATTGTTTTCCAGTAAAATAAAAGTATTAAAATAGCAAATAAATATACTGGTGCGTCTTATCTCTTAAGAGCCCTTAAATCATAATCTTCACTACGCTAATACGCATACACCCAATGGATTTATTGTATACAACACTTTTTATACACTTGCGAGACAGATAGTACAATACACATGACAGAAATGTAATCCAATCTTTTCAAATAGAAAAGAAAAGCGGTCCCTTAAGCCAGCTAGAGTGAATCTAATTGGAGGAAAATAAAGGTAAATGCCGCGCAATTCAAACAGAGTGCACACGGTAAAAGATGATTATTATATAATAAAGCACAGCGAGGCAAATAAATGTCTAAGCGATAATGACCAAGTTTAATTTATCGCAGTAATTATTACCGAACAATTATCACAATTGAATACAGAATAGAATTTAGATAGCGTTATAATTAATAATGGAATCATCGCATTTGTCGCGGAACAAAGGGGATTTATTAATTTATTAAATAAAACCTATTTAACAAATATGATTATTCAAAGAGCTAGTTTAGTTCACAGTATTGTGACGCTGCGGTGGACAGACGTCAGATTCAATCCAAGATATAATAGTCGCATTTGGTGACAAAAACTATCTCCCCTCCACACCCGCCACTGCAACTCCTATAAGCCGGGCAGACAATGCACGCGTTCGCTGGAGCTCGCCAACTCTAGGCATATCTGACTTGTCTTTTACCACATTCGTCGGAAAAAGTTATCAGGCCCTTCCATGAAAAATGTGGTTGGAATCTCATATCGGTTTGTGTGATGTTCGAGTTCAGAAATCTCTTACTTGTGGAATGAAATATGGGACAGGCATTGCAATACGCTTACCACCTCCGAGTTATTTTCACATCTTGATACAGACATAACCTCAATCCCTACTAGGGATAAACGTGAGCCTATACATGTTGGATAAAAAAATCAGACACTTTCATATGTTTTTTACTCGTTACACTTGAAAATTATGGTCCTATGTTGCCGTTGTTTTAATCTATAACAAATTCATCTTAGATTATAATTTGCGAGAAATGAACAGGTTGGCAGCAGATTGAATATGAAAAATACATTCTGTGTAATTTGCGAACACAATATTATACAATAATATGTATATGAACGAGTTTCATATAAATCGATGCAGATCTGATCTGATCTAGGAGGTCGTGGGTTTTGTAGTTAGGCAGCTTGCTTTTTATTCAGTTAATGTGTATGTATAGTGCAACACTTGCCCTTTAATGATAAAGGGCTATGAATCTTTACATGAATCATGGGACGGAAATATGTTCAGTGAACTAGTGATAGTAATGGCGTCTCTGCGGACCCCATTCAACCATACAGGCATTAACTTACATTTGTGCACGTTTACCTTGTCAATCGTAAAGCTGCCTATTGTTGTGTATACTTAACTCACATCAATACAAATGTGTTAAGTGACTCAGTGACTCCCATCCACTCGGAATAATCTCCAGACGCTCCGACATGAATCTTGTTGCGACACTCAGAGGTACAGCGTAATGTATTACGCATTGACTCGCATGAAAAGATTTTCGGATATAAATGTTCACACCGGCTCGGAAAAACGCGCAGTGATTTGCGAGGAGCTATGTGCGGAGGGAATAAATCACGAAGCAGCCTCCACGCACCCGGGCCTACATAATTATTTACACGCTGATCCGCATTACAATACGCGCCGAGCCTACATGTGTCGAGTACTCGACGTTACTAACTCCCTGTACATATATATTTGTTCGTCGGTACATTTGCATTCGTCATTAACATGTTAGCTTTTAGCATGACGTGCTGACTCACTCTAATCTACAGATATGGTTTTCTAAACCGTACGCTGCTAGCCACATTTGCATGCGACTTTAAGTGCACGAATACTATTATTTGTTTATTACGATTTCACTCTCATCTGATCGTCATGAATATTTGCATACATTTTGTCAGAAATACAGGAGAGGAATTATGGTAACGAAAACTAACTTTTTATTATACCTACTTTAATGCTTCCTGTGTCAATAAACAACCTTAATTAATTGACAAAACCTACATAAATGCAGGAAAAATCTAATTCCAGATCGAAACTTTTTCATCACGAGCAAACAATATCCTCCCGCGGAGTATCTGCGTCGACCGTGTCTCCGGCGCGCTCGTCACTGTGGCACGTAATTTTTCGGTTATCGGCGCGCGATCGTTCCGTCGGCTTCGGCATTCTGCTCCGCATTCAACCGGCGAAGATTAAGGGCCGAATAATTCGAAGAAGGGTCGGGGGGCGGGCTGCGGGACGAGGGGTAAGGAACAGAGGGGAAGGGGGTCGCTGCACTGACAGCCTTTGTGACCGAACGAGCGTCCGTTTAATGGATAAAGGTACGCATTTAAAGTGAATAGATTAGCGGAGTTTGGAGATTGTGCTCGTTAGAGGAACAAAATGGGCGGCTTAATGACGACTTGAACGGTGGGCGCTTGTTTAGCGCGCGCTACGAATCCGATCGTATTTTAATTGAATTAGTTCATTAGGAGTGCGGTGACGCGAGCTGCTCTCAGCCGCTGCGCACTGCAGCTGCTCCTGACGACACACGTGGCACACATTATCGAACCTGACATTCGTTTTACTAAAGTGCACCTGTTGGCAAGTTCAGTGCAGTCCCCTACCTACCTAGCGCTACCTAAAGACATAAACAACGCGACGCGTTGTTTCACCGCGCCTACACGTAAAGTGTTGACGCACGTCCTCATGCTTGCACAGCGGAGTGTAATGCGCGCTACTGAACCTCACTACTGCTGTATGTACCCGGTGTAATTGACTGGAGGTGAGGCATACTTCTTGTTTGAGTTGTCCCGCTTAGTCGCAGCTGTTTGTTCGCGTTAATTGATTCGCGCCGTCCTTCGCAAACAACTACTGAACCCGTCACGCTGTGACAGCCGCGGCACTGATGGCTAAGATGCTGCCTGATTGAAATTTTCGAATAGGATTGTGGGCTTGATTCCCGCATCGAAACAAATGTATGTATGCGCTCCAAAATTATACTGTCATAATGGCGAAAGACAAATGTCTGGCGGGTGCCATCTGGACGTGTCTATACTTAAAACTTACTCTGTACCTACTTACTTAGGTGTATTTCAGTCATTTTATCCAGCCAGAATAAAATAATCGAGTCTAGAGTCTAATAGCTACGACTTAAGTCACGTAACTATGCGGAGTAGGACTATATTACGAGTACATGTGGCTGTTGGCTCTCACCTGCTGGTAGTGCCGCGTGTCCGGAGCTCGTCGCCTGCTTTGACACAGCATGCAGCATGTGCGAAGTGCGTTGCGGCGAGCTGTGGTCACGCTCCGTGCGGTTAGTCGCCGCCGAGGTGGGTTTGGCCGCCATGACTAAAACCCCGGACTTAGGTGCTTGCTAAATTGCGTTAATAGTCGACACATATTATGTTGACAGCCTCCGTGGCGCAGCTGGGTAGACTCCGACTTTAAACTAGAAGCTGCGGATTCAAAGACACCTGTTTGTGTGTTCCACAAGTATTTGTTTCGTGCGTAGGTGTTTGGGACACCGAAAAATCTCTTGTAGAATTTATATAAATCTGGGGTCAGGATTACGTGAGGGACTGTTCAATTTACTAATTTATTTAAAAATTCCCAGATACGTAACACAATTGATTACTCTCCATAATATTACATCCGCATTGTATAAAACACCGCCACAGCTAAGAATTATGTTTATATTCTGTGTACATTCCTAATTGTACTTAACAAAGTTTTAATAAAGTGAGAGTTAACTTGTGTAAGCTGTAAAATGTAGTAATGTTATTTTTCCGCCTGAGTCTCTCACAATGTTCCCGCGAGGCGCCGCGGCCCGGACACTCCTTATCACATTACTCGTAGTACGCGCCTGGCTGGACCGCACCGAGACAAACAACCTCAAGGTAATGTTTGAAATGAAAATAAAATCTCTGTATGACACAATAAGTATTAAGTAGTATATTGTATGTTAAATGTGCTTATTATGTTAAGTGCCTTTTTGGCATCATTTTCATTAAATAGTGTATTGTCTTTTTAAATGTTGTCCCATACAAGCATTACTCTTGTATTGTGGGTGTGTTTTAGAAAAGCAAATTGAACATGCACAAATGCCCCGGCCGCACAAATATCTGCAGGCTATACAAATATTTATCCCCGCGAGGATATAAACTGCGTTGAATGATTTAGTTGTGTATTTGAACTATGACCAGATTATATATTTCAAATATTTTTTTTATTGTTCATTTTAGGAAATGGCCTTAGTAATGTTATTATTATCCAGATAGATAATCAATCGTTAAATCATGGATCAAATTAAATGCAATTTGCAAAATAAAATTCGATTGGATCCCAATTTTCAAAGAATAAAAAAGAAAGTGAAAAAAAACTATGCTTATAACGTTAGTTTAATTAAATTAACCGAACTAAGGACAAGCATTTAAAACACAAAGCTATAATTGTTGAAAGTAGTACGTTAAATATACATAATTAAAACACAACATCAAGTTACATTCGGTGCGGAACGACCCTTCATTTGCGAGTCGTAATCTACAAAGCTAATTACGAGTTGGACCCAAACACAATGAGCGGCCAACAGCAACAGCCATGTAAACCTAATTGGCACAATTATGTCTCTCTGTGGCACATTCGTCCACTATGACACTACTGATCTAATATTCCTTGAACGCGCTCATCTCAAGAATTACTTTAAAGAATTTTAAAAAAAAATTGGTGTTTGATAACCCATTTATCACGGAAAACGGCTTTATACCATCACGTTATGACCATAAGGAGCGTAACATTAACGAAAAATGATGCAAAAGGTTTTCCCCGTCATGTTGTTGTTCATAATGTTTCTGCGCCCGAGGGAAGCCGGGCTGGGCCGCTAGTGCATTCTTATACGCTTACAACCACAAATATACTTCTGTGTATACAAATATCTAAAATTTACATTTTTAGACTATGGTTGTAAATGCTTTATAACTATCCATAATAATTATTCATAATTATTATTTTTTATAATTGTGGGGTCAGGACTATGTATGTGACTGTTGGGTGTATTTATTTTATTTATTTATTTATTTATCCCCGCAAATGTCTTGTTTTATAACCGTTTTCATTTAAATATGATATTCTCAATGTGTGCGTGATGTTGGCATATGTGTGAAATGGCGAAGAATTTTAAATTCGCGCACATTGCTGCCAAGGAGCCAATCCGCCAATGCCGTCGTGGTATTACGCAGTCGACGCATCAATTACGCGTCGCGGATCTAGCGCCCTCACGCGGTTGACACGCTAATTTCACCGCGGGCCGCGAGCGCATCAAATACGAAAAACCGAATCAACCGGCGCACATGCGGTCGCCATAGAAGTAGAAGAAGTATTACTGTGGCATTCGAAATTCGTTAATAAACATAGGGGTAGGGGTATACCCCTATTTCCCTATGTACCATCGCGATACATGTGTCGTGTATTGGGTTTAACTTATTCATGTGGTACCGAGCATGAATTGAATCACATTGTATTTACCATGAATTGCATTAAAATCGATTGGTTGTGTCCCTATAAAAAAAAAAACTAGATCCGATACAAGAGCGAGTGAATTAGCTTATCATATTATGTGCGATTGTAGAGAAAAGCCAAGGCCAAACTTGACATTTATTGTATCTGCGCTATACAACTGTGACGTTTGACTGGTGTCAAATTAAACAAAACCAACGTTCACGAAAAAACCATTGTTCTCAGCAACAATGTCTATTCTAAAGTCAAAAGTCGCTACGGTTAAATTATTCTGGAAAACACATTAATAAACAGTCTCTTCATAATTCACAACTTGCATGTGCTTCAAACTTTACACAATTCTCTCAATTCGCTTTTGTTTGCGAGAAGTGTACTCACATGCAATCGTGCCAAATGTTGTTCTCAGAACTCTTCTCTGTACAATGACTTCGGTAAAAGTCATGAATATCTTTCAGGGATAACGTTATTCGGTATATTCTGGCAAGAAATACAATATTTATCCATCACCATAATCAATTCGACATTTTGAGACGTAACATATTGACTTCAAAGATTTCATTACATACATCTCTTTGACGTATCACTGTACTCTTACAGGTGAAGCTAATAAAGTGTGTTAAAAATAGAAGACAATATGCATGCTTGCATATTTTAGATCTCTACAATAATTTCCAAGCTATGTGAAATCTGCCATCCCGCACTAGGCCGATATTAGCGACAAAGATTTTTTTTTTCTTATTCTTACAATTAGAATAAGCCCAAGTCCAGCGGTACGAGCGACGCTGCCGCCACGTCGCAGTAGAATTCGAGCCGGTATCGCACGCAAATAGTGTTAAGACTCGACAATGGTGTCGCATTGCGATGCAAGTTGGCAATTACTCGCTCCATACTGAAATCAAACACGAGCTGTCTGTTAATAAGGTGTGGGTTGCGTGAAATTGCCGCTTCCTGCTCCGCTCTGATAAAGTTTAGTCTTGTTGATTCAACTGTGAAGCCACCTTTACACTGGGTGCCTTGGGAATACTCTGTTAATAATTCCACATCATGTTAGCGAGATGGCATGGAATTATAGCTCACTACTTTGATTGAGTGGCTTGCTAAATGTGGCGAATTGCAGATGCAGGCTCTATAAGTCCGGGATGGTTGGCGTTCACTTGCAGATAAACTTAAGAAACAAAGATTCTACTGGTGGTACTTACCGCACGGTAGATTGCGGTGATCTGCCCCACATAATCCGTCTTCAATACTTGAGAGTCGTAGATGTGTTACTGTCCTTTGAAAATTTATGCAGAAAGAAGAAAAAGTTGACAGTTGTTCGACAGTCGCAGTCAAAGAACAAAACACGACTGCTAAATCGTGTTGATGTAATTCTTATCATAGTTAATTAAATAATTGGCAAGGGCACGACAAAAATATGCCAAAAAACTCAAATAAAGGGAATATAACGTAAAAGCGACAGATAGGGAGCATCGCGCGATGCATCACGGATTCACGGTGGCACTCGTGTGACAATAGTAATAATGTGGCGGCACAGAGCCGCGCAAAAAGAATGGCGATCAAGTTAGCGCTGAGTCGACGCAAAGCGCGGCTTTTAGCGCCCGCCTGCACTTAACCACCGCCCCACCCCCCACCGCACCCCCGCCGCACCCCCGCGGCACACCCGCGCGCCCGCACTCTAACCGACAATTGTATTTTGTCTTCACTCACCCATTGTGACTTTTAATAGCCATACTATCTGTCATTGGTGTAAGTTAGTGAAAATAGAAATTGGCGTTTTCTGTGACGCAGTTGTTTGAAAAACAGCTGTGAAACCAAGAGCAGAGGGTTGAATCCCCGCACCAAGACAACTGTTAGTGAGATCGACAAATATTTGTTTTGACTCCAGGTTTTGTGAAATCGAAAACTCGCTTGTAGTTACTGGTACCCTCGAGACAAGGCTTACATCTCCGTATGGGGTTAATATTGTGAGCGCGACAGTTGGATATATTTTGTTTATATTATTAAGTAAAAAATATTCAAGAGAATAATCTCAGCGTGGTCTCACATTTTTAACATAATAAATGGAATAAATCAAGTCATTGTTATCTAAATCTGCTGAATCCATTCTCTTTGACAATGCAATCAGTATTCTGATCTGAAAGCAAAAAATATTCAATTCGCGGTGTTAAATATGGGTTTATAAGATCGCGTTCTTAATGGCGGCGTCATCAATAGGGTGCATTAAGGTGCGGTTCCACTGGTGCCGACACTTTGAATTGATGCGAGCGAATAACGCTGTGCACTCAGTCGTGTGGAATACGAATTACCTGATGGAACAGGTCTCTTGCCCTCGTGTAAGGCAGTGTTGTAACATAAGTCATTGTGAAGTTGTGTGCATTTTTATTCGACTTTGTCGATAATATTAAGACAGCTGATTCTGTCGCACTGATGTGTTATCTTATTGAACGTAATCAATTAGACTTAGAAATAGTAATAGTATTATAAATAGTATAGTATTGAATTAGACTTATTAAAAATTTCACTATAAAAATTTTCAGTTATGAAAACGTGTAAATAAATTATTAGGAGTAGGTACAATTAGCGAGAAGCAATTCACAAAGCTCGGCTATTTCGATCTCTAGGGATGTATCTAGAACAATGTTTTTATATGTGCCAATTAATTTTAAACACGATGATGTACATCAAAATTCAAACTCACAGCTCTATCGCTAAGTTCTACATTTTAATCCTTATTAACCTGAACATGCTGTATATTTAATTTTATAAACAATCAACTTAGTTATATTTGCAGTGGCCGCGCCCGCCCTGTAACGCTCCAATATTGTACTGTTTTACGCACAGTCTAGACAATTTTGTATTAAGCACTTCATTACGCTGCCTGTAACGGTTTAGAACGATGAGAAAACTACCAGCGCTTAAATTGAGCCGTTATGAACGGCTCTTAATAAAAGGTCAGCGCTTTATATACTCGCCGTTTCTACAAGTATCTCATTATGTTCGTACTAAATATAATCGAAAATTAAATAACAACGCTGTTGTATATTATGTACATGTATTTAGAGATAATGTTTTTTAGAGCAAATTTAGAATGCCTGCATAAAACAACCCTTTTTTTATTAACCATTATAATTTGCATATTCTCTTGACTACTACTTTTAAGATAAGTTTCTAGGTAAGAAAAACTTATCACGTTTTAAAACCTTGGATAACTTTTTGTTAATTACTAATCTACTCGTGTAATTTCACAAAAAACGCCTAAACTCGAAAAAAACTAGTACTAATTGTATGACTTCGCGCGAGATGATAAATTGATGAAAGCCATTATAAGAAAAAGTTAAGAACACCAAGTATGACAGTTTGCAAAAAAATAAATCTTGGAGTTTAGTGAGGGGCGCACAAAAGATCCCGGAGCTGGAGCTAAGCAAGAAGAATGGAGCGCATACTTTAAATACAGCGGAGTGCACACGCGCAGGCGCCGCGGCTTACACTGACATACTGCGGCTGTGAACACCACAGAACAATGAGGTACATAGAAAGAGCCTGAAAATTACTCATATACTTATCCTGTTTTTTCCAATGGGCCAAATCATGGGAGAGAATGAGACAAATAGTATGTGCTAAGGACGGCTCATGTTCACTCATGAAACGTCAAATTGCTATGTTTGGTATGATTACGCAGCCGAATTTAAAAGTGAATTTATGTCATATTTACAAACCGGCAACGCGCCAACACAATTTAGTTACGTTATACTTTCGTGCGCGCTTGACATAGTCGTCTCCCGATTTTTTAAAATATTTTCTGTTATTTTAATAATTAAACAGTGCCTGTGTACTTTACAATCAAGCCAAGCGAAATACCAATGTCTTGCATTATTGCAGGATGCAGATCGCGTTCTTCGCGCACTCAAAAACAAGCTGAAATCATCAGCTTCCATTTGTGAGTAGACAATAAACAAATAATATTTGCTAAAAACTTATACAGGGTTGCAAAATATCTAATTAAACTTAAACTTTATTATGTTGGTGTCATATTCTAATAACCCGCAGGCCATTCGATTCAGTAATTTTTAAATATTGTTCATTTTTACCAATTTGGTAGTCATGTTCAATAGTGATGTGGTGCACATTTTATCGATAATATAAATAATGTATATTTTAGTTTACTAGCCATGTTACATAAGTTGGCTTGTACTTTAAATACTTACCTGGTAGTGTAGTTGTAAAAAGCGCTCGGCCACTGCGCGAGACCTGTGGTCTAAAATGCCATATGATATAATCTTAGTGTTTCATATTATAATTATTTTTCAATGCAGATTCCCTACAAATGAAGCTATGAAGCAAAAGTGGATTGATGCTGTCGCACGAACAGATTTACAATTGAAAAAACAGCACCGTATTTGTTATCGGATATACTTGTTAAGTATATCTGGGCGAATAAATGCGATTTTCTTTATAAATTTAAATTCTATTTTTTCTGGCCTTATTGTATTCGTTATTATGAGTCGCTGTGATCATCTTGTTAATAATATAATGTAATACCTTGTTATATGTCAGTAAAATATTAAACACAAATAGAACAATATTGAATATGTTTTAATTTTTTTCGTTAAGATTGTAGGAAGTTACTGGATGTAGATCACTTCCAATAGTTCAATGTTGAGAGCCTTGGGGGAGGCCTATGTTTAGCAGTTGACTTTCTATGGCCGAAGAGAGGGAAAGAGAGAGACATAATAATATCCCAAATCAGCATAAAAGTAGGCCGTATAGTTTTACCAATCCAATAGACTGCATATTATATTCTTTATTTATCTTTCAATACTTTTTTTATCATCCTTATAATTTAAAAAAAACATTAATTTTCATACATTTCCTTAACGACCTAATCGCATTTGTTTAACGTGATTAGCTTTTCTCATTTGCCTGGACGACTCTTTTCTCTGCATTAATTTATTAGTGAAAACTACTGTATTCTCTACAACATTTATATGTAATCTATATGTTTAATTTTCTGTTTGTTTCCCAAATAATAATAAATAAACAAATTAATTATTAATTGTTTCAAAACATTCCTTCTAGCTACCCAACAACCCACACTAGGCCAGCGTGGTGGACTATATGACCTAACCATTCTCAATCGTATTCTCGATTGTAGAGTAGGCCCGTGCCCTGCAGTGGGACGTATATGGGCTAATACAGAATACAGAATTCCTTCTAGACACTACCTTCCTTTCCCCAAATTTATGATCAGGAGATGGTTCTCCATACATTTATACACTTGATTTAATAGCATATCGAGAACTCGCATTTTTTTGCCAATTTTACAATTTTCGTCAGAAGTACCCACTAACATGTGAAATGGTACCCTACATAATGAATAGCGAAATGACAGAAATCCGTTATTAAATATTAAGTGTCAATAAAGAAGTTCCCACCTTACTCTTCACAAATTTCGATTTCATCATGTTCCTTGCAAAAATTGACTCTATAGAGGCTTTGCGTACTAGCAGAGTAACGCAACCAAACATGTATTGTTTTTTTTACATTTACATGATTCATGTATGAATATCTACCGATGTGTTTTATATCAAATTAAAGTTTATTTTATCATGCCTACGAATTTGCTATAAATAAAGTTCATCTATCGATATCGATAACTATCAGACGAGATCACAGCACAATTATTTCTAGTTGTCAAAATTAGAGTGTACGTTGAAATGTCATTATCGTTTCTTCTATGGACCTCATTGTTCTGTGGTGAACACACTGACTAATGACGTGTACAAACCACGTCCAAGGTTTATTTGAAGGATTGAAAACGTCCACCTGGCAAGAAACATTGGGTCTGCTACTATGAGAACTGTCTAATAATTAGGTAAAATGCCTATTGATGACTATTTTGTAAACCCTGTTTATCTGAGTCTGGGTTTTAGAAAATGATCGTATTCAACAATGACCATAGACGGGCTGGTTGGTGTATCTGAACAGGTTCATTGATCCACCAGTTTAGTAATCTAATATCTATATTAAAATGTCTTTTGTCTGACAATACTGCCCTGTAGTAATTTGCATTCGGAGCCGTAATACCTCGCGGCGCACACACTGAATAATGAAGCAACCAATGAATCAACGCTTATCTACCATGTATAATATAACGTTGCACTAACTATATATGTTGATAGCAAGGACCGTCATTATATTAAATAGCTTAAATGATACGAATGTTTGTTACGTATTGATTACTTCTCGTGGAATATGGAGAGACGAACAAACGGGCGGCCTGGTGATACCAGAGGATAGACTGCAGGTGTGTAGTGGTTGTTATATTCAGAATGTTTACATTTCATCAGCTACTCGATTTATTATTTTGAGTAAAGTTTCAAGGCTTCTGAGTCTCCGGACAATTCGAAGGCGGTTTATTCAATCACAATAACGTTGTAAGGTTATTATTATTTTCAATTATTTATTCCCGAACATTTCATTACACTGGATTTATAGCGTTTGCTTCGAAGCCATAATTTTTACGACACTATCACTAGCCACGGTCTGGGCGTTTTATGCGAAAGTTACAAACACCGGTCGCCGGTACATTAACCTTTGTCCTTCACACTTTATGTTAAAAATAACGCATCGCTGTCGTTAGCAATAACTCAATATTCATTACACCGCTTCAGAGGTGCAGATAAGGCTAATTATGTGTCGCGGGCACGGCTTAACCCTCCCTGCATCCTCCCCCGCCCCGCGCTACTCTCCCCCGCCTCGCGCCGGCCGCGCGGCGCGACGACTTCTCAGTAAGTTATTCAGTTTTTATGTCCTCCGAGCATTATTTCAGTGTTCACTCGTTAAGCGTTCGATTTTATGAAGGCGTCAGGCGGCGCCGTGCTGGGACACCTGCAGCCGCGGAAACCGTTTGTTAATCGTCACCCCTCCCCTCCCTCTACCTCCCTTCCTCTTCCCCTCGCCTAACTCCCCGCAGGTATTTTCATAAGGAAAATGAACATTTCTATTTCATCTCTTGATTACACTCGTCAAATATTCCTAACTCATCGCCTTAAGAGATTTATTTTAAAGATTTTGATACATCAAAAAGTAAAACAATCCCTTTATTTATGGAATAGTCGTATAACCATTGAGAATAGCAATACAGAATGGTTAGAAAGATGCATCTATACATACCTATTTTAGCTCAAACACAAGCGTTGCATCACTATTGGTTGTCGCGTCGCCGGGATGATTAATTCTCGGAAGCGAGCGACGGCACTCGCGGTGGATTCTGTCTCAAAGCGATCAGATTTCTTCAGACGCAGATTTCTGGGAAATACAACTGGATATTGAGACCGGAGAGACTTCACTATACGTTAAACGGTCACAGGATCGCTTCGAGTAGTTTCACGCCTTTTTTCATAAATATTGTAGAACTTGTACATGAACTTGTAGAACCAATGTTTATGTTGATTGCATACTACTAGAGACCTCACACGCATCACTACTCCTGCGCGCACACTAGTAATAAACGCACTAAATTATCAGCTAATCAATTGTGCATAAAAACCATGTCCAAGTTGTCTGATCTTCACAACCAACTGCCAGTTCACGAGCCGTGATCTGTTCTCGCCACCACAATACCCATTATTGCATGAGACAACAAGTCGGCGCCCTAGCTTCCGCAGTTTGCCTCTTATTTGGGTGCAGACGTCCACAAGCCCGTCATTAGCTATAACGAGGTGAGCAGCGCGCCAGTGTCGCCGGTGCCGCCGGTGTCAGGGGCGAGGGGGGAGGGGGGCGGGGGGCACAATGCCCGCCCCGGAAATCTTCACAAAAGCGCCATTTCCTAAGGCGAGCATTCTATAAGCTTTATCTACGTACAACTCTTTTGGTAGGTTTTTGGTCATTTTTCACGTTCCCTTTGCGCGAACGATTCAATTATTTTTCCATTAAGCGTCGTCGCGGTGCCACGCCGTCCGCGATCTGAACTTTATACACCCCCTCCCTCGCCCCCGCGCATCACCCGTAGCGCCTCGCTAAGATCGCGCTTAAAAGCCCCTAATTCACTTCTTTTGAAGTGGGCTCGACCTATTAATTGGCTGAAAGTCTCCGTAAATACTTTTTTCCGTGTCAATTTGACGGCTTTGTGCTGAGATTGTTTGGATATCAATGATACACCTTATTTTTTACGATTTAAAATATTGATTTCTTTTGTTCGTGACATAATATGTAAAACCAGGTTTAGTTATGGCTTACGTAATACACCAGTGATAATATTATGTCCTGCTTATTGAACGTAATGACCCGTTGCGATCACTCACATCAATTTATAGCCAAACTAGCGGCCCAGCCCGGCTCTACCCGGGTGCAGATTTGAAAATATTTTATCACCTATGTTCATCAGGCATAATGTAGGATCCTAATAATGAAATAATTTTTAAAATAGGTCTAGTAGTTTCAGAGCCTATTCAATGAAAATAACCAATCAAATCTTTCTTATTTATAATATTGGTTTAAATATCACTAATATAACAAAAACTAACTAAATCAGATCATCAATCTCCCAGAAACGTAAGTAAACACCGACACATAATCAAATGATAACATGCTACAAATCGCTTTACGATTGAGTACTACGAGCTACGAGCTACGAACTACGAGCTACGAATTACGAGCTACAATATGTTACCGATAAGCGCTACGATGGAAACTTCAATTATAAAATGATTGCATTAAATAGAAACAAAACCAATATTTAAAGGCATTCCGAGCAAACCACATAACGATAATAAAATTAGCGAATACGCGAGTTTATTTAAAGTTCATCGGTTCGCGTGGCGCCGTCCTCCGCAAACGATATTAGTGGCCGATGTTGTTGTATCACTCTGTGGCCACTCGCGACACGGACCACCGCGTAGTGTATAGGCCGACTACACAACACTGTTCATACGCAACACTCCTGCTAATTATGATATTAGGGGAAAAGAGGGCATAGAATAACATAATTTATTTTTGGCTACTTGTAAAATATCTGTAAAGAACAATGTATCAACATAAACCAAATTAAAAATGGGTTATATTTTATCAATCTTTAATTTTTAATTATAAGTTAGTCTTGTATTAAACAACTAAAGAACCACAATGGCCGAAATAGCTTCTCGTGTGCATGTGCGCAGAGTAAGCGCGGGCGCGGTGGCCGCCCTCATGACAGCGCATCGCCGCGTCGTCTGCGCCTTCTTACTAGCGCTGTAATTAGCATTTTAATTGGCAGCACATTTGCACAGCCTCGCCCCTGCTCACGCTACGATGCTGCATTTATGGAGGCCTAAGCCAACAGCAACAAAGCCGTCTTGATGGGCCGTCGGAAGAACATTCATACACCGTGTAGCGCATACTTTTTCCTTCGCGCAACGGAAATCCTAGAAAAAAATCTCTCTGTCTCTGCAGCCAAGGGATCACAGGCCTCTCCCAGGGTTTTACATTGAAATAAAACTAATTTTACCTATTCTATCATAGTTTGTAGCAACTTTATGAATGACTGACTTTAGTCTGGTCAGTAACCACGAAGGCTCTAAAGTCTTTGAACACTAGAATGTTAGAACAAGCCGCGATGAATTCTGTTAAATTAGTTTCATTTCAATCGCATTTATTTATCGGAGTGTAACTGGTTGGATAGCGACACGAGTAACAGGCGATCAGTAACAAAGTGCCTCGAGTGATGAATGTAGAGGGCGCCACACTCGCCGCTCGCGATATCATCTACACTCGATGGGGTTACTCGCGAGGTTGTTCATAACACATCGCTATCTGAGCCCGCAGTGGCGGCGCCAAGCGCAGCGCACATACACACGAGTGATAAACTTAAGCGATATTAACTTACCGTATTACCATTTTATCAGTTAAATAAATTGAGCAAATTTATTATAAATACACCCAACAGTCACATATATATGTATAGTCCTGACCCCACACTAAGATCGAAGCTTGTGTCGTGGGTATCGGGAACTACGAGAGACATTTCGGTCTCACAAACACCCAGACCCAAAACAAATATTTGTGGTTCTCACAAACATTTGTTTCGGTGCGGGGATTGAACCCGTGGCCTCTCGTTTCACAGGCGGCATCTAACCAATGCAACGGCGCCACGGAGGCTGTCAATTATTGAAAATTTTATTTATCGTCTGTTATTGAAAGAATCTGTTATCTATACATATAATAAAAATGTAAATGGTCGATGTCTGTACATGGAAGATATTTAAGAAATTTCAACGCGGGGGGTCTTTATAACAGCAACAGAATCCAAAACAATATTTTTTAGAATTTTTGTCTGTCTGTCTGTCTGTCTGTCTGTCTGTCTGTCTGTCTGTATGTTTGCTTGCGCATCACGCAAAAACTACTGCACCAAATGAGATGCGGTTTTCACAGTTGTATTGCTGCAGGTTTAACTTAAAAACTGGTATATGTTGCATTTGCATACAGGGTGTTTCTTTTTGTTTGCTTGCACATTACTCATAAACTACCGCACCAAATGAGATGCAGTTTCCACAGTTGTATTGGTGCAAGTCCAACTTGAAAACTGATATATATTTTATTTACATACAGGGTGTTTCTTTTTATTTACTTGCGCATCACGCAAAAACGACTGCACCAAATGAGATCCAGTTTCCACAGTTGTATTGGTGCAAGTCCAACTTGAAAACTGGTATATATCTTATTTACATACAGGGTGTATCTTTGTACTATGGAAGATAAGTGAGAAAAACTAATATTCCCCATATTAACACTGGATTAACACTTAGGCTACATTTTATCCAGATAAATTAAGTGTTCCCGTGGGATGAGGACGGAAATCCGATATATTTGTTACTTTTTATACTCAAAGGGATGCGATGGGCGTGGATTACATACCTTGAGTGAGAATGAGATAGGACGGGCGGGATATAACGGGACGGGATGAGAAATACCAAATAATCTATACATGTATATTTTTTTAAATAAAGTTAATCACGCAGACGAAGTTAGCGGGCAGAAGCTAGTTGAAAGAATAAAACATTGCCGATGGCAGTGTATATCTATTCGAACATCCGTTACAAGTATATAGCAAAACAAGTGGCACTGATTCGAAGTGGCAGGGTAGTAGCATCAGTTCAATCATCAGCTGCGACTGACGCGCGGTAGGTCGCGTGGCCGCCGGCGCTGCGCCGCGCTGCCATTAAATACATTTTTTCCAATATTCATTATTCGATGGCGCTCGATATGCAAACTCGAGATTGAATGCGCATTCAACAACACAAACACAGATACACATACACGAGTACATGCGCCGCTCGCGAACCACCTCGCGTTTCACTGGTCATTTACTGTTTTATGAATATTACTGTCCCAAACGGTTCAGTACAAATATACAATTCACTAGCACTGTTTATTTACATATTACCATTGTGAATGTGTGACCTCGTCATAGCTTCACGTTTATTTCTTTGAGACAGTGGTAGAACCGTAGCCGGGCTGGCCCGTTTTAAGTCAAGCTGATTCGTAGTGTTTGAGACTCTGCTTAATGGCTATTGGCATAAATGATGTTGAACATCTCTCTTGACCCTCCATCCTGAATTAGAACCTACACAACTGCAACGCAGTTGTAATACAAAAATCTATTCCACCAAGTGAGCTATGACGGGTGCTTCAAAATATTAATTATAATACATATTTTTCAATAATATTATATTTTTTACCTTTTTGTAAGTTCGAATATATCATGTAAACTAGGGGCCGACCCAGCTTCGCCTAGTTGCAGATTCCTTTTTTAGTCGGGCTCACATCAACAACATATTATTTGGCGTTCTCTATTATTTTTACCGACTGCCTCGGTGGCGTAGTTGTATTACGGTACGGTTACAAAGCTGAGGTGTCGGGTTCGAGTCCCGTGTGGGGCAAAGTGATATTGGATTTTTCTATTCATTATCAGCCCGGAGTCAGGAATTTGTGCCCGATATGGCGATAGGCGAAATGTGGATGTCCTGGTGGCGCTTCGGGGATAAAGGCGTGAGTTCATGTATATATGTATCTGTATCAGCCCATATACGTCCCACTGCAGGGCACGGGCCTACTCTACAATCGAGAGAATCGATTGAGAGTGGTTAGGCCATATAGTCCACCACGCTGGCCTAGTGCGGGTTGGCGGACCTTCATACCGTAGAAATTCTTTAAAATCGCTACGGTATGTTTTATTTTTATTTAAACTCAATATGACTGCCATCCTTTGTACTGCTTTTCCGACTCTTTCGGTCCCATGACCATGCATGTTATCTAATCTTCTCCTATCGCATACCGTCTCTTTGAGTGTGAAAGAGCACCAAATATATTTGAATTCCTTGCTCAACCAACGCGATCACTACTATACATTTTCGGGATAAAAAGTAGCCTATGTGTTAATCCAGGGTGTCAGCTATCTCCATACCAAATTTAAGCCAACTTGGTTAGAAACAAACCGGTTCTATTTCGTTAACAGAGTCCCCCCATAGGCTCTCAATAGTAATTTATAATAGTAATTTCATATACAGACATCAACTATTTACAAAATTACTATTGCATCGACAGAAGATGGATTTTGCGTAGTAGTTGGTATAATATAAACTCGTATATTACGCGTGTAATGTCATCTGCTACTATTTATATTATCGGAGTACCGTAGTAAAGTATGTATCCTTGACTAAGTCACCTTCACTGACCGGCGCGACATTGGGGTCAGCTCAAATCTCGCAGATTGCGCGTACAATGTACTCGCACAGAGTGGAGAACAAGTTGTAGGAACATACACTGTGACGAGCCGAGGCACGCACCAATCTATCATGGCATTTATACCATGTTACTTAAAAGTGGAGACCATTATTTGGCTTTTTGTTGTTTAAAAATATATGTTTATAAAATTGTTAAAGCTTTCTTCTTAAAAATAAATATAAATATGAACTGAATAAGTAGTTAACAACAAATACATGTGGGAGAAAGGGCGGTAGTAAATAAAATTAAATAGGATTGATTAATATTTTATATTTGAATACTTTAATTACAAATAAATAATCATAATAATCACATCACTTCACAATAATTATATTATTAGCATAATCACAATCATAATCGAATAAGCATGTAATAAGAATGTGATACAAATTCGTTACCTGACAGTTGAGAGCGCCCTCGTGCCGTGTCCGCAGTCAAGCGGACTCTGATCTGTCGACAGATGCGCGCCCATCTTTTATACCACTAAACTAGCGGTAGGTGGGGGAAAATGCGGGTAACGAAATGTCAGATACAATATATCTTAAAATAGGGTAATTCTAATGTAACTTATTTTCAATATACTCCCACATACATGTGCAGGCTCAAGTACCGAGTACGCTTTCAAGTTCAACAATTTCAAGTAATTTAAGTATGAACTTGATCCATATTTTCATTAATTTTTAAAATAAAGTTATTTACAGTTGTTTAAATATTGTATACGTGACAAGCAGGTTAGTGTATTTTGAAATTCAGCTTATCAATCACTTTAGTAGTTAAGCGATAGTATGTACTAATGCTATTGACGCACCTTTTCAACATAAATGTTCGCCTATCAAATTCAACAATATATCACCTCCCAAATTACGTATTAATATTATACAATCTCTATATACATATGAATATATTGAAAACGTGTAATGGCAGCTACTAGGTAGACAGGACGGCGAGGAGGTACGGCGGCTGCTGGTGCGACAGCGGTCATCTCCGCGTTAACTGCTGAGACGCGTGATGTACGAGCGTGGCCAGCGGCAGGCCATGCCTTCGGGTCTGGGTGTTTGTGAGACTAAAATGTCCCTCGTATTATCTGATATCCACGACACAACTCGATCTTAGTGTAGGCTCAGGACTATGTATGTTACTCTTGGGTGTATTTATTCACAGTAGTAATACAACAAGGAGTAGAATAATTTCCGCCACACCACGCACCCGCTCCGCACCAGACATCATCGCTCAGCGCCAACACGCGCGTAATGCCGCCATTTCCACCGCCACTACATGCGAGTCAATCATACGTGCGCACTCAGAATACCTCCACATGAAAATATCCTGATATTATACAAGAATTTTCGCAAGGCAAATCCGCTGCAAAACATTCGTAATCAGTAAAATAAAAAAATTAATAATTAACAATGCCGTGTGCCGTGTAATGAAAGAGACGCGGGATTTACCCGGCACTCACAGCCGACACTCAACTAGAAGTAACTAAATGTACTCCAACTTAGTTCGCACAGTACACATGTATTGATTGAGCGCGCTACATCTAAGATGGCGTCATTTCCCCGGGAAATACGATAAAAGTCAGCCTCATTTCTCGTCACATAGCACCAGTATACACCAGATTAGCAACTTCACGCACGAGCAGATTCCAACGGCGGGACTACAGCCAGCGCCGCGCCGAGCCATTCAACACCGCGAAAACTACACACACACTGAACACTTGCCGAGTTTCATAAAATAGCGCATTCTATTCAATCATTTGGATTATTTAGTTATATGATATGACATCAATTTCCATAAATTACGCGAAAATTAATAATAAGGGAGCTGCATCAATTTATATCCCCGCCCCGGATAATTACTAGTCAATTAATGGAGCACGTCGTGTGCCTACGTAGCGGCGTAACAATGTAGCTCCGTAGTGTCGTAGCATTGTAGCCGCACTCCAGCGCGCAGAGCACGCGTCGCGTCAGCTCTACAGTCGGCGAAGGCTGACGATGACAAACTCGAGGGCCGACCTCCCTTTGTTAATAGAACTTTATGTGTCGAGCCGGAATGTCTCACGTAGACTTCAGTATTTTTTCCTAGCACCCTTTACACGGGAATTTAACCTGTAACGCTGTAAGAGTAAAGGTGATAGTGGCGTGAGACGCCAGACGTCGTCGGTCTAAGATGTAATTAGCGAAGACAGGCTCCACTGACTCTCGTGATGTAGTGGCTTAGTTCAGTGTCGCGCAGTAACACAAACCGGTTTTATAAATAGTTTCTTGTTGTGGACTTGACTTTACTTGTCGTCGAAATGAATGTTCGTGTAATGAACGAAGACGGGAAATTTTAAAAATCAGCATTACTTACAAGTACTAAATGTTACACAGATAAGTGTTCATTAATATGACACAACAAACACTACACGCGACTTTTCGCTTTAAAAGTCTCCATTTTATTTTGAAGTTCTTAAGTAAGTTCTTAGTAGGTACATATTATGTCTTTAAGTTGTATAAGTTCGTATTATTAAAGTTTTTTAAACTGGCACGATAAATATACTACTCTGTACATAATGACAAGTAAAGTTACAATATAACGAGAGTAGAATGTATTTCTGCTGTGACTGTTCACTAATATTATATTACTGGATGCTTGGTCACATCGCTCCGAGTGCAATTGCTGTGAGGCATCGTGTCCGTGTGCAGAGTCGGCGCTGTCGACGCGCGGCTCTATGCAGTTGACACTCGATGTCGACAACTCTATAAGAACATGTCTGTCACTTGACAACCTCCATGGGACAGTTGGTTAAGACGCGGAGCTGTGCACCTTTATAATCATGAGCACCATCATCGCATTGAGCACGTTAAGATCAGTTGTTGTGTGACCTACAAATATTTGTGACTGGATAATGCAAAACCTCAAAGACTCCCGTAATTTCTGATCACTATTCCAAACTTGTATCTTCGGGTATAGTAGAGACTACGTGTGTGACGGTTTTGTGTATCTATTTACCTACCCTACCACGCGCACTTTATAAATCTTGTGTGTTATGTAAACACCGTGCATGGAGTACTACACAGTTCCGCGTGTGAAAAGGCTTATCTCTAGTGGGTGATACATGGCGCTCGCGAGCGTCGCCACGGATATTACACTCGTAACGCCATCGCACGCGACAATTTACACCTGTTTATTCTCTTTCCATCATGATTCACAGCATTCTACTCACGTTTTACAAAACGATTGTTCATTTAAAAGTCGACAATTTTTACATTGGCCAAACAAACCAGCATACGGCTGACTTATTGAAGGAATTACTACCTCGCATGATCGTATAAAATACTTGGATTGGAGGCACGTTGCCGGCCTCTCAGAATGGTAAGAGAAATAAATAAAAAAGAAAGGCGAGGAGATCAGCAAAGTCATCGCTTCCCATTTTTTTATATTATTAGTGGCTCTATTACCAGTAAAACAACCATTTACTGAATAATCGAGATTAACTGCATAGTTGCGTGCATGTATTTGTGTGTATCATTCGACATTCTGAAGTGCTGAGTGGGTGCGGCGTCGGTGTCGAAGAGCGCGGGCTTCTCACGAGTCCTGTGCACACGGAGGGCGCGTGTTTGAGTTGCGCTCGGCTCCTACAGGAGTTTATCTTCACACTCGGTACACGTATACTCTGCTCAACATATTATGCTAACTCATAAGTAGGGGTGTTTTAAATCTGATAAAAATACATCATATTGTAATGTTTGTGTAATAGTTCATAGAGTATATAGACATTTAGACTGGACAATAAGAACCACTACAGATAGTCTCGGCGTTTTATTATAATATAAAGATTGGTTTTTAGTTCGGTTAATGGTGATTGTTGAATGAATAATATTAAATCTTTTTGTAATCAGTTCGATATCATGATTCATCACGTTGCATATAGGCTTTGTTTTACGAAACACGAAAGAATTATACATGATAATTTCCCATCTTCAGTATTCCTTCTTAGAAAATTTTTGTTGGTATAATAATAATCGAACACACATTTAAAAATAAATTGTGAGCCGGACGCCTGGCAGATGTGAAACATCAAAATTATTTTTTACAAGTAATATCCATAAACGAACAAAATATTACGGCAGGAACTAGAGTCTGACAAAGTTTTTTTTCTTTGACAAAATATTCAATGATTATGAAAATGTATTCCTATCTTTCTCGTCACTGTTACTACGTATGGTATATGAAATGTTTAATTTTTGATTAGTTTGACACAGGCAATTATTTCTACTGGTGGTAGGTATTTCATGTGTGAGAGGCCGCCTGGGTATAGGTACCACCGCAATATCTGTTTCTCCCGCCAAACAACAGTGTAAATGCACTGTTGTGTTCAGATTTTAAGGTCATTGTAGCCAGAGTTACTACTGGACATATTGAGACTTAACATCTTATGTTTCAGGATGGCGAGAGCAGTGGAATGTCAAGTATTGCTTTGTAATTTATAGTGTTATTTGGTTTTGCTAGTGTCCATGAGGCGTCGTATTGCTTTGTGATAAAAAATAATAATAGTAATAATTCCCCACTAAATGGTTTGCCTCAATAGGCCTTATCAAAGCGTAGAATCGTGGTGAACACAACGCATCACCTGTCCCTTTATCGGTGACACAGATCAATGAGATCAAAAAAAAAAAAAGAAAGATATACAATCAGCACAATGTAGGCGAAATGTTAGTAATATGTTAGAGAGCGGGTAAACGAGTTGTCCCGATCAACGGCCGCGGGGCGCGCTGCGTGACACAAACCATCACACAAGCAGAAGGTGTACACGCACTATTTAAGGGAATGCAAGAGCTAAACAAAACAAATACTGTCATTCTTTGCACGGATTTCTTTATTTATGTATTGGCTTACAGCGTATCTACCGTGATTTCCTATTTTTATGCAATCAACGGAGGCATTTATACAATAGTCTTTATTTGCTGCAGTACGACTCTTCCCTTACTAAACAAAATGATTTAATCTATTGATTTATTCTACCATACTCAGAGTGGAGTGATCCATCTGCCCGGCGGCGGGCTGGGATGCGAGGTGGCGAGGGGGTCGGGGGCGGCGAGGTGTCGGTCTGTATGTGCCGGTAATGTCATTACCGTGCATCCATTACTCAGTAATGGGTTTCCGTTGACGCTGTTTTACGAGTGGCGAGCGGCGCGAGTGCGACACCTCCCCCTCCCCCCTCCCCCGCCCCGCGCCGCCCGGCAACACGCACCGGCCCGCGGTCCGGCGGCAGCACGCCGTGCTTATTGAGTGTGAACACGGCGCGTCGGCACGCAAACGATACAAGTCCTCACAGCACACTCACACATGACGCAGCACTTTATGCACTGCGCTGTGAACTGTCGCTCAACTCGAGTGCCGCCACTACCTTGTAATGTGAACAAAGTTCATAATAAGTGAAATTTGTTTCACTACTTTCATATTATAAAAAAATTGCTCTACGTTGTTGTAATGATTCATTTAATTATCGAAAGAAACCAGCACGAGGGATAACTGTATGTCGACACGAATAATTGTCTCGTATCTTAGCTATTCCCGAAGCTTTTTTCTGGTGATTTGTCATTCTCTGGTTGAAGAGTACAGATACAGCGCAGAAGAGCGACCCACAATCAGCGCGCTAGCATGCTCTATCCTTATATCCAACAATATGTAAAAAGATAAATAAACTACAACCACTGCTATAGTCAAAACCTCACATCATACAAAATACGCTCAGAATATTATGAAAGTTGATTGTTTGAGCGCGCGGAGTGACGCGTGCCAGATGGATGCAAACTTTTGATGGCGACGAGTGGTCGGTGAGTACCGGCATTTGTTCCGCAGCGGACTTATTTTAGTTGACTTGTATCTAAGCGCCACCCACCACCGCGACGCGTGCCAGCGCCAGGCGCTACTTCAGTGGTAGCAACCGCACGGACACATTCATTAGTGCACGCAGACAACTCACTGCTCCACTCAACTACACGAAGTGATGCCAACCGCACGACAGAGATTTTTTCATCGATATGCGAATACTAGTAGTATACTCAGTTGGAAAGCCTCACGTGTCAATACTACCGAGTAATAAGCTACGTTCCGCCTATACATATGTATGCTTCCCTCGCTTTATCGGCGGGTCGGAGCGACGACCGACAACTACGACTTTTAATACTCCGATCTAATTCGAATGTTCGTAACGAAAAAAGACAAAAGAGCGACGCGAGAGAGTTCAATTTTAAAACGAAAAGTTCCGCGATTAATTTGGGTCTTATGAAATCCGCTAAAAATGTAAAGTGCTGGAGCAGTGACAACGTCGCGCGCAGTGGCTGTGAGTGACAGTACGTGGCGAGTCAACTTTTATTACTGGACTGAGCGTTTTCACGAACTCACGAACCTTTGTATACTGCCTCCCTCATCATTCATGTACACGTCATGTTTTTCACTTATGGTCCATACTGGCAATCCGAGTGCTCAGTACAATGCTCAGCGCTCGCGAGTCTCACGTATTGACAACAAACGGTTTAAGCGTGCACAACAAGCACCACACACAGTTACACACCATAACGTTCATTATATTAATTTACCACTTCTTAAAAACGTTTCTATAGCACTTCTTTTTTTATTTTATTTTTATTGCAGTGAATGACGAGACGAGCTTGCCATTCGCCTGATGGGAAGCGATACGACCGCTTATGGACAGTAGCAAAACCAAACAACACCATGAGTTACAAGGCAATGCTTGGCATTCCTCTGCGCCCGCCATCCTGAGACATAAGATGTTAAGTCTCGATATGTCCAGTAGTTACTCTGGCTACAATGTCCTTCAAACCGGAACACAACAGTGCATTTACACTGCTGTTTGGCGGGAGAAATAGACATTGTGGTGGTACCTACCCAGGCGGCCTCTCACACATGAGAGACCTACCACCAGTTGCAGTTGCAGTGCGTATAGGTCGGCTATGTGTGACCGTCTCATATGAAACCGACGTAAATTAACAGTTTCCTGTTTCATTTTTTTGGTGAGTCATATTGCCTTATTTCCTTCGGCTTGTGATGGTGATGGGATATTACGCGATAGAGATATTCTATGCATATTACATTGCGCTTACCATCATTCGCATTGTAATCACTTTGGTGTATCAGTTTACAATTTAATCGCATCGGTTGACCTCAGCCAACGTTTGAGCTTGTGAATATCATACATGGTTCGTAAAAGTCCTAGTGGCCTGTCCTACGTTTCGAACGATCGAGGTTCACTTCCAATCCGTTACCAACAGACCACCAAGAACTTTGATAATAATATTATATACTATGTAATATTATCCTTACAGAAAGTTTGAGTATGTTAAAGCTTGTGAGCGCCTCGAGCTGTGCGTTTGTTCAATGAGTATCTGTGTGTGTGTTTGTATGTGTGTAAGTAGTAAGTTTGCGCGGCGTCGGTTGCGGCGGAGGTTCTGGTGTATACAGCGCCGCTCACTCCGCGATATCGCATACATGAGCGGTATCATGAATCCATGAACTTTGTCTACTCCAATTATTAGTGTTGCATGACATGTATATTATGTGGCACCAGCTGCGCCTACATCTTTAAAGTGGTAGGTAGAGTTCGCATAAATACCACCAACAGTTCACCAAGCTCCGGTCCCTTCCAAATGTAACATAGGGTTAAGCCAGGAGTATGAGGATCTACAATTCCAGCCTTAAGTATCTCACATGAAGGGAGTTTTCAACCAAAGATCTATAGCAACTAAATATATGACACACTCAACAAGAGACAGTTTAAAA
Organism: Deilephila porcellus; assembly: GCA_905220455.2. Lineage (NCBI taxonomy): Eukaryota > Metazoa > Arthropoda > Insecta > Lepidoptera > Sphingidae > Deilephila > Deilephila porcellus. The sequence continues at coordinate 70,796 of LR999991.1, read as the reverse complement.
AATTGAGAGGTGACAAGGGACACCCGGATGGAACGAAGTTCCATTTATTATATTTTATTATTTGTTATGTACAAAAACCTGTATACACTCAACAAAAATAATCGTCGCGACACCACACTGTTCAATGCGAAATAGAAAGACGAAACGAAAATACCTGCTTGCTTTCTATGAGAGAGAGAGAGAGAGACAGACAGAGAAACACGCGCACGCCGCACGGTTACAACTATAGCAAAAAGTGTCGGTACAACTTTTGGTGTCATTTTTCCGTCTAGCCCCCTTTCGCAACGTGCGATAAGGAACTTCGTTCCAAAAGTCTGCACTGTGGTTTAGATCTGGTCGTTAGCTGACTATGCGGATTGTAACACATCATTAGTAGATGGTTAATAAGTAAGTTCGTGTAAACGTGTCTAAGCCGAGCGCGCTGCGTGGGAGGCCAGAGGTCGCCGTCAAAGCGCCGCGCTCAATGCAAGCCATTCATATTTCAATACATTCCCGCGGACTAAAGTACAGGGCCGGTCTCTGCTCTCACCCACATCTAACTGCAACTAACAAAACACATGCCACTATATTATGAGTCACTCTGAGTCATTTAATATTATAATGACTTTCATTCATTAAATCATAACTAGAAAATAAACTCAACAAACACGCCATTACATTGAATGTTATTTTACAAAGTAAATAACAATTTATCATTCAATATTAGTCAACTATGAAATCGACACACTTAGTTCCTACCAAAAAATATAAATTAGATTATTTTTTTCTTCAACATAAACACTGTTATACCTATTTCAATTTCTTTATTTGACTATGCTAGTTGCAGTTTGCAACCAACTCCATGTCTGTGCGGGGTCACTCGCGCGCTGCATTCCTATAAAATATGAAATGAAAACACGACCGCAATACCTTTCTCGCATATTAAATAGCGGCGAGCGACTGTGACGCCCCGAGCCGCCTCGAGCCGCCCGGCGCACCCACGCACTGCACCTCACACAGCTTGTAGAGAACAGCACCAACACACATTTATAGCCAGTTATATCCATTTACATCAGAACATGATAAAATAACAGATGTCTTTCTAAATCTCAGAATCGAGAAATACTGAAAGCTGATAGTAAGTAATTACCACTTCTTATAAATTAAAATCATTAAGAATATTTTATACTTTGCAGACCTTTAAGTAAGGATGAAGGATGGCAGAGAGAAACGAGACGATCATTTGTAGCCCCCGAGCAATGCCATCCCCTAAACCACAGGCAACAGGAATGTTGCTAGTTCACGTTAGTTATTTGTAAAATATAGCCACCGACCCAGCAAAGTTACACACTACTTATAGCTCGGAATTAAATTATTTCTAAAATAAGTTGCATTTACATGCTGTCGTATCCATGAGCTTATCGTCCATATATTACTAGTATCAGGAGCATCCTGTTAGTTTAGTTTGCTCCACAGAACTTCCGATCAAAGGAAAGCTACAAGAGTGTCGCTGCCGAAACATTGTCCCGATCATAAATATATTCATACAACTTATAAACGTAGGTACATTGTTTCCACTCGTCTCGTAGTCGACACTCGACACTTGGCGCCGCGCTACAGAGCTACAGAGCGAACACACGCCACTCGAAGTGTGAATGTACGACAATAATAATGTTTGTGGCGGCGCGGCGCGGGACCCCGCGTGTGTTGCGAGCAGCCCGTGTCGCACGCTCGCCGACGTTTCTATACAAATGGTTTGTTTTTTGGACATTCAATTAACTTTATTCTTGTGTTAGAAGTTGGTGGAAAATCAAAGCGATTCAGATCCCCGACAATTGTTTTTGTTTCATTTGATGCTGGCATCAAAGAGCTATGTCAGTAGCATACATGTTCTACCGAACGTTGTATTGTATTACTTTAGTTCAAGTTTTTTTTTTGTTCCTCACTATTCCCAACGTAATGAGAATATTCAAGTAGATGTGCAATTTGCACGCGATGTGACTGGTCTTGTCTAGTAGTGAACGAGCTTAGGTATTCCTTTTTTGTTTTCTTTTATTTTGACCTTGTGAATAGACATAATAAGGTTGACTGTGAACATTACATTATTAATCCCAATAAAAATTATAAATATATCAATACGCTTAGGGTCTAGAAATTCTCTTAGAGAAGAAAATTAAAGAAATAAATATAATGATAGTGGCATTATAACACATTTTTAATAAAATTAATGTATTTCCATAAATACATAGAAATTTTTTGAAAGCTGAGCGATATTTACAACAAAAATACTAAGAATAAGAACAATCTAGCTACTCATAAGACCAGACTCCACAGCATCAGCAAATCTCTTGTGTGTACCCTACACACACAGGGTGTACACTTTTATAACAAAGTTTCCACTCATATTAAAGCCTTAAGTATTGAAAAATTCAAAGCTACTCTCAAGCAAAAATTATGCGATACTTAAAGCTTATTATAAAATTTCACAATATTTGGACGCTAATAAGGCTTAGGAATAAAATAAAATAATAGTATCTCGGACCGGAGGTGTTGGTGTGCTCTGTATAATTTCATTTATATTAAGTAACTGAAACCATTTTATTTTGCTTTTTAAGCGATTGTGTATGTTATACTCGCTTTAAAGTCTATGCTTGCGGTGGCGTCGTGTGCCGGGTCGGTCACTTCACTGTAGCATGGTTGAAGAGGCCGATGGCTGGCACATGCGTCATACTCGTGAACGGGTGCTGCTTGTGTGGACTGGTCTGTCCGATTGACTTACATTGTAACTGAGTACTAAAGGCTTTCACAATTAATAACTGCGTTGGCGAAATAGAGTATACTGATTGTTCGGTATGGACTACTTCGCTTCACTCAGCCATACTAAATATAACGTAAATATATTTGTGTAGTGACGCACATAGCACGAATGCAATATAACACCAACGTTGCACATACTGTATTCGTACATGCAGTGAGTCAGTCACTCCCCCCCCCCCCCTCGTACGTGTATACTTGTATATTGATTGATTCTGCGAAAATAAATTAGGTTAACGTTATCTTTTATTGTGTTTACCTGAAAAAACCCAAAAGACTCAAAAACGTAGAACATTAAACAGAGTGACATAACATTAATTGAATCATAAAAATATATATTACTTTCAAATTATAAAAAATCATTATTGAACTACTCTGATTTAAACCACTTGTAACTTTTGTATATCAACATTCATTTTAATAACATAAACATTTACAAGTCTAATATAGTGTAACATGGTGGTGTAGACACTTTGCCTATTTAACATCAAATACTAAATAGTATTAACTGTAGTGCTGGTATTACCTTAGTACTGCATACTTAAAAAGGTACCATAAAACATCAAGGATATTTATTTTATTTAAGGACCTCCAACGAAGGATACACGACATATAATAAACACAATTGTGTAGCGTTATTCTAGTTTACAGGATACATAATGAACAGAGCTTCAGAATTCAAACTGCCCCAGCGAGCACGAAGCAGTCCGCAGTCATCGTCGAGATGTAAATCCGCGCGCTCCTCCACAGTTCACACCAGAGCGCAACCGGTACTGAATTCTTCGCTGCACTGACTCGAAGCGGAAGGCGACACAACATTGAACCCTCTCTCTTCGCTGCATCTTTAATTGTGCACTTATTATAATTTAATAATAATGTTTCGAAGCGTCCCCTCGTCCGTGTAGTGACGAAGGCTGTGAACTGCGATGGGTTTTATTCCTGAGTCTCTTATGTATCTGTGTGTTTCATTTTTCGTTTGTGTGAGTTTCGAATTTATTGGTTTGTAAAATGGCATACACCTTGCTAGAGTTTGTATATATACCTGACACGATTACAGATTCGTCCCCCTATCGCATATTTGAAGGAAATAAGCGCAACGAGCTGATGTTACTAGTGGGATGTTTCCTATCTCTGCGGCACACAGACGCGATATGTATGGGCATAGTTAACGCAGCATAAGTCGCTACACCGGCGACGATATCGCGGCTTGCACTCGCACCGAATCCCCGCAGTGTATACATGAGGAGGTGGAACACGACGCCATTAAACTACAACACGGCCGCCAACAATCAATCTCAATGTATATTTTTTATTAAAGCATAAAATAAAAAAAATAACTTGTACAAACTAATAGAGAAAATAATGTACCTAGCCGTCCGTTCAAAATTTCTTTTGTAAAAAAATTACAATGGATATATTATAGTCCATTAATCGTCGTCCACTAATAAAATGTAGGCCTCCCTAAGTAAGCGCTTACCACTGCGGTCTTGAGCAACCAGCAACCAGCATGCATCCGCTACCGCCATGTAGCTACACAGATTATAATTTAATATACTTCGGGAATGTTCGACGCGGCACGTGCGTACTTTCAATCAACAGTATCATGTCCCTACTCTGTATAACCTAGTTGCAGCGTGTAGCGCCCCGGGGGACTGGTGTCACCATCGAGCTACTACGGCTATTACGGAGTGAATGCTGGTGAGTGCTTTCTCGTGCGTTCTCTTAGTGTTGCGACACTTGAGGCAAAGGCCGTGCTCCCGCGACACGTGAGATGTTGATGATTTAAAGAATTCCATAAAATGGAAAAATATACATGTAAAAAAATAATAAAAAATAAATGAAAAATATTCACATATGGAATGTGTAAACATCAATTTAATTTAAAAACAAATACAATAAAATATAAACTGATGTGGGTAGTCAGAAGTGGGGCAGGGTGGGGTTGTTCACGATTTGGTATAAATAGACCAACATTGCTTGAAGTGACACAGTGTTGTTCGAGTCGTGGAGCAGGACATTACTCTGCCCCCTGTCAGTGTAAATCTGGCTCTGAGTACCATTAACAAGATAAGTATAATTGTTGGTTTATATTGCCTTAGTAATTACATTTGTTATACTAATTTTAATAGTTAATATAGTGAAATAATGATTATAATGTTATTATAAGTATATCAATTGAAGTATAGCAGTGTTTGAATATATTTGTGTTTATGAAAGATATATAATAAATAATATTGGAATAAGGAATAAATATGTATTATTATTATATTTTATTTGTATTTTGTGTTATACAACTCTAACACACGCGACATGCAGGGCGCTCTGGCGGGGCTGTGTCTGCGCAGCCGACACACAATTATAATAATGATTGTAGTTCTTATTTGCTGTAACCCCTATGTGTATACTCGACACCGGTCTATTGTGTTGTGTTTATAAGAAGACCCTTATAAATATTGCTAATCTGTAACGTTTTGTTTGTGACCACAGCGTGAAACGTACAGCGATGAGTAATAGCAATTACAATTTCACATTAAAACTGCAAACAGTCTCCATTCATAATATACTTATTATTAATCAATTATTCATTGAATAAAAAATCTTTGTTGTATTATGTTGAGTGGCCAGTACGTGTGCGGAGGCGGCCACGTCCGCTCGACAGTGCACCTCATAACAACGCTCTCTTTACTCCACCGAGTATTCTGTTTATTTCTTCAGCGAGTGTGTTACGTTAATTGGGATTAAGTCGTTAACGGGATTCACGAGCGGAATAATTGCACCAACTCCTCCCTTTACGTGCCACCGCCCTCGCGCCCCGCACCGCACCCCGCGCCGCTCCAAGATCTGTACCCTACACAAATAACTACAGGCAAATACTTAAAAAAAAATAGTTCAAAATATAGATATCGTTAAGCGGCTAATCTGTGGAAAAAATATTTTTGTACCTACGAGTTTTATTCAGTCAAACTTCTTTTGTCTTTTGGTTACGCTCATACAACGATAAAAATATTGTGTAGCTCAATAGTATTGGGTTGACGGTCGTAGCGCGTAGCAGCGTAGCAACATTGTAGGCGGCTACGAATCACCGGCGATGTATGATAAGCACATAAACTAAGTGGAGCGGGCGACGCGACGTGGCTCGAGAGTGGTGCGGTCACCGCCACTCACATACCTTGTCTACACTCAGAGCGCGAGGAACTACGTCTCCATATCAAACATTACTCCGATTTAGCAGCAAAATCCGGCTACGGATTCGAAATTAATTTATGCTTTAATTGCTTTTTGGCTTGTATTATGTTAATGATCAACTAAAAAAATGTTGGTCTGATGTCGTCAAGGAATATGGGAGTCAGTAGCCACCAAAATTACCAATGAGAACGCCAAAGACCCGATAAAGTGGGGTATAACACAGGCAGGATAACTCAAGTTTTTTTTATTCATGTACACGTAGTATTTAATATACAGTATAGTGCGTGCAGTGCAGCGTCGGTTATTAATATGAGCATTGTATGTGGCGTCACGTCGCGGCCGCGTGTCGACTCTATTTACCATTCGCACGCGGCGGAACAACGCGCGCGACCTAATTATATCAGCAACGTAAATATATTGTTTCAGTACATGGGACATGCCTTTATTAGAATTGTTTCGACCTTAATACGACCACGCTCGCTTCACGCCTTGAATAGCCTTCCTATACAGACATCTTTTCGAGGCACAAATCCGTACAATTATTGTGAACGACTGTTAACCACGAACCTACCGATAGATTCAAAAACATATGAGAATATGCTTTGAAACATATTTAGCTTTTATATACACCCATACGCGATGACAAATGATATTTTTATCAAAGAAATATCTATATTATGGTAAGGTGAGTTTAAGTACAGAGCTCGGCACAACGGCAGAGCAGCGAGCGTGTGCAGTACTCCAACTTGGGTTAAGTGTTCTTGGTATTCAACTATTTGTGAGAATTATATTATGCAAGTCATCTCTAAAGCTTTGTTACCCATATTGGAAATGGAAAACACAGCCTTTCTTGTCTCCTCGTCACGACTGCGCCATGGAGTGTGCGCCTGTGGATGTAGAATCATGATTCGCTTCATTAACGCGAGGGATGCAAATACGGCGCTGAAATTTTAACCTCACGACAATATAACGCTTAAAGGGGCCTTGGAAGATATTTTATTACGATAGAATAAATTGAATGACGCCGTGTCAGAGTGATCCGATCCAGCCGCGTCTCCCCTCCGCACCCCGCGCCCTGATATACCATTATATCACCAAGCGACGGTAACAGGTAAGAGTCCGAGAATTATAACAGCCTACTGGTAAATATACAATCACGTGATATCAAATAATAATGAATTACCGCGCCGGGAGGAGCAGCGGGATAGACTTCCACTCGTCAATAAACTGTTACTTGCGGCAGCCCTGGTGCTGTTGCAATGGCTTTAGAACTAAATGGAGAAAACTATCGATAGAAGATTCACCTCACGTATGAGTGTGCCGCGCCTATCATCTACGCTGATACCTAAAGAGAGCTGACTCGCAACCAGTGACCGGACGAGAAGCGTTAAATAATGGTATATTAATAAATATCTAACGACTGCCGACATCGACGAGTATGCTGCCGACTCCAGACGGCACTTTCGTATATTTTGTGAAGACTACCTGGCACTACGCAGCAACGCGACGTATTAGTTATCGGGACAGTGATATAGCAGTGAGCCGTGAGCGGAGAGCGGCCCCGGGCGGCGCCGGGCGGCCGTGGAGCGTGATAATTGAACCAATGAGTGTCGATGACAGCTCGCTGCAGCGACGCACCAGGGGCGAAGGGGAGAGGAGAGTTCGGAACGATATAAACTTACTGAGCTTTATGTGTAATGTTGGGAAACCTGTCACTGTCCGAGGTAACGCTACGTAGAAAAAAACTCTGACGTTGTCAATACCGGTGTAGTGTCATGTAGAGATTGCTTGTTTAAATCTCCTGTGTTTATTAGTTTTGGTATTTTTAACCATTACTTATTCCCGCTGTGAGTGCAGTGTACTTCACATTTGCTTCAAACGTTCATCATATGGTATGTGTAGATCGTAAAATAACTACTATTGTGAGACCTTCACACAAATAAATTATACTACAAAGTACTCTCCTTATATCTCTTTCTTCAATGGTATGTAAAATCCACCAACCCGCACTCGACCAGCGTTTAACCTGTTACGAGTATGTATTAGTCCTTTAAAATAATAAGTCATACTAATTTACATGTTTACACGAGGAACTCGTAGCCATATTTAATGCTCATGCGTTTGTTGGCCACCGTATTCGTCTGCTTACATCGAATAAATACGAGTATAGCGTGTAGTGACAGATGTTTATAGTATAGTATTGAGGGGGCTATACTAGTGAGGTGGTGTGGAACTGAATGAAACAGATTTTGTTTGTAAAATGTTAATATTTAATTATATAACAAAGATGTTCGCCAAGTGCGGCGGCGGAGGCGGCGCGCGCGCAACACCGTCACATGAACACGTCGTCGCCGAGACCCTTCTCCAGCGGCCGGTCGTCCTCGAACGTCACCATCTTGTCGCGGCCACGCCCACCGCCCCCCGTCAGCAGCAGTGCCGCCCCGCCGCCTGCGCCCCCCGCCCCCACCCCGCGCGCGCCCAGCGCCGGAAGCTCGCACAGCGCGCCCGCGCCGCTCAGGTTAAACTCGCTGAGGCTGCGCGGCACGAAGTACTCGACGCAGCGGTCCGCGTGGCCGGCCGAGCGGCGCGCCGGCGTGTTGCGCTGGAAGCCCTCCTCGCCGCAGTGCGAGGACTTGCGGCGCGGCAGGCTGTTGAATTTGGTGGGGTTGGAGCTGTCGATGCGGAACTTCACCTGCTGGCGCTTGTCGAACGCGGCCGAGGGCGCGGGCTCGGCCGGCTCCCTGTGTCAGGACACCAGCGACATGGCGATTTTGTCGTCACACACCGCCTCGGCGCTGTGCACGGCGCGCGACTTGGCGCTGCCGGCGCACAGCGCGCTCACGCTGCGCACCAGCGAGCTCATGTCCTCCTGGATCAGGTTGAAGCACATCGCAACCACCACGATACCCACTAAGATATAAATACAACACACTCCCACCGCCATGTCCTCGGCCTTGGCCGACACCGTGCTCGCGTACAGCCCCGGCTTCAGGTCCCCGAAGCCGATGGTGGCGAGACTGGAGAAGGAGAAGTAGCAGCCGTCCACGAAGTCCCACTTCTCGGTGGCGTGGAAGACGACGGTGCCGAGCGCCACGTACAGCACGATGAGCAGCACGCTGAGCAGCAGCGGCACGCGCGTGTGGTCGCGGCACGTCCAATGGTAGCCGCCGCCGAAGCTGTCGAGGTTGAGCGCGGCCTGGAAGGGCGTGCGGCGCGGCCGCTCGGCCAGTTTGTCGGGCGGCACGGCGAGCGCGTCGAGCGCGGCCAGGCAGTCGGCGCGCGAGTGGAACGCGTCGGCGGCGAGGCGCGCGGGGCACATGCGCGAGTACAACACGCGGAAGTTGCGCGCCAGCGTCTCGCCCAACGTGGACAGGTACAGCATGATGATGGGGATGCCGACGCACGCGTAGCACACCGCCGCCACCTTGCCGGCCGACGAGCGCGGCGTCACGTTGCCGTGCCCTGCCAACAACACCGCCACCGTAGTACTCAACACTCTCTACAATTCTATATATTCAATAATCCACACGCGTTGAGGAAGATAATGGTGCAGGTAACAAATAAGTTAAGAACCATCTCCCGTAGTCTGAATAATTTCCGGTCAAAAAAAGGGGATGTAGCCTATGTGCCTATGTGGGTGATAGCCTTAGGGTTGCAATAATAAGGGTTGAAATGGCAGACAATCGTTTCAGATGTTATCCACATGTTAACAGAGTAGGCTGCCTCAGTCAATTTGAACTTACCGGAAGCTTTGAATAAAAGCAAAGCACAAGACGCTCGTCCTCGATATGAAGAACAAACATAAATATAAACCTCGAGCAAGTCTAGTTGGCAGAGCCGACAAGCCACGATGGCTTCACATGAGGTGAATTAGGAATTAATAACAAGAACGGAACCCGAAAGAGAGAAAAAATTAGATATAAAAGAAGATAAGGACTATAGGATGTTTTCAGAAGGGCCACCATCGCTAATGAAATAATAAGAGCTGAGCAAACCTCACCGATAGTAGTGATGAGTGTCAGCGCGTACAGGAAGCTGCTGGAGAAGGTCCAGCGGTAGTCGGCCTCGTGCTGGTAGCTGAGCCGGCCCTCCGGCGTCGCCCCGCCGCCCGCACCCGCCGCGCCCCCACCCCCGCCCCGCATGCTCTTTATCAACACCTTCTGGAAGTCCATGAGCTCCTTGGCGGCCAGCTTGGTCCAGTTCTCCTTGTAGAGTATGTTAAGGTCCTCCGTGATGGACCAGAGGCGCTCGACGGTACGCGAGCGCAGGTCCGTGCCGGCATGCGGCTGGCTCAAGTTGGGCTTGGAGGCGGCCACGGCGGTCTCCTCGGGCGCGGCGCCGCCTTCCAGCGCCAGGAACAGGAAGCCACCCAGCAGATTGTATACCAGCACCAGAAAGCAGATGGCGAGGCACGCCAGCGGCGACGCGCGGCGTTTGTGTGCGCACCGGCAGCACAGTGGCGCCGTGCCCCCCGCCTGCACGCCCCCCGTGCGCCCCGCGCCCCAACAGCACTGCGCCTCCTCCACCATCACATCACACATCCCCGCGCGCTCCCGCTCCGCGCGCGCCTCACCGCACCTTGTACTTCTTGTGGTGTCTTCTCTTTTTCACTGGGGCCATCCTCTCCGACTCGCTACGGGCGCAATATTGCCTCCCGAATCTGCAACAAACAATACACACACGTTATTACCCGCTTTATCACTACGGGTCCAGCACACGCAGCAGTGGTAGCAATAATTCATAAAGATGCCGAAACTTGCAAACAGTATAAATGACGTAAACCGGTTCCTGACGCGCCGTTGTTTGTTCACAAATGGGAGTTATCATTTATTGAGTAGTAATTTTTTTACTCCGGCGTAAAATAAAGCAAATTGCTCATATTAATGCGCCCGTAGAATCTGTTTCAATAAAAATACAAAATTCATGGAATATTTGAGCAGTAAACATTTTATTCCCGTACGGATGGCTCGCGGCGACAGGCGCGGCGCGGAAGCGCTGCCTCGGCTCTCGTCAAACATTTTACGACGCTATAAACAGCCCACGACGGGATTAGCGCACAATATCTACAACCACTCCCCTTCCCTCCCTCTCTCGCTTACCGCACACCGCCATACATCTAGACTACTGACGAGGCCAGGCGCCTCCACAACTAATATACTTGACCAAAATATGCCAATGTTGCAACCAAAAACATTATCATAGCCAACACTATGTCTGTCCGAGACTCGCATCTTCTCTCCCGCCACTGCAACTCCCGTCCCCGCCAAGATCGACAGAGACATGCGCATTGACCATACTAATGACACTGAGCATCGAAACTCAGCGAGTCTCTTGGAATGTGACTTGTCTTTAACCATACTACTACACATACAGGCTGTTGAATATGTTATCTCAGGCCGCGACTACTCAGTCGAGTTCTACACGATAATGTGCTAAGTGGTACTTCTACATTATTTATCACATTACATTACACTGAAGGAGTCTACTTACTAGTTACTACAGTCGTTATGCAGACATAAGGGGCTTATAAGCTATGCTTGTAGATATAATATTATAATGTGAATAAATGTGTTTCTCTGGAGAGTTGTATGTGCACGGTGGTTGCTTTCCATCAAATACAAATATACTGACATCAGCAAAGAAGAGATATTTTCAAGCATGCTGTCTAATGAAACAAATTAGTGGACTTCTCCGTCGAAGTTAAACTTTCATGTTTTCAACAATGAAGAAATGTTGTAGAGAGGGACCAATAATTTACTTACTGGCACTTTATTCATATACACTCTCATCCATATTATACGTTTAACGTTTCAACACTAAAATTGGAAACTGGTGGTCGTAACTTACGTCATGAAGTAATTAACGCAATGTTTTACGCCAGTTTCTGTAAGTCTTCGGCGCCATTTACACGAGGAGAGTTTCTCGTGGCGAGAATTATATGCGATTATCGCATGACAAAACCGCCATTGATTATTGTGTTCCAAAAAACGTTTACACGATGCAACTTTTCAATATCCTTACGATAATCGTATCTCCGAGGCGAGAAACTCGTCCGTCCTGTTGCACGGACGAGTTTCTCGCATATTTCCCGAGTTTACATGATGTTTCGTGTAAGCGTGTAAATGGGGCTTTATTGGTTGTAAATTGTAGAGTCGTTAAGCCTACAGCGCTAAGCTGCTCATTTTGGAACAGATCGAGAGAAAAGACCACGAGGACGAGTCGCCAAACGATGGGTGGATTAAGTTGCCAATACGCTGAAGGTCCCTCTTAATGCAGCGCTTCATCAGGTAGAAGACGAAAGCCTGTGAAGAGACATAATTAATATAATTGAGAATCACGATCTTTAATCATGAGGGACCGACTGAAGAGAGATAGAAACAAACCTACAGCATGAATGTGTCGGCTAGACAGGGGTAAATAAACTGCTTTGCTGTTGCATTTTCGTCGGTGACTGAGTTGCCGAAAGTAGTGAGTGTCAAAAGTTTAGTTTGGAATATGGAACCGTCCAGATTGCGATCCCCACACGCGATGATTGAAAAACCGTCATAGTGCAATTCGCAAGTGTCACGTTTCGAGTTCAGCCTTGTGCTCAGTGACATTATGTCGACCGGTGGTTGGTGACCTTCGCTAGCCGGCTCACTCCACTTGAATTGCACAGCCCCTGCAGTGGACGCGAGTTACTTTGTTGTGTGAGTATTCAAAAAATATGTATATAACATCTCAATCACATAATTTAAATAAGATGAACTTCGGTTTCAATAGGTGCAAAAAAATGGCACCCGGGTAAATCTGTAAAGTAAATTTACATCTTACGTTATACGGAGAGCTTTACGAGATGAGCTGAACTGGACAACAGTTCCAGTTACTTAACTAGTGCAGTGGGTCATTACCGTGGGTTGCTTGCTTTTTAAGTGTGGTGGAGTTATGGAGCCCGCACCAGCATCAATGCCGAGCACACTTCACACTGCCCACATCGCAACCGGAAATAAGTAGTGTTGGACAATTGTACGAAGTTCAATTAATAAAATTATGGTTGTCGTTTTAAACCCATTTATTTATAAAATGTAAAAAACAAGAAATAGAGGCTAATTTTTAATCCAGCGCGTATACGTCACACTGCATCCTTTTTCGTTCCCGCTCCCCTCCCAATTTAATAGGCCGTCACAACATTTACAATCAGGTGACCTGTTTGCTCATTTGCCGGACCGCTTGCATTTAAAAAAGAAATTCTTGTAAATCCCTCGCTGGTTTCGGTATTTATGATTCAATCAATTTTTGCTTTTTATGTTCGTTCTGTTTTTTAACTTTCTTTATTCACCAACCTCATTGGGTCAGTATTTTCCTACTTTTTCTTTAACCCCTTTCTTTCGAACTCTGAATTTTAAAAGTCCTGATCTCAGCAGTGGATGATATATGTTCATATTGTACTGTACTGTTTCAGCCTATATACGTCCCACTGCAGGGCACAAGCCTCCTCAACAATCGAGAATACGATTGAGAGGGGTTAGGCCGTATATATGGTATGTAAAGTCCGCCAATCCGCACTAGGCCAGCGTGGTTGTCTATATGGGTTCATAATATGTAGACTAATAATATTATAATCATCTGTTTTTTTATTTGAATATGATTGCGATATCGCAATTATCATGGCCAGCACATTTTTTGCGCATTGTTTGATACTGGGTCACTGAAACACGCCGCAATAGATTGCCGCCGAGCCAGTGAACCGTGAAGCTATAACGGGAGATTTTTGTGTGTGACGAGTTGATAGCGCGCATCGATTGAAAGGGCTTAGGTCACAGTTTTCTACACTGACCTATAACGAGTTCACGGACTTCCCACATTATTCTCCACATATATTTTTTGTAATTACGTCTATGGTACGCAAGTTTTCTTTCGACGTGACGTGATAAAATGCCCGCGAGGTAGATTATAAGCTCTCTCTTTCGGAGTATATATTGCTATGGTGAATACGGTAGAGATATCATATAAAACTTTTATATTAAGTACAGCTAACAGCAGACATGAGGAGAGGTGAATAGCAGTGGGGGGGAGAGAGACGTGGTAGTTGTTGCCACATCTTTGGAACTTGAACGCTAAATTAAGGAATGTTCTGAAATCATACAATTGCAATAATATTTTAATTCTACAAAAGCTGCGTTCTAACGCGATCTCTCCACTCTTCTGTCTATTCTATTCTACTGCTGACACACGCATAGCTTATAAAGCACATTATTTTCGCAACAAATCGCACATGCCTAAGGGTACTCATGATGTGCTTTGGTACAATTGGTCATTGTAAAAATAACTGTCCACATTTATTCAAACTATACGCATTTTTTGTATTGTATTGTATCAGCCCATATACGTCCCACTGCTGGGCACGGGCCTACTCTACAATGAGAGAATCGATTGAAAGTGTTTAGGCCATATAGTCCACCATGCTGGCCTAGTGCGGGTTGGCGGACTTACTATACGCATTAAAAAATAAAATTTTGCATATGGTTTAATTAAATTAATTTGCATGATTAAAATGATTTAAAAAAGTGATGAACAGTATGTGATAGTTGGAGTACCGCATAGAATAAAGGCATACGTTTCCGTACATATGTATTCTTTAAATTTAATTATATCAATAGAATTAATTCTAAATTGGTGGCAAAATATAGCCCTAATAGAGGCTTTTGCACGCACACGCTGCGCCTGGACTAACAACGTTCTTAATGTCGCGGGATGCAGGCCACTTCCAACAGATCGCTTTGGTAATCCTTGGAAAGGCATTTAGCCTCTGAAAGTAGGTTTAGCAACGGATTTCCCGTGGCTAAAGATGAAAAAGAAGATTAAGGTCTCTACTCCCCTGTCTCGTGGTCGTGGTGTCATCAGTAATGTGGTTGACTTCCTATAACATATGATATAATATGCCTTATATGAATCATTATAATTTGTGTTAGTTTCCACTTATTCGGTACTTGGTGATTCGCCTTTAATATGTTACGTATATATTATGATTTGTTGGACCGTCAAGTCAATAAGTAAATGAATCAACGTTTACAAGTATAATGAAATAGATATTATTATTTGTTACTTTTTAGTGCTATTTATTTGCTATTTTTAGTTTTATATGTATCTATTTATCTCACTCACCTCTTTCACTCTCCCCCTTCTTGACATGCTTGTTTTAGTGAATTTGTATATTAAAATTTGAACTTAATATAAAGGATTTTGGATTTCTTTGACTGGTCACTAAAATCTCTACAATCGATTAAAAGACGCCGAAGACATTGAGTATTTACGTGTATATTAATTTTCCATTCCAATAGTCCATACATAGATGGAAAACAATCTCAGTTGTTCAGCTAACTACGTACTACAAAAACTATATAAGATTAAGATTACGTCCGACTACTGATGTACTAATACGTCATTGATTATAAATAAATAAATACACAAACGTCTGCGTGGCATTAGTACTAAAAATACTAGCCATATATCCACGGTAATTCATACATCTCAGACTGTGTATAGTGCTTACATTTGAGAGGTTATTTTTTATCAATGACCAACTGTACTGCATCAGCCCTTTACGTCCCACTGCAGAGCACGAGCCTCCTCTACAGTCGCGGTACGGTTGGGAGGAGTTAGGCCAAATATTCCACCACGCTGGCCTAGTGCGTATTGGCGGACTTTACATACCACATCAATTCTTGTAAATCGCTATGTTATGCAATGTATGAAGCTTTCCTTCGCCGTTATAGTGCGAAAAGTTAATGACGAACAATCAAACTTTTTCTACTTCTCACATTATTTAATAGACGAATTACCAAAAAGTATTCTTGGTGCCTCGAAAGATGGCATTAGCATTCGTAGCATTTTTTTGAAAATTTTTAAGAGCAACTCCGACTGCGTGATACTCGTACAGTTGAGGGTTATGAATTTCAATGCTCACCGACGATGGCAAAGATAGCTATCTAAAACATCGCGGTTCTTCGCCTACTGGTTTTAATCACACGTCGTTTGTTAGTGGGATGTTGAACTTCATTAAGTAGTTGCGCGAGGTGTCATCCTTTCACACGCTCGCAGACACTTGAATATCACGCCCGACTCGCTAAACTACCTCGGCGCTACTTGCGGGACTCGCGAGGGGGGGAGTGAGGGGGGGAGTGAGGGGGATAGTAAGACGGTGAATACAATGCGCGCCGCCGCGGAGTGTACACAGCGTGTTGTCTGCAAGCAAATAAAGGCGGGAAGTAGGCCGCGCGCCAGCAGACATACGCGGGGCGCCGCGACCTCACACACAAGCCGAGCAGCACCACAAACACACTCGCAAAGCCTTGGGGAAACTTTGAGACTATTGCAGCGATGCCAACAACATTAAAGGGCATGTTAAATATCATTGAAAGCGTGGTCTACACGGGTGTGATGTGATCGATCTAGATTACATCCTGTATAGCGATTAACCTTTGCGATATCTCACGGTCCAGCGAATACCACGCGATGCACATAATATAGAAACATATTGCAATGACAGATTCTATTACGTTTGGTTGATGTTTGAGTAGTATGAGTTAATTTCTACAGTGAGTTTTGAGCTATATTGACGAATCCGTCACGCTGCATCGGGAAAGACAAAATGCAAACAGATGAAAAGCATATCAGAGCAGAGAAGAGCAGTCATAAAGGGCGCAAGGAGCGCGACGGTCAATACTGGTGCTACTGTATTGGTTTTAATTGCGGCCTAACGAACACTTGATTGTGCCACCTCGACATGTAGGTCAACCAGTGCACCACACGCGTGTCCCTCGCGCCACTCACGATAATTCAATGAAATGTGGATCCTCCCGCACCCCGCACTGTACCCCGCACTGCACCCCACGCGCCCTCTGCCGGCGACCGGCGTGGGTTAAGCTTGCTGACCACATAGTGGTCGACTCATTGACCTCATATAAGTAGCGATTACCTTTATACAATTCACATCAACATCGACTTGTTTATCAGATGGTACAGCCATGCTGCATAATATATTGATACATTCGAATAAAAATATGATACATTGAGCGCGTGGGACCGCCGTCTCATGCTATTCTATAGTCCATTTGGACGGCATTTGCGCTTGTGCCAGTTAGGTATTATGGCGTCCAGATTTAATTAGTTTGGGTATTCATGAATAAGAACAACGCACGCCACATGCTTACCACCAGGTGCAGTGCAATCACTAATCACCTGCCAGTGTAAACAATCAACTGTAAACACTTGTGGCGTGTTTCGCTACATACGCTCTAACGACTATAATACTTGCATTTAATATTAATAAATTGTATTTGTCTCATGCATTGCATCCTCCAACAAGTCACTATGGAAATCACAAGGGGAGGCCTCTGTACAGCACTGGACTTCCTTCGGCTGGTGGATGGATCATGGATGATTGCATCCAGTGGAGAGTCATTTCGCCTAGTTATAAGAGGACCTAGAAAATATATCACGCCATTCGATTCCCGTCGTAAGTGCATCATCGACCTCTAGGCATACCGAGCATGCCGGACCTCCTTACCGATAGTGACTCTGATATAGGTATAATAATAGTAATAATTATAATAGTTCTGTGCCTTTCCTAAATAAAAAAAAAAAATAGAAGGTATATTTCGTGGAAGCCCATAACACCTTAACAGAGCGTCAATACACAATCAACATTTAATTCGGAGGAGGACATCTGGTGAATAATATTGCACCGAGCAGTTCTGCCGAAATGCACATAATAGACACTATGAGGTTATAGTCGCTATACTGGCATAAGATTTTTTGTGGACCCAGCCCCGCCGCTATAACCGCTAACGTACCAGAGTAAACGACCGGTGAGACAGGCATACTCCCGTCGGTCTCGGCCGAGGTACCGGAAGAGAAACTTAACAGCTGTCATGTCGTTACAAATTATAAAAAAGGAATCAATACGGACAAGGTGAGCGATGCGATTGTTCGGAGTAAAATAATGAGAGTAATTAGAGGAGCGGCCGCGGCGCTGCCGGCGCGGGGATCAACTACCGCGCGGGACCGGGCGTGCGGCACACATGCTGTCGCTAGCCGACGCTACTGCGTGGCCGGCTCTACCTCGCATAGTTTCTATTAAAATAATAGAACTCATAGCTGCTGAAGTTTATTCTTATCTGCCCAGATAACAAGATAACGGTAAAAACCTCGACATAATTAATTAACAAGTTTGTCGTGTTTCGGCTTCACCTGTGTATAATGTATTTTCAGATTTACGCGAATATTGTACATTGAAATATTTTTTAAGGATTTTATAACCTGTACATTCCAGAAATCCAAAAGGCAGGCATTTTTGTGTCTACTTTATTTGGACTGCGATGCACTAGCCATTGAGTGCACTGTAGTCACTTTTTAATGCGAACAACATATCATATTTATTTTTAATAAAAATAAATATGATTATGAATACATTGTCGCCGACAGTTTCTATCACCAAGTTAAATGTCAAAAGATGCAAAAAAAATTGTAAATGGCACTTGGCATATTAAGGGCCTCGTTCACCATCTTGAAGTAAACGGCTAATTGGTTACTTTTTGATTAACGTTAATCGCTAAGTAAATGTGCAGAGTATCTTCTGTCGATTTCACAAGTGAAAATAAAGTAAAGTGCTGGTTAAGTGAATGACGTAATAAAGAAATTGAACGAATCATTCGTTCAATATTGCGTCAAATGCAATGGTTATTAGAATATTATTATTTAATAATTGGTCAAATGAATGTCCCGCCCTGCCTCCCGCTAGCGGCTAGAGGATCAACGTGCTTTTTTTCTTAAAAAAAAAAAGGAGGATGAGATTTTAACCTTATTTTAACCATCAAGTAAATGCGATAATTCGCAGATGATGGAGCCAATAAAGTACTGATTAGTGTAATCATAGGGATTAGTGTTACTGGACCATCGTGAAATCGACACTTGATGTTACGGGTGACTTTAACCGATGACTAGCCTAATCAACGGTTTACTTGAAGATGGTGAACGAGGCCCTAAGTAACTTATAATATTGAAAACTTAATTAACAAAAGTGTCAACTTTAGGTTAAATAATACTCTCCATAAAATATATATAATGACTTAGGATCCCGGACGCTTTTTAAAACAATTTACTTACAGATAATCCCTACTAATATTATAAATGTGAATGTAAGTTTGTTTGTTACGCTTTCACGCAAAAACTACTCAACCGATCATCATGAATCTTTGTACACATATTCTTGGAGGTATTAGAAATAACATAGGATACTTTTTACCCCGAAAAGTTTAGTCTTCCCGTGGGATAAAGAAGGAATTCCGATATATTTACTACTTTTTTCTACTCAAAGGAAGAATGGGATGGGACTGGATTACATTCCATTAGTGAAAATGAGACGGGGCGGGCGGGATATAACGGGACGGGACGGGACGGGATGGGTGATTTCAAATAAAGCTAACCACGCAGACGAAGTTTGCGGGCAGAAGCTAGTAATATAATAAATAAAAGTGGGTGAAAAAATAAAATATAGTCTACCTTTTATAAATGTTTAAAAGGCGAGGCAAAAAGAGGCGTGTAATAAGTTTAACGTATCTGTGTCTGTCTGTGGCACCGCAGCTCCTCAACGAATGGACCGACTATGATGCGGTTTCTTTTGTTTGAACGCTGACGTGACCGCAATGGTTCTGAGCTACAATTTATAAAGATTTGTTCACGCGTTCCAAAGCCATCACTTCTTTCTTCAATGTACGGTTGGTATCTTAAACGCATTCAAACATATCTATAAGTGACCTTATATTTGAATAATCTATGTATGCTGGTTCCACTGAGCTACCTTGATGGTAGAGCTCGAAGGTAGGAGACGAACCCTGGATTGCCTATTAGCAAACCCGTCAAGTTTGAACTCATAAGATTTGTCTTAACTGGTTTTGTTCATTTCTTCTGATAACGAGGGTCTAATGCTATAATTGGAATGTTGATGGCACCAGGAATGCCTACTAGTAAGACCATTGAGTATGGGCCCTTATATAATATTATTTACATTGTCATTGTCCGACTGCCTCGGCGGCATAGTTGTACTGCGGTACGACTACAAAGCTGAGGTCTCGCATTCGAATCCCGGGTCGGGCAAAGTGATATTGGGTTTTTCTATTCATTAACAGCCCGGAGTCAGGAATTTGTGCCCGATATGGCGATAGGCTCGCCCCTTATCGCATCGTGGGACGGAACATGCATGGCGAAAGTGGGTGTCCTAGTGGCGCCTCTGCCTACCCCTTCTGGGATAAAGGCGTGAGTTTATGTATATATTTGCATTGTCAATTATGAAGCACGTTCTCGTAGCACATCTTTAAATATAACTAAAGAATAATGAAAAAAAAGTATAATTAAATATTCTAAGAAACACAAAATAAACTTGAAACATTTTTTTGTACTTTTTGGAGTTTATTTTTCAATGATTTGAATGCTTGCGCGATTCTGCATTGTTGTTTGCAACGTAATGGTAGTAACTTTATTTTGTAACCGAAGCACATCAGCTACCTTCATTCCTTAAACGTTATTATTACTATTTCTGGAGTATCGTAAATGTTCGCCATTTCTACCTATCTGTACCACAACATAACATTCTGTTCGCTGAGTATAAATGTATGCTCTGAGCTCAAATATTTATAAAAATAATGTAACTTCGACGATGTTGCCACGAACGAGTTTAAACAACTTACAAATTCAAGCTACTAGCAAAAACCAATCACCACGCACTATAAAGGTGAAGGGAAACAACGTGAGGAAACCAGCATACCATAGTGATTTATAATAATTTCTATGGTCTGTAAAGTCCGCCAACCCGCACTAAAGACTAAAGAAAACTAAAGACTGTAAAGTACAATAATACTTTTGTATCGCTCATAGAAAAGCCTTAAATAAATTATTCACCTACGCGCACTAAGCCATTGTGGAATCATACAAACCACTAAACAAAACATCTCAAAATACAATACTGACAACTCATCCCACATGCCGCGTAGGAAGATCTAGCATAGTGGGTTGAGCAAAATAAAACAGAAATAAAACTAACTAAACATACAGGGTATATCAAGACTGCGACCGAAAACGAGGCCAGGTGGTAGTATTAGTGACTTCAGAGACAATGCAACTAAAAATTGCGCAAAATAAAATGGTCAATTTTTTTTGTATTTTTTTTACTTATCGTCGTATTTGGGTGATAAACACATAGCTTTAGTATAATAATATGTACACCTTTTTAGTTTTAAAGTCGCAAAAACTAGGTATTTAGCACCCAAACACGATGATATTCAAAAAATTGCAAAAAAAATCTCACGGTTTTTTGCGAAGTTTTTAATTGCATTATGTTTGTTACCACTAGTACTACCATCTGACTTCGTTTTTGGTCGCAGTCTTGATATACCCGGAATGTTGTTAAGTATATGTAAACATTACACATACACAGGAGAGAATTTCAACTAATGTATGACAGATAAGTTCCAAGATCCAGACACTTAGCAATGTGAGTAGAAATGTTTACATAAAGCACTATCCCTTCCTGCCACTGAATCTAATAATAATAATTCGTACCCAATGCCACTTCAAATTAATGATTTTATAAAAAACAATGTAAACATTAGATCATCGCGTCTCTACCATTTAAGCATCACTTTGATCACACACAAACACACAGCACACACACCGGTCTATGTACGTGACAACTCTCTTTTATCTATATCTATATCAGCCCATATACATCTCACTGCAGAGCACGGGCCTACTCTACAATCGAGAGATTCGATTGAGAGTGGCATCGCTAGCTATAAAAAAATCAAGCTAACTAGCATGAATTTGTTAGCGTCGTTCTGTAAACAAAATATTTATTTGAATTATTTCTCTACAAAGATTATATGATGACCAAGAACCTACACCCTAGTTTGTTATTATCATTTAGCTGTGGCTAATAATGCTAGTTTATCGTTTGTTAATATTTTTCTTTCTTTGGCAAATACGTATTACTCGTATAAATAAAGATTCAAACTGTAAACAACGAAAATAATTACATAAAGAAAAATAGTTATAGCTAAGAGCATGATAGGATTGAAGGGGACATTCCGTTTGTTATTTTTTTAACTAACATAGTACTAGATTTTTTTCATTTTGGCATACATGAGAGAATCACTGAGACAAAAGATTTTGTCATTAATTTGTTAATTTCTAGATGATGTGAAATGTTGCTCGTAGTTGAAGTTAAATCGCAATTATGTTTGACTGTTAATCACATTTCTTAGACTGAACGAATAACTACCAAAATGTTATTAGCTCTACTAGGTAACCTCATTTTTATGTAGTACAAAACACCCATCAGTACTGGCTTAAATTTCATACTGCAGACATTACTGTCTATTCGTTTAATGGCAGATTCGGCCTCGTAGTATAACTTAACATCATAAGTATGCATGGAGTAAATTTTAATGAACGGATAAATACAATACCTACTTGTAATCAATGGTAGAAAGTGTTCCACAGTTCCGTGATGTTTTATAGTACCTACATTTAGTAATAAAGTAAAGTGTGTTTCAAGTACGACGATGACAAAAAAAATCGTTAATAAATAAATATTATCAACTGACATATGTTGGATATCTCGTATCATTGCGAGGCAGAGCCATAATAATGATCATCATTCTTAGTCAACATTTCCACAGCGACGTGAATGTAACCTCTACATTAATAAACAGTAGGAAATAAAAATCCGGCCTCGTAATTATTGTATTATAATATCTGTACAATAAATATCAGCATTTCTGTACCATAAAGTAGGTAAATACAAAAAACTAAATGTGAATAAATAATACTTTCATTTAAGAAGATCTGTTAATTGTATAGAAAACAAAAGTTCAGATATAATATCGATGATTAATATTCTTTGTTTTTATAAACGTAATTTTATTTAACCGTTACGACTACTGACGACGAGCGCTGTGTGATTTATACACACTAATAGACGCTGTCTATCACCCCGACACCTTCGAGGCTTTCAAAGGCAAACTATTATTGTATCCTTTACAAAAACATTAATACATTGATTTTATAAATTTCCTCATGTTCAAAGTGGCCCATCTAACTCACTGAAACTGTAAATACCCCTGACTACTTTAACTGCCGAACTTGGAACGTTTTCATTTCTAATCTATTGAAAATGTAGATGCATCCAGCAGTCACGCACATTCTGCGGACCCCATAGGAAGATGCCAAGTGATGTCGTGGGTATCAGAGAACACAGAATTTTTGGCCGGACTTCACCCTAATCTGACACAAATATTATATAAAACAAGATAATAAATAGATGCCTGAAGTCATCCTAAATTACGGATAACAGTAACAAGACAAATTGCTCGAACCGCCCGGACTAATGCGACCCCCTGCTCAGAACAGAGGGTTGTGTGTTAATATTTGGTCGATGAACATAATAAACTATATAGTTATAATGTAGCCCTATTTATTAGAAATGTTGAGACTCAGTTTTTAAAACTGAATACCATTTTTATTGAAGTTTATTTCATCAAGTTTGTTATAAATACTAAAATATCAACAACGTAAGGAATGTTGGTAAAATAGAACTCTTTACGAAGTTCGAGTATCCAGCAAGGAAAATGAATGACTATCTTATTTGGAATTATTTTTGGTATATTCTATTTTCAAGGTAATATAAAGTAATAGTAATATTATTAACAACTATTATCGTTGCTCACTGTTAATTGATTACTGCTCTACCACAACGTCGGCTTCTATGAAAATACTGTGTTGCACAAACATCGCCACATGCTAGCTTCTACGACGCTTATAGGTACCAGCACGTCACTCTACACACTCTACTTGGTAGAGTTGTGACACATGCCCCCCTCAGATATTCTGTAAAGGCATTTGCATTTAATTCATTATAGACTGCGCAAGGTGAAATCGCCTATCTACAGAGGGCACGTGTTTCAGTGAGAGTTGAATTCCTACGTGGATGATATAAAATGACGATTGCGCAGCAATGTCACCAACGAGGATATCACATTACATGAGCTCAAAACCCCGTACACGTGTGTAGCAATACTGACGAGTCGCAGCACATCGCACACACTTACAAGAGTGGGCTGCCACGCCGCCGCGGTACCACTCCAGCCTCACCACTACCAGCACCGACTCCGCGCACTGCACCACCACACCACTCCACTTGCAACTGCACTCGCTAGCCGACTCCTCACGCACTACACAGACTACTTTTAAAAAATCAGTCTTTTCTCGCTTTTATTATTATGAAATAATTTAAAGTATTAAAATCCACGGGTTCTGTACAGCACTGTTAGTTAATATAAAGTTTAAAAATGTTGTTACCGCGCGGCCGTGCCGGGAGTAGTCGCGTGTCGCGAGCGCGGCGGAGAGCGACGCGAAGGCACGTGCGAGGCGGCGCGCGGCTCGCGAGCACTGGCCGCCGCCGCTCCACGCCGCGCCGACTCCGCCCGCGCATGCGCACACACACACACATACTGCACGCTGCACTCACTGCACCCACTGCACGCACTGCACTCGTCTCGCTGCCAACACCACTGCAAGTGTGAGCGCAAACACGCTGCCAACTACCAGCTTGCATACGCACCCGCAACAACCTGCCCGACTATACCGACATTTCCACAATTAACATGGCTTTTAGAATAGGATAACAAAAAGCAATACACCAATACAGCACCTCCCCCGTGTCATGACTTTCAATTCCCCAACTGTGGAACCGATTGACGCACCACCCCATGCTACAAATACGTCAAATACACTCCACGTCACGTGTCATGTATAAGGTGTCGGTTCCATTACCACCCGTATCAAATCGATATCAATAAGTGAAGGCAAGTGTGTAGCGTCAGCCGCCGCTCGAACACAAACCGCCGTTTTTTGTCGTAAATTAAGTTAGGACGCTGAAAAAGTGTCTCCTAATGCGGTTGACGTGAAGAGCCCACGCCGCGCCGCGCTCCTCTACTCGACACCACGCGACGCCACGCACCGCCACGCACGCCCGCGTGTGGAGCGCGGCCCGCGATGTTATCTTTGCATTACTTACGAGCTGCGGATCGCCAAAATCTACAAATACTCAACTCTACAAATATAGTTTTTTCTCGATGTAGGGTTCGGCCTTTCTCGGGCAGAAACTGCGGCGTTTCATTTCAAAATAACTTGGAAAAATAATTCCTGTATTGCATTCTGTTGCTGCAACAACAAATTTATTATCTATAATATATGTATACAATTTGATTGAACAGCTGTGACAATGAAAATCGATTTAGACAATTTTTGGTTAATCATTAATTTATTTTATAAAAAAACGTAGTGTAAAATTGTGACAAATAGGCGATTTATAGGTAAATAACTAAAAGAGAACACTATTTTTGTAGGGTATGTCCGGCAAACGAGCAAGCAGGTGACCTGATGGTAAGTGATCTCTGCCGCCCGGGAACATTGAACATCCACAACACTAGAACATGGATGTGTTGCCGGCACATCAAGTTGGAAAAAGAGCGGGACTTAAAAAGGATGGAAGATAGAAATTCCAAAATTCTATATTCAATTTGGCTTTACGATGTCTTTTAAGTCTTTTAAGTCAAATATTAGTATCTACCACTACTTCGGCATGTGCTATCCTGGTAGGTATGACGAAAAAACTGCGCTAAAAACTGCACGACTGATTATTTTTACTGGACTGACATGACATGATTTTACTTCACTTGTACAGTCGACAAATATTTACCATGTACCTGTGATAAATGACACAAAATAGTATGCTCACTTTAGGACAAATTAAAAACATATTTTACTGGAGGTAGGTCTCTCATATGTCAGAGGCCGCCTGTGTAGGTACAGCTGCAATGTCTACTTCTCCCGCCAAACAGCAGTGGAAGGCCAAGCATGGTTTTGTAATTTATGGTGTTTGGTTTTCTACTGCCCATGAGGGATGATAATTTTTCCATCATCTCTTCTTTCACCTCTATCTTCTCTTCTGTAACTTTAATCTTTATTTCAAAAATGATACACACTCTATCACACCCTCACAAAAATCGTACATTGGTTTAGCGTTAACAACTTGTTACTAAATAGTCAGAAAACTAAATGTGTACGGTTTGTGACTCCTAATGTCAAAAAAGTTAACGCTAATATTCTTTTGAATGGGGATGAGTTGAGCCTTGTGGATACAACTAAGTTCTTGGGAATCACATTAGATCCCAAACTTCAATGGGGTCCTCATATAGTCGCTTTAGCTAAAAAGCTGAGCGCCGCAGTCTACGCGGTGGGTAAGATACGTCAATTGACTGATATTGATACAGCTCGATTGGTATATTTTGCCTACTTTCATAGTCTGATGAGTTATGGAATTTTACTGTGGGGTGGTGCTGCTGACATTAATACCATCTTTGTTCTCCAAAAGCGAGCTATAAGATCAATTTATTCGCTAGGGTCCCGATATTCTCTTAGAGAAAAAATTAAAGAAAAAAATGTGTGTGTGTATTAGTGTACACACGTAAGAAGTGAAACTTCTTTATGACATCATTTTTCGAAAAATGATCTACTATTTACAAATTTACAGAATTGGTAAAATAAAGCTAAATTAAATAAAGTTTAAGTTTAGGAGGGGGGAAATTTTTGAGGGAATTTGGGATTTCTATCGGGGCCAATTTGTAGCCCTCACCGAGACGGTTCCGAGGATACCAAGCTCGGTGGGTCCACGACCTTTATTGGCCGAGATAGGTTTAGGGGGGATGAGGTAAAAATTTTAGGTGGGGGTAGGGGCGGGGGGGGTTTAGGTTTCGTGGGGGGGCTATTGGGCACCTTAAAATATTTTTGGGTGGGGAAAGTTGTGGAGGGGGAATTCGGGAATTCTGTTGGGGCAGGATTGTAGGCCTCACCGAGCCGGTTCTAATGAACCCAGGGTCGATGGGTCTACAATGGATATTGGTGGAGATAGGAATAGGGGGGGTGAGGTAAAAATTTTAGGTGGGGGTAGGGGCGGGGGGGGGGGTTAGGTTTCGTGGGGAGGCTATTGGGCACCTTAAAATATTTTTGGGTGGGGAAAGTTGTGGAGGGGGAATTCGGGAATTCTGTTGGGGCAGGATTGTAGCCCTCACCGAGCCGGTTCCAATGAACCCAAGGTCGGTGGGTCTACGATGGATAATGCCGGAGATATGAGTAGGGGGGGTGAGGTAAAATTTTTAGGGTGGGGGTAAGCGGGGGGGGGTAAGGATCAAATTACAAAAAAGTGGGTGGGACTTAAAATTTTGGGTGGGGCTTGGAAACGGTTGGGGGTGTGGCTTACTGAAGTGGGTACTAATTTACTAAATAAAAAAAGATGACGCGTAACGGAAGAATGTGACGCGAACGCTAAATTTTTTCCAACCCCGATAAAGAAGTTTCACTTCAATAAATATAATGACAGTGGCATCACAATATATTTTTGAAAATTTAATGTATGTCCATAAAAATAAAGAAAACTTTCGAAAGATTAGCGATATTCACAATAAAAATACTAGAAATAAGAACAATCTAGCTACTCATAAGACCAGACTCCACAGGATCAGCAAGTCTTTTAAGGGTTACTGTATACACTTTTATAACAAAGTTCCCACTCATATTAAAGCCTTAAGTATTGAAAAATTCAAAGTTACTATCAAGCAAAAATTATGCAATAAAGCTTATTATATTTCAGAATATCTAGATGATAATAAGGCTTGGGAATAGTATAGTATAAAATTAATTAAATATATAATATCTTGGAGCGGAGGTATTAGTGTGCTCTGTATAATTTAATTTATATTAAGTAACTTAAACTATTTTGCTTTGCTTTGTGAGCGATTTGGATAAGTCATGCTCGCTTAAAAGTCTGTGCTTGCGGTGGCGTCGTGTGCCGGGTCGGTCACTTCCCTGTAGCATGGTTGAGGAGGCCGATGGCTGGCACATGCGTCATACTCGTGAACGGGTGCTGCTTGTGTGGACTGGTCTGTCCGATTTGCTTACTTTGTAATTGATAAATGGATTACTTAACGCTTTTATAATTATTTATTGCGTTGGCAAAACAGAGTATACTGATTCTTCGTTATGGGTTACTTCGTTTCGTTTCTCTCAGCCATATTAAATATAAAGTAAACTTATTCGTATTAAAATATATCCTACTTGCAAATCATAACAAGTTATTAATGAACTGCTCTGATTTAAACCACCTTGTAATTTTTGTAATAATCACTACATTGTAAACTGGTTTTGAAAAGAGCAACACTAGAGTTTCTTGCCCGTTCTTCTCTAGTGAAAACCGCTTTCCGAACCGGGTGGTAGTTCAAAAAATGACTGAATCTAAACAATGTTGAACATTTTAATGGATTCAATAAATTATTTTCATTTTCATTTCATTTCATATCTTATAGATCTAAAAATTATAAGTGGTGTACGGTTTCGTACATCAAAGTATGTGTTTACGTCTATTTATGCTGACTCTACGTTTACTTCAGTGAACAATTTTATAGACAAGTGTGCAATATCGTTCGATGCTCAAAACACGCGTCGCGTATTAGAACGAATTTGCTAACTCACATTAAGTGTTAATCAAAAAATAAATCTTTGAACTTTAATTGGAGTCTGATTCTGCTGCACCTCAACTACAACTAACTACCATTCATCCACTGCTCCAACGAGCTATTATGTCACTGTACAAGTGGCAACCTTCAATAGTATATTAAATTGGTTCAGAGTTCATTAAAAACAATAATAAATAAACCTAGTTTTCAATAATAAGAGTTGACTCTTACTTATAAAAGCGCTCAACCCGCGCCCCCCGCCGCCACCCGCCGCCCCGCGCAGCTCGTAAACTCTTCAATCACATTATCCGCCGCGAGTTGACCGCACTTTTACACAATACGCGCGCTTAAGCTCACTTTATGGGCTTTGATTTAATCTGCAGACGTTTGCGGCGGTTTTTACTTCATTCCTTTTACGAGCGCCCTCACTCTCCGCTGTACCACCTCTTCATTACGTACACGAGGGAAACGCTACTGCACCCACTGTAAGCAACAAGATATATATTATATACGTATATTATGTGCAAGCATTAATACAATACACAATACAATTCATATATAAATAACCTAATTTTTGAAAACTTCTGTGGTTCAGTTGGTTAGACAATTGATGACCATTTATTTTTGTGCGAAATATATTTTTGGGGATGGATGTTTTTACAATCGATGTTACAAACTCACCTTTGGGCAGTTTACCTTATCCGTAGTTGTGAGTGTCATAAAATGTTTGGTCTTTAACTACAGCCACATCGTTTTGAATTCAACATACATACAACTTTAAACTACGCGTCCATTAGAACAACATTTTGGTTTCACCTGAACCATTAACAAGAGAAATAAAACAAAACTTCCACCAAATACAACCCTTAATATTATGAATTTAACTATTTTTACTTTACACGAATAAAGTATCACTCTTGTATGCGCATGCATCAGGGTAACTATTATTTTGATGTATCCAACAATAAACCTTGCGCGTAATTTAATGATGTGCAGGTGCATAGTCGACACGTCGACCGCAAGCCATGCACTCCACTGCTAGGAACGATCGCTGCTCGCACGATTGTTATTATTACGTATCATTAAATTTGTTTTGCATGAACATGGAAACTAGCAAATGGCTCACCTGGTGGTGAAATTTCACCGCCGCTTGTGAACATTTACCTCTAATTTATACATATAGGGTATATCAAGACTGCGACCGAAAACGACGACCAATTAGCAAACCTATTATAATACCAAAAATAAAATAAATTTAAAGGAGATGGTCCAGAAATGTATGGACCTTGGGCCATAGTGCTGTACAGTACATGAAATATAGTTCGTGAAATTGGCTTTCGATTTCCGTATTAATTACTGTTATGCGTTGCTTATTAACTTTATACAAAAATAAATATCAAGCCAAGAACAGCAACACTACAAGCAATATGGCGACAATAACGGCCATATTGTTTTGGAATTGCAGCATGTCAAACATTTTCGTTCTTTAACTGAAATCATGACATATAAATATAATAATAAAAGTGACGCTTTTAACAACGTATATCAACTTTTGACAACTAATGGACTATAGTATCAACAGATAAATATATAGAAATCAATTATAATTAGTAGCGGGTTTTTAAAAATAAGACATGTATTAAAGTTAAAGATAATGGGTTTGCGCTTTTTTGAACGAAATGACAATTAGGCATCATGGAGGACAGATTATCGAAGAAAATATTGCTTCTGTACCACTAGCCGGAACATTTTGCAGTATCGTAATAGAATAGTAATAGTAAAATTTTGTATGGGAATTTAAACAGCGCCATTGTGAGCGTATTTGGAACTAAAATTTCACAGCGGGAAACGTTCACTTTACTATACGAGAATAACAATACGATACTTCAATATGTTCCGGCTAGGGGCACTGTACTAAACCAATCACATTTTTGTATAAAGCCCCCCGTTGTCCAAGAAATCTAAATGTATTTTATTTGAATTCCAAATTTTTTTCTAGTATTTGTACTAGACGTACACAATACGGCCCAAAATGAAACATCTCCTTTGATTTAAATATTCCAAAAACACAAACCTATTATAAAAATTCAAATTAAAAAATATCAAAATTCTGAATGTTATGAAAATTCCAAAATAAGGAAACGTAGAAAGTAAACAAACATAAAAATGCAGAATGGGAACGGCAATGGCAGACAGTGGCAATGGCAATGGCTGTTTTTTGTTTTTGTTTTTGTTTTTGTTTTTGTTTTTGTTTTTGTTTTTGTTTTTGTTTTTGTTTTTGTTTTTGTTTTTGTTTTTGTTTTTGTTTTTGTTTTTGTTTTTGTTTTTGTTTTTGTTTTTGTTTTTGTTTTTGTTTTTGTTTTTGTTAAGGTTTTTGTTTTTGTTAAGGTTTTTGTTTTTGTTTAGGTTTAGGTTAGGTTAGGTTAGGTTAGGTTAGGTTAGGTTAGGTTTTTTTTTTTTTTTTTTTTTTTTTTTTTTTTTTTTTTTTTTTTTTTTACTTGTCCCTCCGATACCGTTCAGAGGTTTTTGCTACATAATTTTAATGACTAACATACATTAGATAAAAACGACTAGAAAAATAAAAAGTTACACAAAGTAAAAATATCGCACATAAAGTGCTTCGTCTGATGTTAATCTACCTATCTGAACGATTACAATCGTCCGACAACTACAAGATACTACTATTTTACAATAAAATTACAAGTATGTACACAAAATCATATAAAAATTTAAAACATACAGACTTACATACTTGTTAGAACAGTTTAAAAACATTGTAAAATTTACACGTTTCTAAATAAAGCATGTCTTCTTCGTCAAAACCACATTCCTTGGCAACTAGGTTTATATAATCTTATATTATATTAAGTAGTTGCCCCATCTATTTGTTCCTATTCAACACTTTACATGCTATATCCTTACAGTATCTTAAAAATTTACATCTTATCTCACCGGTCTCCAGTATACTGCTTAGGTTATCTTTACAAATTTTCATTTCGATTTCGTTTTCTACTTTCAGACGTTGATACAGATATACTGGGCATTCGGTCAACACATGCAAAACATCTTCAATGGCCGCTGGTTCACAGATGCATGAGGGGCTCTCCTTGCACTTGAAGCGATTCAGGTACTCAGAGAATCCCCCATGACCCGTGAAAACTTGCGTGAGAACCGGGTCCGTTGGCATCTTCCGGATTACGCTGTGTGCTTGTCTGGCGTCAGGGAAAAACAGCTTGGTCACTGAAGCTGTTTCTCTAGCGCTCGTTCCACTCGTCAATCGACGCCTGTCGGATCTGTCGCTTGACGAATGATACGGGGCATAGGTCATAGTCGGGCTTCTTTTTCAGCGTTTGGGCCGCTGCTTTAGCGAGTTCGTCTGCGCGCTCATTCCCAACCACTCCCACGTGCGCCTTGACCCAAAAAAAGCCAATGGTTTTATCGCACTCTACGGACTTACTCAACAAATCGTTGATGCCAAATGCAATGGGGTGGAGGGAGTTTCCGCTCGCGACGGACTCGAGCGCGGCCCTCGAATCGCAGAAGATGCTGTAGTCTTTACGACTGCCCTGTAAGGCCATTTGCACAGCTTTCCGCAGAGCGAGCAGCTCTGCCTGGTAAACGGTGCAGAACGATTCCAGCTTCATTTTGGTGGCTTTTGTCTCGGCATCGCCGTCCCATAAGGACACCGATGCTCCGACTTGGCCACCAAGTTTGCTGCCGTCGGTGAATACCTTTACGGTATTCGCAGCCTTGAGGTTCAGCTCTGCATCGTTCACCAAGCATTCTAACTGCAACGCTCTACGGTGAGCCGGGTGTTTCGAAGTAGCAAAGGGCACAGGACATTCCACCTCTCGGTCACCCACCACTTGCTGAGTATGTCCCTTTTTCACTTCATAAAGAAGCGCCGCTTCTCGGACACGAATGTCTAGCGGAAGGATCCCGGCAAGCAGCAGGGCCGAGTTTAGCGAAACGGTCCTGTAGCCCCTTACCATCTTCTGTGCAAAACCCCGCTGAACCCTAGCGAGCTTCTTCTGTATGCAAATCTTATTACTCGCTGGCGCCCAAGCACTGGCCGCATATAATATCGTGGGTTCAACGACTGCCGTATACAGGGTTTTCACCACTTCAGGTCCCAGTCCCCACTGCACCTTTGCAGCAGTAGCCAGTCGTTTGTAGAAGCCTATGGCCTTCCTACAAACTTCCGAGACGTGCGTGTTGAAAGTTAATTTGTCATCCACAGTCAGGCCCAGTATTTTGATTTCATGTGACAGGCCAATGTCCACTCCGCCCATGCGCAGGATTGGGGAGTCGTACTTTAGTCGGCGTGTTACGACCATAGCCTTCGTCTTCTGAGGAGCGAAATTCAGCTTATTCCGAACTCCCCAGTCCCGCACATACGCTAGCGCTTCATTGGCCTGTTTCTGTATTTTTAGTGTCTCATCTCCGTGAAACACTAACACAACGTCATCGGCAAAGGCTTGGCAGTAAAAGCCCTGCTTGTCGAGCTCCTTTAGCAGTGGGTCGAGGAGCAAGTTCCACATGATAGGACCACCAATAGACCCTTGTACACATCCCTTGGTGGTCGTTCTCGTGTGTTCTACTCCGGCGTAGCGAACTTTCACTCTACGGCTCTCGAAGTAGCTATCTACTAGCCGTCTTATGTTTTTCGGACAACCTTCCTCCGCCAGTCTGACCTTAATAGCAGGCCACCAAGCACTGTCGAAGGCTCCCTCTATATCCAGTGAGATCAGTGTGACAATTTTCTTGTCACTCACTTTACCCCTGATGTACTGGAGTAGGGTATAGAGGGAGTCTTCCGTGCCTCTTTGGGGCATAAAGCCAAACTGTCGTGTACTCATCCTAGGTAGCAGATGCCACTTCACTCTTCCCACTACCATCTTCTCCAGAATCTTTCCCAGCACCGGCAACAAGCCTATCGGTCTGTACGATTTAACGTGTGTGTAGTCCTCCTTTCCGGGTTTACGGAGAACTACGACCGTGGCCTCCTTCCAGATGGTCGGGAAGTGGCCATTTGCGAGGCATTTGTTGGCCAGTGCGAGGAACAACTCCGGATCCTTAAGGATAGCTTGTTTGCAGATGTCGGCTGTTAGACCATCTGCTCCGGGGGCTTTCTTAGGGTTGAAGCTGTTCACAGCCGCCAAGGTTTCATCCATGGTAAATGGCGGATCGTGATAATCACTATCCGCTAATCCGTCATTTATGCTATGAGCTTCTGCCCTAATCCGCTGATGTTCTGCGTTATCGTCCTCCACCCGGTCCTCCGGGTAGAAGACTTCCGCCAAAACCTTCGCCGATTCTTCTGGACTAAGGGTAACTCCGTCTTTCTTCAGGGGGAGATCTTCCTCTCTTTTCGACACTCGCCCTATCACTCTATAAATGCCGTCCCAAACGGTTTCTTTTGCTTGTCGTTCGCAGAATGCTTTCCAGCTGTTAGTTTGGGCCTTTTTAGCTGCTGTCTCATACTCTTCCTTTGCTTTCAGGTACTCTCCGACGACGAAATCCCTGCGGACTGCTGCTGCCCAGCGGATCCTTCTCCTCCTGGTGACCATGGCCTTTCTCAGTGAGGCTAGCTCATCAGACCACCATGGAATAGTAGGCTTTCTATTAATTTTGAATTTGGGTATGCTCTGATTACAGGCTTCCAGAATGACTTGAGTGTAATCTTCTACTATTCCGTCTATTTCTCTTTTGTTTTTTAAATTTACAATATTGCTAGTGTTAAATTTTGAATCTAATTTTAATTGGGCGAATTTATCACTAAATTCGGCCCAATTAGCTTTTTTGGTATTAAAGGTCCGAGTTGTTCTACTAATTTCTATCTGATCTAATTTGCCAAAATTGATTTTAAATAAAATGGTGTTGTGGTCGGAGCTCACAAGGCCTTCACTGATCCGCCAGTCGTTCACCTGGCCGAGAAGGTCCTCTGTGCATAATGTAATGTCCACATAACTTGTATAGCGCTTACCACCCCTAATAGTGTCAAACGTGGGTACGTCGCCCTCATTGAGCACCTGGAGGCCCCATTCTCCTATGCATTCTGCTAGGTCCTCTCCCCTACAGTCAGCAACCGCGCTGCCCCACCACATGCTTTTAGCATTGAAGTCACCGCCGATGAGGACATTGGTGGGACCCAGTTCGCTAACGATCCTCCCCAGTTGTTCCAAGTATGGCCCTATGGGTTTATCCGGCTCAAAGTAGACGGAGACCACGGCGATTTCCCGGCCTCCAGTATATATGGTCACCACTGAGATGTTGGTCGTGGTGAACTTTGGACATGGCTTGACTTTGGTGTTATCGTCAAATACTACAATAGCGGCCTTAACCGTAGTATTGTCCACGCCTACATACTGGAAAACCCTCGCGCCGCCGTAGTCCCTCACCCTACCTTGAGCACCCACATATGGCTCCTGGAGTAGAGCGAACGCCATTTTTCTGTTCGCGGCCTCCAGCATAATCTCCTGCGTAGCCAACTGCTTTCGCTGGAGATTAGCCTGGGCCACGAGCAGTGGCCGTGCTCCTGCTGGGGGATCGTTTTGCTCACTTACCCTGGGGACAACCTCAGCAATACGCTACCGCCGTCCGCGCCAGGGCGTCCCACTTCCTCCTCACCGGACATTCGCCGCTAAAAGCATTATGGTCGGCTCTGTCGAGACCCGACCTGACGCAGTTGCAACACGTGGGGGGCGCCTGTGCCAAGCGTTTGGCACAGTCCCTACCAAGGTGCGCACCCCCACAGTGACTGCACACGTCAGTCTGGTCACCACAAAACCGCCTCCCGTGGCCATATCCGAGGCAGCGCGAACACTGCACAAGAGGGGATTGGTCCTCGACCTTTACCCGTTGGACGTCGATGTGTACCGACCCCTGTTGGGTAAGTCTCTTCCACAACTCGGGAGAGACTTGTAGCACTACGTGCGATGTGAGTGCGTTCCGCGCGCCCTTCCGGAACTTAACGGACATGCGCGCGCAGTCCCCCTTCACATCCCCAATCAGGTTACGGTTCTGTGATCGGAGTGCCTTTATGATCTCATCGTCCGTGTTGTGACTTAGGACGTTTCTCAGGATTACCAGAGGATCCTTGTTCTTTACATCCTCCACCTTGAAACGTCCTTCCCCTTTCTTAATCCTTTCCTTTACCCTGTCCAGCTCTACTTTCGAATTGCAGCCTAAAATCACCTTTCTGTCCTTAGCCTTCCTGATCCTGTCAATTTGTATCCCTTCGTCCCTAGCGTTGACGGTCTTGCGGATCCGTTCTAGGACCTGCTCGCCCGTCTCATTCTTATCCTCCGAGGCTATGACCACCGAATGCATTGCTGCCTGGTTCGGCCTCGGCCTCGGGGGTCCCGTAAGAATGCTGGCGTAACTCTGTCTCTGGTCCCAGTCTTCCTTCTGTTGTCGGATCGCCTCCGTCAACGCTGCCATCTCTTCCTTGTTCCTCCTGAGCATCTCGCTATGCTCATCAATTTTTTTGATGAGCTCCTGCTCTCCTATTCTCCTACAATATTCATCCTTCCTCACTGTATTGTCGTCCTTCTCCTTGGGTGTTATCTTTTCAATGCGTTCCCCTTCCTTGTACTTTCTTCCTTCCTCAGCTTCCTTTACCAGCTTGAATAGTCTTTCTGTGGCGTTCGTGACCTCGTTTTTAATCTCTGTTTTGAGATTGCGGCTGTTGCCAATCGACAGCTTTATCCGCATGAGGCAAGCCTTTGCCTCTGCGGTGCGATTGGCGAAGGTGGTGGGTGCCGCAACTTGCTGAGGTCGCTCAGCCACACTGGTAACATCCGCCGCTTTCTTCGCCTGGCCCGTACCCTTGCCCTCCGGTTGCGTCAACGTAGCCCTCTGCCGCGACGGCCCTGCCAGCACCGGCTCCGCAGATTTTTCAATCTGCGACTCGATGCTGCGCCTGGCCCGCGCGACTTTGGTGCCGTTCGCTTCCGTTGGGCTGGTATTGTCGGGCGTAGCGCTTCGGCGGACTGCTCGGGGTTCCACCTCCTTTGCGGGAGTTCTGAACCCGAACATTTTGGACGCTGAGGGTATCGCCGAGGATTACTTTTTGACAGGACCGGTTAACACTTGAGGGTGTAAATAGCCCTCAAATGTACACACAGATTTCCAAAGCAGTAACGAGTCACGGTGGTTCTAATATTAATATTGTTGTCGGATCTATCGGAGGGATGCGTCAGTTCGTAAACTTTAAGCTTGCAGGTGTATGTGGCCTGCAAGCTGATCAAAAATTTAAAATTTAAAATTCCCCACAGGGGAAAGGTCTTAAATCTATCTTAAATCTAACTTAACCTACGTCAAAAATTAAAATGTTAAAATAATTTAACTTAAAATGTTGTGTTCCTAGTATCTGTGCGGGGCGACGTGTGCGGAGTCGCACCGGTTAAAGCCCTACTAAATGGGTAAAATTTTGAATTTAATATGAAATTTTAAAACAAAGTTTTTAAAACCAAAAATTTCCAAAAAGGTAACCGGAAACAACTCAAGACTTCTGCTGGGCAGGGATTGTAGGCCTTGAAGAGACCTACAATTTAAACCCTAAAACGGGTCTCCAAGCCCAATACTGAGGAAGATAGGACGGGAGGGGGTGAAGCAAAAAATTTGCGGGGAAGTGGGGGGGAATCTTCACCTCCGAGGGGGTGAAGGCGGGGGGTGGGGGGGGGTAAAAATTTTGGGGGGGGGGGGAGTTTTGGTCGGGGTCGGGGAAGGGGAAGGAGATCGGTCGGGAAGGAGACTGGGCTTCGGAGCTGCTCGGCCTTCGGGGTCCGCACTCGTCGACAACGTGACGTCACCGAGGGGTCAGGTGGAGTCGGCTCTGGTAGTTGTAGAGGGACTTCCAGAACCGTCTATTCGAGAGTAGGTGTTGTTTACTCGAAATCCACTGACTGCAAGCCGTGCGGTGACTCACTTGTTGTTGTCACCGAGGATGGAAACTTCCACTACGCAGCACTCGCTACTACGCACAGAGGAACACGGAGTCACACACAGTGTTACAATTCCGGCACAATACAAACAATTACGCAGTTGCAACGTAGCCTTGAAAGTTACTCTTGGTTGGTTTTCGCCCTGCAAAAAACCGAAATACTGGTGGATTCAAAAAATTTTTACTCACCAGTATACCTGATGAACAGCCCCTTCAGGTCTAACAAAAATGTTAAGGGGTCACAGATCGTTTTCGGCTCCTACAAGGTTCTGAAAAGTGACCAGAATTTTCCAACCACCAAGATGTAAATAGCTGTCACAACTCACGTTCAAAATTGTTTCTGAATGGATGACCAGGTAAGGGAAGTTCTCCTCTGTCTGATGGTGTGTAGCCCTTCCGTCAAGGAAGTCTCCTTCGGCTTCTCTGCCGCGTGACGAAAACCTGTTTTTGGTAATATCACCAGAACTACACACGAGAAAAATCCAAAACTTGGATCAGACACTGGTCTCCACTGAGATCTTCACTACTGCACCGGAAAAACACTACGTCGTCGATCTACTTTTGGCAGCGCACTCAACTTTCACTTTTTATAATTTAGTGAAAACACTAAAAGTCCCGGAAAAGCGCGGTTTTCGGCTTTAAGCTCGCGATTTTTACACACGGCAACACTTGCACTGGGGTGGTAAGCTGTGCAAACTTTCGCGAACTTTCGGGAACTTTTTCCACCACTTTCCGATTTTAATGATTTAAAACTTGCGGAGCGGGGGAAAAACGATGCGCTCGTGGCTGCGGGTGGCTTGCGACTCTGGTTAGGTTAGGTTAGGTTAGGTTTTTTTTGTTTTTTTTTTTTTTTTTTTTTTTTTTTTTTTTTTTAAATACTTGTCCCTCCGATACCGTTCAGAGGTTGTTGCTACAAAAATTTAATGATTAACATACATTCGTTAAAAACGACTAGAAAAATAAAAAGTTACAAATGTAAAAATATCGCACATAAAGTGCTTCGTCTGATGTTAATCTACCTATCTGAACGATTACAATCGTCCGACAACTACAAGATACTACTATTTTACAATAAAAATACAAGTATGTACACAAAATCATATAAAAATTTTAAAACATACGGACTTACATACTTGTCAAAAGAATTTAGATACATTGTAAAATTTACACATTTTTAGATATAGCATGTCTTCTTCGTCAAAACCACATTCCTTGGCAACTAGGTTTATATAATATCATATTATATTAAGTAGTTGCCCTATCTATTTGTTCCTATTCAACACTTTACATGCTATATCTCTACAGTATCTTAAAAATTTGCATCTTATTTCACCGGTCTCCAGTATACTGCTTAGGTTATCTTTACATATTTTAATATCAATTTCACTTTCTACTTTCAGACGTTGATACAGATATACTGGGCATTCGGTCAACACATGCAAAACATCTTCAATGGCCGCTGGGTCACAGATGCATGAGGGGCTCTCCTTGCACTTGAAGCGATTCAAGTACTCAGAGAATCCCCCATGACCCGTGAAAACTTGCGTGAGAACCGGGTCCGTTGGCATCTTCCGGATTACGCTGTATGCTTGTCTGGCGTCAGGGAAAAACAGCTTGGTCACTGAAGCTGTTTCTCCCGCCCGATAGCGCTCGTTCCACTCGTCAATCGACGCCTGTCGGATCTGTCGCTTGACGAATGATACGGGGCATAGGTCATAGTCGGGCTTCTTTTTCAGCGTTTGGGCCGCTGCTTTAACGAGTTCGTCTGCGCGCTCATTCCCAACCACTCCCACGTGCGCCTTGACCCAAAAGAGGCCAATGGTTTTATCGCACTCTACGGACTTACTCAACAAATCGTTGATGCCAGGTTAGGTTAGGTTAGGTTAGGTTAGGTTAGGTTAGGTTAGGTTAGGTTAGGTTAGGTTAGGTTAGGTTAGGTTAGGTTAGGTTAGGTTGGGGTGCTATGTCGGGAACCTCCACGTGGTGCACCCTGGGCAACGTGGGTCATCGTAGTTGCGATTTTGCAACTACAATGGCCGACGGCAAATATCCGACGGGGAGGGCAGGGGGTTTGGCGGTCGTTGTCTTTTGTGGCGGCCGCCTCCATCTGTCGTTTATTTTAGGTGGGGCCCATCTCTGGGTCACCCTCCGGTTCTGTCCCGGAGGTTTCGACGGGCTCGGTGTGCGCTTACCCCGCCGCCGAGCGGGCTGTGGGAGTGTCCCTCTCACGGTCACCGTCGCATATCGTAATCCGGTTGTGAAGTTTGTGGTCATGTCTCGCATTCTCACCGGACCGAGGGTCCTGGCTTAAACGCCCGGACCGCGAGGGAGGATGCCTCTATAAAAAGTACCCCGAATCCCAAGCGGCGGCGCACCGCGAGGGGATGCATGGCTGATGGGAAGTTCAGTCTCTAGTGCGACCCCCGTCAGAGTACCAGCCGACCCTCTGACGGGTTACGCTAGGCTTACCCAGGTACAGGGGGCACTGCCTGGGTGGACCTTCTTTTCCCCCATTCTCGTGGGTCTAAAAATGGATAACTTTTTAAAACCGAAAACTGATGATGACGTAGTGGTGTCAAAAGTACCTCTGGTACTTATTGAGCGTATGGGCGTGCTGTCTGACTCCGACAGTGCATCCAGCGTGATGAGTGTAGTGAGCGGTGTGAGCGTGGAGTCAAAACGTTTGCGCAAACGGCCGAGAGAGGGTGCAGACTCAGGGTCGGACTCGGCCCTGAGTGACACAGCGGTGCCGGCCCCCAAGGTCGGGGCCAAAAAAGCAGGGAGAGGTAGGCCTGCTACTACCGGCAAATATGCCGGTATCGGCCTATCCAGGCGTGAGGCTGCGGCTGCAACGAAGGCCGCAGCAGCCGCCGAAAAGCTGGAGGAGGACGAGCGGCAGATTGCGGCTCTGACGAAACGGGTGACGGAAGGGAGAGTCACTCGCCTGTCGGAGTCGTCTTCTGCCGTCTCAGACATGGAAGTCGAGGCAGAGGAGTTGCCTGCCTCCGACCTTAATCAGAGAGTGGCCGACGCGGTGGCAGCAATAAAAAGGGTCAGCAAGGTATCGAAGGGCCTTAGCGGCTGCAGTCAGAAGGCATTGAAGGAGGCCACGACCTCCATCATGGAAAGTGCTCAGGTGCTTCTGACCCGCACTACTACTGATGAGACGGCGCTGCTGCGAGCCCAGAACGCAAGGCTCGCAGCGCAAATGGCGGAGCTCCGCAAGGAGCACGAAGAGCTGAAGGTTGAGATGGCCAACTTTCGCCGCGAGCACCTTAGGCGGGAGGTGGGCCTTCCGCCCGCAACGTCGCAACCGCAATCGCAGCTGCCGTCGCAGGAGACGGAAATAACTCGCCTGATCCGTCAGGAGATGGCGAGTTTTAACGCGCGGTTCTCGGTGCTTGAGGGGAGGATCCTGCGTCCCCCTCTAGCTGCAGACCAACGCAGCACACAGGCGCCGACGTATGCGACCCAAACTGCAGCGCCCCGTGCTGCCCAACCGGCACAAGCGGCTGCTGCCACAGAAAAGAGGAGTATCCCAACTGCCGCCCCGCAAAAGGAAACTGCGGGGCCAAAATCAAATAGGCAGACAAAAAAGGATACAAAACTGGCCAAAAAGGCAG
The DNA here is from genome assembly GCA_905220455.2 of Deilephila porcellus. Taxonomy (NCBI): domain Eukaryota; kingdom Metazoa; phylum Arthropoda; class Insecta; order Lepidoptera; family Sphingidae; genus Deilephila; species Deilephila porcellus. The sequence continues at coordinate 29,640 of LR999991.1, read as the reverse complement.
GCAGTGCAGGCAGTGCCACGGCTGCTGCGCCTGCACAAACTAGGCCAGTAACGCGCGAACCCGCCACTAGACCTGAGGCGGAGTGGACGGTTGCGGGCGCAGCCAAAAAATCGAAAAAGGCGCGCCAGCAGGCCAAAAAGAAGGCCCAAAAAGAACAAGCGGCGGCCAAACGCCAGAATGCGAGGCTCAGTACCCCCCGCTCTACAGCAGTGGTTCTCACCCTGCAGCCGGGGGCGGAGGAGCGCGGCCTCACATATGCCAGGATCCTCGCAAAGGCGAAAGCCGAGATTTCGCTGAGTGATCTTGGCATAACGGGCATCCGGTGCAAAACCACTGCTACCGGGGGTCGCCTGCTAGAGGTGTCAGGAACCACAAGTGGTCCCAAGGCAGACGCCCTCGCCGATAAACTCCGGGCGTCTCTAGGCCCGGATGATGTTAGAGTGTCCAGGCCAACCAAGTGCGCAGATCTGCGCATTTCGGGCCTGGACGACTCCGTCACTCAAGAAGAGGTCGCCGCTGCCGTCTCCAATGCTGGAGGATGCCCGCCAGATCAGGTCAAGGCGGGCACGATACGCCGGGCTGTCTCCGGCCTCGGGACAGTTTTTGTCAGCTGTCCCGTAGCGGCGGCCAAAAAGATCGCAGACAAGCGGCTTCTGGTGGGATGGGTCTCGGCGCAGGTCACGCTTCTGGCGCCCAAGCCCTATCGGTGCTACCGCTGTCTTGAAGAGGGACATGCGGGGGCACGGTGCACCGCTGGGGTAGACCGCAGCCAATTGTGTTTCCGCTGCGGTCAGCCCGGTCACAAGGCTGGCACTTGCACTGCCACGCCGCACTGCGTCATCTGTGCGGCATCTGGCAAGCCAGCCGACCATAGGACCGGGTCAAAGGCCTGCGCCAGGCCCAAGTCTAAGAAGAACAACGCCAGGAGACAGCCGGTTCATCCACCGGCTAGTATCAAGGATACAACAAAGAAGGCAACCAGCGCCTCGCAGCCGGTTCACCCGCCGGTTGCGGCAGAACATCCGCCGAGGGCTGGGGAGGAGACAACGGCCATGGACACACAATAATGGCCCTACGTCGTCTCCTCCAAGCCAACATAAACCACTGCGCCAGGGCTCAGGATCTCTTGCTCCAGAGCATGGCGCAGTGGTCGATCGATGTGGCAGTTGTCGCCGAGCCGTACTTTGTGCCACCCAGGGATGACTGGGTGTGCGACACGAACCGCTCGGTGGCACTGCTCATGAGGTCTGCCGCCGACACCCTTCCCTTCGAGGCCGTCACCCGAGGGCGGGGCTATGTCGCGGCAGTTTGGGGAAACGTTATGGTCGCGGGGGTGTATTTCGCCCCCAGCCTTTCTCTCGCCGACATGGAGGACATTATTTTGGAGTTGGGCACGGTCGTCAGTCGTAGCCGTCCTCGTCCCGTGATCGTCCTGGGGGACTTCAATGCCCAATCTAGGGCTTGGGGTTCCCCGGCTACGGACGCGCGGGGCGAGTTAGTGGAGGAGTGGGCGGTCGAGCAGGGCCTGCTTCTCCTGAACCGGGGTTCCGTTCAGACGTGCGTGCGGATGCGGGGCGGGTCTATAGTGGACCTTTCGTTTGCCAGCCCCGCTCTCGCGCGCACCGTCCAGGACTGGCACGTCCTGGAGGGGGTGGAGACGCTGTCTGATCATCGATATATTCGATTTAGCGTCTCCGCCCAGACCTCGGTTGGGCCGGTCCAAGCGGCCCCGGTGGGCGTTGGAGACGGCCCGCGTTGGGCACTGAAGCGGCTGGACAGGGAGGCTCTCCTGGATGCCTCAATCGTCAAGGCCTGGCTGGACTCTCCAGTCAGGCCAACCAACATCGACGAGGAGGCGGAGTGGTTCCGGGAGAGCATGTCGCACATTTGCGACGCTGGCATGCCCCGAGTCCGGCCGTTACCTTCCAGGCGCCAAGTTTACTGGTGGTCGCAGTCGATCGCGCAGCTGCGCATCTCTTGTGTGCATATGCGACGCCGGTACGCTAGGTGCCGAAGGAGAAGACGCCGCCGCCCCTTTACAGCGGCGGCCGAACAGGAAGAGGCGGAACTGTACGATCGCTATAGAGAGGCGAAGAGCGCCCTCCAGCTGGCCATTGTCCGGGCAAAGGCCCAGGCCAACGAAGAGCTGCTGGAGACTCTGGACCGAGAGCCGTGGGGACGCCCCTATCTTATGGTGCGGGGCAAATTGCGCCAACGGGCTCCCCCACTGTCCCGGAGTCTCCAGCCGCAGCTGCTGGAGGAGGTGGTGTGTGCGTTGTTTCCGTCGAGACCGGAGCACACACCACCGGCTATGGTTCCGCCTCGCATTGTGCCCGACGCGGAAGACGACACTGACGACGACGTGCCCGAAGTGACCCGGGTAGATTTGAGAGTGGCGGTGGCCCGCATCAGGAACACCGCCCCAGGGCCCGACGGCATTCCAGGCCGTGCATGGGTCCTGGCCATGGAGGCTCTCTGGCCCCGACTAGCGGGGCTCTTGAGCGCATGTTTGGAGCGGGGCCAGTTTCCAAGCCGGTGGAAGACCGGAAAGCTGGTCCTGCTCAAGAAGGAGGGGCGCCCCGCAGACTCGCCGTCTGCGTACAGGCCCATCGTGTTGCTGGACGAGGTGTGTAAGATCTTCGAGCGGATTATCGCTAGTCGCCTCGTCCAGCACATGACCATGGTGGGGCCGGATTTGGCGGACAACCAATTTGGTTTCCGCCAGGGGCGCTCCACAGTGGACGCAATCATGCGCGTGAGGGTCCTCGCGGAGGAGGCAGTCACCCGGGGCGAGGTGGTCTTGGCGGTGTCGCTCGACATCGCCAACGCCTTCAACACCTTGCCCTGGAGTGTCATCCGAGAGGCACTCCGGTACCACGGGGTGCCGCGCTACCTCCAACGCATTGTCGGGGCCTATTTGTCGGAACGATCGGTGGTGTACCCGGGTCGAGAAGAGTGGTGTCGGCGAGAGACGTCGTGCGGCGTTCCGCAGGGATCGGTGTTGGGGCCGCTCCTGTGGAACGTGGGGTACGACTGGGCTCTGCGCGGTGCGCTTATCCACGGCGTCGGCGTCATTTGTTACGCCGACGATACGCTAGTCACAGCGCGTGGAAAGACGTACCGGCAGGCGGCCATACGCGCGACTGCTGGTGTCGCGCACGTCGTGGGTAGGATCCGGCGGCTGGGCTTAGAGGTGGCATTGCACAAGTCCGAGGCTCTTTGTTTTCACGGGCCGAGGACGAAGCCGCCTCCGGGGTCCAGCATCATAGTAGGAGGAGTTTCCATCGCTGTCGAGTCGACGATGAAGTACCTTGGACTCGTCCTCGACAGTCGGTGGAATTTCGGGCCGCACTTTACACGGCTCGCCCCCCGGTTGATGGGCGCCGCTTCTGCGCTCTCGCGCTTGCTGCCCAACCTGGGGGGGCCCAACTCCTCCTGCCGGAGGCTCTACATGGGGGTCGTACGGTCGATGGCGTTATACGCCGCGCCAGTCTGGGCGGACTCCCTGACGGCCCGTAACATCGCCGCGCTGCGAAGGCCGCAACGCGCGATGGCCGTCAGGATCATAAGGGGATACCGTACGATCTCCTTTGAGGCAGCGAGCCTCCTAGCTGGATCCTCGCCCTGGGACCTCGACGCAAGGCTCCTCACGTCGCTCTATTGGTGGCGTGTGGAGGCGGTCGAGAGGGGCGAGCGCCTGGTGCCTCGACAGATAGAGGCACGCAGGGCCGAGCTCCGCCAGGTCTTAGTGGCGGAGTGGCAGTCGCGCCTAGCGCAACCCACGGCGGGGCACGCCGCTGTAGCGGCGGTAAGGCCCATTCTCGAGGAGTGGCTCAACAGGAGCCACGGCGCCCTAAGCTTCCGGCTGACGCAGGTGCTTACCGGACATGGGTGTTTCGGGAAGTACCTGTGTCGACTAGGCCGGGAGCCGACGTCCCAGTGCCACCATTGTGGTGATCGCCGCGACGACACGGCGTTGCATACGTTGGCGGAGTGCCCAGCTTGGGCAGAGCAGCGCCGTGACCTGGTCGCGGCCGTAGGTGCTGCGGGAAACCTCTCGCTCCCGGCCATTGTTTCAACCATGGTCGGGAGCAAGTCAGGATGGAGAGCAGTCGCCACCTTCTGCGAGTTCGTGATGCTCGCAAAGGAGGTGGCGGAAAGGGAGAGAGAGGCTGCCTCCTCTCTCCCCTCCCGCAGCAGACGCACTGGGCGTCGTAGGGTGGCAGATTTTCGGCCACCGTAGGGCGCGGCCTGCGGACGGCAGACTCGGGGCGTCTTGCCGTCCGACCAGCAGCAGGCCTTGAGGCGGCGGCGTCGTGTTCCGCGCGCGCCTCGTAGTGGAGTCCTGCGGCCGGGGTGACGGCCGCAGTGGGTGACGGGGCCCGCCCGACTATGGCGGGCCAATACCCGTCGGGGGGTTGCGACGAATGCTTCGGCGATACCCGACCCCCCGACACACGGGTACATGAGGAACACGGGTTGGTTTTTAGTCAGTAAGAGTCTGACAGTCCCCTCCGCGCCTCCCCCGGGCGGAGGATGTCCATGAGGATTTTCCAACCCGATACCAAAAAAAAAAAAAAAAAAAAAAAAAAAAAAAAAAGGTTAGGTTAGGTTAGGTTAGGTTAGGTTAGGTTAGGTTAGGTTAGGTTAGGTTAGGTTAGGTTAGGTTAGGTTAGGTTAGGTTAGGTTTTTTTTTTTTTTTTTTTTTTTTTTTTTTTTTTTCCGCCTGTGTGCTGGTTGTAAGGGTGATGTATTCTTATCGCTGTGAGGTGTTGTGAGTGATAGTGTGGGGTGAGGGACCGGCAGAGGGGTAAGGTCTCGCTATTTGATACGACAACCCGCCCTCTGCCGGGGTAGTGTAGGTGTAGGGGGATCTTCCGGAGGGGCAGGACTTCCGCATAGCAATCCTTCCATCCGCCCCTCGTCGGCCCCCCTGGTGTAGTAGAGGAGTGGTTGGTGTGAGTAAGTGTGGTGAGTTGTATGTGAGGTCGCATAGTATTGTTGAATGTTGTATACAAAGGGTTCTTTATTTGCAAAGTTACATATAACATAGTAATTACATGAAATATTTATATATATAGTACAGTAGTTCTTTTGAGTTTATATAATTTTGCATCAGATAGATGCAACCACAAAAATAATTGGGTACACGGCAGTAACATTTTGTAAAAACGGAGAAGAGACAATTGGGTAAATTAAGTGTAGATAAAGATTATACAATGATAATAATAAAACTAATATAAACGCGATAAGTACAGTAAAGGTATATAAAAACAATAAGACTAATATAAACACGTGATTAGATAAGAGTAAACACTGATCAATTACACAGGATTAAAATGGTAAGAAAGCTAATGATAATGCGGTGTGGGTTGTCCATGGTTTCAGCTCTCAAAACCGACGTGAGTGGTGAAAGTAGGGATGTGATGGGATTATATCCTGAGGGGATCGAATGTAGGGCCGTAATCGACCCTCTGCCCTATCCTCTCCCTCATCGATTTTATGCGCGGGCATGACTGTGCGGTCGCTTTATGGCTCACGTCGATTTTGGAGCCGAATCTGGAGTTGTGGTTTTGACAGTTGAAGCATTTCGGTTTGGTTTGCTCTTCTTTGCTGGGACAGCCGTCGCTGGTGTGCTCCTGAGAGGCGCAGTGGGCGCATGCTATGTTGGTGGCGGTGCACTTGTTTTTGGTGTGCCCGAATTGCAGGCACCGGAAGCATTGGAGGAACGGGGAGAAGTCCTCAGCGTGAACCCGCTGGTGGTCCACACAGACTCTTCCCAATTCCGTGATCCGGCGCCATACACTCGGGCTCGCTGTTAGCACGGCGTTGTATAGTGCGGGGTTTCTGTTGCTGCGCTTGAATCGGAGATGAAGGTCCGAGTCATCTGTGATAACGTCCGGGTTTTGTTGGCGAATAATTGAGGGGAGTTCCTCCGCGGGGACGTCGCAGGTGATGCCCTTCAAAATTATCATTGGCATGAGCCGGCGAGCGGGTTCTGCCCTGACGGATTTTGCCGTTCGCAGGCGTTTGAGGGCGTCATCCCGTTGTTCCGCAGAGTCGAACTCAACCCTCAGTTTCCCGTGTGAGATGGTCTGCACTCTTGCCGGTGCGTAGTTGGTTTCTCTGAAGGAAATTGATTTACGGAATGCCGTGACTGCTTCCTCCTTGGTTTTAGTCGCGGTTGTGGGGGTGACAATTATCGCAGGCCGTGATGTGGGGGGGGTGGAACGTGGTGCATCTCTTGTATGTGCGGTTTTGTGGGTGATTGGGCGACTCGCAGCAGTGGGGGCAATGGCGGATGCGGCGGCGGAGGCTACTGCGGCGTAGGTGGATTTAGTTTGCTCCTTCTGTAGCGCTATAAGTTCCTCTTTTATGGAGTTAACGGCGGAGAGGTGGTTGGCGAGTTCCAGTTTGACACAGCTTAGGATGTCATTTTTGAGGTCCAGGTGGTGATGGTGGTTATCGCTGTCCGGTGCGGAGGGTTGCGCTAGTGGTGTTGTTTCGGGCGGGGTTATTATATGTGGGAATTCCACCACATTATCAAGGGCACCCGCGAGGTTGTTCAATTGAGTCGCAATACATCTCACAATGTTTTTGCCCTCTGTCCTGACGCTCCTGGGGGTCACGGCATTAGTCAACATGTCCGCGTAGGCAAACAGGACGTCCGCTAGAGTGTTCCTGTCTATTGGTAAGTCCGTGCTGTCATCGTTATCGCGCTCGATAAATGGGAAGTCTTCAGGATACTCATAGGCAAAAAGAAGGTCCCCCCGCGCCATTCCCTGGAGGCGTGGGCTGAGGTGGCTAATGTCTTCTTCTTCTTCCATGGCTGGAGTGAGGATTCGATTCGGGTTGTGGGTGTGGGGGGGGGGGGGGGAATTAGGGAATTCCGACGGGGCCAATCGCTAGGCCTTCCCGAGCCGGTTCTAACGAACCCAAACTCAGGGGGTCTAGGACCGGAGACGACGGAGATAGGATTAGGGAAGTGAGGGAGGGAATATGGGGGGGAATTCCGGGATTCTGCCGGGGCCAATCGCTAGGCCTTCCCGAGCCGGTTCTAACGAACCCAAACTCAGGGGGTCTAGGACCGGAAACGGCGGAGATAGGATTAGGGGAGTGGGGAAGGGACTGTGGGGGGGAATTCCGGGATTCCGCCGGAGCCAATCGCTAGGCCTTCCCGAGCCGGTTCCAAAGAACCCAAACTCAGGGGGTCTAGGACCAGGAACGACGGAGATAGGGTCAGCGGGGGTGAGGTAAGATTGCGGGGAGGGGGGGGGGGGGGGGGGGGAGAGGTTTCGTGGGGTGACGTTTGGGAGGGGTTTGGTGAAAGGTGCAGCGGGGGGTAGGGGAGACTGAAACAGCTAAGTCCGGGAAAAAGTGGGCAGGGCCAAAGTAAAAAGGGGCGGGACTTAACTTGGAGGGGGCGGGGCTAACAAAAGTGGGTGGAGTTTAGGGACAAAGTGGGTGGAGTTTACACAAAGTGGGCGGGGTCTCTTTTGGCAGAGGGCCAATGGGATGCGAGATAAATAAGATGGGCTGGGCAAAGTTTACCAATGGGGTGATCAATAAATAGTCATTGGCCAGACTAAGGGGGCCAATGATGATATAAATAAATATTAGATTTTAACCGTAAATTAGCTTTATACTATGAATAATAAATTTAAAAATTTTGTAACTTCCCAGTTTTAATATTAAAATGGTTTTAACTATGAATAAGGATTTAAATAGGATATTGGTGGGTGGGAATATTGAAAGGAAAACCTCGCTCAATCAGCCGCTACTGCTCCGATCAGGTCGTGAGTGGTGTCGTTGAATTCGGGAGGTTGCCCTCTACCGAATTATTCTGTCAGACAGACTTCGTACCAGAATGGTGCCGAGATCTGACCTTCTTCCGGTGATTCTAAAAATGACTTTTTTGTTTCTGGGTGTAGATGGCTGGTTCTTGGTATATATGCTGGGGGTCCTCAAAAAATGATTTTAACACTGGTTCCAAGTTTCTAGGTCTGAAGGTTGCTGAGTAATTGCTTGGTGAAAATACTGCACAAAACTCACTTTGTGTCCTGGTGGATTTGAGGCACTTCCCGTTATCCGATGGTGCTGAACTTGATGTCCAGGGATTGGTGATGAGATGGCGCTTCTTCTGGTGTTTTTGCAGGTCCAGGATCTCAGCTCCTGAGAGCAGGAGAGCCCTTCGAAGTCCGGGTATGGGTTTTGAGGGTGAAAGCACCGCTCAAATGGAAAGTATAGCAGCTAGAAAGATGCACTTTGGTGGAGAATGTAGCCCCAGCTCGGGGCTATCGCTGTAGGGTCCTGGATAAATTGTAGCTGGAAGGTGGTTGAAGTTATGGAGAAAAAACTGTCAAATTCGATAAATTCCGGGTATTGCTCACTTCACAGTTCGTTATCTTTGAAAGTACTCACTGGAAAATTCTCTAACTTTGCACAGGGGAGGGGAAGGGTATAGCGCTTCGAACTGCAGTCCAAAAACTATAGGTCACAGATCGTTCTGAGGAGATATCAACACTTTAGTCACTGAGAGAATTTTCGCAAAAAGTTTTTCTTTGATAACTTCGCCAATTTTGGTCCAATTTTCAAAATTCTTTTTGATCCGCATGCAGGGTCACAGCGCGCACGTTTTGATGTATCACACTGGTATTTTATGCACATAAAACCTATTTTTCACATTTTTTGATCGCGGAGCGGCTTAAAAGTGATGCGCGCGGTACGGCGTTCGCGCTGCGACTGGTTAGGTTAGGTTAGGTTAGGTTAGGTTAGGTTAGGTTAGGTTAGGTTAGGTTAGGTTAGGTTAGGTTAGGTTAGGTTAGGTTAGGTTAGGTTAGGTTAGGTTAGGTTAGGTTAGGTTAGGTTAGGTTAGGTTAGGTTAGGTTAGGTTAGGTTAGGTTAGGTTAGGTTAGGTTAGGTTAGGTTAGGTTAGGTTAGGTTAGGTTAGGTTAGGTTAGGTTAGGTTAGGTTAGGTTAGGTTAGGTTAGGTTAGGTTAGGTTAGGTTAGGTTAGGTTAGGTTAGGTTAGGTTAGGTTAGGTTAGGTTAGGTTAGGTTAGGTTAGGTTAGGTTAGGTTAGGTTAGGTTAGGTTAGGTTAGGTTAGGTTAGGTTAGGTTAGGTTAGGTTAGGTTAGGTTAGGTTAGGTTAGGTTAGGTTAGGTTAGGTTAGGTTAGGTTAGGTTAGGTTAGGTTAGGTTAGGTTAGGTTAGGTTAGGTTAGGTTAGGTTAGGTTAGGTTAGGTTAGGTTAGGTTAGGTTAGGTTAGGTTAGGTTAGGTTAGGTTAGGTTAGGTTAGGTTAGGTTAGGTTAGGTTAGGTTAGGTTAGGTTAGGTTAGGTTAGGTTAGGTTAGGTTAGGTTAGGTTAGGTTAGGTTAGGTTAGGTTAGGTTAGGTTAGGTTAGGTTAGGTTAGGTTAGGTTAGGTTAGGTTAGGTTAGGTTAGGTTAGGTTAGGTTAGGTTAGGTTAGGTTAGGTTAGGTTAGGTTAGGTTAGGTTAGGTTAGGTTAGGTTAGGTTAGGTTAGGTTAGGTTAGGCTAGGTTAGGTTAGGTTAGGTTAGGTTAGGTTAGGTTAGGTTAGGTTAGGTTAGGTTAGGTTAGGTTAGGTTAGGTTAGGTTAGGTTAGGTTAGGTTAGGTTAGGTTAGGTTAGGTTAGGTTAGGTTAGGTTAGGTTAGGTTAGGTTAGGTTAGGTTAGGTTAGGTTAGGTTAGGTTAGGTTAGGTTAGGTTAGGTTAGGTTAGGTTAGGTTAGGTTAGGTTAGGTTAGGTTAGGTTAGGTTAGGTTAGGTTAGGTTAGGTTAGGTTAGGTTAGGTTAGGTTAGCTTAGGTTAGGTTAGGTTAGGTTAGGTTAGGTTAGGTTAGGTTAGGTTAGGTTAGGTTAGGTTAGGTTAGGTTAGGTTAGGTTAGGTTAGGTTAGGTTAGGTTAGGTTAGGTTAGGTTAGGTTAGGTTAGGTTAGGTTAGGTTAGGTTAGGTTAGGTTAGGTTAGGTTAGGTTAGGTTTTTTTTTTTTTTTTTTTTTTTTTTTTTTGGGGGCGTTTAGCCCCCCCTCGTTCCCCTAACATAGGTCAGAGTCATTTATAAACCTCTCTAGTGTCATACTTACTCCTATCTATCCCTATCTCCTTCTTTGGGAGATCCTCCTTATGGCCTATCTCCTTCGTAGGGAGGTCCTACTTATGGCCTAACTGGTACTAACTACGGGGTATTTTATTTATAATAACTTTCTTTTACATTATACTTATTCTATCTTACAATATTCTTATTCTAACTTAATTCTAGGTTTTAAATTCTATTTGTATCTTATCTTATGTTACTAAAGTTATATAATCTTATATTATATACTTAGTCTAACTTATTATCTACTTATTACGTTTTATTACTTTTATGGCTATTTCCTTACAATATTCTATGAATCTATACCTTCTATACTTATCTTTTAATAATGTACTAAAATTATTTACAGTAATTCTTATATCGAGTTCGTGCTCGATGTTATATCTGCACAGAGCGTGCACGGGGCACTCCACGAGTGCGTGCACGATCGACTCGCTCACGACCGGGTCACAGATGCATGCCGGGCTCTCCTTGCACTTGAACCGATGCAGGTACTCGGAGAACCCGCCATGCCCCGTGAACACCTGTGTCGTGATCGGGTCGATCGCGATTTTACGTACCAATTGATGGGCCTCCACAGCGTCGGGGAAGAAGAGTTTAGTGGTTGACGCGGTTTCCCCCATCACGTAGCGCCCGTTCCATTCGTCAATCGACTCCTTGCGGATTTGTCTTTTGACGAACGAAACGGGACACCTATCGTAATGGGGCCGCGTCTTGAGCCTCAGTGCCGCATCCTTCGCGAGCTCGTCTGCCCGCTCGTTTCCCTGCAATCCTGCGTGGGCTTTCAACCAAAATAACTCAATTTTTTGGCCGCGTTCGGATGCCGAGTACAAGTTGTTATTTACCTCGAACGCCAGGGGATGCAGGGAAACACCACTAGCGACAGTCTCCAGCACTGCCCTCGAGTCGCTTAGGATGCTGCACTGCGGTCTCCCACTTTTGACCGCTTCTTCCACGGCCCTGTGCAGGGCCAACAATTCTGCCTGGTAGACAGTGCAGAAGTCCTCCAGCTTGAGCTTTATGCATCTTTTTTCAGCGGCGTTCTCCCAAATGGAGACCGCCGCTCCGACCTTGCCCCGGATCTTACTTCCGTCCGTAAAAATGCTAAGGCCTATTTCAGCCAGCTGGTCGACTTCCGCACCGTCCCCCAGGCATCGGTAGCGTACCGCACCCCTTTGCGCTGGGTGGTTAAGCTTTCCGAAGGCCACAGGACGTTCCACCTCCCGGTCTCCCACTACCCGCTGGGAATAACCCCTCCTGACCTCGTACAGGGAAGCATTTTCCCTGACACGGATGTCAAGAGGGATTATCCCCGCGAGCAGTAGGGCCGAGTTTAGTGAGACCGTCCCGTACGCCTTCGTAAGCTTTTGCGCAAAGCCCCGTTGCACCACAGCGAGCTGCTTTCTAACACCTAGCCTCTGTGCGGCTGGGGCCCAGACGCTTGACGCGTACAAAATTATGGGTTCGACGACCGCTGTATATAATAATTTTATGACTTCTGGTCCCAAGCCCCACTGGAGCTTCGCCGCCCGGGCGAGCTTGCTGTAGAAGGCCAGGGCCTTCCTGCATGCCTCGGTGACGTGTGCCCGGAACGTCAGCCCGCTGTCTATGATGACCCCGAGTATTTTTATTTGTTTTTCCAGGCCAATGTCGACCCCACCCATGTGAAGGATTGGGGAATCGTACTTAAGCCTCCGCGTCAGGACCATTGCTTTGGTTTTTTGGGGCGCGAATTTGAGCTTATTTCTGATTCCCCAATCCCTCACATAGGCGAGGGTTTCATTGGCCTGGCGTTGTATGTTGGCCATTTCATCTCCGTCAAATGCGAGCACCACATCATCCGCGAACGCCTGGCAGTAACTGCCCCTTCTGTCGAGCTCTATCAGCAGTGGGTCGAGGAGCAGGTTCCAAAAGGTTGGACCTCCAATGGAGCCTTGAACACATCCTTTGGCGGTCCACCTTTCGCACTCCTCGCCTGCGTACCGAAGTTTTACCTTCCTGCTCTCGAGGTAGCTATCTATCACCCGTCTGATGTTAATCGGACAACCTTCCTCCGACAGTCTGACTCTGATAGCCGGCCACCAGGCGCTATCGAAGGCTCCCTCTATGTCCAACGATATTATCACGACGATCTTTTTATTCTTTATTTTTTCTCGTATATAATTCATTAGGACATAGAGGGAGTCCTCGGTGCTCCTCTGGGGCATAAAGCCAAACTGTCGGGGGCTTGTCCTCGGGTGAAGATGCCACCTCACTCGACCCACCACCATCTTCTCCAGAATTTTACCCATCACTGGCAAAAGCCCAATTGGTCTGTAGGACTTCACGTTAGTGTAGTCCTCCTTGGCCGGCTTCCTCAGGATAACCACTGTCGCCTCCTTCCAAATCCTGGGGAAGTGGCCAAGTTCCAGACATTTGTTTGCCAGTGATAGGTATAACTCCGGATGCTTGTCGATAGCTCGCTTACAGATATCGGCCGTTAGGCCATCTGCTCCAGGGGCTTTCTTATGGTTGAAGCTGTCTGCAGCCGCGTATAGTTCTTCGATCGTAAATGGTGGGTCATGGGTCTCAGCATTGACTTCGTCATTTACTCGTGCGGCTGTTTCTCTTATACTCTGGTGTTCTGAGTTGTCTTCAACTTCCTTGTCTTCCGGGTAAAATGTTACTGCCAGGAGCTCGGCGGATTCTCTAGCACTAAGGGTCTGTCCAGCGAGAGTCAGTGGCAGGTCTTCGTATCTTTTAGATACTTTCCCTATGCATCTGTAGACGCCTTGCCATATGTTTTCTCTGTTCTGCGTTTTACAAAAGTCTTTCCAACTATTAATCTGGGCTGCTTTTGCTTCGGATTCATATCTCTCTTTTGATTTCAGGTACTCATCGACGACTTTTGATCTTCGTACGGGCGCTGCACATCGGATTCTCCGTTTCCTGGTGGTGACCTCCTGCTTCAGTTTGGCGAGTTCCTTCGTCCACCAAGGTAAGTTGAATTTATTTTTGTTTTTTATTTCAGGTATGGTTTTCTTACAGGTTTTTATAATTGTTTCTATATAATTTTCTATTATTTGGTCCAAATCGATTTTATTATTTATATTGTTTACTTTATTTATGTTAATTTCTTTTTCTGTTATAAATTGTTCAAGTTTTTCATTAAAGTAGTCCCAATTTGCTTTTTTAGTATTGTATTTTCGTGTAGATTTTATTTTTTCTTTTGCAATTTTAGATTTAATTTTATTTATTTTAAAGGTGATTGCGTTGTGGTCCGAGTTCGCCATTGAGTCGTCAACCTTCCAGTCTTCCACCAGGTTCAGGATATCCGCGGTGCATGCCGTTATGTCTATATGACTCGTGAGAGTCCTACCTCCTCTCACGGTCTCGAAGGTTGGCCGGAAGCCGTCGTTGAGCACCTGAAATCCATGCTCTTCTAGCATCCCTGCCACCTCTTCCCCTCTGCTGTCAGTGTCCCCGCTGCCCCACCAAACGCTTTTGGCGTTGGTGTCGCCCCCTATGAGGATATTGCGGGATCCCAGTTTTCCGACTATGTCCCCCAGTTGCTCCAGGTATGGCCCTATGGGTTTATCGGGTTCAAAGTAGAACGAGATGACCACTAATTCTCGGGTCCCGGTTTGGATCTTCACCACCGCGATGTTAGCGGTGGTCAGGGACGGGCACTGGGTCACAGTCAAGTCGTCATTGAACACTGCAATGGCCGACTTGACTACGGCCCCGCTCCCGTTATCTCCCTGGAAGATTCTAACCCCCCGGTGGTCTCTCACTCTACCTTGACCTCCCACGTACGGCTCCTGGAGTAACGCGAAGTCGACCTTCCGCTGTTCCGCCTCCAGAAGAAACTCTAGCGTAGCTAGTTGTTTCCTCTGGAGGTTGGCTTGCGCCACGGATGCCGGCTTCGCGTCTGCTGGGGTAGAGGTCTGACCTGGGTTCCTGGGATCCACCTTAGCAATACGCTACTGCGGATCTCGCCAGGATATCCCACTTTCGCCTCACAGGGCACTCTGGGCTAAAGGCATTGTGCCCGGCTCCGCCCAGCTTGGCTTTCGTGCAGTTGCAGCACGACGGGGGCACCCTGGCCAACCAGTCAGCACACTCTGACCTGTGGTGGGCACCCCCGCAGTGACTGCACACGTCCACCTGCTCCCGGCAGAACCGTTTACCGTGCCCATAGCCCAGACAGCGCGAACACTGAATCAGAGGGGACTGATCTTCGACCCTCACTCTTTGTACGTCGATGTGGACCGCTCCAGCCTCTGTGAAGCGCTTCCACACCGACGGTGGCACCTGCACCGCCACGTGCGATGCGTGAGGGTTTCTCGCCCTCCTCCTAAACTTGACCCTTAGGCTTTTTTCATCGCCACTAAAGTCCCCTAGTAGGTCTTTATTCTGGCTGATGAGTGCTCGCACTATGTCCTCATCGGTGTTGTAGGAGAGGACATCCTTCAGTAGGACCATCGGCTCCTTGTTCTGAACCTCCTCTACGTTTAGGCCCTTTCCATCTTTCCTTAATCTGTCCTTTATCCTTCCAATTTCCTCCTTTGATTTGCACCCAACAATCACTTTCCTATCTCTTGCCTTTCTCATCCTATCTATCTTCATCCCTTCCTCTCTGGCATTGAGAGTGGTTCGTATTCTTTCGAATACTTCCTCTCCCGATGCCTTTTCATCCTCTGCGGTTATCACGATGGAGTGCATTGGCCTCTCTACTTGTGCCACTCTTTTAGGCTCCATTACCGCTGCTGCATATGTTTTCCCTTCCTTAAGTTCCTCTCTATGTGTTTTTATTTCTTCCTTTAGTTTTTCCATCTCTTCCGTATTTTTCTGCAGCATCTCGCTATGCTCTTCGAGTTTTTTAAGCAATTGTTCTTGTCCTATCCGATCCTTTTCCTCTGATTTTGCTTTTGCAGCAGGGTCAGGGCTTTCAGTCCTATCAATCTTGTCCTTCCTTTGCTCCCTCTTCCTCTCTCCTTCACTTTCGGTTACCAATTTGTAGAGTCTTTCAGTCACCTCCAGCACCTCGTTCTTGATCTCCGTTTTTAAGTTCCGGCTATTATTGATCTGCAGCTTTATTTTCATGAGGCAGGCCTTTGCCTCTGCTGACCTGCTCATGCTTACACTTTTTTCCGGTGATATTTCAGTAATAGCCGGTGCTGGTTTTTTGCTTGTCCCCTTTGTTTCCGATGGGATGCCCCTGGGCTTTGGTTTCGCAGGCCCGGCAGAGCCTATCCCTTCTGGGTTTTCCATTTGGGATTCCAGGCTCTGTCGCGCCTGCGCGACCCTAGTTCCAGTGATTTCCCTCGGACTTTGTGTTTTTTCCGGGGATTTGCTCTTGTCTCTGGGATTTTTAGCGGGTGTGCGGAAGCCGAACATGTTGCTTGGGACCAGAAGCAGTAAGTTGTGTAGGGGAATGCGTCAATTTGCTTTCTCCTGCTAGTGTAAAGAGCTTGCAGGAGATATATATTTTGTGTATATTGTTAGTGAGTGTAAAAGGCTCACTAACGGTCAATTAAAGTAAACGTTAAAAATTGTCAATTAAAATAAATGTAAAAAATTTGTAAAATTTTTGTCTTATTTCTTTTTAAGATGTCTGAAGCAGCTCGCTGTGGCCCAGCGTATCGTCCCTAGTGCCGCTCAGGCAGCTATACTCATATACATGTAAATACAATTTTGGATAATTTGAATTATCCCAGTCTGTGTCAATAATTCCTTACAACTAATCTTAATCTACTTATATACTAATCTTTTTTCTTTTTACAGGTTTCTAGGTGGAGCCCAGCACTGTCAACAGCGAGATTCCCCGTGTAAATGGTACAATACAGGTAAGTCAGGGTATATTTCAGGGTGTAGGAGTTTGGCTTTGCTGATATCCGGATAATCCGGATTCCGACTGGTCCAGGTTGTCGGGCTCGTCGAGCCGATTGTTTTGATGCCAAACACCAGGTATTTATCTTTAAAATTGGCCAAGTTATCTAAGATTTAATTTTTTGGGGTGGGGGGGGGAGGAATTTGGGAAATCTATCGGAGCCAAGTCGCAGAGCTCGCCGAGACGGTTCCAGGGATACCAAACACAGTGGGTCTACGACCTATATTGGCTGAGATAGGGTTAGAGGGGGTGAGGTATTTTTATGGCGGGGGGGGAGGGGAGGGAGGTTTCGTGGGGAAGCTAATTATGAATTAATTTTTTTTTTTTTTTTTTTTTAATTTTTTCGGAGGTAAAAAATTTTTTGGAGGGGGAAATTTTTTAGGGTATTTGGGATTTCTGTTGGGGCCAATTTGTAGCCCTCGCCGAGACGGTTCCAGGGATACCAAACACAGTGGGTCTACGAGCTATATTGGCCGAGATAGGATTGGGAGGGGGTGAGGTAAAAAATTTTTGGGGGCGGGGGGGGAGGGAGGGGGGGAGGTTTCGTGGGGAAGCGATTGGAAGGGTTAAAATTTTTTGGTGGTGGGGGGGGGGTTTGGGAATTTGGTTGGGGCCAATTTGCTGGTCTCGCCGTGCCGATTCCTAGGACACCCCACACGATGGGTCTGTTGTTGAAATGACCAGTGTTAAACCAGCGGGGTGAGGTATGGTGTTTCGGGGCACGGGGGAAGGGCCACGGATCTGTTTTTAACAAGTAGGCGGGGCTAAGATAAGTTAATAGGTGGGCGGGGCTTATTGTACCAATCCAAATTAAATTAATAAAGATTAAATTAAATTACATGTGGGCGGGGCTTATTGATCCAATGAGAACTTCAATAAATTCCCACTGGCCAAGACGCTAATTGGGGGCGGGGCTTATTGATCCAATCTAAATTAAGTTAAATTAAATTACATTAAGTTGCATGTGGGCGGGGCTTATTGATCCAATGAGAACTTCAATAAATTCCCACTGGCCAAGAGGCTAATTGGGGGCGGGGCCTGCGCCTCCAATAGCTACTTCGATAATTTTCTATTGGCCAAGAGGCTAAATGGGGGCGGGGCCTACGCCTCCAACAGCTACTTCGATAAATTTCTATTGGCCAAGTATAATCCGCCAATATGAATTACGATAAATTTTTATTGGCCGGAGTGATCCGCCAGTGATGTCGTCATTAAATTGTTATTGGCCTGTTTGTTTACCAATGGATGACACAATAAATATTTACCGGCTAATGAAGTCCACCTATGATGTTGTCGAAAAATACCTATTGGCCCGTGATCTACCAATACGTGGCTCAATAAATACCTGTCAATAAATATTTATATTTATAGATAGTTATAGATAACCCTGAGTCACTTATTTGTTTGTTTATCAATTCCTTACTTAATACTATTATGTATTTTAAAATTGTATGAAATTTAATTGCTTATTCATAGAACAGTTTTTTAAAATGTTTTATTTGTTAGGTTTTTAATATTAGTTTTAATTTTAATTTTAATTTTAATTTTACAAGTTTTACACAATTTTTGGAGTTTTTAATTATTTTAATTTCTATTTATTATATATCTATTTCTATATTTTACTTTAAATTTTTCTACAGTTAGGTTTTATTTTCCAATATTACAATAAACAACTAATTTAATTAAATTATTGACTATTTCTTAATTTTTGAAAAAGAGAAAAGAGGTCTATTTATTACTTAAAATAAAACACTCTAAAGTGCTTTATTACTATAGTGAATTCAGAAATTGATTAAACCAACAAATATCTAGAGAATCTAGGGCGCCGTACTTGGGTCTCAGCAACCACTAAGCTGCGAGTCCCCGATGCGGCGTTCAAGGTTATTACTCTCTTATTTAAAATATTCTAAAACGTGCACTGAGGCACACACACTGATCAATTCTATACAGTCTTAACTACACGGTGAGTCATACAATTTTGGTCACTAACCCTTAAATAATAAAGTTGTTTTTCGCCTGCGCTTGTTATCGTAGTCGCCGCCGCAGGTGTTCGGTCGCCTTATCTTATCTTGCTTACGTCACTGGGGCTCCGGTGCTCCGGTGCTCCGCTGGCGGGCGCGCCGGTCCGATGCGTTCGCGATGTTTTGAAACTTTTTCGAGGTCCGGAGTTTCTGGTCCGATTTGCACCAAATTTTGGGACAACTTAGATGTTGTCCCAAAAATGATTTTAGTGCAAACCAGAAGTCCCTATGTCCTATAGGTGGGCGCTGAGAGGCTAATTTCACTTTTTGTAGAAATTTTTTACCTTGTGTTATGTTTAATTTAATATCTTTTGTTTCTTCTATCCAATTTCTTCCAAATTTGGTACGAACACTAAGGAGGACCCACCTAATAGGATAGGCTAATAAAATTGGGTGGTTACAGATCGTTTCAAGGATCTGTAGCCTCTCAAAAGTCGCTGATGCAGTTTTCACCTTTGCCGCCCTAGTAAAAGTTTGATTACTTTGTAGGTCTTTGTCCTAGAATGCTGAAATTTTCTGGAGACCTAGTCCAGATTATGGCGCACAGGATAGGGGTTTCATATATTAAATTATAATAAACGGTTTCTAGTTAAATGTCCGCAAAGTTCACTTTTTGTAGTTGTCCATATTTAAAACTTAATTTACCTGACTAATTATTTGTCCAAAAAATCCAAAAAGCACTTTAACATGTAGAGAAGATTTAGGCACTTTAGGCTATATAATAATTGAAGTTAGTGTTCATACAAAAACATAGAGTTATTAGACGAAAAAGTTTCACTGTCACTAAAAATTTTTGGTTTTCCGGCACAAATTGTTTTATAACTCGGCCGTTTTTAGGCGGAAAATTCTCAAACTTTCCAGGGATGAAGGTAAGGTCCTTGCGCATCAAATAGCAGTGTAAAAAGTGTAGGTCATAGATCACTTCGCGACGCCGCACGCACAAATGTACCGCCGGGTTGGTCGAATTTTTAGTTTTCCGGTGATAACTTTCTGGAAAATGGTCCGATCGAAACCCGGTTTTCACTGGTGTGTCGGTGGTTATTACGCGCACATTTTGGTGTATTACACGGCTATTTTCACTTTGTTTTGCGTATTTTTGCGATTTTTTAACTCGGGAGCGTCGTAAAAACGATGCTTGCGGTCCAGCGCTAGGGTTGTGACTGGGTTAGGTTAGGTTAGGTTAGGTTAGGTTAGGTTAGGTTAGGTTAGGTTAGGTTAGGTTAGGTTAGGTTAGGTTAGGTTAGGTTAGGTTAGGTTAGGTTAGGTTAGGTTAGGTTAGGTTAGGTTAGGTTAGGTTAGGTTAGGTTAGGTTAGGTTAGGTTAGGTTAGGTTAGGTTAGGTTAGGTTAGGTTAGGTTAGGTTAGGTTAGGTTAGGTTAGGTTAGGTTAGGTTAGGTTAGGTTAGGTTAGGTTAGGTTAGGTTAGGTTAGGTTAGGTTAGGTTAGGTTAGGTTAGGTTAGGTTAGGTTAGGTTAGGTTAGGTTAGGTTAGGTTAGGTTAGGTTAGGTTAGGTTAGGTTAGGTTAGGTTAGGTTAGGTTAGGTTAGGTTAGGTTAGGTTAGGTTAGGTTAGGTTAGGTTAGGTTAGGTTAGGTTAGGTTAGGTTAGGTTAGGTTAGGTTAGGTTAGGTTAGGTTAGGTTAGG